>JANRMT010062816.1:313768-414715 GCA_026402145.1 Polypterus bichir lapradei | reverse complement strand
GATGGTCTGCTTTAATGATAAAGTAAACTACGAGGTTAAAGTGGACATTTCGAGATTAAAGCTTTAATCACAAAATACACGTTTTCACTGTGTCCTTTAATTTTTTTCTCTGGCTCAAATATAACGCTATACATTATGTTGCTGTTGTTAAGTTGCAAAAATAAAAAAATAAAAAAGACGACACAAAAGATGGTATGTGAGACTTTTAAAATGTATCGTGTCATTACGTTCGGGAACTATCTACATGTGACAGAAAGCCTCTATGCAGATCCTACGGGATTAATGCTTCGATGTGGTGAAGCAAAATGCCGACATACAGATGCATTCGTGGTGCTTTTATATTCAAGCGTCGCATATTCCCGAACGTAATGACACGATACATTTTAAAAGTCTCACATACCGTCTTTTGTGCCGTCTATTTTTTTATTTTTTTTGCAACTTCACATCGGCAACATAATGTATAGCGCTGTATTTGACCCACTGAGAAAAAAATAAAAGACACGGTGAAAACGTGTATTTTGTGATTAAAGTGGAAATTTCGGCTTTAATCTCGAAATGTCCACTTTAACCTCGTAGTTTACTTTATCATTAAAGCAGACCATCGTAAACGTCATCCCAGTTTTTAATCGCTACGAGCTTCTTGGACCTGACAGCAGGTAAAGTAAAAAAATAAAAAATAGACAGCACAAAAGATGGTACGTGAGACTTTTAAAATGTATCGTGTCATTACGATCGGGAATATGCAATGCTTGAATATAAAAGCACCACGAATGCATCTGTATGTCGGCATTTTGCTTCACCACTTTGAACCATTCATCAAACAGCAAAGCACGCACATCGATCCCCGAAGGATCTCCATAGAGGCTTGCTGTCACATGTAGATAGTAAACAGAGACTCTGACGTCACATTCCGACTTTTAGCACACTGCACCCCCTGACTTTTTGCTGGTACTGCAACTCGCGCACGGGTCGCGTTAATTTCTGAGGACCTGCTCAGAGGACGCGTGAAATGAACGCTGGGAACGCGTGGCAGCCATGATGCGGGCGCGTACGCGTTCTGAGCGTGAAGTATAAATCGGCCCTTAGTCTTTTCCTTTTGGCAGCACTCCGTCTTTTCTTTCCTCAGACAAGCTATATTTATTTCAAAATTCCATGTGGGATTCTGGAACATGTCATGTTACACACATTAGAATGGCTGGCTATCAATATGATAGATGTCCTTGCTCATACTCTTTGCTCGGTTTAAGTATATCCATTTGACTTCCTTTCCCAAACTGTAATCCAGTTTGACAATTCTTAGTCCCAGGTGCCCATCTGTTTGCAGGTTATAAAGTAATCAATACAGCCTGGGGCATTCATCCTGGTCTTTTACTTTGTTTGTACAGATGTTTTAAAAGTGAGGTACAATTCGGGAAGAAGAGATGCTTTGATGTTAAAATGCACATGCAAGGATCGTCTATCTAAGTTCATCTTTGTTTGTGTGGGCAAAGAAATAAAATAAAATAAAATATAAAAATTTAAAATCCACGACACTACAACCCTTAGTCTAATTTTTCTTCCATAAGTGGTAGTCCTGTGTGCAAAAACACCTTGTTAACAAAAGTGGTCATGGGAGACAAATAGCAGCTCTGCACAATGGTGGTGTGCACAGGGGCATCTCTAAATCCACAGCACTGCGAACCTTGAAGTAGATGAGCTACTGCAGCAATAGACCAGGATCAGTTTCACTCCCGTCATCTAAGAAAAGCAAGATGAGGCTAATGCAGACATCTAACCACCAAAATTGAACCATCAACTGGATGATAGTCTAATAAATATTAATTTCGGATATTTCTTGTTGATGGTAGCGTCAGAATTTTCGGGTGGAATCTATGGATTTGCACTGCCTGCAGATCTCAGTCCAATTGAGCACATTAGTGTTGAGGTGGAACAGATAATTCATATAGTGTGTGTCCAAAATATTTGCAGGAACATGATACTATTGAGTCAACATGGACGAAAACCCCTAAGGAAAGTTTACAGCACCTTGTTGAACTAATACCTCAAAAGAATTCAGGCTGTTGTGAAGAAAAATGGGGGTTCTACCCATTACTTGATGGTTGCACCTAAGAAAGTTGCCACTCAGTGTAGTTCCACATACAAAAATAAATAACAGAAGACCTTATAGATTATTAGCTCATTAAAGAACAATTAGGTTTTATTGTGGGCTGCTTTGGCTTTGATTGGAGTTTATGTGTTTCATAACACGTACCTTCATTCAAAAAGACACAGAAGATCCCAGAAGAACATCTAGAGAACTGCATGCCTCAGTAGCCTTGGTGAAGGTCAGTGTTCATAAATGAGTCAAAAATGTGATTCATGGGAGAGCAGCAAGGCAGAAAGCTTTGCTATCTAAGAGTAACATCAGTGCTTGTCTCGCATTGGCAAAGAAATATCTGGATGATTCCAGGTGCGTGTGTGTGTGTGTGTGTTTGTGTGTATGTCCTCCTCCACTACAATCTCAACATGGTCAGGGCTGTTTTATGATGTAAGTTATCTGTATTCAGGCACAAATCAGATATTCCACTGAAGGGCCGAAAAAGCTTTGCAACTGCTTTAAGTTGGATCAGCTCTCATGACCTAACTATTCCATAGGCAGTAGTGACATGTGAAAGTATGGACAGATCCACCATCACAGTATTCTGGGTGTGCAGCCAGAAGCCCGTGATGACAAAGGGCTTTTTCACTGCTCATCAATCCTTCTTCTTTGCGGTGAAATCACCAATGAGGAATTGCTTGATTAGGTGTTCCCGTGCATCTCTAGTGCCATCTCTCACTTCAGTGAGATGGCATGGCAGAACTAAAATATTGATAACTGTAGGTTCCTATAATGATTCAGATTTTAATTCTACAGAATTACAGCACAGGAAATTTAATATACTATGCAAACCAACTCCTTTTTCATTTGAAAAGTGTGTGTCAGTATGGAATTAATAATTCAGATTATAAGAAAAAGAATTTCCAAGAATTGCAGGAAAGAGAATTAGGGCTTTTCCAGAAAGAGAGCAATACAAATTTGGCAACAATGATGTCTGACATAAGGATCACATGCTGCAAAATAATAAGGGCGAGCAGAGAAGTCTGGAAGAAGTAAGTAGACCAGCGCATATCAATAAAAACACTATGTAACAAATTTTTATTTTTATTTTGTTCCTGAGTACAAAGTGTGTTTTCCTAACCCGTTATGCCTAAAAAAAATAGAAAATAGCTGTTGTTCCACAAAAACTTTGCTTTTGGGATCAGGACAATGATATTTTGAAATTTGTCTGTTTTTGAGAAAATTCTCGATTCACATTCAATACTGAGTAGTCTTCTAGAATATTCTTGAACTGTTAGAATCGTCCAGAAGTTTCTAGAATTTTCCAGAATTATCTAGAACTTTCAAGAAACTTTTAGAACTTTCTAGAATGTTCTCGGACTGTCCAATAGTAGTCATACAAGCATAAAAGCACAGGTGACTCGAACCAACATTTCGGTTTATGTTATTTTTTTGATTTGATTTAGATGGCATCAAGAGGTTGCTTGCACCCAGAAGATGCATTTTGCTACATCTGTGGACAATTTATAAAGACAAGAGCGAGAAAGTATTCCGTGAAAGCATGTCGTAAGATGTGCGAGGCCTACAAGGCATACTTTGGCATGCCTGTCGGGGATCAAGAGAAGCCCTGGGCACCTCATTTCACATGTGAATATTGCAAGAAAACTCTTGAAGGTTGGTACCGGGGAGAAAAGAGAGCCATGAAGTTTGCTATACTGTGAATTTGGCGGCAACCGACTGGCCACTCAAGCAACTGCTACTTCTGCATGGTGGATCCTACCAATTCGCCAAGCTGCTGAACAGGATGGAGAAAACGACTTGGAACAGTTTCGTTGCAGTGGTTCACGACTTCCTGGGTAATCACAAGGCTGAAAACTATGTGCAGTTGGTTCGGAATTACGCCAAAATGGGATGCAGAATGTCTCTCAAAGTCCATATCCTTGATGCTCATCTTGACAAATTCAAGGAGAACATGGGAGCTTACTCAGAGGAGCAAGGCGAGCGCTTTCATCAGGATATGCTGGACTTTGAACGTCGTTACCAAGGACAGTATAATGAAAACATGATGGGGGACTACATTTGGGGGCTTCTTCGAGAAAGCGATTTGCAGTACAGTCGCAAATCTAGAAAACCTACTCATTTCTGAACCTTTTTGAGTGGTTTTGACTGTCTTTGTCTATTTAACATGCAAGTGTTGTTCTTTATCAGACCGCATGAACGAAAAGATAAAAATTCCCTTGTTTTGTCACTATAAATACAAAATTTTCTGGGCTGTGGTCATAAAATCAAAGTTTGTGCTGAATGTAGTCGTTTTTCCATAGGCTTTAGACATAAGCAGTTGAAATATAACTCTTGGAAGCCAGGAACAAAAATTGTGTTACATAGTGAAATGATCTCTGAATACACACTACCTGTATATTTCTAAAATTAGAGCTTGGGTGGGTGAAGTGACTTGCTCAGGGACACACAATGAGTCAGCGGTGCAGAGTGAATCAGCAGACTTGTTAAAGACCAATGCCTGCAGTTCTTTAGTGTTGGTTGCTGTTGTTGTTCTGCACATTTCTGGGTATTCCTAGCAGATGAAAAGTCTGGCTGGGAGAAATTGCTGTCAAATAACCAAACAATTAAAATTTCACCCTCCATCAGTAGGTTTTCTATACTGTGGGGTGGTGGGCTAGTAACATCACTTCAAGAGAGACCCACCGAATAAACACACACATTAAAATGGCAGACTCATTTATAGGATGCACTCTGAACCCCTGGAGGTCATAGAGAAGGACATAATTAAAACAAAACTGAATGCCATTATGAAAAATGCTGCAGACACACTAACACTGAGGACTTTCAGCCAACAAATTATTCAGCAGACCTGTGTCAAGAAACGCTACTTAGTCTTCTGTGACAGCCAAGTCAGACATTTTCTTTCTTTTGAATTTTCTTGCTTTATAGTCATTCTAGTGTGTATTTCTATTTATTTATTGTTCAAAATTGAAAATACCTCTAGGCCCGGCTCTGGTGTCAAACTCCGGTCCTGGAGGGCCGCAGTGGCTGCAGGTTTTCATTCTAACCATCTTCTTCATGAGTGAACAGTTTTTGCTGCTAATTAACTTCTTTTGCCTTAATTTTAATGAACTTGACTCAGGCCCCCTTAGTTGTCTCTTTTTCCTTAATTAGCAGCCAAAAAATAATGAGACACAACAGAGCTGCCACATGACCAGCTCAACTGAAAATAAAGAAAGGTGAAGATCTCGGTAAGGTTGATCTCTCAGGTCACAAAAACATTTTGACGGTGTTCTAAGAAAAAACGGAAACATTTTGGAAATGTCTGCTGTGGCAGAATGAGAGCAGCAACAAGCCATGGAATTAAATAACCGGGTTAATTAACTGCAAGAATCAGCTTTTCATTAAGAGATTGGCTGGAGTTTGAAATCCCAGTTTTGCTGGTCATCTTTTGGCTCGTTTAACAGCTCATTTCTGTCATTTATTGAAGAAAAGAATTAATTCAGAGCACTGAATCCTTCAAAACAGGTCTATCAAAATGTAGGGAAAAGAAGTTAATTAGCAGTGAAAACTGGTCAGTGATTAGGAAAAGGGTTAGAATGAAAACCTGCAGCCACTGCAGCCCTCCAGGCCTGGAGTTCAACAACCCTTGGCAGAACTTATAGCCAAGTTGAAAGCAGTGACCTTGATGAGAAGAGAGAAGTTTTAGGGTGTGCTAAGAATTTTTAAAGGAAGAAATAGAGTCTTGCCAGTGGTTTCTTGGGTGCACATAAGGCCATCCATTTTGGTGGATTATTGGAGCAACGTTTTGTCCATTAAAGTTGCCAATCGTTGAGTTATGGCTCTCAGTTTGAGCTTGGGTATTTAGGTGGTGTCTCAAAGAGCCATCCCTGGGATGTGACATGGCTTGTGATTGATCATTTTATCAGAAAGAGAATCCTAGTCAAGAAGAAGCTGATATTAAGACTGTCTGGCAGTGGCTTTTTAAACCAAGGAGTTGTGTTTCCGACATAGAAAAATGGATAATGCCAGTCTGTACTACAATGTGTCCATTAGAAAATATTTAGACATTTCTTTTACATAACATTATACATATTATGATACCACTGAGGATGGCATGTTAACACAGGAGTTAGCTTCAGGAGTCCTGGGTTTGAATCCCACACCTGATTGTTGTCCACATGAAGTTTTCATTCTCTCCTTAATTGTTTTCTGCTATTACTCTAGTTGTCCTTTCAAATTCCCAAATGCACATGTAGTGTGTGTGTGTGTGTGTGTGTGTGTGTGTGTGTGTGGGTGTGCGTGTGTGTGTGTGTGTGTGTGTGTGTGTGTGTGTGGGTCATGTGGTAAACTGGCAGGCTGTCCAAGTAAAATGCAGCAAAAAGTCATTCTTTGTGGATCTACATGAAGGCTCTGTCTCTTATACAGTATATTATATAGTTCCTTCCACTGGTGCTGTGACAGTGATATTTTTTTAACTTCTCATATACTATATTTTTCCCCAATGTGAAATAGTCTTTTCACATGACCTTTGGGGGTCAGATCACAGGGTCATTCATTGTATAGTGACCCCTAGAACAATTTTCAGGTTAAGGGGCTTGCTCAAGGGCCTAACAGAGAAGGATCCCTTCTGGCAGTAATGGGACTTGAACTGGTAACCTTGCAGATACCAGTGCAAATCCTTAGCCTCAGAGCCACCACCACCATTTCAGAGCTTCTTGTTTATGAAACGAAAATAAACAATGAATGAGACAAAAGTACAGAATGTCTTTTATTATAAGAACATTATTTTAAGTGTACTCTTTTTTGTGTTTGTGAGACAAAATAAATTAAGGCAGAATAGAACTTTCCTTTTAATTGCACATTTTTAGCAGCCTCCAACCTACTGATGTCAACAGACTCTTTGATTTGCTCCTTTGAGATGCTTTGCCCAGTCTTTACCACCACCATTTTTCATTGTTTGAATGGGGGCACTCAGAATTCATCATGTCAAATGGTTGCTGGATTGGATTTTAATCAGGAGATTGACTTGGCCAGTCTAGGATATCCACTTTTCTCCCTAGTTGCACTGGCAATGTGCCTTGTTGTGTGATGAAGTATTTTCCTGTTTGTAAGTGCAGAGCAACATAAGCCCCACATTTCCCAGTGAAAGTGCTCGAAATTAGGTTAAAAAAGTACTCTGAATATTTACAATTTCAATGTTCTGTCTTTTGACATCTCATCAAATTCTGAATTTCCAAATTATTTTTATTGCTTGCCTTTTTGTTCACTTTTAAAGAACTAAACTTAGTCTAACTTAAAACAACATATTCTCAAACTTGCTTAATCCAGTGCAATGTTGGTGGGTACTGGGGCCTATCTTGGCAGGAATGGGCAGCACCCACTCCTAAATGAGGTGCCAGTCTGTCTCAGAATGACCAATTAACTAAACATGTAAATCTTTGGGGATGTGGTAAGAAAACTGAGGTATCTCAAGAAAAACCACACAAATATAGATAGGTAGAACATTCAAATTCCACACACACTATTAAAAATAAAGGTTCCCAAAGTTGATCTTCAGAGCAGTGTCATAGGGAAGCTATTCTTGGTTCCCAAAAACAAAATAGAACTCTACATGCAGGTTCCAAATCAAACCTTTATTTATTTAGATCTGTAACAGGTCCCATAAATAGCCATGAGTAGAAGATAACAGATTTATGAAATTCCAGTCAGTTACTGATTTTAAAAGAACTACTGCTGCATACAATAACAGGTTAAGTTTAGGTTTCCTTGGGCTCCATCCACTACTACGTCTTCTAAAAGCACAGAAATCAGTCACCTATTTCACCTTTCATCCACACCTTTGGAGCCACAAAACTGAAACTTTTAAAAATGTTCCCCAGAGCCGTAAACTTCTGAAAATACAGACTCAGCACTGCAGTGTGGATGTATGAAAATGTAGAGCTTTGAAAGCACAGAGTCTAATTTTGCTCTGAGTGATTTGTACTTATTAATGGCTCTTCCCTGTTTAGATCCTGATTATGCCATTTTGTTTGCTACTTTGCCTGCCTTAAACTCATGCATTTCTAAGTATCAATTCTACTTCATCATCGGTCCAAACAAAACAATCTGTTTTTTTATTTTTTTACTTTCTTGTATACATAATAAAGACGATGAATCTTGACATTTCAGAACTTCCTGAGTCCAAAAATACCATACACTTTGACCTCGGTCAATGAGATTTTGTACATCTGCTTTATATCAAAAATAAGGAATCCTATCAACTTTCTGGCCACTTCCGGCAACTGGAAGTGGTACTTTCAAAAATACTTTCAAAAATTTTCAAGTAAACTATAATTATAATTACAAATAGATGATTCAAATTTTGTATAGATGTTTATAATGATAAAAAGCTGTCACACGCGTGCGAGTAGGAGGCAGCTAAAGGGCTTGAGTAATTGTAATTCTACACCAGACCAGGGGGTGGCAAGGTGCACTGACTGTCTTTCTCAGTTCCTTGCAGACCATTCTCGGGAAATCCCACCGGGTTCCGGCTCCTCTGAAGACGTCACTTCTGGTTCTGGTGCCTCTGAAGACGTCACTTCCGGTCCCGGTGCCTCTGAAGACGTCACTTCCGGTTCTGGTGCCTCTGAAGACGTCACTTCTGGTTCCGGCTCCTCTGAAGCCGTCACTTCCGGTTCCAGCATCAATTACGTCACTTCCTCCACCAGTCTTTAAAGCTGCCATCTTACCTCCTCATAGTCAGTTCTGTCTTGGACTCAAACCAATGAACATCTCTGTTCAATTTACAACCCATTTTTGCAGCTGTGGAATAATATACGGCTGACTGCCCCAAATCTTTATGATGTTTGTGTCTCATCACTGTCACAAAGCAAACATACGGAATTTGAGAAGAATCACTCATCTGTAAGTAGTATTTTATTAAACATTTTTTTGTGTCATGAAAATATAAATGAATACACGATATTAAAAGCTGTATAATGAAAATTTCCACTGTTTCGACCTCCCTAAGTGCAAAAATATCATTTTATTGTAAGTTTGATTACAATAAAATTACATTTCAAAAATGTAAAAATTACATTTGATTATTAACAGAGATAAATGATTGTGTATTGATATTATCAATTAGTTATGATGAGAAACAAAGAGATGACATTTAAGAAATATTGCGCAGCTGGAAGTGGTTCTGATGACCTTTTCCTCTATCTCATTATACGAGAAAGTCGAGGGGAGCGCACTCCTGATTTTTTTTTTTTACATGTTTTTTTTTGTCCTTCATATTCTCTGTTCTCTGTGTGTAAATTCAAGCTGCAAATGAACATCTAGCATGGAGGAGACTTCCTCTTCCTGTTTCTGTCAATGCACACATGCTTAGTGTAGGCGAATTGCTACATCATATGTGTTTTTGGCCATTTTAGTGTGGACAGAGACACTTTCATAAATGATGTCTATCCTTTATCTGTACTGCTGGATTTATTTCAAAATTTATATTGTTTATTTAGAGTCATTTTCTACAGTAGAGACAGCTTCACCAGGAGAAAGTCAAATTTTCCTATCTGATACCCTGTCCAGAATTGCTGAGACTAGAAACCTGCCTGATTAGATTTTCTGAGCCTCGAAATGGATTACGCTGAAACACACCTTGGGTGAATGGCTCAGTAAATCGATAGATGGATGGGCAACTAAGATTTGTATCATTTCTCTGCCCAGAACTCTGCTCTGCGATCGCTGTTGCCCCTTTAAACCCAACAGACAGACACTCTGGACAAGATCTTTTAATTCTTTTCTTCCTGTGATAGTGCCCTCAAGCACCTCCGCCACAATAAACAGGCAATTCAATAATAATCACAATAATAATAAACACAAATCTCTCCTCCACACCTCCCAGCAAGCTCTGTCCTACTCCTCCCGACTCTGCCTCACCTGCTGGATCTTCAGCAGTCCTTTAAATAGTCCTTGACCCAGAAGTGCTTCTGTCCTTCCATCCACATGACTTGCTACCACTTCCAGGTCAGATGGAGAACTGTCTTTTTCTTCAGCCCGGAAGTACTTCAGAGCTTCTGTCCTCGTGACTTATGAGTACTAGCGGGCTCTGGATAAGGCATGGCTCCTCTGGTCTTTTCACAGCTCCTCCTGGCAGCACCCACGATACCCAACAGGGCTGAGAAAATTAAATCCAGGTTATGCGGGACTGACCTGTGATGACCTGCAGGAATCCGGGGCACCGCTAACACTCTAGGGGAGCTGCCATCTAGCATTTTGGGGGAGGAAGTGTCCAAAAGTAGCTGCCTCCCTCCATCTTTAGGTTGTCCCAGCCGGGTTGAGCTGCTGGCCGTCTATCACAATGAATACGCCACTCTAGTTTCACATCATGACACTCATCTGGGTTTTTGGATGACATCTGGTTATGTGCCAGTTGTGTAGGTGTGTTGGTGAGTGGACCCTGCAATAGACTGAGACACTGCCCAGCGCTGCTTTGTGGCAGTGTTGCCAGGATGAACTTGCCCTCTCAAAAACCTGACCCTGGGTTGGATTGGATCGAGCAACTTTGCCTAATAACCCATATTTAGATAAACAATTTGCTCATTAAGGGGAAATCCTATAGCCAAAGTGCTGCTCTCTGAAATAATTTCTGTGTATTAGCACACTTCTTGACCTCCAAAGGGGACAGTCCCCACCCCTGCTATCTGAAATTGTTTAGCAGTCATTGGTCAAAACAACAAGGAGTTCACCCAGATCTTCTTTTATACTTCAACTACTGATGATAGCCTTTTGTTTTTTAGGTCATGGATGGGTAGTTTTACTTAATTTTCTAAACATTTAAGTCCTCTGAAAAATGTGTGGGCTACAGAACTAACCTGAGCAAATTTTCCTTCCTTATGGCTAATTTTCAGTCCACCCCATGACTAAAATAAAATCTCCAGCCACCTTAAATTTTGCAATAGGTGACATAAGAAAGTTTGTGTTAGGGAGGGCGTACAAAAATGTCTGCTGCAATACCATTAAGATCTGGGATGTTGAACTGGATGACCTATGTGCACCTGGAAAAATGGCCATTATACTGGCAGAGGGAGACACCATATTTTCAGCCACAAGTCCTCGGCTGATTTTTGGTCACTGTCTAGGTATCCAGGGGTTGCTTTCTCTGTTCCACTGATTTAATTTCTGAGGTCTAACTAATGTTAGTATTTAATGAAGTCAAAAGCAGCCCCATCTCCTGGTCTTCATTATTCTTTCACGTGATCCCCTTTTGCTGTTCATAAGTGCTGTGGTTCCTCTTTTATTCTGTATTACACAATAGCCTAGGGTTAGGTATGTGGTTTTAAAAATTGGCCCCAACTTTTTTCAGATATAACATTTGATAGAGAAATGCCCAGAGCATCTATCTACAAGGCAAACCCAGACTCTCCTTACTCACCTTCCCACACATGAACTAGGACGATCTCAGAGTCACAGTCTTTTGGCAAGCCGAGTCACAGTTTCTTTCAACTCTCCTCTCTCATGGTATCCTTTTTACTACTCACCTCTTAATTGTCCTGAACATTTCTGTTCTCTCTGTTTCTTATTTCCAACTGAGGCTATTCTCTTTGGTCACTGTCACTGAAAAGTTAATTTTAGTCTCCTGATTCTCTGCGCCTTCATTTTTGGAAACATTCCCTACTTGAATTATCTGCAGCAAGAATTAACAATGTGGCCAGCTTTAGTATTTCAAATTGGCAGTCCATTTCTGCATCTAGTGTCCCACTGTCTGTCACAGGACAATAGCGGCCACTCACCTCCGCCAGATGTCATCTATTCCACAGTGGTTGACTGTGTAGTCCATTTAAAGAAAGAGGTCTGAAAGCCATGAGAAATTATTTACTTACCTGTAACGATGTAGAAAGAAAGACAGAACAAATCACACCCTGCTGATCAAGTGAATTTTGTGAATGTCATTAATGATTTCCCACTGTGACAGCTCTGCAAAGAGAGGGGATTGGGAGCATGCGCTGATAGCGCATTGCTGCACCCACCACATAATGAACCACCTGGATTGAGACCCGAGTGCAATGGGAGACACCTCAGCACCACACTGGAACAGTGTGAGGTTTTTTTACGGTGGCTGGAGCCATCATCATCAATAGCACCTGATGACCCCGACTCTGTTGTTTCACTAACACAATGTCTTACTTGTGTTTCTAAATGGATGAATAGTAATTTTCTCAATCTAAATAAAGAGAAAGCAGAAATTTCAGTGATTGGCAATAATGGATATAATGAGTTTATTAGAAATAAACTTGATGCGTTAGGATTAAAAGTCAAGATGGAGGTAAAAAACTTAGGGGTCACTGTTGACTGTAACCTGAATTTTAAATCGCATATTAATCAGACCACTAGGACAGCATTTTTTCACTTAAGAAACATAGCAAAAGTTAGACCTCTTATATCATTGAAAGATGCTGAGAAATTAGTTCACGCTTTTGTTTTCAGTCGACTAGATTACTGCAACGCACTCCTCTCAGGACTACCCAAAAAAGACATAAATCACTTGCAACGAGTGCAGAATGCAGCTGCTAGAATCCTAACTAGGAAAAGAAAATCCAAACACATTTCTCCAGTTTTAATGTCACTACACTGGTTATCTGTGTCATTCAGAATTGACTTTAAAATACTGCTTATGGTTTACAAAGCCTTAAATAATCTCACTCCATCTTATATATTGGAGTGTCTGACAACTTATATTCCAAATTGTAACCTTAGATCCTCAAATGAGTGTCTGCTTAGAATTCCAAGAGCAAAACTTAAAAGAAGTGGTGAGGCGGCCTTCTGCTGCTATGCACCTAAAATCTGGGATAGCCTGCCAATAAGTACTAATACAGTGGAGCACTTTAAAAATCTGCTAAAAACTCATTACTTTAACATGGCCTTCTCATAACTTCATTTTAATTTAATCCTGATACTCTGTATATTCAATTTATTATCATAACTATTCATGGTGGCTCTAAAATCCGTACCAACCCCTACTCTCTCTTCTGTCTCTTTCTCCGGTTTTCTGTGGTGGCGACCTGCGCCACCACCACCTAATCAAAGCACCATGATGTTCCTACATTGATGGATTAAAAGCTAGAAGTCTACATGACCATCATCATCAAATCCTTCCATGAGAACCCTAAATA
This sequence comes from Polypterus bichir lapradei, assembly GCA_026402145.1. Lineage (NCBI taxonomy): Eukaryota > Metazoa > Chordata > Cladistia > Polypteriformes > Polypteridae > Polypterus > Polypterus bichir. The sequence continues at coordinate 401,482 of JANRMT010062816.1, read as the reverse complement.
CAAAGAGGACTGATTATTTATGTTAGGTAGAAGGCCTAGAGCAGGCTGGGTGGTCTCGTGGCCTCTGAACCCCTGCAGATTTTATTTTTTTCTCTCCAGCCATCTGGAGTTTTTTTTTTTGTTTTTTCTGTCCTCCCTGGCCATCGGACCTTACTCTTATTCTATGTTAATTAGTATTGTCTTATTTTAATTCTTACTTTGTCTTTTTTTTCTCTTTTCTTCATCATGTAAAGCACTTTGAGCTACATTATTTGTATGAAAATGTGCTATATAAAAAAATGTTGTTGTTGTTGTTGGAGTGCCAATCCTGTCATCAACCCCTAGGTTTTCCCTCTATGTTGGAGGACCTGCATGTAGGACTGGAAGCAGATGAATGCCATACCCAGGATGAAGCAATTGCAGGTTAAGGGCCCTTGCTCAAGGGTCCAACAGGGTAGAGTCACTTCTGGCTGTTATGGGATTCGAACCGGCAACCTTCAGATTGCCAGCGCAGTAGGATTCCCTTAAAATTAGTGGTGCAGTAAGATAGGACCAAATGCTTGACTATTGTCACTCATTCATGTCTGTGGTTTGACTTCCGGCCTCATCGGAGGTAAGCACTACCACTCCAGGGCACAAGGGGGTGCTGTCGCCAACAGCATCATCTCTTTTGTCTCCCACAGCATTGAGAAACTGCCTGCTGACTCTGCCCCTTCTGGCCCTTCCACTATAAAAGTGAGGCATTCCTGGCAAGGGTCATCTCATTCTGGAGAGAGCAGACCAAAGAAAGGAACTCCCAGCTGAGTACTGACCACTTTAAGAGATCCTTGAATCTTCTTGTTTATTCTGTTTTTTCACTGCTTTTCGTTTGTTATTATTTGATGTGCCATCAAGCACTTGTTTATTTTAGACATAAACATTAAAAGGGGCAGACCCATATTCCCTTTGTGACCAGCATGTTTCCTCGGTCGATGACACTATGTTAGTTTTGCATGATGTGAAAAGGATTTTGTATTTGCATTTGATTTTCAGTGTCACAAAACTGAGCTAATAATATTTTGCATTTTGCTTGAAATGTAAAAAAGTGCACATGGGAAGGGATGAAATGTTGCATGTTTTGCATTTGTTTTAAAGTTATAAAGTACATGTTGATAATGTTTATTTAGTAACGGTGTTGATAAATGACTGTGAGGCTCAGGCCGAGGAGGGGCCCATTAATACAGTTCTGACATGTATAATAGCTCCCTGCTTATACCATGATGATTTCATGTAATACCCTAATTTATGGACTCTTGGCCTGTCCTTTAATTCATATACTTTTGAATTAAACCCATATTTATTTCTTCCAGTTAGCTGTTTGTCACAGGTTTGTTTAAGTATGCCATTCATTTTCCTTTATTTTACTACCAGTAACGTGCAGTGAATACACTTGACTTGAGCATTCCTAGTTTTCATCCTCTTTCTCTGTACATTTACTATTCATTTGCTCAGAGGTTGATGCTCTTGCTGCTTCCTGAGCAGCTCTTCTTTTCTCCACCCTAGCGGCCCGCTTCTTTTCTTCTTTCGTCGGCATCTTTTTGTGTTAAAACTGATTAAGTCAGTGTCTGTGTTGCAATTACTTAGCACATTTTCCTTAATTTTTCACTTAAACTGGCACTTAAGTCTTCAATCTGCCACAAGAATGATTTAAGATATGAAGAGGAAGTGACGGCAAAGGTAGTAGGCATGAGAACGGCACCCGTACACATACGTAGCACACCCGCCTTGCTGCCGAGAGTTGATTCTACAATAAAATAAAAGAAATAATAAGGGGAATAACCTTGGAGGTCAATCATCACCCTGAAAGCGGATAGTAGACGTCACGTAGTATATGTGTACCAAATTTCAGGTCAATAGGTCAAACAGTTTGCGAGCTACAGGTGATTTAAAATCCTGGACAGACAAACGAACAGCCATGGTAGTGTACTATATATAAAGACTAGCTATACCCCGTGGCTTCGCCCACATAGTAATGAAACAGGACAAACTTTAAAAATCAATAGACGTTGGCAATATATCTGATTGTGCTCAGCTCTGACTGGAAAGCGTTCTCCGCGTGGGGAGAAAAGCACGTGGGTGTGATACCGCTGGCAATCAGCAGCTACCCTCTAAAACAGTGGTTCCCAAAGTAGGGGTCGTGACCCTCTGGGGGGTCATGAGACATTGGGGGGGGGGGTCGCGAGATGATGTCCAAGAAATCAAATACTGTATATTTTAACCACTTCCGAGGATAGTGGGGGTCACAAGTCACTGGCACGGTTATTTTGGGGGTCGTGAGCTGAAAAGTTTGGGAACCGCTGCTCTAAAACACATGGAGCTCTGATCTCACTCTCAAAAATGTTACTCCTTAACAATCTGTAGATGATAATGTCTGTTGAACAAACAGGTATCGCTAGCTAAGCAGAGGCAAGGTGCACTCCAACACATGGTGAGATGTAGACCAACTCGAACAGAGGCCGGCAAGTGAATGAGGAAGGCCCGGCCCCCCCCCCAGCTCTTGGGCCACAGCCACTCTGTTGGATTTGCATAAATACATCGGTACTGCAAGCAAACTATGGTACTTAGCGCAATGAGAAAAGTCGCAAAATCAACCGGAAAGTTCAAGTAAACTATAAAAAACAACCAGATCTAAATCTGTTAAGTAATTCTCTCGTGAAATGCAGACAGACATACAGACAGACTGCGCTTGGACCATTAAATTTTTAAAACCGTTTCTTAGCGAGCACCTATGGGCCAAGGCGTAACCTACATTTCAAATTTCAAGTCCCAAGTCCTCATGGTTCAGGAGATTTTGTGATGTGTGAGTCAGTGATATTTGGTTTTTATATACTGTATATTAATTACTATGGATGTCCAACACTTCTTTAACACTTTCCAAAAGCAACTTTCCTTGCATAAAGTTTGAAACTCTGTAAGCAAATAAACATATAACAATAGCACATACTCCTCAACAGATAACATTCTGAAACCTGTTTAACCCAATTTTGTGTTCCCAGCAAGACTGAGCTCAAGGTAGGAAACAGTGCTGGCTGAAATACCACTTCATTGCATGGCCCACTGATGTACACATCTACAACCAGGCCAGTCTGGAATTCATTTGACAAGCACATTTTTGGTGATGTGGAAGTTTTTGGAGTAATGCGAGTATGCAGCAGGTGTCTGAACACAACGGCATAGACCAGTGCTTAGAAAACTCGGTCCTGGGAACTCACTATGGCTGCAGGTTTTTGTTCCAACCAGCTTCTGTTTTTAATTGGACTCCTGGGGTAATTAAATGAACTGATATTTCTCAATTTCTGAGTTTTGCGAACAATATAGAAATTTGAAAATTAAGTTTGGCAAAAAAAAAAAATATTAAAATGTACCAAGCAGTTATATGGAAAATGTATTTTTTTTCTTTTTAACAGTATTTTCATCTTGATTTTCATTCTACTTTTCCAGGTGTTCTAATTATTTAATTAATCCATTATTTACTAATTAGTGGTTCTGGCACTAAAGTAGTTGCAGCCTTTGATTATTCAATGTTGTTTGCCGGGTGTCTGCTCTGCTCGGTTTTAATTGTCATTAACAACATACAATGAAGGGGGACACAGGGAAATGCAAAATATGAAATCAACAAAAGAAAGTCAGTCAGTCAGTCAGTCATTGTCCAACCCACTATATCCTATCACAGTGTCACGGGGGTCTGCTGGAGCAAATCCCAGCCAGCACAGGGCTCAAGGCAGGAACAAATCCCCTGGCAGGGCGCCAGCCCACCGCAGACAAAAGAGAGTTAAGCATTTAAATCAGAACTTCTCAACGTCGGTCCTGGGGACCCCCTGTGACTGCAGGTTTTTGTTCCAACCAGATTCCTAATCAGTGACAACACCTTATAGCACTGATCTCATTTAATTAGCTGGTATTTTTTTTTCTTTTATTCGACATTCAGAAAAGCATAGCAGCATGATTTTTACATTTATAAGACATTTATAAATATTTTTGCTTTTGCTCTAGATTTAAATGCTTAACTCTATTTTGTTGATTTCATTATACTTTGCCCTTTCTCTGTGCAGTTTTTCCCCCTTCATTGTATCTTAATAATGACAACTTCAAACGAGCAGAGCAGACACCCAGGCAAACACTGGATAATCAAAGGCTGCAACCACTTTAGCGTCAGACCCACTAATTAATAAAAAATGGATTAATTAAACAATTAGAACACCTAGAAAAGCAGAATGAAAATCAAGATGAAAATACTGTTAAAAAGAAAAAAAAAAACATTATTCCTATATAACTGCTTGGTACATTTTAATATATACAGTATATACTGTATATATTTTTTTTAGCAAACTTAGTTTTCTAATTAATATATTGTTCCTTAAACACAGAACTTTGGAAATATCAGTTCACTTAATTAGCCTAGGAGTTCAATTAAAAACAGAAGCTGGTTGGAACAAAAACCTGCAGCGACAGGGGGTCTCCAGGACCAACGTTGAGAACCCCTGATTTAAATCAATAGCAAAAGTAGAAATATTTCTAAATGTCCTGTAAATGTAAAAATCATGCTGCTGTGCTTTTCTGAATGTACAATAAGAGAAAAAAAAAAAAACCAGCTAATTAAATGAGATCAGTGTTACCATTTGCTGTCACTGATTATGAATAGGATTGAAACGAAAACCTGCAGACACAGTGGGTCGCCAGGATCGAGTTTGGGAGCACTGACATAGACGATGCAATTACAACGAATATCCTAATTTAAGATCCCCGGCAAAGAAAAGACAGACATAACTGAAGCTGTCCTACAATGTCAATAAAGGAAATCAATTTAACCAGATAAAACTGGGGAAAGTTTAGTAGCTGATCATTACTTGTACGTTCACATTGCCGTTCCCAAATAGCAATCTGTGCATTTAAATAAATAGGGCAAAGCACCGTATTATATATTAACAAAACTTGTATTGCATAATATTTAAGCACATGCTTTCTGCGCGTCCTTCTTCATTGCTACGTGCCCGAGAAGAACAGGGGCGTTACGGTTACTAGGAGACATAGACGCCCAGAGGCTCTGGGCGCGTATATTAAGAAGCTTAAACGCATGCGCGGGCACTTGTTGCCTCGGTGCGAAGCGGTCTTCTGTAACGGAAGCAACACACACCTCTCACACAGAGGATTGTAAAGTCAGCCTCCTGTCATATGCTTCAAGCCCCTTGACCCGCACGACTTCGAAACTCAGGGAGTGGACAAGGGAAGCGCTTTAAGAGGGTATGAACTACTGTGTGTCTTTCCAGCGGGTTTTCAACTTATATTTGCACATAATTGAAAAACGACAGTGCTTATAAAGTTATTTCTAGCCTTCACCTGCTGAGCATGCGTGCGCCCAGCAAAATTGCCCATTTAATTAGATTCTCAAATGGAATAGATTTCGGTAACTGTTTTCCTGAATACTGTTGCACAAAGGTCCCTTTTTTTGCAGTGTCATCTCTTCCCCCTCTTTAGAGAATGCTGAATTTACGGCAACGTCTTTGTCCCTCGTTTGCTTGCACATACTGCAGCATTCTTTAAGGAGATCTTATTAGCGCGTGGAAAAGAGCTGAAGAAATGACTGGAGTCCCACTGTATATGCTTTACGGTAGAGGTTAACATGTTACTCTCCCCAGTCATCTACTGTATCTCTGAAGCCGTTTACGGAGCCACAGGTCGACTTCATAATTTATCACCCTTTGTGTTTTTGAGTGTGGCACATGATAATACACCCAGATTGGCACAGTTGTTTCTCATCAGTAATAATTGTGCAGCCCGTTTATCCTTTGGCCATGGCATCTTTTTAGTAGTAGTTTAAACACAATTAAAATGATTCTTTTTTTTAAAATTCATATTGTTCTCTTTCAGCCCGATATTTGAGTTGGGTGGCATAAAAGTTAGTACTGGTGCCTCCCGATTTTAAGGGACCACAATTCAATTTCCATTGTGGTCACTGTGGTGTGGAGTTTGAATGTTCTCATTATAATTTTTTCCTATTGTAATTTCCAACCGTATGCAAAGTGTTAGATTAAATGGTGACTCAAAATTGCCTCAATAGGAGTGTGCCTTGTGATGAACAGGCATTCCACTTGGGCTGGGTTTCTTTCTTTTGCCAGCAAATGGAGAGATGGTTTGGCTAGTTGGAGGGCTTGTTTAGAAGGATTAAGGGGTGTGTGGGAGAATACCATTTTCTATTTTAAATAAAGAAATTAATTCTTGTTAATAAGACTTTGGAGGAAAAGCTTTCCCTTTGTTGACAATCCCTTTAGATACATGTCTTATTCTCTATTATCATATAGTCATGATTAACTTCATCCCGAAAATCACCCTTGTCAATAAGCAGGCAGTGTTTGAGGCTTTTGACTTTAAACCCTGAGGCTATAGGTTCTAGTCCTGCTACTGTCACTGTGTGACCCTGAGCAAGTCACTTGACCTGGCTGTACTGCAATTGAAGAAACAAGTGGAATATAACTAACAGTATCAGTCAAATGTTGTAAGACTCCTTTATCTAATAATAAGTTGTAATAATATTAAGCTGGAAAGATAAAATGAAAGAATAAGCGTATATGTCAATGAAGCTTCAGCTCTGTATCTTGGCTCGTATGTAAATTTATGTCTCGTTTTCCTAATTATTATGCCCACTTTTTCTCACCTTGAGTGCTTCTAAAATCTTTTTGTGTTTGTTTTGCCAATTGTGCTCTCTTTGCTATTGGAGGAAAATTTGTTTAAAAAAAATATGCTTGATCAGGATTCAATTTTAGGGGGTAGGTTGGAGGGGATGCTATTTTCCTTGCTACCCTTTAACAATTCAGTCTGTTTAAATCTGATGTTTTACTACTAAGCCCAGAAAAATCAGATGAGCAAAGTTACCATGCCATATTTGGCCATGGATTATATTATAACTGTTAGAGACGTCTGTGTTACAGGTTGGTCTAAAGAAAACGGTAAGGGAAGCATTTTGCCATCTCAAAAATAATTAGTTTTTATGTTTGCTTTTTGCCCTTTAATGATTGCAGAAAGGCTGGTTAATGGTTTTCTTTTACTCAACTCAGTTTCTGCAACTTTCTGCAGTGTGTCCCAACTAATAACATTCTTGGAAGGCGTCCATTTCTGCAGAATGCTACTCTCTGAGTTTTGAACTTGTGATTACATAGGGCCCGCTTCTGCTGGATTAAATCATTTGCCTGTGGAGATCTGAATTGATTTTCAGATCACGCTGCTGACATATAAAGAGACTGTCCCCGTTTTTTAGCTCCCTTTGCAGATATACATAAGTGTATTAGCAATCCTGTCCGCATACGTAATTGAACTTACTAATCAATACAGACCTTGGTTGATATTTTTCCTCTGCTGAGGTTGCCCTTGACTATTGTACTTAAATCTACAATGAGTACACGAAGTAATAAGTCAGCTTCATTTTATGTTGTGCACACACACACATACACTATGGAATTCGATTCTGCTGTATGTTAGACCTTGAAGAAAGTCTCCGCATTTTACAAAACTATTAAAGCCATACTGTTTTAACATGCCCGCTTGTCTTTAAAAACATGTATTCTTTATTGGCTTCCTGTATTTTTAATTAATTTTATGTATTTTGCAGCAGCTGGGGAATGTATTTCAAAGTTGCTATATAAATAAAATGTTTTATATGGATTTTAATATTGCTGAAATCTGGGAACTTGACTCTCTTGCAAGTAAAAACGAACAGAATTCTTTGTTACAATTCAATTCACTTATCCATCCTTTTTCCTCCTTCATCCTTATGCCCACTTTAACTGGTGCAGGGTCAATATTGGTATTATCTGGGGAAACTCAACCCTGGTCCATCACACACACACACACACACTGCAGTACATGCCTGTGGGATTACTTTTGAGTCAGCAATTCACTTAGCTTGCCTTTCTTTAAGACGTGGAAGGAAAGGCCACATATTCAGCTCAGTGCAATTGGGGAGCTGGAACAGACAGACAGACAGATAGATATGAAAGGTACTATACAATAGATAGATAGTGTCATGTATGTGCGTCTGCGGATCACCCTCCAGGCTCATCTGAACCCAGGTTGAGAGGGGTCACCCGCGCTTACCTTCTCCACTTTTCTTCCCTCCAGAGCACTGAGAAGATACCCAGTGAGGGCAATTAACTCCGCCCCTTCTGGTTCCCCACCTTTAAAGCCTGCTACTGCTGGAAGGAGGCGGTCAGTTCTGAACCAACTGCGCTGTAGAGCAGAGCTCCGTGTCACATAACAGAAGACATTGTTTCAGGCAGGCAACTTTTATTAGTTCTGCACTTTCTGTTGTTGATTATAGCGCTGCTCATATTGACCCCCTTTTTTATTGTTATTTTGTGGCTGAATTAAACGGGGCAACCGGGTTGGCGCCCCAACATTTTCCTGTCGGAGCCTGCAGTGCCTTATTCAACCACAAAAGATAGACAGATAGATAGATACAGTAGATAGATAGTAATGGTACTATTTATGATATCTATAAATAGTAAAGGCACTATGTAACAGATAGATACATATGTAAGGCACTATATAAGCTATTGATAGATTGATAGATAGGAAAAGGCACTATATAATAGATAGTACATTGTTTACCCCCAAGGGGAAATTAAGAAACCCAGCAGCATCAGGCAAAAGGTGATTTCAGGACATGTGAAGGCCTACATCGGTTTATTTAGAGCCATCCTAACCTGTACATATTTGTAAAGTTAGGAGGTCTACTTGATTCCCCCGATAGTAGCCCATATTAACACGTGAAGAATATGTAGACCTTTACTGACAGTGACTGTAATTGGCGACTCAAAGTTAGCTTGTCATAAGTGACTGTGTCCAGTGATTAAACTGGGGTCTTATCCAAGGCTGGATTTTGCTTGGCAGCTGACACAGCCAGGATAGTCTCCATCTCCCCCAGACCCTATATGCATAACACGTGAAATAGTAAAATAAAAGGATTATTGGAGTGGTGGAATGGTGATTAGTAATGCTGATTTGCAGCCCTGGAGACACAAGCTTGGTTTTAGGTCCATTCTCAATTTCATTTGGTTTCCTCCCTTACCTCGGGGACATTTATAGTGATTGTAAGTGGTACATCATAAATGGGAGTTCCCTGTAATGGGGACTGACATCCCATCAAGTGATGGTTTCTTCCTTATGCTGGAAGATGATTCTCCAGCTCCCAGTGGCCTCCTATGGGACTATAAAATCTTTCCTTACAGTGGCATAGACACAGGTTCAGTCTCCGGGTTGGTAACAAGTCTGTTCTCCAAGGTACTCCTAAAGGACGGCTTTTCCCTTGAATTGGAGATTCTAAGTTGGCCCGCCATCAATGAGTATGCTGTATGATGGACTGGCCTACCATCGCTAGTAGGATAACCTATGGCTTTTTGTTAATAGAAAAGTCTGTACAGAAAACGAACAAGTGAATAGTTTTTGATCTGATTGTAATTTTAAGTGTATGAACTCATTGGTGTACTTCATTGCTTGTTATAATATGTAAAATTTCTCCACATATCAGAAATGTTAAATCTTCAATCAATTTTTTTTTTTTAAATGTAACCCGCTAAATAGCAAACTTAGTTGCAAGGCTCTTTTTCAAAGAAAACAAGATTGCAATAGACTGTAGTTAACAAGATGTAGTTGTACAAATAATGAAAAAATAATTTTAGATAAGTCAATAGAGAATATAGTGAACGAGGCTGTGTAGGGCCTTTCTTAAAGAGGCTACAAGGAATATGGCTGACATTTACGTATGTATTGTAGGTAAAATTATTATGGCTGACATTTTATGAATGTAGTTCGAGTTACTAGGCTGACATTTACGTATGTGCTTCAAACTATTATGGATGACATTTACATATGCAGTAAAAACTTAGGTTGTAAGTATTAAAAAAAAACTTCAATTGCTTAGCCCAGGGGTCCTCAATCCCAGTCCTGGAGAGCCGCAGTGGCTGCAGGTTTTTGTTCTGACCTGGTTGCTTAATTAGAAAGCAATTCTTGCCAATAAAGCACTAACAAGCTATGAAATTAAATTAACTCTGCTATGTCAGGTCATTCTCATATCCTAGATTTTCTTTCCCTTTCTATCATGCAAATGATTTGAAGGCTAAAATGGACGAGTAATTCTCAGTCCTTCACTTTTTTCTCTTCATTTTTCTTCCAAGTATTTAATTAAACCCAATAGTGCAGATAAATACACACAGGTGTAAATGTAAATAAGCTAAATGGAGAAATGCTGCTCTCTCTTGTCATTTGCATGTTATTGATAATAAGGAGCAATTAAAATAGCTGTTTAAGACAAAATTAAGCAATAAGGGCTCAAAATCACTAAAGTGAAGCAGAAGTGTTACTTTAGCAATAAGTGCTTTTTATTAAGCAACTGGGTTGGAGCAAAAACCTGCAGCCACTGCGGCTCTCCAGGACCGTGATTGAGGACCCCTGGCTTAGCCAATTCACACATTTATTTTGGGCCAAAATATATAATATGTATATTACACTTTTACAAAACATGTTAAACTTTCATATATATTTAAATATTGTATAAACTAATAAAACTCATATATATTGTATATTGAGATGTCTTGAAAAGGACATATTAGTAATACAAAGAGCAAAACATAGACTCATCTGCATCTAATTAATTTTTTATTTTTTACTTTATGCATAAAAACAGGATTTCTGAAAGTATGAAGAAAGCAAATGAATCATTTATTGTACCTTTCAAAAATGAAAAAGATGTCTTACCGGAAAATACAAGCATTCAAGAAGCATTTGAGAAGTTCAGAAAACAACATCAGGTATTTATGCTTCAGAATGAATTACATTTTTTATGTTGAAAATTAACCTGTTATAATATATTGTTGCGGACAACCAGGACCCTTACCTGACATGGACATTTTTGTAGTGGAAGGACCAGGGGAGAGGGCGTCTTATCTCTCCTGGATCAGTAGATGGCATCCACGGTGGGTTGAACGGTGCCACAGATTCTCACAGGGCACACTGGTGGCTCAGCCATGTTGTGTTCCATAGGTACCGCCAGGGGGCATAATGCATTAAAAAGGAATAAAGAGCAAGTGGGCTGGAAACCCAGCAAAAGTGGCTGAAACAAGAAAGTAAAAAGAAAGGAGAAAAAAATCCATCTTAATTAGTCACTAAAGATAATACCTCATTTGCATAAGTTCTTCAAAGTGATGTGTGATTGGCAGGCTCCTTTTTAAAGTGCTATAGGATTTAACAATGGTTGGAGTCATCAAAAGTGATCTGTATTCCCAAGCGTATGCTTAATATTCAACAGCCAGCCTCCAACAAGGGATTTCATCAGATAGTAATCTATCAGGAAGAAAACCATAAAAAAAATTACAACCCAGTAAACACCAAGATGCAATGCTAGTTAAATGAGGCTGGATAGCAGGGGTGTAACTCATAGAAAGTCAGTTCTCGCGAATGGGACTTTTCCAGGTTGGTGGCACACATGTGAGAAAAAAACAGCAAGTGGTCTGGAAGGCCAGCAAAAGTGGTCGACAGAAGAATAGAAATGAAAGGCAAGAGAAAGCAATGGTCTTAAATATTTACTAAAGGGAACTCTTCATTTGCATAAGTTATTCACAGTGATCTGTGATTGACTGGCTGTTTTTTAAAGTTATGTGATTGGTTATCATTGGGCGTCCTCTAAAGTGATCTGTAACTGGCCAGCACTGGCACTGATTTCCCTCTCTGACTACCTTGGTAGCTACCATTACCTTACTTACTGGAGAGTGGGGATATCCTTATTTTGTATCACTCCTAGAATCTCTGCGATACCAGGATCAGGTCTTGGTCCAGTGGAGTAATTCCCAAACATCTGCTTAATATTGAGCAGTCAAACTCAGACAAGGAAGTTACTTAGATATCAAACTGACTGGAATTAAGCCTTATGTATAATTGTAACCTAGTAAACACCAAGATGCAATGTTGGCTAGATGTGGCTGGAGTGCGGGGGCGTAACTCGTAGAAAATAGTTTCTTGCCAATGGGACTTATCCAGGTTAGTGCCACTCATAGGGGAAAGAACAGCAGGTGGGCTGGAAAGCCAGCAATAGTGGTCGACAGAAGAATAGAAAAGAAAGACAAGAAAATGAAATGGTCCTAAATATTTACTAAAGGCAACACCTCATTTGCATAAGCTATTCAAAGTGATCTGTGATTGGCTGGCTCTTTTATAAAGTTATATCATTGGTTAACATTGGGTGTGATCTAAAGTGATCTGTAACTGGCCAGCACTGGCATTGATTTTCCTATCTGACTACTTCGGTAGCTATCTTTACCTTACTTAATGGACAGTGGGGCGTCTTTATTTAGTACCACCCCTGGAAGCTCTGCAATACCAGAGTTAACAAAGTTATATGATTGGTCACGTGTTTTAGTCCCATTTGCGTTAATTTTACTCAATGCATAATGCTTGTCTTTTGCTGTTGAAGATCGACTAATGACAGATTTTTCTGGTGTCGCTGAACTAACTTCCACAAGGTACTTGGAGGTCTTGCAGATCACTAAGACAGAAACAAGAGTGCACATTGATTGAGTTCTGAAGTCCTGTATCTGGTTTCCTAGCTGGGGTACAGGCTGTGTGGAGTTTTCACATTTATCCCTAAAGAGATGCTGGTTAAGTCGACTGGTGACTCCGAATTGGCCTTCTACTGTATGAGTGTATCCAGGGCCGATTTATGCACCAACTTTTCTCAGGGCCTTTTGCAAACCTGAACTCGATTAAGGGGCTGATAATAAATGGTTTGGTAGATGGAGTTTATTAAAGTCATTGAGATGTTTCCTTCAGGATGTATCCAGTGCATAAGCACCCAAAGTATGTGCCTAATGTTTTATCCCTTGAGATCCTTTTTGGGTCCAAAGTTTATAAGTTAAGTCAGAGAAAGCTGTTACATGAACAATTTTACTTTCATGTCATACCTTGTACTTGCACAATATGTAAACAAATTTGACATACTGCATATAAATGAAAGACCTGTGTGTGTCTGTGTATGGGGCAGTCCTCTTTGCTCACGCTCAACTACGGCTGCTAGATGGCACATACATAAACTTTTACATTTTTTTGCTGCGTGCATGGACCTCAGTTCTCACTACGAAAGACGTGTGTCTGTGCGTGCGTGTGTGTGTGAGGAGCAGTCTGCACTGCTCACGCTCAGTCACAGCCACAGGAGTTGGTGTGAATTCCACAGAAGATATAGAAGCTTATACAAATGTGACTTGCACTTGGTGAGATGGCACATGCATGCATTTGTACATTTTTCTGGTGCTTGCATGCACCTCACTTCTCATTCAACCCAAGTAGACAAACTCGGTTTTGTGGTACATATGTGCGTTGTATGTTCACACAACGAGCTACCATATGTTTTACTGAGGCAGGTTCTAGCCTGTCTGCTCAATTTGTGCCACAGCACTCGACTACATGTCTGTCTTGGATGAAATACGACCTGTCCCAGCCGCAGAGGAGGGTCCATGACCTCTACTCTGGGTAATTCTTAAGAGTTAGCTGATGCCTCTTCAGGTTCACCAATAGTGTAAAACTGCTAGTTGCTTAATAAGAAGCAGTTAATTGCTCAAGTAACATTTCTGCTTCACTTTACTTGTCTCGCTCATTTTGATTTTGAACCCTTATTGCTTATTTTAGTCTTAAATAGCTGTATTCTCAGTTTTTAATGGCTCCTTATTAGCAATAAGATGCAAATGACAAAAGAAACCAGCATTTCTCCATTTAGCTTGTTTCCATTTACACCTGTGTGTATTTATCATGCACTGTTGGGTTTAATTAAATACTTGGAAGGAAAATGAAGAGAAAAAAGTGAAGGACTGAGAATTACTCCTCCATTTTAGCCTTCAAATCATTTGGATGATATCCTTAGAAAGGAAAAACAAAAATCTAGGATATGAGGATGGCCTGACATGGCAGAGTTAAAGTACTAACAGTTAAATTCAATTACTGGCAAGGATTGTTTTCTAATTAAGCACCTGCAGCCACTGCGGCCCTCCAGGCCTGACTTTGCCCATCCCTGGCATAGTGTTTGGACAATTGTGATTAAGGACTCAACTGGCAGAAAGAAAAGAGATTGAGAAAGGAATAAGTCTGGTTTTGTAAAGAACTGGCTGAGACAACGTACCAGATAGACTGGAGCTCAAGACTTGTCAGTTAGCTCCTGGGGTCCTGCAGGTTATATTATTTTAACCAGTTTTTATATGTAAGTCTCATTGTTGATTTTTTTTTTTTTTTTTTTTTACTAATATTATGTCTAGAAGTAAATTTTCAACCTGCCTGTTAAATCTACCATTGGTAAAGACCAGCTGGAATGTTGCCATTATTCTTCCTTGACCTGAGGCAGGTTCATTGCCAGCCATCAGTTGCAGTGCTACACCCTTGATTGGGCAATAATTTACAGCAGTTTATTTGAGACTTATTTAAAACAATGCAAAACAAACCTGCTTGTACAAACTGGCCAACATTCAGATATTGATCCTTGTTTTAGACTCATTTATTAGCTCAGCATTTCCATCCATTTCCATAACCTGCTTAATCCTGTTTTAGGGTTGTAATGATCCAGAGACTATCCCAGGAGTATTTATATGCCAGGAGTAAAAAGGTGTTCCCCTTTAAAGAGCAGAATAAACATTTGTTTTGTGGAAGGTATTCTGTTGAAATGTTTAAAAACATGCAATGTGATCATCCTAATACTGTGTTAATGAAATATAAATTGTTCATAAAATTGTATCGTATAATGTGAGATAATGTTTTTCCATGGAAATAATAATTTAAAGATTACTTTGGCAGTCAAGTGACAGCATTTCAAGTGTGGCACAGTGGTTAGACATGCTGCCTTGCAGCTCTACATGCCTTGGGTTCAACTCTTGGCCCAGGGGTTGTATATGTGGAGTTTTCAGGTTCTCTATGAGAATGTGTTTGGGTGATCAGTTGGTCAAATTTTGCCCAGTATGAGTGAGTGAAGGTGTGTGCTGAGTCTACATTGTAATTGAGTGGTGCCTCATCCAGCACTGGTCTCCACCTTGCTTTCGGTTTTGTCGGGATAAGTGCAAGTCCTGTGTTTTGTTGATGTTTCTTCTACTGTTTACCATGGCTCATGTTAATAGGCCACAGACTATTAGGTTAATTATTATAAATGTGTACTGTCGGCATGTTGGTTTATTTTAAATTATCCTAACCTAGAGTCCATCTTAATTTTTTTTAATTACCATATACAGTAATCCCTCCTCGATCGCGGGGGTTGCGTTCCAGACCCCCCCGCGATAGATGAAAATCCGCGAAGTAGAAACCATATGTTTGTATGGTTATTTTTATATATTTTAAGCCCTTATAAACTCTCCCGCACTGTTTATAAATATTCTCCGCAGAGTTAAACAGCATAATCCCTTTGTATTCTCTTAGATATTAGGTAAGATTCATTGAAATTATGTATATAAACACACTGTTTATATACAGTAAAACCTAAATATTATTTTAAAGATATTGAGTGTCTCCGATATCACACATGCCACAGCCATTACGATAGACAGGTCACCAGCAATAAATACGTACAATGCAAGAAAAATAGTATACAGTAAATGTGTGTACAGTGACACTAAACGTACGTACATGTACTAAGCACTGTAAGAAGAAAATTAATTATGGTTACTCACCAACAATGACACGATGACTTGTCCGATAACAATGAGTTTAATTTTACTGCACAACAAAGGAGAGCGTTACAGCCCTTGTAAAGGAGCCACTTCAGGCGATTGTGTAGCACTGCCGTTGTTCTTCTTCTGGCAGTCTTCAATCCAAATCCCTAAAGCAGATTCCATCCAGACTACTGCCTTATTACAACCACTTACAACTCGTTTTGCACCCTGGTTAAAAGGACACTGCAGCCGTAGATCTTATATTCCTTTCCTACTTTTTAAATAAAAAGAATCGTAGCCTTCAACAAATCCAAAACGTTTACCTTTTCGGCAATCATTAACATCTTCTTCTTGCGCTTGGGCACGACACCTGAAGCAGTAGCAGATTGTTTTGGAGCCATAATGAAGGGCTTGACTATGCACAAAGATAAACACTAAAGAGCACAACTCTTTACACAGCGAAACACGTTGATGCTGAATTAGAGAGACGAGACTTCCTGGTTAAAACTGCATTCAGCACGCAGGAGCTCAACTGCGTGCTCTGATTGGTTAGCTTCTCAGTCAGGAGAACTTAACTGCGTGCTCTGATTGGTTAGCTTCTCAGCCATCCGCCAATAGCGTCCCTTGTATGAAATCAACTGGGCAAACCAACTGAGGAAGCATATAGAGGAAGTAAAAAGACACATTGTCCGCAGAACCCGCGAAGCAGCGAAAAATCTGCGTTATATATTTAGTTATGCTTTCATGTAAAATCCGCGATAGAGTGAAGCCGCGAAAGTCGAAGCGCGATATAGCGAGGGATTACTGTATACTCGCGTTTAAGTCGGGTCTTGAAACCCAAAAAATCAATCATAAATTCAGCCCCGACTTGTACACCCATTCAAAAATGTGACACTTAATTTTATTTTGTTTTTTTACATCTTCTTCACCAGTTTCTCAGACACATTGAATTTTGTTGCAGCAGCACAGTTACCAATTTCTTTCGCCACTTCAATGACTTTTAATTTAAAACCAGCTTCATATTTTCTTCTGATCAAATGCTCCATTGTAGATAAGGGATGCGCTTTTGATAAACGTGTATGTGGATGTGAGATACAAACAACACAAAACAGTGCAAATGTCGCTTTGGAATAGTTCGGGTATTACCGTGTGGTCAAGTAGGCACAATACATAGGAAAAAAAAAAGGCTGTGTGCTCCATGGTTACTCTCTCAGGTGGGCGTTAGCATATCGTAATCTGTTGGACCAAAAGCCTGAGTTTTCCGTATTCGGCTTATACAAACCACATTATAAAATACCGGAAATTATACGGTAAAATCAAGCCTTGACTTATCTGCGGGAGAACTTAAATCTATACTAATAAAAGGCAAAGCCCTCACTGACTGACTGACTGACTCACTCACTCACTCACTCACTGACTCATCACTAATTCTCCAAGTTCCCGTGTAGGTAGAAGGCTGAAATTTGGCAGGCTTATTCCTTACAGCTTACTTTCAAAAGTTGGGCAGGTTTAATTTCGAAATTCTATGCATAATGGTCATAACTGGAAGCTATTTTTCTGCATATACTGTAATGGAGTTGAGCTCGAAAGCCGTGGGGGGCGGAGTTTTGTGTGACATCATCATGCCTCCCACGTAATCACGTGAACTGACTGTCAACGCAGTGTGTAGAAAACCAGGAAGACCTCCAAAAAGCGCTGAAGAAAATATGCATTATATAATTGAGAAGGCAGCGAAACAATAAGAAGCGAGCGAGTGACATATATTACCATATTCATGAGTGCTGCTACTTTGGAAAGAAAGCAAGGTGTAAACCTAAACTTTAAATTAAGTTAATAGACAGGCTGCCGCTGGCGTTTCTCATGCCCACGGGTAATGCGGGATACAAGTTTAATGAGAGGACGCAGGATATAAACGAGAGTTTTGATCACTTTGTAACTAAGTTAAAATTGCAGGTGAAGGGGTGTGCTTATGCAAATTCCGAGAGACTGTGTTTGTGGGGGATTGACAGTTAAGGTGGGTGGGGGAGTCACGTCATCATCTCCCCTCCCATTTACCTCATTTTGCTCTGAGCTGAGCTCCGCGGCTAACACTGTCTTCCGAAGCAACTTCGTCACACTGCCACCAAATACAGAAAAATCCACAAGTTAATACACACGCTGTCTCTAGACTTTCTCCACACTGAATCCTCCAGGCCCTACTTACAAAAGGTTACATTGATAATCGTGTTACGTTATTTTTAAAATCTTTCCTTTTCTTAGCACAAGCACAGCTGAGAAGCTTCGATGCATGTGCTCCATAACGCGTTAAAAAATAATGCATTTAATCACACTTTGCATTACAAGCAAAGGGGAACTTTTGTCAATGCATGATTTCCTGGTACACTGATTACATTGATCAGCGCATCCCGATTCATTTTAGCCTTGTACCACCTTGGTTTGAGAAGAAGTATGAAAAAATATGAGGTTAACACAGAAAAACAGATCACCAATTCAAGCTTTATGAATAATCGATTCGCCATCAATAATTGTTTTGGTAAAGCCATACTCTGTGTAATCCTCCTTCCATTTTATAATTTTTCCGCCACTAGCCATGATTAAATGAATGGTAAAAAAGTAAGAGCGAAGCGAGGGTGACTTATTTAGGCAGGCATATATATGACAGCAACACTCATGACAATGTCAATCATGTTACGTTATTATTAAAATGTTTCCTTTTCTTTTTCATTACTTCTTTAACACACTACTTCTCCGCTGCGAGGCGCGGGTATTTTGATATATATATATATGAATGACCTCCAAAGAGCGGTGAGACTTTTGATTATCGTGAACGTGTCTGCAAAAACTGGGGTCTTCTGCCCAGCAAAAGTCGAGCAGCCGGCGCGCGCGCATAGCTGTGCCGGCCTTTGAGACGCTGACTGCGCTTCTGCCTTAAGTCAAAGTGAGCACTTTTAATTTTTTTCATCCTCCCCCTGAGCTATATCCCAGACAAGTGCAAACACGGGACCCCTTTTCTACACCGCGGCAAAATAATATTAAGGCGCTTCGCACTTTATTTTGCACGTATACGATTATGAGGTCGTCAGCTCGGATTATGAAGACACGCACAGGAGTGGAGGACTGACATTGCCATCACAGCCGATTAATAGCTGGGACGTCTCACCAGTCTACACAAGACCCACCGCGACTGTCCCCAAAAGGCACTCATATTGTCAGCGAAAATATCTCTCTACACTATATAAAAGAAAAAGGCAACGTTCCTTTCTTTACACCTTTTTTCCTTTTATCCCAAACCAAAGCCTTTCTCTCTTAACACTGCAGAGGACACAAAACTAATTTTCTTTAATTACTGGTAATACCGGTGAGTCACATTACCAGAGGCAGAAATTTGAACGTTCACATAGAAAATGTAATTTCTATACCACAGCCGTCGTGTAGCGCCTTTCAAAAGGGATCTACTACCGAGAGATGATCCATATACATTTTAGCTGCTGTTAGTACTACTTACCTGTTGTGTTACACAGTCTTTAAAATGTAGTTTACCCGCAACCACTCCAGTAGTGCTCAATGTACCTGTACTTCTTAAAACGTTAATGTTTTACTGTTTAATAACTTATAGACTATATTTTATTATTTTTCCCATGCACTCAGTGACCAAAGCTATACACACACATATAGACACATACATATATATACACATATATATACCTGTGTGTATGTTTGTATGTATGTGTGTGTGTATATATATGTGTGTATATATATATATATATATATATATACACACACACAAATTTTATATGTGTGTGTATGTATATATGTGTGTGTATATATGATGTAGATAGGTAGGTGTATGTATACATACATACTCAAACCCATTATGACAGCAGCAATCCAAGCTGTGAGAAAACAGTAAAAAGGAGGCGTGTCAGACGTCGTGGTACATTTTCTGATGCAGCTAGACGAAAACAACTTCGTGACGCTGCCGCCAAATACACAAAACAATTACATTGACAATCATGTTACATTATTTTCAAAATGTTTCCTTTTGTTTCTCTTTCCTTCTTTAACACACTACTTCTCCGCTGCCAAGCGCGGGTATTCTGCTAGTGTGAGTATATACGGTAAGTGGATTGCTGCTGCTGATACCTCATAGCTACAGGGTACTGGGTACAAATACTGACCCAGGCACTGCCTTTATCAAGTGTGCATGTTGTCTTTGCGTCTACTGGGACGCCTTCCTGGGTCCTCAAACCTTCTCTCACATCTTCAAGATGTATGCATTGGACTGTTTTTTTTTTTTAATTTTTTTTTTTATTAGTAAAATGCAAAAGAACAATGCTATGGGATGCAATCAGTGTTGGGGAGCAACTTAGTTACATTACTCTTTAATTACAAGAACCAAATATGTTACATAGTTACTTATTATCAAATATGATGCGTTACAAACAGTGCATTACTTTTGCGTTACTTTTTCTTTTGTTGTATGAAAAGTCAGAGCCTCCATTGACTCTGCAACCTTTTGGGCGCAGCCATCTGCACTGTGTTTGTCTGAATGTTGACCTCATCGAGAGGTTTACTGACCTCGGCAGCAACATTCACGACTTCCTATGAAGTCAGTAGAAGGATTGGATGAGCATGGGGGGCTGGAAAGGGGTGTGTGGTGCTCCTGATATTTTGGCAAAAGGACAAAGGTTCAAGTCTTTTGAGTTCTGTTGCTTCCTCTCTTGCTATGTGGTTGTGAGACTTGGATGCTATCCAGTGATCTGACACGAAGACTGGGCTCCTTCAGTACTGTGTTTCTTCAGAGAGTCCTTGGGTACCGCTGATGTGACTTTGTGTTGAATGAGCGGTTGCTCATGGAGTCCTGAATGAGGCACATTACCTGCATTGTGAGGGAACGTCACTTGCAGCACTACGGCCATGTGGCTCAATTCCCAGAGGGTGAAGACCAGAGTAGCTGGACCAGGCCAAGGGGACACCCACATGACACCTGACTGCGGCATATAGATGGCCATTTCCAAGGGATGGGACTGGACTGTGTGTCTTCTTGGGACGTTGCCAATTGGGGTCCCGAGCTGTTTCATTGTGTGATGGGTGTGGCAATGCACTGTTCTAGTTCATGCTCCCCCAACCTGGCCTGTATGAAAAAGTACTAATTTTTAATGGCTGGCTATTGTTGTTAAATCCTAAGTCTATATATGAACCTTCATGAAACAGACCAGAAAGAAACGCAACTAAATTTAATAATTTTCTTGTGTTTTTAAATATGTTTAATCCTTCATGTGCTGTGAAGTACATGACATCTTTCCCCTTTCTCCATTTCCAATGCGAACCCCTGAAGATTCGTGGTATGAACAGTAGCCTCTGTGTGACCAGATCGCACTGTTTCAACATATCTACAGCAAAACATGGGATGAAAGCTAAACTGACATTTCATGTGTAGGTTTCTGTTAATGGAGTGTACACAGTATCTCTTTTCTGGTTGGCTTTGTGACTGAGCTCTGCGAGGGACTACCGTGCGTCCACCATGTTTGCTTCTTGCTTTACATCCAGTGCTGCTGAGATAATCCCTGTAATCCTAAACCGAGTGGATTAAATTTCCCCCACAACACATGCAGAATTTAATGTTCTTACTTTTATTCATTTCTTGTCACTTTATTGCATGTGCTTAACCACATCAGACGACCAGGGCACACGTGTGCAGGATATTACCAAAAAATGCCATATTTCTGTGATATAACATGGTCATTTTTAAAAATATTTTAAATTATTATAATTTTTTTTTTTTTTTGCAGTGTCGGGAATAAGCTTTGGTAGTTATGCAGAAACACTTTTTTTTTTAAGTAACACAAATATTTTTACTTCAATAAAAAATTACTGTGTTATGTTACTCATTACCTTTAAAGTAATCAGACTACATAAAAACATTACTTTTAACATGCTACCCACAGCACTGGATCCATATTTTGTAGGTTAGCTATAATTCTTATTTTTTTCATATACAGTGCATCCGGAAAGTATTCACAACGCATCACATTTTCCACATTTTGTTATGTTACAGCCTTATTCCAAAATGGATTCAATTCATTTTTTTCCTCAGGATTCTACACGCAACACCCCATAATGACAACGTGAAAAAAGTTTACTTGAGATTTTTGCAAATTTATTAAAAATAAAAAAAACTGAGAAATCACATGTACATAAGTATTCACAGCTTTTGCTCAATACTTTGTCGATGCACCTTTGGCAGCAATTACAGCCTCAAGTCTTTTTGAATATGATGCCACAAGCTTGGCACACCTATCCTTGGCCAGTTTTGCCCATTCCTCTTTGCAGCACCTCTCAAGCTCCATCAGGTTGGATGGGAAGCGTCAGTGCACAGCCATTTTAAGATCTCTCCAGAGATGTTCAATCGGGTTCAAGTCTGGGCTCTGGCTGGGCCACTCAAGGACATTCACAGAGTTGTCCTGAAGCCACTCCTTTGATATCTTGGCTGTGTGCTTAGGGTTGTTGTCCTGCTGAAAGATGAACCGTCGCCCCAGTCTGAGGTCAAGAGCGCTCCGGAGCAGGTTTTCATCCAGGATGTCTCTGTACATTGCTGCAGTCATCTTTCCCTTAATCCTGACTAGTCTCTCAGTTCCTGCCGCTGAAAAACATCCCCACAGCATGATGCTGCCACCACCATGCTTCACTGTAGGGATGGTATTGGCCTGGTGATGAGCAGTGCCTGGTTTCCTCCAAACTTGGTGCCTGGCATTCACACCAAAGAGTTCAATCTTTGTCTCATCGGACCAGAGAATTTTGTTTCTCATGGTCTGAGAGTCCTTCAGGTGCCTTTAAACTCCAGGCGGGCAGCAATGTGCCTTTTACTAAGGAGTGGCTTCTGTCTGGCCACTCTACCATACAGGCCTGATTGGTGGATTGCTGCAGAGATGGTTGTCCTTTGGAAGGTTCTCCTCTCTCCACAGAGGACCTCTGGAGCTCTGACAGAGTGACCATCGGGTTCTTGGTCACCTCCCTGACTAAGGCCCTTCTCCACCGATCGCTCAGTTTAGATGGCCGGCCAGCTCTAGGAAGAGTCCTGGTGGTTTCGAACTTCTTCCACTTACGGATGATGGAGGTCACTGTGCTCATTGGGACCTTCAAAGCAGCAGAAATGTTTTTGTAACCTTCCCCAGATTTGTGCCTCAAGACAATCCTGTCTCGGAGGTCTACAGACAATTCCTTTGACTTCATGCTTGGTTTGTGCTCTGACATGAACTGTCAACTGTGGGACCTTATATAGACAGGTGTGTGCCTTTCCAAATCATGTCCAATCAACTGAACTTACCACAGGTGGACTCCTATTAAGCTGCAGAAACATCTCAAGGATGATCAGGGGAAACAGGATGCACCTGAGCTCAATTTTGAGCTTCATGGTAAAAGCTGTGAATACTTATGTATATGTGCTTTCTCAATTTTTTTATTTTTAATAAATTTGCAAAAACCTCAAGTAAACTTTTTTCATGTTGTCATTATGGGGTGCTGTGTGTAGAATTCTGAGGGAAAAAAAAGAATTTAATCCATTTTGGAATTGGGGTGTAACATATCAAAATGTGGAAAAAGTGATGCGCTGTGAATACTTTCCAGATGCACTGTATTATCTATTTGTTACATGTAATGCCCCATCTCCACCCTAAAGTTTTAAAAAAAAAAAAAAAAAAAAAAGACAAAACATCCATCCATTATCTAACCCACTATATCCTAACTACAGGGTCACAGGGGTCTGCTGGAGCCAATCCCAGCTAACGCAGGGCGCAAGGCAGGAAACAAACCCCAGGCAGGGTGCCAGACCACCGCAGGACACGCACACACCAAGCACACACTAGGAACAATTTAGTATCGCCAGTGCACCTAACCTGCATGTCTTTGGACTGTGGGAGGAAACTGGAGCACCCGGAGGAAACCCACGCAGACACGAGGAGAACATGCAAAACCCAGGTCTACTTACTGCGAGGCAGTAGCGCTACCACTGCACCACCGTGCCGCCCAAGACAAAAAACAGAAAAATGAAAAATTTTGCAAAAGACAGTAGAAAGTAGTTGGCCAGAGGTTAATAAAACAACTGAAAAGTTCACAGCAGTTCAGTGCAGGATGCAAAGACTGTAACATGGCCAACCTGAGGAGAACATTAATAAAGGATTGCCATATATTGACAATTTGTAGTTCTTCCTTTTGAGTTAATTTTAACATTTGCCAGTTTAAGTAGTATCATAAAACTGTCACATGGTAATGTCGTAGGTGAGGATGGGCTTACTCCACAAATACGAAAAGGCGGTTTTTGCTTTAAAAGTTGTCGACCACACTAGTGTTTACAGATCATTTTCTAAAAGTTTGCTATCCACATTCAAAAACACCAAAAACACAACTCTTGCCTTTTGGGCAGGTGAGGTTTATCGGCTGTAACAGAGCACAGGACAAAGATAAAGACTCCACCGCAAGAAGACACCGCAACCCTATATATAGTAAAGGCAAAAATAATAAAGCTGTTCAGTGAAAAGAACATCTCTAAGGATGTGAGTCTTAGATTAGTCTATCCAAGATGGCAACAATTCAAGTTAAAGGCAGGATAGGTCCAGGTGAATGAACACCAGAAATGATGTCGGAGGTGGTGAGGTTGTCAATCAACTGGTCTGTAGAATGTGGAAGAAAGGAGGCGTTAGAATACAGTGCCACCTTGTGGAGTGGTGAGGAGTTACTAGCAGAGCCTTAAACTGTCCCCAAAGTGCATGTGTGTGACACATCCAGTGCACCATTTGTTTGCAGAGCAAAGCCAAAGTAAATCAAAATACTGAAAAAACGAGGAAAAACCAAATGAGACTTCTTTGTCTGGACAGATGATGAATAACAAATGCCTTCAAAGGTTACAAGTAAGTATAAGGGTGCCACAGCCTTAGAAAATATAGACTGGTATTCCGTGTATTTGAAAAGCACAGTTTTCCCCATCTACACTGTCACATAAAATCCATTGTTTTCAAAATATATACGTGCACTTTTGAAATGTGGTTGAAAATGCCATTTTAGTTTGGACAAAAACAATTAAAACATGTATCAAGTTAAACGAGATGACGCCGTGAAATTGTAGATTAGTAAAGATTATCGCTAGAGCAGTGATGCTCCATGTGCTATCTATCTATCATATACAGTAGTGCCCTAGATATCTGCCTCCAAAATGGCAATGATGACGAGGATTTCTCCTGCCCTGCCTCTATTTTGTTTGATAAGTAGTCAGGAAGTTTGGTCTAATGGAGTGTAATCCAAGATGTACTCCTATCACATAACACCTCATCACTAATCAAGAAAGCCCAGCAGAGACTGCACTTCCTGAGGCGGCTGAAGCAAGCATGTGTTCCCCCTTCCATCCTCACCATGTTCTACAGAGGCACCATGGAGAGTGTCCTGACCAGCTGCATCACTGTCTGGTATGGAAACTGCAACATATCCGACCGCAAGCGCTTGCAAAGGATAATGAAGACAGCAGAGACCATTATTAGGGTGCCTCTCCCTTCACTACAGGACATATTTTACAAACGCAGTGTCTTCAAGGCCTGCAGCATTGTGCAGGACCCCTTACACCCCTCACATGGACTTTTCACACTTCTGCCATCCAAGAGAAGATATTGCAGCATCAAAGCCAAATCTGCCAGGCTGCAGGAGAGTTTTTACCCCCAAACTGTTAGACTCCTTAACACCAGGCTGCCCCCTGGGACCTTCCACACGGCCTCAAACACCTCTTAAAAACAGAACTTCTATACATGAAAACCACTGTCCTGCAAAGATGAGTGTGCATGTAGAAAAGAACTGAAAATCTCATACTGACCTTTAAGTATTTTGACACTCCTGATATCCTTCTGCTGTGAAACATTCTGACCTGTCATTGTTTACACATGTCTTAAACAACTATTATCATACACTGATAATCTCTGTATTATCTATATCTATTATTTATTATTTATTTATTTTATTGCATATCTTACACTTCAATATTGCTGCTACTTCTTTGTCCTGTCTTTGCACAATGTCTTGTCTTGTTTGTGTTTTAATTTTTAATTTCTAATTTTTACATTTTAATTCTATTTTTAATTTATTATTTGCACATCATGTTGTTACACTGTGGACCCTGAGCTTCGCAATTTCGTCTATCTGTATACTTGTATATGGTTGAGATGACAATAAAGTTCACTTTGACTATGTCTAGAGCTAAGAGCGCTTGATCCTTGAACACTTTTCTCACAAGTAGATTTGATTGATGACTGTAAAGTAGGCTGATGTGTGCAGCAATGTGTCCTATAATGGGCTGGCTCCCTTTCAAGGACTAGTTCTTGCCTTTCACGTAATGTAGCCTGGTTAGCACTTGAGTCTCCTTAACCCTGCACTGGAATAAGCAGGCTTATAAAAAGTAGACAAGCAAGACGCCAAGTGATAAGATTAAAATTGCATAACTGGATTTTAACACAAGTTTAGTGGTAATCAAGGCTGGTATCATAGTCAGAATACAAATGTAGAATTCAACTCTTCATCGTGTTGTGTTGCTGGTCCTGTTTTTGTACATTGTGGGCTATGATATGATTTATTTTTACTCTCTCTTCCTAACTGCTTCCTTGCTACGGTGATACTCTTTATATGTCCTTAGTTGTTTGCCTTTTACAAGTTTCTACCCCCAGACTGATAAATGGTTGTGTTTTTCAGACTTTCTTTTGTTTTATAGCCCTTTCAGGATCCCTAGAGTTTCTCCCCAGTTTGTCTTCATTGTTCTTCTCTCTTTTTGTATGCATCAGGTTCTTTTAATCCATCCTTGTAACTTAAATCCCAGTGTAAACCTGGCTGCTTCTCCTCTGAACCTTTTCTATAACGAGAACGTCTTTCTTAAAAGGTATTTCTAATAGCAGAATACAATGCTGAAGATGAGGCCTTGCTAAAGGATCATTCATGTTCAGTGTGGTCTCAGCAGAATTGTGTTCCATGCCTTTGGCTCAGTATCTCAGCATTCCTTTAATGTATCCCCAATGTTTTGTCGATGCTAATGCCTGGATTTAAAGGAATGAGTCGCTGATCTGTTTCAAAGACACGATGCTGTGTACTGTCATAACTGGGTTAGACAGAACCTTTGAGAGTTTTGTCAGGTGGCTGACACTGTAGGCTTCACTTTGTTTACAGTTGCTTTGCTAAGCATTTTAATGAAGACCTTGGCTTTATTCTTTTTCTCTGATGTAAATCAGTTAAGATGTGTACGGCAAGCTTTTGCATTAAGTTGCAGCCCCAAAGCTCTTGTTTGACGTCTCAGCCCAAGTCAAAGAAAGCACCGTGTCTGCACATTCTTTCCATGTCTGCATCTCTCCCAAAATATGTGTGTAGAGTAGACTCATTTTTATGTGTAAATCGCTATAACGTCTACCCTGTCATGAACTGGTATTCCGTCCTGGGTAAGTTCTTGTCTTGTGCCCGCTGATGCTCGTGTAGATTTCGGCTCCATACAAATCTTTATGAGACTACGTAGGTTCAGAAAGTAATTCACTGAATAATTGATAAGTTTAGCTGGCCTTGTAACTGTTGACACTACAAGTCAGTTTTGTGTGTGGTTTTTTTTTTTTTTTTTTGAAATAATAGATCAATGCTATATACATGCATAGTTCAGTCTTCAGGCCTCATGATCAACTAATGTTCTTTTAATGCTGGACATTGAAAAATATTAAAATAAACGGACAATGCAAGATTTGGGTCATGCCTTGCATCTGACTTGAAATAGGCCCCAGGTCTAACCACCCTGAAATGGATTAAGTTTATGGATGGATCCATTTAAAAAAAATAATCATGAGCATCACCAGAGTTGGTTCCTGCTTTCAGCCCAATGCTTACAGGAATAATTTAGCCATTTACAACACTGTAAATGAATAAGACAGTTAAACTGAACGCATCAATTCATTTCTGATCCTCCTAAATCCTGTTCAGGTTAAAGTGAGGATGGAGCATATCCTGTCAGCACTGGGCTCAACGTAGGAACAAACCATAGAAGAGAAGATGCACTCAAGGACATGCCGACATGACACCTGTTTTAACGTCACCAGTTAATTCATCTTTGGGATATGGGAGAAAAACTTGCATTAACAGACAAATCCTACACCCCGATGCAGAGAGGACATGTGGACTCCTCACTCTTCACTCTTTCTAATCCAGTCTTTGGTAGCCATAAGCCAGCAGCCCTATCCTCTGTGCTATTTAAATATTGGAAAAACATTTTTTTTTTTTGTATTTTGTTTATATTCTACTTCTCTTTTGTTCTCCTGTATCGGATTTTACTGTGTGATGAATGGCTTTCTATTTTTACTTGAAACAAATAGCTTGACATCTTTGTGTTCTTGTTTCATGGTTCTTCTATAACTATATTTAGGTCCACCATCCAGCGTTATCCTTTGTCTTTATTTGTAAATGAATTTGCATTGCGTTTAAGATTTTGAGGAGTTTGTTTGCACAGGTGAGGCAGTTTCTTTAAGGACACTTTTTATTATCTCAATTTAAGGAGCTTGTGGACCTTTTCCAAACATCTTTGAGGATCCTCCTTAGGCTATGGGGTAGCTAAGCTGCTTGTTTATTCTAACTCACCTACAAGTTAAATCCATGGGGAGCAGCAATAATGTGCTATTGATTTTTTTAAAGGTCTCAGGAACGTAGCAGATGAATCCTCGCCTGTCCAAGATCAATTCCTTTCATCCACTAAATGTGTTGGATTTAGTGGGTGGGGTACAAGGTTTGGACATTCACAAACAAACAAAGGCTTATTTTCTGTTTCTCTTCCCGGTATCCTAACGTGGCACTTAGTGCCGCTGCTGAGTGGTATGGAAAAGTCATCTCCGATAAAGCAATCATTGGGTAGAAGGACGCTTACATCTGATTGGCCATCCCAGCTCTGACTCAGCTGTGATGTGGTCAGTAGGGGGAGGTGGCTTGCTGGCCAAGGTCTCCAGACGGTGGGAGGCGGCTTGTCGGCCAAGGTCTCTAGGACACTGCTGTGTTTAGCTTGTTTGACTTTTCTACAATCTAGCTGTGGTTCTGCAATTAGCTGATGGAGAGATATTGCTATTTTTCATTTATGTTATGTTAATTATTTTCTTTCTTGTTCCTAATGTAGTTTAACAAATCTATATCTGTGTATGTAATAGTTCTGTATTTAATGAGTGGTATAATCTATTCTTGCATTTTGCCTTGAGAGTTGTCGCTGCGTTCTGCAAATGCACTTGGTGAGGAGTGCCACACAAGAACCACTGTAGTTTGTACTGGTGGCCATGATAGATTGTAAGAGGACTGGTAGCTCTGAGGATAGGGATCTGCACTAGCAATCGGAAGGTTGCCGGTTTGAATCCTGTAAATACCAAAAGTGATTCCACTCAGTTGGGCCCTTGAGCAAGGCCCTTGCCCTGCAATTGCTTCATCCTGGTTATGACGTTAGCCTGCAAGCAGGTTCCCCAACTTTCTGGGAGAACTCGGGGATTGGTGGCAGGATTGGCACTCCAGCCACTGTGAAAAACCTCACACTGTTCCATTGCATTCAAACTAGTGCGGTGCTGAATGTCACCGGTTGCACGGCTAAGCTCGGGTCCTAATTTGAGATCCTGAAGTGGTTTGTTTGTGGTGGGTATGGTAATGTGCTATATCAGTACATGCTCCCGACCTCTCCCCTCTCATGACAGATTGGTCATCTAGCTCTGTGAATGTGTGTTGTATTTCCCCCAATTCTTGACATCGATTACATACCAAACCTACCTGGAAGGGGATCTTTGTCTGAATTGCCTTTACCAAGAATCCTTCCATTTTTTTCCCTGCAAGGTTTTTTTTTCCTCATCTTCTTGGGGAGCCAAGGCTGGGGTGGGCTGTTTTAAACAAACAAAAAAAAAAAAAAAAAAAAAAAAAAAAAACAGGACCCAGTAAAGGCTTCTGAGGCATTTCTTGTGTGATTTTTGGGCTATACAAGAAAGAAATTGTTGTTGTAGTGACCACCACTCACATAAAGGATACGCTTATTTCCATATCTCTGTAAAGTGAGAATTAGCAGGTTAAGTTACCTGCCCACGGTCACACAAGCAGGGGTAGATTTGCTATGAAACTAGTGAAGCTTAAGCTTCATGGCCCCCTAATCCCAGAAGAGCCCTAGATGCGACTTTAATCCACATTGCTTAAAAATGTTGGTAGTCTGCTGTATGAGAAGGGTTTTTTAAAAATTATATATAGTGGTACCACGGTATACATCCTTAATCCGTTCCAGATCCTTTGACTTATACCAAACAGGATGTATAACAAACAAATTTTTCCCATAAGAAATAGAGAAAATGATTAATCTGTTCCCATGAAAAAAATCCTATTATTATTGGCATATTATACATTGATGGGGTTGTATAAAATAATTTAAACACTGCTTAATACTAAAATACATAAATATAAAAGGAATTAGATGAAATAAATGAAAATTTACCCTTACTTTACTTTTTAATAACGTCTTTGTTTTTCACAATCGTAGGTACCGTCATTCTCTGCATATGGTATGCAGCAGCCAAGTCCCAGATACACATGCCACCTTCACGCAGAGTTATAGTGCGGGTTGTTCACTGAATGCTAGCAACTGGCATACTGACGGTCTTGGGCAGTCGTGGCTTTTTCTCGAGAGAGGTAAACAAGGGTAGCGTGTGGTGTTCTAGCACGCCGGTCGTATACCAAGCAAAATTTTTCACGTCCAAAATGGACGTACACCAATTTGGACTTATTCCAAAGCGGACATATACCGAGGTACCACTGTATTAATAATATAGTGTTATTTATTACAAACCAATAGTTAAAGTATCTATTAGTTAAAATTAAAGTATCAAAAAAATTTTAATTTGTGGTGATCTGTCGTGGAACATCCCCAGTGAAGAAGATAACGGTGCCTACCGAGACCTCGTTGCTGGTTATAAATTCCAGTTCAAGCTTCAGAGCCCCCATGTCCACAATTCCAAGGCATTAATCTATGATACCCAATAAACTCAAAATCCAACCAATTCCACAAAGGTGTTGCATTTTCAATGGTCCAACTACTACTGTTATGAAAAGCTAATTCATTCATTTTCTGAACCTGCTTCATCAAATACAGGGCTTAGGGACTATCAGCATCAGAAAGACACCAGCTTTGGAAAAGAAGGCAAAACCACTTAAGCAAATGTGCAAGTCTTCATGATGTGGGAGGGGAAGACCCAAACAGTGGAGAGAACATGCATACTCCACACAGAGAGCGATCAGGCCAGGACATGAACCCAGGATTGAAGTGCAGCGTTTCTAACTGTGGTGCTACCAAACTGCTTGTAATGAAGACGGATAAAATCAATAAGGGTGCTGTCTGTAGGCCAGGACAGTTTTGTGTGTGTGTGTGTGTGTGTGTATCCCTTTGTAGTTGCTGCAAATGGTTGTAATACCTTAATCTAAACATTAATTATTCATCTTAACTGTCTGGTTTGGTGCTCAGGCTACGGCCAATCTGCAGTGCCTCACCATAGCCTGTGAAAGGATCATAGGTTGTATCTTATCTTACATTGAAGTCCCATATGAGTCCAGGGTAAGGAAGAGGGCCGCAAAGATCACTTCTGATTCGACTCACCCAGGGCATCATGTGTTAATAGACTCCAATCCGGCAAATGTCCTTATACATTGAAAGCTAAAACAACACGTCACCTAAACAGCGCAGTTATTCTGACTGATCATGTCTGCACGTCTACTCAGTTTCCGGCCCCAAGAGGACGTAGCCATTCCTCTGAAACCTGCTCTTAAACAGAGATACAATGGGAAGCAAACGCAGCTTTTCATCTCCTCTGCGGATCAGCTGCTAGCCTGCTGCTTGCTACCGTACCGCGTGTTCTGAATCTCGCATGCGGCTTCGAACATTTCAAAGACCGCACCACGGCTGCCCTAATGTCTCACTGCCTTGTCTCTCTCTTCCTGCAGACTACCTCTGCTTTATTCTTTGTGCTTTATTATGCTGTATTCAAATAAAGTTTCTGTCTCTTGAAAACCCTGAATAAACTTGTGCCACTTTGTGACTTTAAATGTACTTATTTGTCAGAGACCTTTCCTTTTATCCAGGATGACTTACAACATTTATAATACAATCAGTTACATTTCCTTTTGTTTTCCAATTAGAGCACAGGCAGGTCAAGTGACTTACAAATGGTGTCAGTAGTGGGATTTGAACTCACAACCTCAGCGTTTGAAGTCCAAAGCATTTACTACTACACCACCCTACCTACTGTCCTCCTATTTTTTTAAATTTTTTTTTGTATTGCCCTTGTATGCTGCATCATATTTGATCATTTTTATCTTCTTTTTTATCTTTTGTATTCTGTGTTGTCCTTGTATAGGGTGGTCCAGATCTAATTATGCAATTTTCATTACGCTATAACTTATTAAGTTTATTACATAGAAAATCACCTGAAAAATCCCGGACCATCGAGAAGTGTGCGAACTGAGAACATGAAGAATTGTCTTCATGCCAAACTGGAATCGTCCCCGCATAAATCAAAGTCATCCAGACGATCTGGATCTGCATAATTAGATCTGGGCCACCCTGTATGTTGCACTAATACTATTGAGACAAACTCCTACTACATATTAGGGTACCCGGCCAATAAAATTAAATCTGATTCTGATCTTGTTTGCCTGTTCTTTTAAAGCCGTTCACCTGAAAAAAGACTTTGGTTGACTTGATACCCTATTGTTGGTTTTTTTTTTTTTTTTTTTTTTTTGACCTTTTGTCCTTTCATGCATGTGGTTTTTAGTTTTCAGTTATTACTGTTCAGTTCAGTTTAAACCGTAACATACCATTTCCTAATCCCGCTTAACCATGAGTGGGGGGATCTCAGGGGACTGGAGCCTATCCCAACGAGCATTGGTTCAAGGCAGGAACACTTGTCAGTCCTTTGCAGCAATTAAGTTAAATCCAATTTATTCTCATTAAATTTAATGGCTTAGCAAATACTATACAGTAACTTCAATTATAGTATAAACAAAAGTCATACAACATAAGCATAAAGAATCATCATGCAGTGTATGTAAAAGAAATATACATCTCTATGCATATATACATAAAGTGGTTTTTAACTTCAAATTCCAACTTTCGTAGGTGATGGTGCTATCACACACTCAAAGCAGGCACCTCAGGATGGCACTGTCGAGCACACTCACTCTCACATGTACACTCATTGAGTCTGTGTCACCAATTAAAAGTACCCCATATCGAGAGTAGAGCGACAGCTTGGGACATGTTGTCGCACCCAGCACATGGCGAACCACCTAGATTGGGACCCAAGTGCGGCGGGCGACACCTCAGCACCACACTGGAACAGGTTTTTTATAGTCCTGCCATTGACCCCGACATTTTGCCTACAGGTATTAAGACTAGCATACACTCTATATCGGGGATCTCCAACACATTGCTTGTTAGCTACTCACAACCCCTTTCCAAGTAGCTCGCCAAAGGGTTAATGAATCCTACATAAATTTGAAAACTTGATTAGTCAAATTAGGGGTGGGCGATCTTTCCAAAAAATCATTTTTAACACAAAATCACGATCCACAATCTGAATTGCAATCTATCTTTTCAATGTGTCATACACTTAAGAGAATATACAGACTCAAACTCATCAAGACCTAAGTAACACTTTATTTTAAATATCAAACAAAGTTGAATTCAGTTGTTCTCTCGTTCGCTAGCTAAGCGGAGTTAAGGACCACAGCCCGAAGCTGGCGAGTGAGTGAGGAGAGACCCTGCCCCCTGGCCTGTTGCGTGTTCCTCAAATTTGCGCAAATAAATCGGTACCACCAGCAAACTCTGATACAAAGGCGAAATGAGAGAAGTCGCAAAATCAACCGTAATATTCAAGCAAATAATAGAAAAAAACCTGATCTAAATCCGTTAAGTAGTTCTCTCGTGAAAAGTGGACAGACATGCAGAGAGAGAGACGTTGGATTTTATATATCAGTAAACCTTCAAAATGATGTGCGGTTAAAGTCTCAACAGCACTCTCAGCATTTCTGGAGCTTAGTAGAGTCACATAACTATAAGAATCTTCACCAAGCAGCTCTGAAAATGTCTGCTTTGTTTGGGTCTCCATACCTCTGTGAGTCTGACATGAATGTAATGAAATCAAAGTTCAGGACAAGACTGACAGACGAACATTTCAATGACTCCATCAGAGTGAACCGAAGTGGCTCCACTCCACCACACACCTGCCTCTCTTGTTGACTCCATGCAGTATCAGTCATCTGACTAACTAAAAAACACATCACACATGCAACTGGACATACGAATAAAGTGACACAGTGACATGTAACAAAATGACAAATGAATAAGGAATATCTGTGGATTTGGAATTGCACTGTTTTGTTTTGACAGCATTCATATTTTAATTCAATAGTGTGAGATACACTAGAAAATGCATACAGACATACAAAATTCACTTGCAGGTGAACGAAATATTTTTTGGGATGTTTTAATGCAAAATGTGAGTTGTGGACACCAACATTTTGTAAATGTTCACGCAAAACAAGCTTATTCAGTTTATTTGGGTTGAAATAAGCTATGAGAATAAACATTACAAAACATGAGGAGCTCTCGGCCATTTTCATTTTGTACAAGTAGCTCTCAGGGGAAAAAAGGTTGGAGACCACTGCTCTATATAGAAGGCTAACAGAATGTGAGGTTATATAGCACCCTGATATGTAGACTACAAATCTGCTCAAACTTTATAACACACTGGGGAGGCCTCATTTGGAGTTCTATGTTCAGTTTTGGTCTCCAGGCTACAAAAAAAGGACAGAGCAGCACTAGAAAAAGTCTGGAGAAGACCGACGAGGCTGATTCCAGGACTACAGGGAATGAATTGTGAGGAAAGATTGAAGGATATTAAGAGGAGACATGGCTGAAGTGTGTCAAATTATGAAAGGAATTAGTCCAGTGAGTTCATCAAGAACACGAGGACACAGTTGGAAACTTAAGGATAAATTTTGAACAAACGTTAGGATGTTTTTCCTCACACAAAGAACCACAGACACATGGAATAAGATGCCAAGTAGTGGGGTAGACAGTAAGACTTTAGGGACCTTGAAAACTTGACTTGATGTTATTTTGGAAGAATTAACTGGATAGGACTGGCAAGCTTTGTTGGGCTGAATGGTCTGTTCTCATCTAGATTGTTCTATTTATGCATATACTGTTCAAATGTTATTGCAAATGCTGTGATTCAAACTGTAAAGCATTTTATTTGAAACAATGTGCCCCCCTAGTCCTAATGTCTTGATCCACAAATACTGTGTCTTCTGCCACTGCTTTAGATGTGTAGGCAGCTACCACTTTGGTACTTTATCCAGCACTGCCCCCTGCTGGATGATATGTGGCCGTTGTTCTGTCATAAGCCTCTGTGTAATGAATGAGTTCAGATCAAGTAAGAACATTTTTACACCTGGTAAAGTTTTTCCACAGACAAGATTGAACAAATTTGGGGAAGCCTTTTAACCAGGATACCCGAGTTAGTATCGCCTACCCTCCGCAACCCCCCTCCCGACTATCTGCACCTTGCAAAGGGATGTTGTTATGTTTAGGGTCCAATAGGCCAAATGCAAACTTCAAGACTGGCTGCAGTGGTTTTGTTATTTCCGGCCATGATCACTGATAGCTGCCACAGCACTGAGTCACAACAAGGGTTTCCAGAAGCCACCCGACTTTCTCCTCAGTTTCCATTTCCAGTGCCGACTAAAGCCAGACCTGTTTAGCTTGATCTGACAACTTTGGGCTCCACACGTTTACACTTTTACATGTGCCAAAGGCAATTGAGTTTTGGAAGAAAATAATCTTACCTTTCAATGATCTTGGAGCTGTTGGTCCCCAAAACAAAATTGTTGTGAAAACCCATTCTTTACTGTAAATATTTATCTTGTTAATCATTTTAAAACGGTGCAGCTTTTGAGAAAAAAAAAATCTGTAGGAATAGAATATCAGAGCTGAGAATGGAGAAGGAGGTTCCGTTTTAATGCAAAATGAAAATTGTTTTAACCTTTGGGTTATTTTCTATTCTGCAAAGAGATTGCAAATTGTTAGTTTAGCATGATGTGGCATTTTGTTTTAAATGTGTCGTGTGGGAGTTTAGATCGAGCACTTCAGTCAGGAGAGTGCTGAATATAGAGACCCCATTTATCATGAAAGATATAGTTTGGCATCTAGTGGCAATTGTGAATTAACATTTTAAAATTTTGAGCGTAGGGAAATGCGTCTCTCTCTTCACACACCCATACATTTCTCTTTTTTCCTCTGACTGAGGCAGCATGGCGGCTCAGTGGTTAGTGCTGTGGCCTCACAGTTCCAGGCTGGGCTTGTCTCTGGGCCTAGTCACAGCCTGTGCACAGGCTGCCCATTCTTCACCCCTTTGACCGAGGATTTCCATGCAGGTCAGCTTAATTGCCAGTGCTGAAGTGGCCCGCTATGCATGCACCTTGCAGTTGTGTCCTGGGTAAGCTCCTGCCTTGCCCCCAGTCCTGAAAGGGAAATGCACTCAGTCAATAGATCAATGGACTGTTTACCAAGTGGAGTATTAATCAGATTTTTTAGACACTAAAATACAATTGGATGTTTCTAGAAATAATATTTTGGCCTGTAGGAGATGCTCTTGAGCCATTCCCTAACCCAGAGCAAAACGACCCCAATGCACTCCAAACAAAACACTAATGACAAGTCATCATGATCAGAGCTGTTAGTTTAATTTTTTGCAGTTGCTCCCTGGCCTTTAAAAAAAAAAATAACCAAGGCATGATTTTGGGAGATTGGGACACCGTGAAAAAACAACGGCTTCATTTATTTTTTTGTTTGGGTATGTTTTCAATAACATTTATAGTAAATATGTTTTGCGGCAGTGCCATTTGTTTTTGATGTAGATGCTGCCATTCCGTGAAACCTGTTTAGTCTGGTTGCCAAGTAATTCCTAGGCAAGATCATCCAATCAGAAGTGTGTGGCAATTGACATCACCAGGTCAAAGATGTAAAGGTCAGTGCCTGGCACTTCCTGTTTTGTCCACATTTGTGAATATAACAAACAAAAGATCAGCGTTCTCATTGAGGTTTCAATCTGATTATTGGCAACAGATTCTATTGTTATCGACTGTTATGTTCTTCTTACATTTTGGCTGCCGGTTATGTGAAATTACTTTGGTTATTGCATTTGCATTGCATTTATTTATTTGCCTTTATCTGAGGCGACTTACAACATTTATGATACAATTGGTTCCATTTCTTTTGGTTTTCCAATTGGTGCACAGGGAAGTGAAGTGACTTGCTCAGGTCACACAGTGGCAGCAGCGGGATTTGAACCTCAGGGTTTGAAGTCTATTGTCTCCTTTGATGCCTTCTATGATTTACAATTTTGGTTTCATGTCCTGGGCTTGTTCATTAGAGTGTTGTCTTCCTGGTATCGACTTTTGCTTAATAAAACTCCGATCCTTCCCCGATTCCATTCTTATTTAAATACTTCTGCAGCCCAACTGAGTCAGTACACAAGGAAGTACAAACTATGAATCAACAGACCAATGCAAACTCTTGGTGCCTCCCTGGACCTGCAGTGGCTCTCACAAGGTTCTCATCTCCATCTAGTGGGCAGAGTGGTTGATGTGCCTTTACCAAGAGCCTTCCTTATAACTGCACCTTCAAAACTCTCTCATACAGTCCTGCTGGTCAAAGGTTTTGTCTACCAACCTCCTGACTCCATGTTTGCTGATCAAATGACTTTTACACCCTGGCCAAGAACTAACTCCTAGGGAAACCCTGAGAATAACTTCTGAAAGTTTGGAATATGGGCTCTGGAACCTCACATGCCATCCTTCTAACACTCATCCTGTTGACGTCAGGTGTCCCTGCATCATCTTCTGCCCTATGCTCTTCCTTTAAAGGGCCAGTCCTCTGCCCCAGTACATGGTGTAGAGGGGTGCCACATAATCAAATAAAAGACCCCCTGTGCCACCATCTGTTGTGCTACAGAACTACTAATATAGTTCAACCACAGGTCTTTCATTACCATGGCTACCTCATGTAGTGATGGCTAAAGTATCGAAGTAGTCAGTGGCAGCGCAGCTTTTAGATAGCTAGAATGCTATTCTGAGTCCTGTAAAAGAATCATTCCCACCACAATAAAATAAAGTTCATCAGACATATATAAATTAAATACCTGTGTGTGAGTGTGTGTGTGTGTGTGTGTGAAGAGCAGTCTGCTCTGCTTACGACCAACCCCAGCCACTAGATGGCATATGCATGCATTTTTAAATTTGTTTTTGTGCTTTTCTTTACTCTTTTATTTTTATTCTATGTATTTGTATTCATTTATTTATCTACATATTTTACTATTATGAAAGTTTTACTCTGCTGACCTGGCTCTCTTTTTCATGGGTAGGGGGTCGATTTGTTTCAAACCTAGTTTTGTTAAACTTGACTTGCTTGTATGGAATGTTATTTGATTCTAATAAAATGAATGAAATGTTTAAAAAAAAATTTTTGGTGCTTGCATGCATCTCAGTTCTCACTATGAAGTGTGTGTGTGCGTGCGTGTGTGTGTGTGTATAAGATGTGCAGTCTGCTCTGCTCGCGCTTAACCACAGCCACAGGAGATGGTGTGAATTCAATGGAAGATGTAGAAGCTTTCACTTGCACTTGCTGAGATGGCGCATGCATGCAATTGTACATTTTTTTCAGGGCTTGCATGCATCTCACTTCTCATTCAACTCAAGTGGACAAACTCAGCTTTGTGGTACACATGTGCGTTGTATGTTCACACCACAAGCTAACATATGTCTGCCTGAGGCAGGTTCCAGTCTGTCTGCTCAATGTGTGCCACTGCACTCGACTACACGTCCCCGACCTGTCCCGGCTGCAGAGGAGGGCCCATGACCTCTACCCTGGGTAATTCTTAAGAGTTAGCTGATGCCTGTACAAGTTCACCAATAGTGTAAAACTGCTATGGAGTCTTCAGGTTGTTTTTTGTCCCAAAGACCACACGAAGCTATTTGGATATAAAATACTATTTGTGAATTCAGTCATCTGTTTCTTTACAAAGTTGCATCTAAAATTCTATAATTAACCTACAAAGC
The DNA here is from genome assembly GCA_026402145.1 of Polypterus bichir lapradei. Taxonomy (NCBI): domain Eukaryota; kingdom Metazoa; phylum Chordata; class Cladistia; order Polypteriformes; family Polypteridae; genus Polypterus; species Polypterus bichir. Next base: position 362,627 of record JANRMT010062816.1, on the reverse strand, counting down.
TTTAAATGGTGTTGCACCAACCTACATCAGTGACCCCCCTCCATCACTCAGCTCCTGTTCGCCCACTAAGGTCCACTGATGTGGGAAATCTTGTTGTGCCCCACACTAACCTGCACTCTATAGGTGACAGCAGGGCCTTCAGCTCTGTAGCATCCACTCTTTGGAATGACCACCCAAAGTTAATGAGATCAGCCGACTCCATTCATTCTTTTAAAAAACAACTTCAAAGTCATCTGTTTGAGAAGGCGTTTAACTGACCCTAACATGCTGACCCTTCTTTCGGTTTACCTCTCTGTCCGGATGCTCGGGATTATTTGTGTATGTGTGTGTTTTATATCACAAGCTGCAGTATGTGATTTTTATTTTTTTTGTTCAGGGTTTTCTTCTGGTATTGTATTTAGTATTCCACTCGGTTTATTGTCTTTTTTTATTTTATTTAATGCTTTGTCTATCCTGTATGTATCTCTTAGTTTTCTATGGTACTGGGGTGTTGCACTGTGTTAGCCATTATGAATGTAGTAAGAAGTCAAGTAAAATGACACCTTTTATTGGATAACTAAAAAGATTACAATATGCAGGCTTTTGAGGCAACTCGGGGCCCCTTCTTCAGGCAAGATGTAATCAGAAGAAGAAGAAGAAGCCTGCATATTGTAATCTTTTTAGTTATCCAATAAAAGGTGTCATTTTGCTTGACGACTTCTTAGTTTTCTATGCGGATTTTATTTGTTACATATGCCCTGCTGTTCTTTCTGAGGCGCCTTGAGCATAGGAAAGGTGCTATATAAATAGAATGTATTACTATTATACTTTTGCGTTTCCCATTACAGGGTTGCAGATATCCAGATTCTGTTCTAGACATGTAAAAGAAATGTTAAGTATATACAGTAAGGGCACAACCCTGGCAGTGTTCGCTTCTTTGTGGATGCTGCCGCTTCTCCCCATTTTTCTATTATGGAGCTTTGATTGGAATGTCCTTTGTGAATTTTCCCCATGTGTCCGCTAGCGAGTGAGCCAATGTATCCTGGTTTGGACTGGCCTCCCATCCAGAGTTTGCCTTTGACCCTTTGCTACAAAAACAACTTTTAGAAAATGGATTGATGGAGCGCTTATCTCTACATCCCTCCATTTTCTAACTCATTCATCAAGTTCAGTGTTTTGGGGCACTGAAGCCCACCCTGACTGCTTTGGGTTCTAAGCAGGAGCCAGTTCTGGATAGGGTGGGTAGTCCATGGTAGAGCACACTCACTCAGTCGCACACCCACCCTTAACCTTCTCTGCACTTGATTGTGATGTTGGTGGACACCCCTTGTAGATGTAGAAAGACCATGCAGAGTCCACTTTGGCAGGGCTATGAACCAGATTTGAGCACAGGAGTCTGGAGCCATAAGGCAGTTACGCCTACCACTGCACTGCTGATTATAGATAAATTGTTGTGACGTGTAGGGGGTGCCACTGAGCCCAACAACCCCGCAAACACACCAACACAAGTCCCAGGTTCAATTAATAATTTCTTTTTCCAGATATCTTCACACAGGTTATTTTTTTAGCAGTCACACAAGCACAATTGCTTCTTCTTTCTCTTCTTCCCTCTTCTTTTGCTCCTCCAACTCCTGACACCCCAAATGGTAGTGACAAGACCCGGGAGTACTTCTTCTGTCAGCTCCTCAAAATATGGAAATCTACTTTTGGCATTGACCCCTGGTGGCGCCCATGGACTCTACAGGGTTGTCTTTCAAGACTACAGGTCCCGGGTGTCTGACTGGGGAAGCACCACCACCATCCGTATTGGAGGATAAACTCTCCCAGTCCATCCAGTACAATCCAACTGCCTCGACTGAGATAGGAACCATTATCCATCCCGGCCATTATACTGTCCATCGATTATGGCCTCCCAGCCGGGTAAGGCATCACTCACCAACCCAGTTGGGACTTCGGTCCTTCCATGTTGCCACTCACATTATACACCTTTAAAATTTAATTTACAGCAGCTTAGAGTCGATTCTGTATTTGTGTTATTCTACTCCTGCTTATTTCAACAAACACTGTATTTATTTTTCATGTATATAAAAGTTGCTTGGCTTCCAGTTTCTGTTTTGTACTTGAAAATGTGTGTAAATTCTCTTCTAAGCCTATCCTTACCAAAGAGCACTAAACAGGAATAAATGGAATCATCTTTAATTACGACTCTGCGTATATTTCTGATTCGATGGGCTGTGAAGTGGAACCCATCCGTTGTGATGTGATTTTTGAATCCTGAAACTGTAGCCACTAGAGGCTGCTGTTAGTCTTTTCCAGAATATCTGAAACAAGTCAGCCATGCGCAGCGACTCAAGTTTTTCTGTGGATGAGGACATTCGGCAAGAAAACATGTGTTATTGAAGGCCCGGCCCTTACCTTTTTAAGTGCCATTGTTTTCCTCTGCAAAATTTGGATGCCTCTCCCTACTCTTAAACACACACCAAGTGTTCTTGATGACGTTTTCCGGCATCTGTAGGACAGGCTTGTGATCTGCTGAGTAACCCTTGCAGGGATGTACAGGTGAAATCGTTTCTAATATAACAGAACTACTTCATCCAATTCAGGGCTGTGGGGGCTACAAGGCAGAAATGTCCCCTGGAGTGGGTACCAGTTGATCACAGGGCACACACACACTCACACACAAGGCTAATACAGGCTGGTCAGTTACCCTACCTGCATTTCTTTAGGATAAAATTTACAGATACCGTGAATTTAATTTTTTTGTTATGCCACCCTTTAGTTTTTACCCTCTTTGTACAAAATTATTAAGGCTGATTGCAGTTCTGCAAGTGAACCAGTTGGCGTTGCTTGAAGACCTTTGTAGTAATTGTTGTCTTAATTATAGGTTGCTGTAGTACTAAGCAACAAAGTAATTAATAACAAAGTGGCGGGAAAGACTGAGATCCTAAAGGTAAATTATTAAGCATAAAAACATGTTAACAATGTGTATTATTGATGGCACCGTGTAAGGGAGACAGTGCAGCTGGGCAGACTGGTAAACTCCTACTATAGAAATCAGTTCAGTGCCATATGCAGTGCTTATGGAATTTACAACTGATATAAAATTTTAATTTGCTTTAAATAATGATGTGAACGCACAAAGCTTTCTAAAGTGAGTATATTGGTGTGATGCTGTGGGCTGGTGCCCTGCCCAGGGATTTGTTCCTGCCTTGTGCCCTGTGTTGGCTGGGATTGGCTCCAGCAGACCCCCGTGACCCTGTGTTAGGATATAGCGGGTTGGATGATGGATGGTATATTGGTGTGATCAGGGTTGGCACCTCCGTTTAGGCAAATTGGGCATTTGAGCATTGCCGGGGGGGGGAGGGGGAGGGGGAGGGGGAGGGGGACCCCCAGCCGCACGGGTTAGCTACCAAACAGTCAGCTGGTGAACTAATAAGTTTGGCCAAGAGCGCAAAATAACCTGGCACCGGCACAGGGTGTGATCCTCAAGAAAACACAATTGGAATGAATCAATAACTTTAAATGAAACTGATTTAAAGAAAAGGCTTTAGAGAGATTGCAGCGACTTTCACTTAATATAGTTGGCATTAGTAAAATAGTTGTAGAAGTAATAACATGTAACCAGTGTTTCATGTAACTTTTTTTTCATTAAAACCTCTGTTAGATTTGAATTAAATAATATCCATTAACATAGTCTGTAATGTCGTCTTTAAAATGTAGGATATATAGACAGAGCCTAATCGGATAAAGTAATAATTAAATGAATATGCAGTTAAATGTACACTTGAATTTAGCTGAAACATGTTTGGGTGGCGCAGTGGTTAGCACTACCGCCTCATTGTCTGTGTGCAGTTTACTCGCGCTGCCCGTGTCTCGGTGGGAGCTCCACCAGGCTTGGTGATTTTCCTCCCACATTCCCTGAGATTTGGAGGGAGTGTGTGTGGGTGTGTGAATGGCTCCCCTGTGTTCCCCACCTTGCCCTCAGTGCTGCTAGTGTAGCCTACAGCCCCCATGACCCTGAGTAGTGGGTCTGACATGGTGTGTACGTTTTGCACAGTGTATTGATGATGTTACTCCTTGTTTATTGATCTGGCTCAATTAATCACATGCTTAAAAGCGTTGCACGTACGTCTTTTTTGTAATATTTAAAATTAGGAAGTATTCAAATACTCATATTTGAATGCACCCCATCTGGAGTATTTGAATATTCGGCTTCATCTCCTTTTACCTTCCACTGCTTTTTGATCTTTTTTAATGATATTGCATCTTATAAATAAGGATTGTAATCTGAGTTTCTTTGAAATTTACATTTATTTTAATTAGCAAACGCTCTTGTTCAGAGTTAATAATGCTGACGTTTATTATATTATTGAATCCAATCATCCATCCATTTTTTTTGTATCCATTATGTTATTAAAGTATAAGCATAGTGAGTTAAACATTTATTTATTCTTATTTTTTTTAAACTGTCTTATTGTTTGTTTTTGTTGTTCAAACTAAAATAGCCTCTAGAGAGATTTTCATTGTAAAACATTCAAAGTCAGAAGACCCAGCAGGGGCAGAATTTGCATGATCTGCATCTGTCTGGTTGTGTTTCATGAGAGCTCTCATGTCAGTTATTGACAGAAAGCCTCTTTAAAACTTACAAAGGCTTGCTAATCATACACGATGCAGGATAAAGGAGTTCACCATTTATTTGAACTCATTTAGCAAAGTTAAGTCCCAATAGTGTTAACTCCTACTTTTTAAGTGATGCTACTGGGTTAGGCTTTGGCGCCTGAAGATGCAATAGCTGAATTAGCAGGTTCAGAAAATAAATACACTATCGATCAAAAGCTTTTTTTTTTTTCTTCAGTAATTGTGGAAAGGCATGCATTTTAATGTTTCATTAAATCAAGGGATAGAACAAATAAACAATGGAAAACAAAAAAAAAAATAAGTCAAGGAATCATTAAGTGTAGAAGTTTTATTCAAATTTTTGATTTATCAAAGTAGCCTGCACCTTTTATTGATATAACAGCCAAACGCACACTTTGCATTCTTTCTGTAAGGGAAATCAAATATCGGCCAGAAAGATTTTCCCAACACGGTTGCACTTGTAGGTTGTTTTCCTTTCCCCCTTCTATCCTGTTCATCCCAAACTAACTCAGTGAGGTTTAAGTCTGGAGACTGCGCTGGCCAGTCCGTGTTTTGAAGTGGACCTTCTTGTTCTTTTCTTTTAACTTGGGTCTGACTGAGTCTGGATGTTTTTTTTGGGTCATCGTCTTGCTGTAGGATGAACCCCTGACTTACTAGACGCAGACCAGAAGGTACTGTGTGGTGCTGCAAAATGCTGTGGTAAACCCTTTGATTCAGAATGCCAGTCAACAACTCTGCCTCCAGTAAAAGACCCCCCAGACCATCACACTTCCTCCTCCATGTTTGACAGTTGGTATCATACCCTGATGAACCATCCTGTCACCAACTCAATGGCGTACAAACACCCTGTGTGATGAAGTGAATATTTTAAATTTGGATTCATCGCTCCATAAGACTTTCTTCCAGTCTGCAGTGATCCACTGCTAATATTTCAAGGCCCTGTTTTGTACTTTAAGGATTGGCTGTCTCACTGCCACTCACCCTGTCAAACCTGCAGCACAAGGTCTCCTCTTCACAGTTGAAAATGACATTTGTTTTTGTTGACCTGCACTGTTAAGCTGTGCTTGAAGCTGTTGTGCTGAGTGGCGCTTGTGATCGCAGAAGCTGGTGACCCTCAGAAACGTGTCTTCTAAATGGCTTGTGACTTTGGGTCTGCCAGATCTCATCCTATCAGAGCTTCTTCAAGTTTCTTTTGGATTGTGTAGGACACCACTGGACTCACCGACACTTTGATTTTTTACTTTTTCGTATACATAGTATAAAGAAAGTATAGGAATCGTGAAAAAAATTCAACCTCGAGATTTTGATGAATCTTGATGTTTTAGACCTACCTGAGTCCGAAAAATACCATCCATCCAACCCACTATATCCTAACTACAGGGTCACGGGGGTCAGCTGGAGCCAATCACAGCCAACACGGGGCGCAAGGCAGGAAACAAACTCCGGGCATGGCGCCAGCCCACTGCAGGGCGTGCACACACACACCAGGGACAATTTAGGATTGCCAGTGCACCTAACCAGCATGTCTTTGGACTGTGGGAGGAAACTGGAGCACCTGGAGGAAACCCATGCAGACACGAGGAGAACGTGCAAACTCCACGCAGGACCCGGGAAGTGAACCCGGGTCTCCTAGCTGCAAGGCAGCAATGCTACCCACTGTGCCACCGTGCCGCCCCTGAAAAATACCATTTTTGAATTTATGTGTCTGTGTGTAAACCTAAAACCTCAGTCAATGAGATTTTGTACACCTGCTTTATGTCAAAAATAAGGAACCTTTCAACTTTTGGGCCACTTCTGGCAACTGGAAGTAGTACTTTAACTGAATACTTTCATGAATTTTCAAGTAAACTATGGTTATAATTACAGATAGATGATTCAAATTTTGTATAGATATTTATAATGATAAAAAGCAAACGGATATAAAATTTGAAAAAAATGTACTCAACCGGAAGTGGTATTTTATTTAAACAGCCATTAGAATTTTTTGTATCATGGAAATATAAATGTGTATACAATATTAAAAACTGTATTCAATATAACACATTCTTTCAATAACTATTATTGATTTTAATTTATACAATACATCATCAGTTTAACAAGAACGTGTAAATTTTGAACGTGCCATGTAAATGTAAGAATGTAATAGGAACAATAAGCTGCTACGTCTCTGCCGTGTTTCTGGTAATACATTTAATTTTATGATTTTTTTTTTTTTAATTTAATACCATAATTAAATGTAGCTAAATGCAGTTTTACCTATAGCAATTTATTGAAACAGATATTATATAATACTCACACTTTTTCAATGTTTTAGATGATAACTCATTTTACTTTGCATGTAATGTAGATAATATGTAATCATATGTAATCATGAAAGCATTCCATCACCATTTTCAAGTTCCCTAATTGCGAAAATATCATGTTAATATAAAGTTTTATTATAAATAGAGATAAATGATTGTGTATTGATATTATTAATTAGTTATGATGAGAAACAAAGATATGATATTTGAGAAATATTGCACAACTGGAAGTGGTTCTGATGACCTTTTCCTCTGTCTCAGTATATGAGAAAGTCGAGGGAGCACACTTACGATTTTTTTTTTTTTTGCAGTTTCTCTAAATGAAAGGCAGACTCTTCTAAGGGTGGTAATGCTCTGTCTCATTTCATATCGTAATTGTCATTTTCTTGCCATTATTACTGGAATTTACAACTTTCTACAGAGTAGTATTATCCAAGTAGTAACACAGGCTGGTCCAACTCTGCTTTAAGACAGTCAGGGTTTTTTTAAGTAATCAACAGAAGTTGGGAAGTGAAGGTGAACTTATATGGCTGCAGGTCCATAAACCACCTGGTACCAGAGGATTTGAATCCCTGTGGAGGCCCATCCACTGGAGGGCGGCATGGTCCGTCACCAAGGTGAACTCCCGGCCCAGCAGGTAGTACCGCAGGTGAGTTACCGCCCACTTGATTGCCAGGGCTTCCCATTCCACCGCCGCATACCTTGTCTCCCGGTCCAACAGTTTCCTGCTCAGGTAAATCACGGGGTGTTCGACACCGTCGATACTTTAGCTCAACACGGCACCGAGGCCAGTGTCTGAAGCATCAGTCTGGAGGAGAAAAGGAAATGAAAAGTTAGGTGTTCTCAAAACAGGTGCTGATGAGAGGGCTGTTTTCAACTCACTGAATGCTCGTTCGTTACTTCATTCCATACCACATGCAAAGGGGCCTCCTTCTTAGTCAAGTCTATCAAGGGTGCTGCCCTCTCTGAGAAACGAGGTACAAATCGGCGGTAGTAACTTGCTAACCCCAAGAAAGCCTGCACCTGTTTCTTAAGCATTGGACAGGGCCATTCCAGGATGTCCTTTATTTTTGAACACTGCGGTTTCACCATTCCCCCTCCTACCAGGTAGCCCAAATATCTGGCCTCGTTCAATCCAAAGAAGCATTGCTGGAGATTGATACGCAGGCCGGCTTTCGCTAGTGTCACTGGAAAAAATGATGACGTCGAGGTAGGCGGCACAATAGGATTGGTGTGGCCATAGCACTCTGTCTACCAGACACTGGAAAGTTGCTGGCGCCCCGTGCAGCCCAAATGGGAGGACCTTGTATTGCTGGTGTCTGCTAGGGGTACTGAAGGTGTTTTTTTCTTTAGCGGATGCCGTTAAGGGAATTTACCAGTACCCTTTGGTCATGTCAAGAGTAGTCAAATACCGGGCCGTTCCCAACCTCTAGAGGAGCTCGTCAGCTTGGGGCATGGGATCGGCGTCAAACTTGGAGACCTGATTAAGACGTCGGAAGTCGTTGCAAAATCTCCAAGAGCCATCTGGCTTGGACACGAGAAGAATGGGACTGGACCACGGGCTGTGGCTTTCCTCAATAATGCCCATGTCCAACATCTGCTGGACCTCCAACTCCACCTCAGCCGGTTTTGCCTCCAGGAGGCGGTAGGGTTGTTCCCTGACAACCACCTCCGGGTCTGTCACAATATCGTGCTGAATCAGTGAGGTCCGGCCTGGTGCTTCACTGACCACCTCCGGGACAGACAGGATCGCTCCTTCGAGCTCCTGTCATTGGTGGGATGTGAAATTGTGGCCGAGGTTAAGTGTGACTTTTTCGGAGAAAAGGGAGAGGGTGGGCTCGAAAAGAGGTTGTTCCTCCCTGGCCTTCCCCGGCTTTAGTAAGTTCATGTGATACACCCTCTCTCTTGGTCGACAGTTTGGCTGGCTTACCAAATAGTCGACGAGCCCCTTTCTTTCCTTAACCTTGTACGGGCCCTGCCAATGGGCAAGCAGTTTTGAGTGGGAGGTGGGCACGAGCACCAGTACGCGATCTCCCGGCAGAAATTCGTGCAGGGTGGAGTTCCGGTTATAATTCCGGGCCTGTGCTGCTTGAGCCTGAGACATGTGATCTTTTAGTATAGGCCGGATTTTGTCTAATCGATCACATAATTGCGCAATATACTCTAACAGGTTTGTGAAGGGAAGTGCCTCCACTTCCCAGCCTTCCTTTAGTAAATCCAAAATGCCCTGGGGTTGGCGCTCATAGAGAAGTTCAAACGGGGAAAACCCCGAGAAGGCTTGTGGCACCTCCCGATAAGCAAAAAGAACTAAAGGCAGTAGCTGGTCCCAGTTCCTCCCGTCCGCACCGACTACCTTGCGGAGCATCTGCTTAAGGGTCTGATTAAACCTTTCGACCAGCCCGTCCTTATATGGGTGATAAACGGACGTTTTGAGATGCTTAATATGGAATAACTTGGCCACCTCCCTGAACGTATCCGAAGTAAAGGGTGTACCCTAGTCCGTAAGGATTTCTTTGGGCATGCCCACTTGGGAAATTAGCCCTACCAATTCCCGTGCAATATTTTTTGTGTTAACAGCTCGCAGGGGAACTGCTTCTGGGTACCGCGTTGCGTCATCCACCGTGACCAATATGTATTTATGGCCTTGGGTCGAACGCTTTAGGGGTCCTATGAGATCAACTCCGATTCTCTCAAAGGGAACGTCAATAAGGGGAATCGAGATTAGAGGAGCTCGGCCCCTCCGGGGAATCTGGCGTAACTGACAGACTGGGCAAGACTGACAGAAACGGCAGACCTCCTTGTTGATCCCGGGCCAATAAAACCGGAGTTTTATCTGCTCCAGTGTCTTTTTGGCCCCGAGGTGGGCGCCTAAGAGGTGGGCATGTGCTAGGTGGCAGACCTCCCGCCAGTAGGTTCGCGGCACTAAGAGCAACTTCCGTACCTTGCCTTCGTGTTCCACAAGTCGGTACAAGAAGTCATTTTCTAGGACAAAGTAGGGTGCTGGTGGTGTGGAATCTAGCGACACTAGGTCGTCTACGGATACAATAGCATTCTGGGCAAACCTCAGGGAATCGTCATTTCACTGCTCCCTTTTAAATGATGCCGGCATAGAGTAAAATTGAAAGTCTATGCCAGCTAATACATCAGGTGCACGGTCTGGAGTAGTGCCCGACGATCCTAGAACCCCACCCGGCTGTACTTCCGGGTCGGGGTCCATCGCCGAAGGGCGTCCTCCTGAGCCGCCTACTGCATCAATGGTTGCCAATGAGCACAGCGTGGGAGAAGTTTGGAAGGTCCCCTGACCGTCCATAATCAGACCCAGCTTGTGTACAGGAGTGGTGATAGTTTTACCGCATTTATTTTTGGACCAGTCTTGTTCCAATATAACCGGATGGGGGGCTCGGGCAACACCGCAACCAATAGCTGTTTTGGAGTCTCCTTCCAGGTTATAAAACACCTTGCGGACCTGTATATCTTGGTCTCTCCATGTAAGCATGTTATGGTCGTCCACTTTGCGAGCCACTGTTGTGGTAAAACATAACGGTGAGCAACAATGGTAATATTGCTCCCGGAATCAAATAAAGCCACAACCGAATGCCCATTCACCAACACCACTCTCGTATTAGTGACCGCCAGAGGGTTTCCTTATTCTGGATGAGAAAACAAGAAAGGTTAGTGTGCCGCCGTTGTCCCTTGGCACACGACCTGTCGCGATGCAGCCCGGGTCCTTAAACTGCTCCCCATGCGCTTGTGCGTGACACTATACGAGTATATATAGATAGATATATCTATCTCTATCTATCTATCAAGAATTATTACACATTTCGAATTCATTACAAACATTCTGTATAACTGAACAAGCTGTGGAAGTGAAAACAGAAAAATGGAGGGACAGCGATATTTGCTGTTTATTTATTATGTGTGTGGCAGCTTTTAAATACTCAAAAGCAGTGATTTTTAATGTATTGTTTATGGCCTTTAGCTACTTCCCTATGCTAATTTGGGACAAAAGCATATTATAAAAATGTAATTTAAAAAAAAATAAGAGATGTCATTTAGCTTTAGTAGGAAATAGACTAACGAGAATGTGATATTGTAGCTGTGAAATAGACCTCCTTCATTATTGTCATTTTCTAATGTTTCCAATTGCTGTGATGTAAAAAAAACAAGTTTCAAGTGAAGGCTTGTTAGTCAACAGAAGTTAAATAAACCATCCACTCATTTAATCCATCATGAAATACAAGACAGGAATGGAGCCTAATCAAGGTGGCAGCCCTTGCCCAAACATGGGGTCAATTTATAATCCCTGAGTGACTTTCTGTGTGAGTTTCTAAGATGTGTGGAAAACCCCATAAGTGGATGGAAAGAATTGTCAAAGGACCATGTTTGGCTTTCAAACCCCTGAGCCTGATGACTGTGAGGTGTCAGTGCTAACCACTGCACCGCCACTCCACGCCAGCAACCATTCTAATGTTAGAAGTACAAAAGAAGGAAGTTTCAGTTTTGGAGTGACAGGATTTGCAACAGGTGACATTTTCCAGACTTGTTCTTGGCTTTGATAAGTTATTCACATTGTACTATGCAATGTTGTTTCAAATACTCCCAACAATTTTTGCAAATCGTGTTAGTGATTCTGTTTATATTTTTTCTTTCACAGACATATTGCAAGTGCTAATTATCCGCCTCCATTTTATCTCAAGTCAAGTTGGGGAGCATGCTCTGGTACAGTACGTTGCCGCACCCACGACATGACGAAACAACTCAGGATCCCGTTTTGCAACCCCCCAGGCAGACACGCGGTCCAGTCCCACCCTCTGGAAATGACCCTCTATCTGCCGCAGCCAGGTGTTACATGGGCAACCCCTTGGCCTGGTCCAGCCACTCGGGTCCCCAACAATGAGGATCTTATGAGCCGGACCACCCTCAGGGAAATGCGCCACATGGCCATAGTGTCGTAACCAACGCTCCCTCACAATGCAGGTAATGTGCCTCATTCGAGACTTTAAAGATTTGGACCTTCGTCCTTTTGCATAGATATTGGGGGCACCACACACCCCTTTCCAGTGACCTCATGACCCCCCCATGCTCTCCCAATCCGTCTACTGACTTCGTAGGAAGAGTCACCAGAGACATGAATGTCACTGCCAAGGTAAGTAAGCCTCTTGACAAGGTTGACACTCTCTCCGCAAACAGACACACTGCTGATGGCTATGCCCAAGAGGTCATTAAAGGCCTGGATCTTGTTTTCATCAGGACACTCGCAAGCCCAGACACTCAGACTCCTCACTCAGTCTCTTGAGCACCCCGATCAGAGCCTCCATCGACTCCGCGAAGATCACATCGTCAGCAAAGTCAAGATCGGTGAATCTTTCTTCATCAACAGATGCCCCACAGCCTCTGGACCCCACGACCTTGCCCAACACCCAGTTCATACAAGCATTGAACAGATTAGGAGCAAGAACACACCCTTGACGAACTCCAGAATCAACTGGGAAAAACGCAGAGGTCCTGCCTCCACTCTGCACAGCACTCACAGTACCAGTGTACAGGCCGGCCATGATATCCAGCAACCTTGAGGGGATCCCGCGAACCCTCAGGATGTTCTACAGGGCAGCTTGATCAACTGAGTTGAACGCTTTGCAAAAATCGACAAAGGCTGCAAAGAAACTCTGCCGATATTCGCGTTTGCGCTTCATGAGAACCGTCAGTGCCAGGATGCGGTCGATGGTAAACTTCATAGGCATAAAACCAGACTGTTCTGGTCGCTGGTAGGTGAGCAAGTGATCACGGATCCTATTGAGGACGACCCTAGCAAGGACCTTACCTGGCACAGAGAGCAGTGTTATCCCCCTGTAGTTGCTGCAATCCAGGCGATCACCCTTCCCTTTCCAGATAGGGACGACAAGTCCCATTTTCCAGTCAGTTGGGATGATGCCAGTCTCCCAAATGGAGGCAAAGATTGCTTGCAATGCCAGGAGAAAAGCATTACCACCAGCCTGGAGAAGTTCACCCCGGATACCACAGATCCCTGCAGCCTTTCCCCCCTTCAGCTGGTTCACCACCTGTGCAATCTCAGTGAGATTGGGTGGTTCACAGCTAATTGGAGGATCAGCCTCAAGAACCATGGACCCAGAGATATCCAACGTCCTAGCCGGTGGATCAGCAATAAGTACTTTACTCGTCTGTCCGTTCAGGGTCTTGGTGAGCTGGTGCCTGTCAGCTTTTCATGGCATTGCACTGAACAATACATTAGTGTCTTCTAAAATAACACCCAGGTCAACATTGCAGAGCAGCTGGCATCATGGCATACGTCATCTTTACCTGAGCCGTGACTTTTATTACTGTATAGGTCAGATTTTAAAAGCCAAAATGAGTTTTGTTTATTAGAGTTTCAGAATTTTTTAGATATGCGACTCACACACAAAACAAATAGCAGAAGACCCTCAGAAGCCTTTGTCTTATTGCGTTATAAACTGGGCATTGGATCTAAATGGAACATTTTGTACATATTTAAATTTAACTGTTTTATTCTGATTATTCTAAAATCCAGAAAAAAATGCTGCAAAGTACCATCATGGTCTCTTAGGCCTTGTTCTGAATCTGTTTTTCACGTTCTACCTTCCAGCCATCTGTTCTGTTGCCTTACAGATGGCCCAAATTCACAGGTGTGTTCTTTTTATCCAGCTGAAAATTAACCCCTTACTTAATTGCAGTAATTAGGGGGGGCGCTGATGTGTGTGCACATGAAGGCAAGATAAATCATAGTAATGAAGTCCTGGAGTTTATTTAAAACTCAAGCAGCTGGCGACTACAAGCTTAGATTAGTGGTGGTGGTTTCAACAATACCTGAGTATTTAAACATTTTCTTTAATTTGGTACCACACTCTGTATGTCTGTACTGTTAGCTTTAATGAATTTAGTTGGACAAATCTAACTTTTATCATAATGCACTGAACAAAAAACGGCGCATAACTCATTTTTATATTATGTATAGAAAACATACTTAGTGTCTTCTCTCATTTGATCCATCCATACACCCTACAGAGTCGGAAATTTATGACACCAGGAATCTCAGTCCAGATTATATGTGAGTGTCCATATTATGGACGCCATTAGCATTTAAAAGCAAATCTCTTAAGGTTTGAGCTCAACACATTTTTTAATGTTTCAAACGATACAATGTTGTTCTAGCTCAGGTCAGGTCAGGTTGTAGAGCATGCACTGGTGCTGTTGCTGCACCCACCACGTGACAAAGCAGCTTGGGATCCTGGTTGGCAACACCACAGGCAGACATGCGGTCCAGTAAGCACCCGGAAATGACCCTCTATCTGCCACAGCCAGTTGTTACACTGTCATCCCCTTTGCATGGTCCAGCCACTCAGGTCCTCAATAATGAGGCCGGATCACCCTCGAGGAATCGCGACACATGGCTGTAGTGGCGTAACTAACACCCCCTCACAATTCAGGTAATGTGCCTCATTCAGGACTCCATGAGCAAACGCTCATTCCACACAAAGTCAAACTAGTGGGTATGACATTAAACTGCATCCGGCCCTGCAAGCGATCCTCCAACTTGCAGGGAAATCATGGTGGTTGGTGACAGGATGACTCCGACCACCATTAAAAAATACGTCACGCAGCTCTGAGATGACAGACAGGACTCCTTTCTGCTGTCTGCGAGAGTAGCTCTGCTGTAGCCACCCAATAGGAAGGCTGCTCGCATTATGAAGGGGATAGGGGAAAGCCCTTAGGGGGCCCCATCCCCGGAAGAATCAAAACCACTGGAGAGCCAATGGGGTCAGACCAGTTGGGGATCAGAACTGGTGTGGTGCTGAGGCATCACAAGCTGCATGGCAGCACTCGGGTCCCAATTCGAGGTGGTCCATCTGGGTAGGCGTGTTGAATGTCTCTCCAGCATGATATTATAGCTCAACTTACATTTTATTCCAGACTGACACCATTGTCCAATGTTTCCAAATTTGTGACAATGTGTGTTACTTTTATTGCCACAAACGTAATTTAGCAAAACTGATTTGCAACAGTTTTGTCAATTTATTTCACAGACTCGCAAAAAAGGCCAAACTGTAATCCTAGCCCTAACTAAAACCAACGTAAATTGTTGAGTAAAAAGACAATCAAAAAGCAAAAGGGTACAAACAAACACTAGAAAGAAAAGGAAGATAAAACTGAACGGGGTAGAGAGTGCAATCACTCGCACAATATGAGTGGGAAGGAGGGACACAAATGTTCACTTCTTCGAAGGCCAAAAAAAAACCCAAATCCTAGCAAATTGCTACAGATTATGATAAAACTATAACATTCAATGCCAGTCTGTTCAATATTTCAAAAGCCCAGGAAGAGTTGTGGAATTCCAGACCCGGTTTTGTTCAATGCTGTCTAAATGTGTCATTACATTGTACAACACACTCGTGCTTCAAAAAGGCACGAATGGATGACTGAAACAGTTAATCCATTTTTGTTTAAGAATTCAAGTTTACTTGACTTGGTCAGGATGAAAGCAGTAAGTATTATCCATCCATTGCAAAGAATATCCATGTTCAAACCCACAAAAATCAAAGTCATCGATTAACTTGACATGCACATTTTTAAAACGTGAGAGGAAAATTAAATATCTGGAGAGCAATTCACAATGGCATAGACATAGCTGGGATTCAGAGCTACAACTACAACAATTTCTTTCTTATATAGCCCAAAAATCACACAAGGAATGCCTCATAGGCTTTAACAGGCCCTGTTTTTGACAGCCCCCAGAGCCTTAACCACCATAAAAAGAAGTCAAGAAAATACTCCCAAAAAACCCTTGTAAGAAAACAAAATGAAGGGAATCTTGGGGAAAAAGTAATTCAGAGAGAGACCCCACTTCCAGGCAGGTTGAGCGTGCAACGGTTGTCAAAAAAATGGGGTGAATACAACACACAAAACGGAACACAAGTCATCCTCTTCACAGAGCTAGATGGCTAATCTATCTTGGCCACCTCAGAAATATAATACAATAGTAGAAACTACTTTGCTCTTGTGCAGCACTCCTCACAACGTGCAGGTGCAGAGCGGAGCAGCAACTCTCAAAGCATAATCCAAGAATAGATGATACCACTCCCTAAATACACAACTATCACGTATGAGGATACAGATTTGTTCAAATACAACAAAAATAATGTAGAAATTAATTAACATAAATGAAAAATAACGGTATCTGTCCATCATTGAATTGCAGAACCACAGCCAGGTTGTAGAAGAGGAGTCAGACAAGCCGGACACAAGAGTCCTGGAGACCTCGGCCAACAAGCCGCCTCCTCCCTATTGGCTGTTCTACAGCTAGGTCAGGGCTGGACCGGCCAATCAGATGAATTCTCCTGGAGCAGTGAGATCGTAGTGATAACCACTGTAGGCAGGTCAGCCCAGACCTTCAGTCTGTACGCAGTGTCATTGGAGGCATTGGCCCTAACCATGCTGACATTGACACTGTACCATTGTCATTTGTATAATAATCATAAAAAGGACAAAATTGTGAGTTTTCTTGCAACCCTTAAATTGCCATTTAGTTAACCTTAATTGGGGTTCAGATATTTGGGTATTGAACCTTAACGCCAACCCTATCTGCTCTAAATTAAATGAATTCATCCAGTATTTAAAGTGATACTTGTTCACTGGCTAAAATAGCAACAACATTTTATTGTGTGTGAATGTCTACCCCTTTGTCTCAGTTCTTGTGCAGAATGCTGTCACACTGCACTGGAGCTATTGGATTAATAAGAACCTCCATCACAGAGCATGGTATTTCACGTCAAGTGTCTTATACTGCATCTTGTTGTTGTTGGGCTCCCTTTGAAAGGACAGATGTAATTCCATCTTTTCCTGCCTGGCCTCAGTCTCTTTTAAAACACAAATAGGTACACCTAAATGTATATCAGGGTTTAACAAGTACACTGTGTTGTGCTTTGCATGCTCATTTGCTTTTTAAAACAACCCTGTCTGGGTGCGTGAAATCTCTTTTTTCTATGAAAGCTCTGCTTGTTCACCTTCTGCCCTAAGCACGGTTCATTTGCATATGTAAACAAATGATTGTTCTTTGTGAATTACAGTATAAACGTCTAATTCATCTTCTCCTTGTGATGATAAAGTAGAAAGTTGTATGCAGCTTTGCCCGCGCTGACTGTCAGGAACGCATTCCAAGTTAATCTTCTCATGTTT
Source organism: Polypterus bichir lapradei (assembly GCA_026402145.1). NCBI lineage: Eukaryota > Metazoa > Chordata > Cladistia > Polypteriformes > Polypteridae > Polypterus > Polypterus bichir. The sequence goes on along the minus strand of JANRMT010062816.1, from coordinate 345,495 downwards.
GCTTTTTCTTCCGACACATTTATTTTATTTGTATTGTTTAGATTGGTTAATAATTATAATAATTACATTTATATAGCATTTTCCTTGCAACTCAAAGCGCTTAGACAGAGGGGAGCCACTACAGCCACCACCAATGTGTAACATCCACCTGGATGATACGATGGTAGCCATTCTTGTGCTAGTGCACTCACCACATATGAGCTATTAGGTGGTGAAGAGGTAAGAGAGAAAGACAATTAGAGACAGGGAGTGATTAGGGGGCCAGAATAACTAGGCTATGGAGGGCAATTTAGCCAGGACATTGGGATAAACCCTATTCTTTTTTGAAAGATGCTCAGGGATCTTTAGCAACCATAGAGAGTCAGGACCTCGGTTGTACGTCTCATCCGAAGAATGGCACCATATTTATAGCACAGTGACCCCCGTCTCTGACCTGGGGCAGTGGGATCCACGAACAGACCGCAAGGTTAGCGTCCTCTGCTGGCCTCGCCAACACCTCTTCCAGCATCCACCCAAGGTTTTCCTGGGTGGTCTCTCATTGAAGTACTGGCCGGGCCTGAACACACTTAGCTTATGGTGGATGACCTCTTCTGAAGTGCAGGTGGTATGGCTGCTAGCTACATTATTACATCCCTATTTTTTGTGTGGTTTTTCTTATGGGTGCTGCTACGATCACTGCCATCTTGCATGCTTTTTTTTCCCCTGTGGAACTGGCATTTAGGAGGTTTTAAAATTTGTATATATTTAGTCATGTGATTCATGCATTTCACATGTCATGTGACCCTGGCCATGGAAGCCATGATTATATAAGATGGAAGCACACATATCAAGGCAATTGAAGGGAAGGCCTCTAAAAAGACTACCGATACAGTAGTTTTAGTATTATTGTATGCTCAGTGTACATTAAAATTACAAACAAATACTTCATGGAATAGATTTTTGGTTTTGTTTCCACTTTGTTTGGTTTGACAATTAACTTTGGTGAGTGCTCTTTTGACTTTGATGCTCACAAAGAGCAACTACAATTCTGTTTCGCCCTCTGAGAAAGACCTTTGTTCTGGTTTTGTTCACAACACAGCCACAGATCTTGGAGATGCTTGCATCGATCTTCGTCACTCAATATCAAGGCCGAGCTGAATAGCAATAAAAAAAAAAAAAGAATTGTGGCTAGTGGTCCCATATTTTTTTGTTTCCTTAAAATTAATTTTGTCTTTATTGTTTTATTGATTTTGTTGCTTTCTTGTTATCACTCGATGTTAGTAAACTTTCTTTCATTGCATATATTATTTGCATGTTGGATGCTATTTCATTTCAGGTTCCTGATTCGAATTTTAAATAAAAATTAAAGGGTCTCTTTTGAAAAAGAATTGTATTTGTTTTTTGTTTTAGAAATTCAGATTAAGAGTAAAGAAGGGTCACTCTTGAGAAAGATTTACTTTTTTGTTTAAAAATTCAGATTCAAGACTATTATAATCAAAACCCAGATTCTTGTTTTGCTTCTTTATAAAATATGTTATTAGGAAAACCATCTCAGTGGTAGGTGCTTTAATAAGAAGCCATTTGTGTTTGCCATTGGACTAGGGCACAGATTCAAACTCCGCTCCTGCAGGGCCGCAGTGGCTACAGGTTTTCATTCTAACCATCTTCTTCATTAGTGACCAGTTTTTGTTGCTAATTAACTTCTTTTGCCTTAGTTTTAATTAGCTTGACTCAGACCCCTTTGTTGTTTCTTTTTCCTTAATTAGCAGCTAAAGAATAATGAGATACAAAACAAGCCACCACATGACCAGCTTACCTGTGCCCATCACACAGTTTCTGAAAATAAAGAAAGGTGAAGTTCTCGGTAAGGTTGATCTCTCAGCTCACCAAAACATTTTGACAGTGTTCTTAGAAAAACAGAAAATCAACAGTTTTGAAAATGTCTGCTGTGCCAGAGTGAGAGCATCAACAGGCCATGGAATTAAATAACAGGGTTAATTAACAGCAAGAAGCTGTTAATTAGCTTCTCATTAAGAAATTGGTTGGAGTTTGAAGCCCCAATTTAGCTGGTCATCTGTTGGCTCGTTTCATCTCATTTCTGATTGGCTGTCATTTACTGAAGAAAAGAATTAGTTAAGAGGACTGAATCGTCAAAAAGAGGGCTATTAAAATGAAGGGAAAAGAAGTTAACTAGCAGTGAAAACTGGTTACTGCTTAGGAAAAGGGTTAGATTGAAAACCTGCAGCATCTGTGGGCCTCCAGGCGTGGAGTTTGACATCCGTGAGGGACTCAAAGAACATAGCAAGTGATCCTGATGGTCCCTGACAGGCCCTAGCAGTTGCCTCCGAGTAGAAGCCAAGGCAGAGAACTGTCAAGGAGCCTACAGGTACTTATACAACTTGTAATGCAAACAGCTTAGAAAGTAAGCCAACTTGGTTCTGTCAAACAGTAGCCGTCCTCATTTCTCTAAATTCCAGCAGTTGCCATCAGGCTGCAGATTTAGGTTTCCAAAGGTAAAGAGCAGCAGGTTTAAGAACTCTAGAGCTATAAACATTTTATATTCTGTTACTTGTAGGGATGCTGCCAAATGTTAAATTCTGCATTATTATTTTGTGTACTTTTGAAAGTAATTCTTCTTCTTTGTATTGATCTTGATTGTGTATTTATGCAATAGCATTGATTCTCAAATGTGGTGCCTTTGTTTATCTATTGGATCTCTGTAACAATGTCTTCTGTTTTTGTACTTTCCTGCTGCAAACATATTTCCCTCTGGGATGATTAAAGTCTACCTAAACCTCCCCTAACCTAACCTAACCTAATTTAGCTGTTTTTACATGTTTAGGGTGTGCACCAGATTTAGCAGAAGTATTAACAGCAGCATTATTGTCAAGTACAAAGAGTACTTAAAATTCTTTTTTGCCTGTATAGCCAATATCCAACAATTTACCATTCTCTGGCACCATGATAAATAAGAATGAATTTAAAAACATAAAATACTTCATTCAATTGTATGTAATTCATTCACCAATCAATCTAAACTGTAAATCCCACAGTTAAACCCACAAGAACGTGCTTTACTTCTCAAAGTGCATGTGGTCATGGTGAGTGCCTGCCAAATTAGACTAACTTTAAATGAGCACAAAGTACACCAAAATATCTGATTAAAAAAATAGAACTAGCAAAGCATAAGCAACAAGTACTGTATATGCTCATGTATAAGTCGGGTCTTGAAACCTGAAAAATCTATAATAAAATCAGATCCCAACTTATATGCCTGTTCAAAAATGCAAAACTTAATCTTCTTGCCTCCTCCAATCTCGCACCAGTTTCTCAGACACATCAAATTTTGTTGCAGCAGCGCAGTTACCAATTACTTTCACTACTTCAACGATGTTTAATTTTAAACCAGCTTCATATATTCTTCTGATCAAACACTTCATCGTAGATAAGGGATGCTCTTATGATAAAGGTGTATGAGGGTGTGAGATACAAAAAACACAAATCAGTGCAAACGTTACTTCGGAATAGTTTGGGTATTACCGTGTGGTCACGTAGGCACAATAGAGCGCGTGCGCGAGCGAGCGAGAGAGAGGGGTTAGGAGCACTTGCTGCTTTAGTGCATTGCCGCACCTACATAGAAAAACAGGCTGTGTGCTCCGTGGTTACTCTCTGGGGGGCATTAGCATATCATAATCCCTTGGACCAATAGTGTGAGTTTTCCGCAATCGACTTATACGACCGACATTATAAAATACCAGAAATGATATGGTAAAATCAAGTCCCGACTTATCTGCAAGTATATATACAGTAATGTGTTAATACAGAACTGCAAACAAGAATGTCAAAATGATGAAGTCTGGCTTTTCAAAAGAGAATGAAAAGCGCTGATGATCTTCACCATGTCCCAGGTCTGGCGTACCATGTGATATCTGGACATCACAACCATCTTAAATGCCAGGATCAATGGGGTATTTCCAGCCTGACAAAACAACCTGAAAGAAAATAAGGAAAATACACAATAATATCACTATATTGCCAAAAGTATTGGGACCCCCTCCAAATCATTGAATTCAGGTGTTTCAATCACGTCCATGGCCACAGGTGTATAAACTCAAAACCCTAGGCATGCAGATGGCTTCTACCAACATTTGTGAAAGAATGGGTCGCTCTCAGGAGCTCACTGAATTCATGAGTGGTACCGTGGTAGGATGCCACCTGTGCAATAAGTCCATTCTGTGAAATTTCCTCTCTAAAAAATATTCCACGATCAGTTGTTAGTGGTATTATAACAAAGTGGAAACAATTGGAAACAGCAGCAACTTAGCCACGAAGCTGTAGTCCATGTCAAATCACATCATTTACTACTGATATAATACTATTTTGGATGACTATGGAAATTTTTAAGGAATGCTGTTTGTAATAATTTGGTGTTTGTTCTTTATTGAATGAATGAATGGTTACTGAAATTTGAAATCGTCAAGGGGTGTATGTCAGCACCTTACGTTTTTGTTTTCTGTGCAACTTCAGCAATGTGATCATGACAACTGAGAAATACCAGAGGTGGGTAGTAATGCGTTACATTTATTCAGTTACTTGTACTTCAGTACATTTCAGGAAGCATTGCACTTCTGAGAGAAGTTTTTGGCAACTTGTTATACTTTTTACTTTTATTGGCATATAATTACAAAGACAAAAGGGTACTTTTACTCCATTACACTTCTCTCAACCTCATTAATGTTTTATTTTACTCTTTCAAATATTTAGTTTTTCGCGCTTCTACCACTGAAACAAGTGCTGTGGATCTCGTTGGTCATTTTCAGGTATCATTCAGTTTTGCTTTAAAACAACGAGAGCTAATAATGAAACCACTTCTCCGTCTGATGACTGACTTACTCTGTGGATCTTATTGGCGGTGCTTGGCTGTCAGTCAGAGAGATGTCTCACTGGTTGTCAAATAAGTTTGCAACTTTCAACAAACGTTAAAGTAAAAGTGCCATCCTTCTGTAAAAATGGTGTCGTCCTTTGGATGAGATGCAACACCAAGGTCCTGATGCCTTGTGGTCATAAAAGATCCCTGGGCTTCCTTCGTGAACAGCAGGGTATATCCCAATGTCCAGGCTAAATTGCCCACCACAGCCTAGTCATTCTGGCCCCCTAATCATCCCCTCTCTCTCTAATTGTCTCTCTCACTCCTTCACCACCTAATAACTAATATGTGACGAGTATACTGGTGCAAAAAATGGCTGCATTCACATCACCCAGGCATTAGTGGTGGTTGTAGTGACTCCGAAAACCAATATATAAATTGTCACAAAAAAACTCAGGGAAATATCAAAGGCTTTGGGAAGCCACCCGGATATTATGCCTTGGCTGCAAAATTGGGTAATTTTGTTGAGCTGTGATTGATTCAATGTTCAAAACAGAACTGATTTGATAGTGAGAACATGGCGCCATTAAAGGTCAGTACAGGAAGTGATGTCTTTGGGACCGGAACCAGAAGTCATCAGGACCGGACGTAACTTGTTCAATAGTGCCAGACCCGGAAGTGACATCTTTGGGACTGGAAATGATGTCATCAAAGACACCAGTACTGGAAGTGATGTCAACAATGGGCCCCACAACCCCAATACCCCCCCCCCCCCCCGTACTTGTTAGAAACCCCCCAACCCCCTCTAAAAACCTGCCCCCCCTGGTCTGGTGTGGTACTACTATTATTCAGGCCCTCTTCCTGCCTCCCAATCACACTTGTATCACAAAATGTGAAGAATTATGATTATTTCCTGTGTTATCAGTCCATTATGTTTGCTTAGAAATGAAACAAATCATTGGGTCTACTGAAGTTAGCATTAACACACCCATAAACCTCTTTCCTGTGAATTAAAGTGCTTTAAATTTTAAAGTCACTTAAAGAATAATTCAGAGAAGCTAAAGACTAGTGCAACAGCAATAAAATATGCAAGACCATCGCTTCATATTTCACTTTTAGTTTATTGAGGGCATCAGCAGCATTTATTTAATGATATCCAGTGATTTATAAAATGAACTGCCCTGTCGTTTCAGAAGACAATATAAAAGTAGCAGCATAGCAAGAACGAATGCTGCTGTGTGCTCACTTTGTAATTTAATCTTCTTCCTTGAAAGTAAATCATTCAAAGTCCAGTCAGCTTGCAAGTTATCGAGCTACAATGTCTGACAATTGGCTTTGGTTTATGCTTCTGTCAGAATGAAGTACACGGTGCCCATCTGAACTGTGAGTGCACATCGACATCAAACTGAGGAGCGGTTCAACTTCATGTTGTCACGTGTGACACTGGCTGTCATCACGCGAGGGTTCAGTATAACACATGGCCTCCAAGAGGCAAATTCATTAATATTAGCCTTTTAAAGTCTGCGAACTACAGGAAATATTTACAAAGATTTGAGGCTTAAGGTTCAATCTTTATTAAGTTTCCTTTTAAGAATGGTGGGAGAAAAAAGGAAGGAAGTAATAAAGAATATAAAAAGGCACTACAACACATTTGTGCATTTCATAAATAGTATTATCTCAATTTCCTGTAAGACAGCACCCACACATAGACTTCATGCACCATAGGCCTAAGTCTTGTTCATTACTGTGCATGGATCTTTCACCTTGAGAAATGTTGCAGTAAAAATAGAATATTTTTTTTATTGAATTTATTAAAACCAAGTAACATTCCATAAAATCAAGTCAACTCCCACCCATGAGAGAGAGAGAGAGGAAGGCCAACAACCACAGCAAAAACTGCTAAGAGCAGTAAAGAGAGAAAGGAGTAATTTTTTCCCCCAATATAAATGCTTATTCTAAAATATTATTGATTAGGTCCTGCCAAGGTGTTAAAGTTTTGAATAGATCCTATAAGCGAGAATTTGATTTTTTCCAATCTCAAATAATATATAACATCAGTTGCCCACTGACTTAAAAGAGGTGGGCTAGGATTCTTTCAGTTGAGCAAGATAAGTCTACGTGCAGATAGTGAAGTGCAATTCCAGTTTGTTTGTCCTTCTCCACTTTAAGCTCATTTGGGAGTCCACCAAACACAGCTGTTAATGGATTAGGAGAGATTGTAACTCCAAGGCTGTCTGATAGACATTTAAAGATTTTTGTCCAGAATGATGTTAATTGGGTGTATGCTCAAAACATTATTTTTAATTCTTTCTTGATAAACTTCATATCTTTCATACTCTTGCGCTAAGTAAGGACTGTGATTTTACATAGATAGCAATCGTATCTCTCATCCTACACAGAAGACTTCAGAAGTTAAGATTTCCGTGCATTTGGTGCTTCCTGTTTGACTGTGTAACAAATCATGAATGTCTCTTAAATTAATGATAAAGTTCATACAGTTTGGTATCATCCGTATAACAGTGTACGTGCTAATGCGTAATGACATTGTCATTTAAATCATATTATTACTAGCTACGTGCCCTATGTGTACTTTCAACACCTTTCTTTTGTATTTGTGTGTGTGTGTGTGTGTGTGTGTGAACGTCTCTTAACTGGTGAACTCACTCCTTCAAGCGTGTTCCTGTAAAATCCGCTTCTCATTATATTGTATTACCAGTGCCCAACTTTCTCGTCTCCGGTCTGCTTTTACACTTACTGTCTTTGAAGACGACGTCCTCAGTGTGCACCTCGATTACTCCTTGTACTGTCTCACCCTTGCACTGCCTCTTTTGTCATGTCACCAGAGCCAAACTGACCAATCACACCCAAGCCAAATTGACCAATCAGATTGCTCGGAGGGACAGGACACACAGACCTTACAGTTTTAGTATAATGTAGATATTTGGAATGCGTCTTGGTCTTTTTTTCTCTTGTTTTAAAATTATTAGTTTGTTTTCTTTGACGGGAGTTCTAATTCCAAAGCAGACTTGGTTTGGTTTAAGCTTTCTTTGGTTTGGTAAAAGCCCACTGGTAGACTTCTGAAGGGAATTCTTTCCTTGTACGCTTAATGCTATGGACAATGACTATCCTCATGTAAAAGGTTAATATAGTACATAAAAGAGGAAGAAGTTATTAATTATATCACTGTTTCAGACTTCATAACTTGTTTCAAGTGGAACCTGACATATTGAGTAATGGACCATCACCTAAATAACAGCCCAATGAACTTAGACTGCCATTCATCCTGCCCTAAAAAGGGCTTTGTTCTGCTGTTGATGACATCTACCTTCCTTTTTCCATCTTTTCAATCTTCTCTAAGGTCTCTTTCTCTCCTTCTTTTTGTTCCTTTTGGGCATCTTTTCTCCTATCTCCATTAACTCATCACATGTTCACTTGAATTCTGTTTGAAGCACATGCCATTAAAAGGGAAAAGTTATTCCTAGTACACCATATCTGTGTTTTACTTCTGCCAGCTAGTGACTGTCTACCTGATAAAACTGTCTGTTGGCAGTCCTAGCAATTGTTTCCATCTATTTTATCCATTCCACAGAAAAACTCGGTTTGCTGAGGCCTGCAGGAGTATTGAACTATTCCTCAGTACAGGAAAACCTAACCTCTCAGCTAAGATGATCCTGGCCACGTCCCTGCATCTGCACTTTAGCTCCTCTTTCAGAAAAGTGTGTTGTCGAGTTTTTGAGGACTATGACTTAAGGGAGGTCTCACTATTCTCCTTTATGGTAGTGAAAAATAGCCTACTGTTGATACCTAGACATTCTTGAGACATTCCATATATCAGCGCTGCCACTAGAAGATTCTCCATATCAACTAGGAAGATCACTACACCAACTCCTCCATGGTTACAGACACAAAGACACTCCTACAGAATCAACTCTTCTGGTAAGATCCTTAAATGACTGATCCGAGAATTTGAGGTGGCCAGAGAAAGTGATTTCAAGGACAACCTACCTTTAATAATGGCCAGATCAACATTCTTAGCTGGGAGACCCTGTTTACAGAATACCTCCTATGGTGCTGCCTGATTAAGTATGAGACCAGTCACCTATGTGATAAAGTGAACAAAAATTAGGTGGGAGACAGAGAAGAACCAAAAATTTGCTCCCAGATGACACCCAGCCATTTAAGGTCCCCCCTATAAACTAGATGGACGTCATTCTCATCTCGAGTGACTGCCCAGGGACAGCCTAACATGCATTTCTTTGTTGTATGATGCTTGGAAGGGTCTGTATGTGCTGGAGCTCTTTTAAAGACATGCTATACCTGCTGATTCTTCTCATTTGTGAAAATCTGCTCTTAATAGTGTAACCAGAAACCATGATAAAAAAATCAAAGCCTAAATTCTTTTAATTTTCTAACGGTCATGTGTTGTGGTTTTTCTTTTTTTTTAGCATAACCTTAACTGTCTCATGCTTAGCATACTCCCCCATGCATAACCAAAGCATTACATATTTTTCCATGTGTTTTTTATTTAGTGTTGAGTAATCTCCTTACTTTTCAATGTATGTGGGATGCTATTCTTTCCTGTAAATTCTTTCCTCAGTAGCCATTTTGATTAAAAACCATTAAAAACATGCATATAGAATGTGGGTGAGTGCAGCTGAGGCCATGGCATCAGGGGCCCACTTTATGGTAATCACAGAGGAAAAAAAATGGTACGTGGAAAACGTCACATCTGACGGCTGGGGGGTGGATGGGAAAAATCTCAGTGAATGACTGCTAAACTATCAAATGAAATCAAATTTCTCTCATTTTCCACTATTTTCATAAAAGAGAAAATGAAAAACTAAGTCCTGCTAGGTCTTTTGTTCCTTTTTACTAAATATCTTATGTAAATAAGTGTTGTGAGAAATTAAACAATTTCTGCAGATGTGTAATTATGGCAGACTGCATCCTGAATTTTTCATGGCTGTTTACCTGTGTGTTTAGATTTGAACCACTTGTTTGTTATTCTTGAGCTGCCAGGGCAAGATAAGCCCAGTGTTACAGCAACACGCTGCCTCTATCTTACACTTGTTTTTCCACAGCTAACTAGTGATGGTAGCCAAGGGAAATCGTTAATGGAACCTCAAGTTGCTTGTTCTGATGCTTAGGGGCACAAAGGAGGGCTGCTGCTCCCCAAAGGCAGCAGAAACATTTCCATCTTATGCAAATCCAGGCTGGAATGATGAGCCAATCTATAGGATGTATGATTCAAGACAACAGGCAGAGGAAAAAAAAAAACAAAAACGCTCAATCCGTCTGTCTTACTGTCTAAAGAGCATATAAGCCCATGTAACGCTGAAGCTTTTAGGGCAAATGCTGGGCACATGACTCACTATACACCCTTTTTAATTTTCTAGATGGGAATCAGAGTTTGCGTCAAATTTCTTGGCTGCATGCGGGTGCAGCAGGCATTGTTTAAATCTTAAAAAAAAAAAATGTATTTGATAAGATGCCACATGAGGCTAGGCATCAAACTAAAAGAACTGAGACTTTAGGGTGTGGTGTGTTGATGGGGGCACAATTGGGTCAGATACAGGAGCAGAGGGTGATGGTGCGAGGAACCTCATCGGAACTGTCTGATGTTAAGAGTGGTGTCCACAGGGGTCAGTGCTAGGGCTGCTGCTATTTTTAATAAATATAAATGATTTGGATAGAAATACGGGGAGATTCTAATGGGTGGGCCCTGAGTTATGATGTGTTACTCACGTGATAATGAAGAGAGAGAAACGAAATAAATACAATGCACACCTTGATAGGTGTGTAAATGATCCAATCACATTCGGTGCTGGAAATGGTTGCCTACTTCTTGCAAACACAAATCGACATGATGCTCCATATTGGCAAAGGTATCCGCAAGCATTGTAGGGGTGATGGGAGCAATTTCCAGTTAAATGTTTCGCTGTAATTGTTCCAGTGTACGAGGCTTGTTCTTGTACACATTTCCTTCAGGCGCCATGCCTCACTCATTAATACATTTGTCCAGGAATACTGTGATATTTATTTCATCTGGATTGCTTCATTATTAAGACAGCAATACATCATAACTCAGGGCCCCGCCCATTAGAACCACCCTGTATAAATAACAATTGAGTAAGTTGTCCAATCATCATGAATTTGTTGAGTCATTTAAGAAGGCCTTGGACAGCATACAGACTTGGGCAGATTTGTGGCAGATGAAGTTTAATGTCTGCAAATGTAAAGTACTACATGTAGGTGAGGTTTGAATATACAATGGGAGGTCTGAAAATCAAAAGTACGCCTTATGAGAAGGATTTAGGAGTCACAGTCGACTTGACACTGTCACTTGCCAGACGGTGTTCAGAGGACATTAAGAAGGCTAACAGAATGTGAGGTTATATAGCGCCCTGATGTGTAGAGTACAAGTCACAGGAAGTTCTGCTCAAACTTTATTATGCACTGGTGAGGCCTCATCTGGAGTCCTGTGTGCAGGTTTGGTCTCCAGGACTACAAAAAAAGGGCAGAACAGCACTAGAAAAAAGTCTGGAGAAGACCAACAAGGCTGATTCCAGGACTACAGGGGATGAATTGTGAGGAAAGATTGAAGGATATTAAGAGGAGACATGGCTGAAGTGTGTCAAATTATGAAAGGAATTAGTCCAGGGAGGTCATCAAGAGCACGGGGACACAGTTGGAAACTTAAGGATAGATTTCGACATAACAGGGCTAGAAAAAGGGCCAGAGAAGAACAACTAGGCTGATTCAAGGGCTACAGGGGATGAATTATGAGGAAAGATTAAAAGAGCTGAGCCTTTACAGTTAAAACAAAAGGAGATTAAGAGGTGACATGATTGAAGTGTTTAAAATTATGAAGGGAATTAGTGCAGTGGATTGAGACAGTGACTTTAAAATGAATTCATCAAGAACACTGAGACACAGTTGGAAACTTGTTAAGGCTAAATTCTACACAAACATTGGGAACTTTTTCTTCACACTGAGAACCACAGACACATGAGATAATTGACCAAGTAGTGTGTAGACAGCAGAATTTTAGGGACCTTCAAAGCTCGACTTGATATTTTCTTAGAAGAATTAGGTGGATAGGACTGGCGAGCTTTGTTGGGCTGAATAGCCTGTTCTTGTCTCGATTGTTCTGATGTTTGTAAAGAGCTTGAGTACCAAATTGATTGGTGACTGTGACTTTGATTGATTTCTCCTCACAAACCAAAGATATGGTTTCAGGTTGTTTGGCTGCTACAATAACTGGACTGTCATAAGTGAGACTGGCATTCTATTTACAGTTGGTCCCTTCTTAGTATTTATCGCTGTTGGGACAGCCTACTGAACCCAGAACCCTGTTAAAGGTGCTGAATAATCTGAAATATAAAGGGAATAGTTGAGTAGCACAAATTGTCTTACACAAAGACAATTTATTTAATTTGGTTTCACCTTCATGGAAAGTGTAGTTTTCAAAAACAAAACTTGTTAGGACTGACACAGACTAGTGCTGCATCCAGGGTTGGCTGCTTCCTACTATGCATCTGATTCTGCTAGGTTCCGACTCCCATATAACCCTAAAATGGATGAAGCAAGTTTTAGAATGTTGTTTTATATTACAATTATTAAAAATATGTAGTAATGCTGCCTTTGAACTCAAGAGTCTTCCCTTCAAATAATGGCCTTAGCGCTCCTCCTGGGACAATTTCATGTAATCCTAGTATAGGCCTCGGTTTTCTCCAGGGACTGTGACTTCTCCAGCCTCCTAAAGATGAGTTTATTGAGATTTAGTGTCTTCTCCAGTTTGGCCTGATGTATTTAGAATGGATGTATGAATGAGTCCTGGTGCAATCTAAACGACTCTTTTTAGATCAGAATACTAATTCATTAAGGAATACATGTTTTCAATTCTGAGAAAGGCATTCATTAAAAGATGAAAGTTTAGCACAAAACGCACACTGATTAAATTCTTAGAAGTGCTCTACTAATACTGAGTAGGGCCTCCGTTTGTTCTCAAACAACCTCTGTTCTTCATGGCAAGGATTTCACAAGATGTTGGAAACATTCCCTTGAGATTCTGGTCCATGTTGACACGATTGCATCACACGATTTCTGTAGATTTGCCAGCTGCACATTCAAGCTGCGAGTCTCCCATTCTAACACATCCCAAAGGTGTTCTACTGGATTCAGACTGAACTCGCTATTATGTACACAAAACCAGTTTGAGACGACTTTGTGGCGTGGTGAATTATCATGTTGGAGGTGTCCAGGAGAGGATGGGCAAATTATGGTCATAAAGGGATACACAAGGTGTCACACACGTGCACATGGGAGGCGGCTAAAGGGCCTAAAGGAGTGCAACTTCACCCCAGACCAGGGGTTGGCAAACTGTGCTAATCCTACTACTTTAGGGACTTTCAAAAACTTTAGAGACTTTCAAAACTCGACTTGATGTTTTTTTGGAAGAAATAAGTGGATAGGACCGGCGAGCTTTGTTGGGCTGAATGGCCTGTTCTCGTCTAGAGTGTTCTAATGTTCTCTCTTTCCACTGAAGACCATTTATGGGAAACTCCGCCTGGCCCTGATGATGTCACTTCCGATGACATCACATACAATTCCGGCCCCAATAACGCCATTTCCGGTTCTGGCCCCTCTGATATCACGTCCTCTTCTTGCCCTTTAAACTGCCATCTTTACCCCAGCAATTCAGTTCTGTTTTGGAATCTAACCTGTACATCAATTCTTTCCATTTTTGAAGCCAGGAACAATATTTGGGTTGCTGCCCCAAACCTTTTTTGTGACTCCTTTTCTTTGTGTTTGACAATGGTCAGCAACAATACTCAGATAGGCCATGACATTCAAGCGATGGTGAGTTGGGAACCTCACCTTACCACAAAGGGATCAAAGTGCACCAAGAAAGCATTCCCCACACCATTACACCGCCACTATCGCCAGCCTGGGCAGGTTTGGGTCCATGGATTCATGCCATTGGTGCCAAATTCTAAACCTACCATCTGTGGTGTTCATCAGAAATTGGGATTCATCACACCAGACTTTTTTTCTAGTCTTCAACTGCTTTGTTTTGGTGAACCTGTGCCCATTGAAGCCTCAGCTTTCTGTTCCTGGCTGATAGGAGTGGAACTCGGTGTGGACTTCTGCGGTTGTAGCTCATCTGCCTCAAGGTTCGACGTGCTGTGCATTCTGAATGTAATGTTTTTCAAGGATCTCTGGGGAAGATGGTTCAGATATTGAGCTACTAGAGTGTATAAGTCTTCGTTAATAGAGAGTTATCGTGGCAGATCTCCCCAGAGACATACAAGTTAGGTGAATTAGCAGCTCTCAGTGTGTGTGTGTGTGGGGTTGGGGGGCCTGTGATGGACTACTGCCCTGCCCAGTGTTGATTTCCTGCCTAATGCTGCTGGTATGGACTCCCCAGTACCCCAACCCTGAACTGGATTGCGCAGGTATGAGAGAGTTCTGTATTGCACGTAATAAATGTAAATTATTTAACATTCATTTTCAATACTAATAGCAATGCCAAGTTCCACTTGGACTGAGTGATTTGTTTTTTAGTTATTGTGTGCCTGGACTTGCATCTTGACACAGACAGACAGAAAGATACCACTTTAAAATGGTCAAACCTTGTTCTTGCCTAAAACGTGCAATGTCGTTTTTAAACAGTTCAAAATGTTGTGGGTCAATACTTTTTATTATGTGAATTGTAATTATGGTGTCATATCTTAGTGAAAATGTATTCTCGTACAATTGAGGCCCAATAACATAATTTTTGTAATGAATGTGGAGAGGCTTGGTAGAGCATGGAGTAGCACTGACGATTTTCTTTCTTTTTGTCCCTACAAGATTTTATTTTTTTTGGGAGTTTTTCATTGTCGTCTTAGAGAATCAGGGCTGGGGGGCTGTCGAAAGAACACAGGGCCTGTTAAAGCCCGTTGAGGCATTCGTTGTGTGATTTTTTTTTTTTTTTTTTTTGGGCTCTACAAGAACTAAATTGCTGTTGATTCTTGTGATGTGTATATTTAATGTACTAAAATGCATTTGCCTTTCAATAACACTATGAAATGTCGTTCAGGCCTAAAATGTTGGAAATTGTAAAGTGTTCCCTTATTACTCTATCACAATATGTTCACATACCTACAGTAAATGTATGGGCAGTAAAAAGGTTTAGTATGTGGGAGCATCCGCGAAGTTAACCTCATGTCTTTTTAAATGAACCAACTATGAAGAATCATTTAATAACAATGTATAGTGTACGTACTAAAATGCGCAAGTTAAAAATTAAAGTTTGCACATTGGGAAAGTAAAGAACATTTTTCATGTTCTGATTGGAGAATCAGCTCATTAGCTGCATTTTTTTTCATAGAAGATTCCTTTGCCGTTTATTACTGTAAGAGGCTCCTTACTGTACCAGGCAAAGGTTTCCACCAGACTCTCTTCTTGCATAATCGTGAAAGATAACAGAAGTATACTGGCTCATGGCTTCTTACATGGGCAGGAGAGATCTGGGCTGATTTTTTTTTTCTTTTTTAAAATGGGTGAAACAATTGTCTGTAGCATTCACAACTAAGAAGACTGTGGAATGTGAACATTGGGCTTGGGGGGCGAGAGTGGGGAGTACGGTGTTGACAGGGCAGGCTTTGTTTGGAATAGTCGACTGCATACTTTTCTTTTTTCCCTTCTTCCCCCTTTGGAATGAATGAAGTTTTCTGGAATACCTGACTGTGTTGCCCTTGATGGATTGCCTTTGTTGCAGAGGATCAGATGGTGTCGACTGGATGCCTAATTGGAGGTAGGAAATTCTGAAGGGACAGGGCCTTGGAAATTTCAGAGAATATTATGGTGACATGCTGTATGGCAAAACACTTTACTCACCAGGATTTTACAGATTATTGGGGTGTGCAGAATGATTATTTTTCCAACCAGTCAGGGGAAAATGTGAAACCCATGAATTAAATGTTATTAATTTATATATATATATATAATTAATTACTTTCTTCATTTAGTCTTTTTGCTATAATCGCTTTTACAACTGCAGTTTATCACACGCATATTTTACCAGGGTGATGCATTTTGATAAAAGTAATAAGTCTCTTCAAAATAAAGATAAAGCGTTAAAGTAATTAATTGGAAAATACAAAATAAATTGAACCTGCTCAAAGAATTTGGACACATACACCCACTTTGAGCAGAGCCAAGAGTGTAATTAATGATATGAGCGTCTCTCTAATCAATAAACTTGATGGGCATAGTGGCAACTGGAGGAGCAGTTCTGAAAATGCCTCCGTTAATCTAAAATGCTACTTGGAAAGACAGCCCATCCATCCATCCATCCATCCATTCCTTTCACCAGCTTTGTCCGTTTTTAGGGTCACAGGGTCCTGGCAGCTTTGGGAATAAAACAGGCAATCATCCCTGTACTGGCTCTGGACCGAAGCTACGATAGATTCATTCATATTAGCAGGACAGTTTGGCCTCAGGTGGTCGGGGTGGCTTTGGGGGATTTTATAAGCATGGATTTAAAATGACAGGTTATTGAGGAGTCGGAGTTGGGATTGCAGTCATTTTTAGAGTGTGCTGAAGACTACGAGTCATGATTTACTGCCAAGTACATTCTTGTGAAGGAGGTCCCATTCCTTCTTAAAGCTGTAAAATTCATACGTCAGGAAGTCTCTAGAAGTAGTGATTTTGGAAACAGCTTTGCTTATTTCCATACAGAGATGCCAATTTACATCACTAATCAGGAGCAACCATTCTTAGCTTGTTATTTTAGCTTAGTCTGTCTTTGAAGCAATTAGAAGTTTTGCTGATTAGTTGAAAGTTGTTTGCTGTTTGCAGTGACACCTTTTTTAGAGTGGTGAATAGTTTATCTTTAATTAATTGGCAAAACTACACACACACACACACACACAAACACGTACTGTTCATGCTCATCAAGCGATTAATGTTATAAGTACAGTATGTCTCTGATGGTTATATTGGTTAAAAAACCGAATGGGTTCTTAAGGAGCAGAGAACTGCTAATATGGTACTTGGACAATTACTTGATCTGGCCAACCTCTGAACACACTTCATGCAATTTGAGGCTCACATTGTTCCAGAGACTCCAGGCAGCATTGGGAGTCAGGTAGGTATCATCCCTGCGTCTGGCCTAGGCAGATACTGTCATATGGGAAAGGGATGGCCAGTCAGTCAGTCATTTTCTTACCCAGCACATGGTACAGGTCAGGATAAGGGTGCCAGTCCATCTCAGGGTGAACACACACACACACACAAGGGCCAATTTAGTATCGCCAGTCCACTTAACCTGCATGTCTTTGGAATGTGGGAGGAAACCCTCACAGGGAGGATCCAGGACACAAACTTTGGTCTCCTTACTGCCTGGCAGCAGTGCTACCACTGCGCCACTGGGCTGCCCTATTTAATGTGATGGTGTGGGGGGAATATTTCATAGTCATAACTGGCATTGGCCTTAACAATCACAGGTTATGTAAGGTCAGTAGTGCAGTAATTTTAGTTTTTTCAGCATATCTTGGCAAAGGTAAGCTGAGGTAACACAGGTGGATGAGCCTGTGGTGTTCTGGATAATGGACTATCTGTCGGGCAGATGGCAGTTTGTGAGACTCAAGGACTGTCTTTCTGATATGGATGTGACCAACACTGGAGCACCACACGGAACAGTCCTGTCTTCACTCTGTACACCTCCAACTATAAATGAAATACCAGGTCATGTCACATGCAGAAATTTTCAGACGATTCTGCACCTATGGGGTGTACTGATAAGGACAGTGAGACGGAGGGTCAGAGTCGGGTGGAGAACATTGTTTCTTGGTGCAAAAAGAATTGTCTGCAACTTAATATCGGCAAAACCAAGGAACTGCTTATTAAGTATGCCACAGCAAAGGGCCTCCATGTCCAGTTACTATTCAGGGAGTGGATGTGGAGGTGGTGCACTGCTACAAGTACTTGGGGGTTCACATCAATGATAGGTGGGACTGGTCTCAGAACACAGAGGAACTACGTAAGAAAGGGCAAAGCAGGCTTTTCTTCCTTAGGAGACTGCATTCCTTTAATGTGTGTTGTGAAACCCTTCACATCTTCAACAACTCTTTGCTATGCAGTGTGATTGTCTATGTTGTGTTGTGCTGGGCCAGTAGCATCACTTCAAGAGAGGCCCACCAAATCAACAAGCTAATTCAAAGGACAGACTCAGTTGTGGGATACATTCTGGACCTCCTGGAGGTCATAGTGGAGGAGAGAATGAAAATACAACTGAGTGCCATAATGAACAACACTGCACATCCTCTCTCTGTCACATCAACACTGAGGACTTTGAGCCAACCAACCATCCAGCAGAAGTGTGTCAAGAAATACCATAGGGGGCTCCTTTATATCAACAGCAATATGCCTTTATAATGCCTCACTGGGATTGCCAAATCATTTTTAGTTGTTCTGGTTTGTTTTCAGACCATTTAGTGTGTGGGGGTGTGTGTGTGTTAAATATCCATTCATCCATTCATTACCCAACCCTCTATATCCTAACTACAGGGTCACGGGGGTCTGCTGGAGCCAATCCCAGCCAACACAGGGCGCAAGGCAGAAAACAAATCCCGGGTAGGGTGCCAGCCCACCGCAGTGTGATATTTAGATATTTATTTATTTAAAGACTTTCTGTAAAATACCAAATTTCTCCCTGGGGACAAATAAACTTCTATCTATCTACAGTATCTTGGTTATGTGTACCTGTCATGTTTCCACTATATACATAATCTATCCATTGATTGTCTGCATCCACTTTTTCCATTACTATCTATCTATCTATCTATCTATCTATCTATCTATCTATCTATCTATCTACAGTATCTATTATATAGTGCCTTTCAAGTCTATCCATGACCCTTCAAAACTATTACTGTATGTAGTGCATTTATTTATTTATTTATTCAACTTTTTATTCATCATTCTTCATATAGTGTGCATTCTTCATATAGTGTATTTCAGATTTTTCTATTACACAGTGCCTTTCAAATCTCTCCATCTATCATGTCACGACTTTCATGTTTGTCTCATATGTCTCTTATAGATCATTTTGTTATATACACTGCCTTTCATATAGCTGTTCCTCTGTTATATAGTGCTTTTCAAGGTGGCATGCCACACTATACCACCATGTAGCCTCCTACAAAAGAGGCACCTTTTCTAACGGACCCTCCTGTTGACCTGTGTGATACGCTGCTTATCTTTCAGCATTTCACAACATTTTCTTTTGACCACTTGAGCTCCTGTGGTGTCCCACTGCCAAACCTAGTAGCTGCTCTTCACAACATTAGCTTATTATTTTAGGTCAGTCTGCCCCTAAAACAATCAGGCTTCTTACTTTAAGTTCTTTGCATGGGTACCTTACATTTGAATAATGCTCAGGTCATCATTAATTAATAGCGAAATCCTAAAATGAAGCAAGTGGTATGTGCCATACTCATAAATAAATAAATAACTGTAAATGTGTGTCTCTGACAAATATCTTTGCTGTAAAGAAAGCCAACAGCCAAAAGGATACTTGAGAAATGAAGTTAAACCATTTGAAGAGAGTCCTGGGAAAAAAAAATACAGTATCTCCCCATTTTGGTCCGATTGGTGTGCCATGGGTCTTTTAGGTCCATATTGTAGATTGGTGTGGGTTAAAATAACTTTTCAGATAATTAAACAAAAAGCTGCAGACTTTCCAAAATGCTGTATTACCGAGAAGCTTAGGTGTTCTCATCACTGACAGCTCACTTGAAACAATGATTGATTAGTAAAGCAGTGGCACTTGTCTCTGTTTTGTTCAGAGGACTGTAGAGTTATTTAACCACGGAGTTCATCCCCAGCATGATCTGGCTGCCAAAATGAATATTTTCAGTTAATTTTTTCAATAGACCTCTTTTACTTTCAAACCAAGTTGTTCATTGCATATCTTGTGCTTACCACAATAGGCGAAACTGCAAAAACCGCATCCATCTTGCACCAAGCTAAGCTGTAATGTGATGTGATGGTCCGGGCACACTGTGAGCAGTTCACTTCATTTACTGTGCATACTGTATATGTGGTATATTTGATATAAAAAACACAAAGATATTTTGGTTCTGCACTGAAAAGTATTATAAATCTAGTTTGGAGGCTAAATCTTTTAAAATTAAAGTGCATGGTCCCTTATTTCTGTGTGTGGAACAGGAAACAAAGACATTTTGAAGTATGAAATGTCAGCTTCCCCACTTGTGTTTGTCTGATTTTGGACTCATTTGGCTCTTCATTACTTTTTTTTTACCCTGTTTCTTTCTGGGTGATAATTTCCTTCCCCATCCCAAAGTTTTATCAACTCAGTATGAGCGTGTGAACCCTCTAATGGTCTGGGAATTCCCACATTCTTCCTGAACCCTCATATGGATACATCTATATATTTAAAAGGCAAAGCACTCACTGACTCATCACTAATTCTCCCACTTTCCACATAGTTGGGAAGCTGAAATTTCACATGCTCATTCCTTGCAGTGTACTTATAAAAGTTATGTATGTTTCATGTCCTATTGCAACACCCAAGGGGGGGGAAACGGGTGTACCCCCTAAACTATACTGTATATATAGATAGGAGAAAACCCTCGTCACTATTTCTGTGACTTCCAATATACGTAGGAAGCCCAAATTTCCCATCTCATCCCTTACACTGTACTAACAAACGTTATGTATGTTTCATTACGTGCCATGCCCCGTAACAAACTTTTGAAAATAACGTCTTCTTTTTGGCATTTCTCACCATTATGCCTTAAGGAACTTTTGGAATTGACCTCTCCTTTTAGCGGTTTCATTCCTTATTTCTGTTAACAGATGATTTATTTCATGGTAGATATGCACAACGGCTACCTCCGGTCCCCCTTTCTTTTTCCGCACAGCCGCCGACCGCGCATGTTCCACGTGGTTGGCTCCCTGCCTATATACATTAACGACAACATGTGCTCATGTGCCTCCTCACTCGCTTCCTTACTTTCCTCAGCAGTTCGGCGTGCTTACTTCTCCCTTCTTCTTTACTCCACCGCTTCAAGCCTGTTATTGTTCGCCTTCCTTCACGTATTCCTGCTGGTGACTCCTGCCTTTTCATTTACTCCACCACTACAAACCTGTTATTGTTGGCCTTGCTTCATGTCTTCCTGCTGGTGACTCCTGCCTTTTCGTTTACTCCACTGCTTCAAGGCTGACATTGTTGGGTTTCCTTACTTTCTCACGTCTCCCTCCTCATGACTGTTGCCATTTCTTTTACTCCACCGCTTCAAGGCTGTCATTGTTGGGCTTCCTTACTTGCTCACGTACGTCTTGCTGGTGCTGACTTCTGCTTTTCATTCCATGCTCCTCTACTCAATGGGTGCAAGTTTACCCCGAATAACATGTCTATTCCGGTGATCACCATCGATCACAATTTCACTGACACGTACACAGTGGTTTCCATGTCCTGAGATTGCGCCTGCCTCTTCCATTCTCTCTCTTACTTATTCCATGGCCATATCAGTTTCAGCCATGATATCCGCAGAGACATTGTGTCTTATGTACTGAATGACTGGTACAGGTTCAAGGTGTGGATTGATGACGGTGCAGGAGACAATTATACTACATAGGACCACTATAGCAGTGAAATGCTTAAGCTCTGAACCTATGGTTCTGCATGTGAACTGATAGCTGCCACGGAATTGTTTCATTGTCGCTTTCAAGTGTATGGAAATGGGGAAATATTTCACACCTTTGGACAACTGGGAATAACTGTTAAACATCTTAGATTCACAGGTAGCGATTTGGGTAGTGGACACTTCGATGTTTATGAATGTTTCAACTCTGACAACGTGGACACAAAGTTATCAATGAAACCTGTTGTATCTTTACAATGGTTGACAAACGCGGAATGTAACTTGAACTCAATACGTCCTCCAAATACGAAAGAAATAATGATAATCAAATCCTTGATGACAGCAACACTCATAACAGTGACAAAACAATTACATTGACAATCATGTTACGTTATTTTTAAAATGTTTCCTTCTCTTTTTCATTACTTCTTCAACACACTACTTCTCCGCTGCAAAGCGCGGGTATTTTGGTAGATGATTATAAGATGGTTGGATGTTTGAATTACACAGACATGCTCTAACCTCTACTAGCAGATGTAATGCTGTCAACGCTCTGCTCAAAATTAGACACCCTTTTGAAAAAATTTGTAACTTTATATAAAAAAACCCATATTTCTGTGGA
Source organism: Polypterus bichir lapradei (assembly GCA_026402145.1). NCBI lineage: Eukaryota > Metazoa > Chordata > Cladistia > Polypteriformes > Polypteridae > Polypterus > Polypterus bichir. Next base: position 323,369 of record JANRMT010062816.1, on the reverse strand, counting down.
ATGTGTAATTGATAGAAACCTAAGAAACTAAACATATTCCCTTTATGTCAACAACGACAGTAGTAAATGTGAGTTTTGTGGGTTTCTCAGGATGCTCCATGTTTACTTTCTCGTATACGAAGTACAGGGAAAGTATTGTAATTGTCCAAAAATTTGATGTAGACTTTGATGAATCTTGATGGTTTTAGACCTGTCTGAGTCCGAAAATACCATTTTTGGAATTATGTCTGTGTGTCTGTCTGCATGTGTGTGTATGTTATGTAAACACGATAACTTCACTTAAGTCAACCACATTTTACATACAAGTATTAGCTACAAAATGTAGATTTCTAGCAACTTTTGAGCTCTTTCTGCTAGCTGGAAGTGGTACTTTACCTGAATCGCTTCCCCAAAAATATTAAAAATTTGATAATTTCACATCATATTATGGTAAGAGCACAATTTTTAATTTTTTTTGAAAAATGAACTGTTTTTGAAATAATCACAATTTTCCATTTGACCTTCAAATGGTAATACCTATTTGAGAAAGTTTTACATTACACACATTACTAAAGTCTTTTGCAACTTTTGACCCACTTCCGCTTACTGAAAGTGGTTATTTACCTGAATTGTTTGCCAAAATAAAATGATCATGTCAAATTTTCAATATTGGTATTACGGCAAAGCAAATCATTTTAGGCATTTTTTTTATTTCGTTACATTTTCTTAGAAAGTGTACAGTTTCCTAGATAATTTGTTTTCAATATTAAAACGTGTGCATACCAGCAGTGAAACATGCTGCGTTATGCTGTTAGAAAATGCTATGATTGCATAAGCACCAGGTGTTTACTGCAGTAGGTTGGATGGGTATGGCAAATTGACACCATTCAAAAGATGCTACATTTACATTTTCAAATATTTTACCAACGTAGAACCGTTAAAAATAATAAGGTTAATAATAATAATATGACCATTTGTTTCGGTTTACCCATATGACTGACTCATGCCTGTGTCTGAGTGTACAAGAAAGTCGAGGGGAGGTCTCTCCCGGTTTTATTCTTTCACATATCAGAGACTACTAGGTGACCCTAAAAAGTGCCACTGTGACTGTTATTAAATGTGCCTAATTCTGGACTGCTTCCTGATTTGTTCCCAGTGCTGCCAGTTTTGGCTTCAGTACCCTGGAATCCAATAACCAATTTATTAGGCTGGCACCTGTATGTAAATATATAGCAAGCTAAGCAAGTTGATTTCATTCATCCTTCATTTTAAAAAAAAAACATTATTATGAGCTTTTATAGTCATGCTAAAATCTTGCAATATAAATGCAGTGTTTAAACTCCACCATCATAATATTCACTTAGGAGTTCTAAGTCATCTGTGATCTCTCACAGGCACCGTCTGATCCGAGGGCCTGTAATCCTGTAAGTTTATGATGCTGGCTGCCTTTTGTTGGATTTGTTTGCCTTCAGCCTTTTGTTCTTGAATGCTGTTTTACAATCCCTATCATTTTCTCCAACAAGAAGTAAGAAAAGGTTCTAATCTGGGCACAGTAGTTTCTTTTTGGAGAAGTTTGCTTTCTGATGCTGATGTGAAGTTTTTTTTTTTTTAAACGTATAAAGCATCTCATTTGAGAAAATTATGATGATGACTGCCTGAAACTTGATCCCAAAATAAATAAGAAAAAGCAACATGAGGATTTTTACTTTCATCTGCATAGGGTTTCTCTGCATACACAGATAGGATGGATGAGAATGAAACGTTTTAGAGACTTTAGTATACAAATACAAGAGGAAAAATAAACCTGTGTTGACACGTGCAGCAGGGATTGCTAACCTGTAAATCCCAAACCGCAGTCTCTTCATTTTGTCACCTCCAGTGAGGCACGTTACTTCTCCCACTGAGCTCTTGGATTAGTTCTCTGTTACCTCAATGTCATTTTTTGATATTCCAGGTTTGTGTGACCGTGGCTTTGTGATTTTTGTCTCATTCCGTAGTTTTAAAGGTCAGTGCCAGATGTGCCTAACACTCTTAGCAACTCTTAGTGGACTCCACTTCATTGGTGTTACGGGTGGCCTTTTAAAGTTGTTTGGTGTTGACAACATTTATTTTATTTTTATGTTGTTTTAGGTACACTGACTTTGGGAGCTGCGATCTATTATGGACAATGAACATTACCCACTATACATCACCATAATTAAGCAGAGCAGTTTGTTTAGTGGTAGGCTGCAATATGGACAGATACAAAAGATTGTTTGTCCCCAGAGCCTTTAGGCTCTTGGACTCTTCCCAAACAGGGCAGGGAGTGGTTGAGCTCAGGGCCCGCTGCTCCTTCTCTGCTTATAAACTATTTTAGCTCTGCACTACATTTGATATCTCACTACTTGGACACTACTGTATAACCTTTTTCATAATGTGTCACGTTATCCTATCAGCATAAACCATGCAACTTTATTTTACTTTTAATATTATGTCACTTTAGTATCTGTCACTTCATTATTTGTATGTTCCACCTGTCACTTTGGTTGTAATGTTATTTGCACAGTTCTCATTGCACATTCTCCATATTGGACTGTAAGATTACAAGGCCAGTGCACTCCTATCTATCTATCTATCTATCTATCACTGGGAGAAGCAGTGTCACTCCAGCATGATCACAGAGTCAGTTGGATTCCTTTATTTTAGATCTCCACCCCGGTCTTGGACTTTGCTTTTCTCTTTGTATTATCAGACTGTCTATGGAGGGATGAATTGGTCAGGAACCATTAGACTGTCCAGCACTCCTTTTATTTTTTTCCCCTCTTCACTGTTGTCAATATGCCTGTGGTGCCTACACTTCCGAATTGCTGATTTTGTGTTGGGTTGAATTCTTCTTTTGTTGAATGATTTCACTGGGCCAGGAAAGTCTTCTCTGATTAGGGCTCTTTGAAAATGCACTGTGGCCGCTCTTGAAGTTCACTGCTCAAATAAATGAAGGGAACACTTAATTGCTACAGTCTAACACCGAGTCAATGAAGCTTCAGGGATATCAGTCTGTCCAATCTGTCCAGTAAGGAAGTATAAGTGATTGCGAATCAACGTCACAGGCTTTGGTGTAAATGAAAGTGACAACAGGGGCACTAAAAAGGCAACAGCAAGACACCTCCAAACAGGGAATGGTGGACACACATGATTGCTGTCCCCTTATCCTTCCTGATTGATTCTTCTCTAGTTTTGTGTTTTGCTAGCATCCTTGTCACTACTGGTAGCATGAGGCAGTACCCGCAGTTGATTCAGGTTGCACAGGTAGTCCAGCTCCTCCATTTTGGCACATCCATACATGCCGTCACAGAATGGTCTCAAGAGCATGCAGGAGATCCCAGGAGATGGTCCATTACACAAGGAGAGCTGGACAGGGTTAGCAGCAGGACTGGTGTCTGCTCCTTTGCGTGAGGAGGAACAGGAGGAGCACTGCCAGAGCCCTACAAAATGGCTACTGGTGTGTATGGTTCTGACCAAACTCTCAGACTCCATGAGGGTGGCATGAGGGCCCAATGTCTGCTAGTGGCACCGGTGCTCACAGCCTATCACCATACAGCTTGATGACATTTACCAGAGAGTACCACAATTGGGAGCTCCGCCATTTGCACCCCCTTCTCTTCATAGATGAGAGCAGCTTCACACTGAGCACATGTGACAGAGCTGAAAGAGTCTGTAATATATAATATATCTGAATAATAATATATCTGAAATGGTTTTCATTTGTGGCATTACATGAGCGTGCAACAAGAAAAAATGGAAAAATAGCCAGAGATGAGCGAGGCACAAAGGGTAAATGAGATCTGAAGCTGAAGTTGTAAAAAGGTCAGAATACAATGAGGAATGTAGAATAGTGATTGATATCAGGTGACATGCAAATAACGCTCCTGTGAATAATATTAGTGTATATTTTGCTGATGCCTTTTCCAAAGTGACTTACCAGATCAGTATATTGCAGTTATAAGTATTTTTAAATGACTTACAAAGAAGTGCATATTAAGGTAAAGGTGGGAGTCCTGCAGTTTAAAGACCAATGACTTGGCCACATCACATAAAATATGTCACAGATCCACAGTGGAGTGGAGCTGTCATGGTCTATACAAGCTTTCCTCTGGGTGCTCCGGTTCCCATTTCTACAAAAATATGTGTGTGAGGTTCATTTGTGATTCTAAGTTGTCACCTGCATGAGTATGCCCGTCATGGACTGCTGCTCTCTCCCTTATACTCGATCCTTCTGCCATGTGAGCCAAAATGGGACTACGCAGGTCTAAGAATGTTATGTCATGTCGTTTTATTGGAAGACGTGCATGTTAAGCTAGCTAGGTTACCCTGAAGTGTCCTAGTGTGTGAATGTGTGGGTGAGTTCTGGAATGGATCAGCTTTCCATCCACACTTGATTCCTGCCTTGAATAGGCTTAGGAACTGATAGATGTGTGTTGTTTCAGACAAAGAAGGAACACATAATTATTAATATTAATAATTATTAAATAATTAATATTAATAATATTTTTACTTGTCTAAAAAGAAAGCATAATGAATGAGAAATGTGTAGGGGCCAATGTAATGTTTAATGTTAAATTCATATAGTGTCGGATTCTCATAGTCACTAGGATATGGTATACTGCAATCTTTCACCCCCTGTAAGTTTCTTAGCTATACCTGAAGAACAGAGAGTTAGGAAATAGTCTTACTGCTAGCATGCAGATATGTCTGCAAATAGCTAGGAGATGGCATACAGTTTTCTGAACGTGTCTCACGTGCTTATGTGATTAACTTGCTTAACGTGCTTCAAGTACGAATGTATGACCAAACTTAGAGAAATGAAACAAGACTTGTAAGCCTTAAACGGAACGTTTCCTTTCTTTGCAATATCATTTTTTTTCTCTATTTTTTGTGTGAACTGTTTTGCTCTGAAATTTTACTTAAACGTTTAAAACGAAGATAATTTGTCTCTGGAATTATTTGATCACATGTCACACTGGTGCTTGAATAATTCCTGTGAAGCAAACTAAAAGCTGCAGAAGTTTGGTAATCTCTATCTCTCTCTCTCTGTGTATATATAACCACCCATACAATCAGATCGAGACTCGGACTACAGATGCTATGAATGTAATTACGCCGATCTCCAGGCTATCACGTAAACAAACTACACTCCATGGTGCAGTGTAAAGGGACTTCGTCTCTGACGCTGACGTCCGAGGTTCGATCCCCGCGAGGGGAGTAGCGGAGTGTGTACGCCTGATGAGCCCAAATAAGGGCGAAACACGTGCCGTGTATTCTTTGCATTATTTAACAGTAAACTATGTAACATTATATGTATGTATGTGTATATATATATATATATATATATATATATATATATATATATATAATATATATATATATATAAAATATATCCAACGTCTGTCTGTCTGCTTTTCACGAGAGAAGTACTTCATGGATTTAGATCGGGTTTCTTTCTATAATTTGCTTGAGCATTCCAGTTGATTTTGCGACTTCTATCATTGTGCTACGTATCATGGTTCACTTGCAGGAGCGATTTATTTGCGTGAATCTGAGAGACACGCATTGGCCCGAGGGGCAGGGGGTGGGGCCCTCTTTACTCACACGCCAGCCTTGGGGCGAATCTTACATCCGCTTAGCTAGTGAATGAGAGAACTACTTCACAGATTTAGATCGGGTTTTTTTTTTCTATAATTTGCTTGAACATTCCGGTTGATTTTGTGATTTCTCTTATTGCTCAATGTATCATAGTTTGCTTGCGGTACCGATATGTTTGTGCAAATCTGAGAGATGTAGCGGGCTGAGAGGAGGAGGAAGCGTGACGTCAGGAGTGGGGAGCCGGGCAGGGCCCTCCTCGCTGTCCTGTTTCACTACTACACAGGCGGATCCACAGGGGACGGCTAGTTTTTGATAAACGCAGCTAAAAACTGTATTTAAAATTCTGCTTTTCAACAATGTCCAGCTATTAGTTTTACAATTCACCTTTTAAGCTTTATTATCCCATTTTAAGACCTCAGTGAAACAATTGTTCATTTAACCTTCCACTGTTTCATTTTTTAATTTTTTCCTTCGTTGCCTTACTTTGCCCAATTGAGTCTTTCCTGCTAGAAGACCACAGACACACAGCTTAGCAATTATAGCTGAGGCAACGGCCACCACCCCAGTGTATGCCAAGATGTTCATATTTTCTAATATACTTGATCAAAAACTGGTCATCATCATTAGAAGGGGCTAAATGGAAATCTGATTTGTTCATTTTGTTATATAACACTAATTAGATTACAGTGCCTTTTTATAGGTGAAGGTAGAAAATCATCTGGTGGAACAGAATGCATTAAGTACAGTACGTTCAGTCAGTCATTTTCTGACCCACTTAGTCCTGAGCAGGGGGTGCTGGAGCCCATCACAGCCAGCATAGGGCACCAGGCAGGAACAAACCCTGGACAGGGCAACAGTCCATTGCAGGGCGAGCACACACTTACAGGCCAGTTTAATATTGCCAATCCACCTAACCTTCATGCCTCAACGACAGCAAAAATAGACCCCCTTACTACTGCTATTTGTTTGTTACTTCAAAATAGCTATGATTCCAATAGGTACCTAATTAAGAAGTAAAATAATTCAAAAAAACACTTTTTTTGATAAAAACACATGACATACCAAACATGCGAACAAAAAGGTAAAATGTGTCATTAAAAGAGTCACACGTAAGAATGCATGAAAATACATGTAACACAAACATACAGTATCTGTGCATTGTCTTATCGAACGTATCAAAGCAAGTGTGGACATGAAAAACCGTTGCATGTCCGCTCTTGCTTGCGGTGGGACGAGACGACGGATATTCTATATTAGCAGAATCTATCAGTCTTGTACGGTCATGCTTTCATAAAACACTATAAATTGGTTCGTTTGATGTGACATGTACTTATTTGTGATTTGAACTTTGAATATAATTATTTATTGAGGAGCAGTACTACGAAAAAGAAAATTGGAGGACACAGTTTATTTATTTGAGTAAGAACAAAAATCTTCTATTTCAAGTAAGTACATACTTTATTATTTATTTATTTTTTTTTAATCACAGGGGCTGTCGAAATTGTTTGTTAATAAAAGTTTGTATTTCTTCAGATAATAATATGACTGAACCAAAAAAGAAATGCAGACAGTACAGTTTGGACTATTTGTACTTATTTTGAATTTACATATTTATTTCATAAATGTCAAAAATGTAAAAAAAAAAAAAAAAACTCTGCTCGTATTTTTTTGCTTAAATTTTCATTAGTGCAGGTTTCGATATTAAATGTTGCACAAGATAATGCCATATTCCGTAGCCATTTTATCTTTTTAAATCATAATTACAAGTGATTAAAATCTGATATCTAGTGAAATATTTAATATTGAGTACTGTACAAATGTATTAATTTGAGTAAGTAAAGTAAATGACTAGGGGGTCGACGGTTTTAAAAGTTTTTGGTAAAGGGGTCGGCGGCCGAAAAAAGTTTGGGAACTCTTGACCTAGAGGATACCCATACAGACACGGGGAGAACATGCAAACTCCATGTAGGGACCCTGGTTTCCTTACTATGAGGCGGCAGCACTACCACTGCGCCACCCTACATTAAATACAGTATAGTACATTGTCACATGCGTGCACATGGGGAACCACTTAAGGGCTCTGGTGATGGTAAGTACCCACCTGACCAGGGTTTGGTGCTGTGTTCTAATGCCCTCTCTGCAAAACAGAAGATTGATGGCCATTCCGACACTGACATCACTTCCGTAATCCGCCCCTTCCAGCATGGAGCCCATATAATAGGAAAGTCGACCATTTTGATATCAGTTCAGTTCTGAGCTCCTATCAGTAGTAGGAGGATGTTGTACCGTGTTAACTATTATGGATGCAATGAGAAGTCAAAAGCCAATAAAAAGTGCCATTTTGCTTGACCTCTCAGAGCTCCCCTCAGAAAAGATGTTATCTGCAACTTGTTGTGAGTTTTTCCTTATTTTCTCATTGCTATTATATGGAGTCACCAGGGTGGTGCCCCCAACACTTTGACAGTTTGTGTCTTCTTTACAACATATAAATATATTTAATTGGGGGTGGCATAGTCCTGTTGCCTTACATGTCTGGAATTCTGGGTTGGAATCCCATGCTCAGCTGTTGCCTATGTGGTGTTTGTGTGCCCCTCTGCCTGCATTTCCAAATATTTGCCAGCTCTAAGTTGTCCCCACTTTGAGTAAGTGTGTGGCCTCTGATGGACTGGTACCTAGTGCCAGGGTTTGCCAGGATAGGCTCCAGCCTCCTGCAGTGCTGAATTGGATTAAGTGGATTTGAAAATGGATGCATTTATATGCTTAATTATAATCATTGAACCTTCAACAGGTGGGTGCTGTGTTTGCTGTTGGTTTCTATTTTCTATCTAAAACTGCCATAATAAGCTCTGGCCTTTTGCTACCTTGAAGTCGATTAAGCAGGTTCAAAGGATGGAGGGGTAAAGTAGTTGTTTTTAGGCTGCAAAGTGTAATAAGAAATTCCACCGATTCCCTTGCTTGCATGTTAGGAACTGGAGATGAATACATCTTTATATTTTCTGCGGAGTTTACAAGAAAGCGTAGATGTGTGTTTGACTGTAAAAGCCCAGATGAGATACACAAGAAGGAAATTGTTTGTTGTTTCCTTTGTCACCACAGGTCATGCAAGTACAAAGCGCAGTCTTGTGTGTGTGTGTGTGTAGCAGCAGCAGACAGACTGGGTGTGGCTTTGCTTTATCAACAGACACTCTACTGCCATGAATACAGCGTGGGACACACCTGCTCAGCAGTCTAATGACCCAAGTCGTTATTTACAAAGCAGTAAAACATGCAAGTTCAGGGAGCTTAACGTTTACCTCTGTCATGTAAACCTGCACCCTGTTCGTGCATGAACTGCAAATCCAAACTGAAAAGGCAGCGGGAGATCATCAATGGATGGACAGTACAGCATTAGATACACAGTACAGTATCTTAGACTGTTTGGGCCGCCGGTCTCTTCTCCTTTTGTGTACGTGTGCTGCATCTGTGTGTTATGTTAGCCAACTTTCAGGGCGTTTGATATAACGGAGGAGTAGGAGAAGCTTGACTGGTGTGCCCCTGCTTACAGATATGGGCGCCAACATAAAGTATGGGTTTTCAGAGTAATGCGTGTACTGTAAACTTCTTTTTTGATCTTTTAATAAATGTCCTTATAATTTATAAAAAGGAAACATACGTGTATTTTTGCAAGGCAGGAAAATTCCACATACAGTGAGAAAAGAATACTCACAAACCTCACCTGCTGCTATGCTGGCTGATGAAGGTCTATTTTAAAAAAATATGGATTGTTACATCATTGGTTCTTAGATGAAACAAGCACAGTAAATCTATGAAAGATGTGGCTTTCTGAATACATATCAAAGTTTCAATGTTTTTTTTTAGATTTTGTGAATTCCAACAGTGATTTGCCTCAATTATTAAATAAAGAACAAAAAAAGATGATAGATACAAATCTGATATGAAAGGCACTCTATAATAGATAGAAATCTGATGTGAAAGGCACTATATAATAGATGATATGAAAGGC
>JANRMT010062816.1:301464-313758 GCA_026402145.1 Polypterus bichir lapradei | reverse complement strand
ACTATATAATAGATGATATGAAAGGCACTATATAATAGATAGATATGGTATGAAAGGCACTATATGATAGAAATCTGATATGAAAGGTACTATATAATCAATAGATGATATGAAAAGCACTAAATGATAGATATGATATGGAAGGCACTATATAATGGATAGATGTAAAAGGAGCTGTTTAACAGATAGATAGAAATCTGATATGAAAGGCACTATATAATAGATAGAGCTGTATTTGTCCCCAGGGGTATTTTGTTACTAGGTCATCATTAGATGTCCCATTGCTTAAAGCTGCTGCCTTGCAGGCCCAGTATGCTGTCTGTGTTGAGAGCTTTTATGGAGTTTTCCTCCCATATCCATAAAGACGTGCATGTTAAGTTGATAGGTAATTCTTAATTCCCTTAGTATGAGTTTGGGTGTGTGCTTGAGTGTGTGATGATATAATGGTGACCTGTGGTGTGGTGGTGTTATTTCTTACTATCCATTATTGACGTTCTGAACCTGCTAGATGCAACCAATATGTCATGTGGACAGGGTTGAGTCGAGAAGAAGTCCATTTATTTTTGTATTGTGCTCTTCACTAAGTAAAAGCTTAGAGTACGGTAAGAAATTTACAATACAAATTACATGATAAACACACACACACATACATACAGTAAAGATGAGGCCACTTAAAGCACACACCCACACTTCGTCCCATTGCAGCAACTTAAAGTATAACATAATAAGATTAAGCCCATTTAATCCAGTTTTGGTTTGTAGAGATGCAATATGACGTCCTTTGTGTAATTTAATTTAAACAATCACCATATGAATAAGCAACATTTGGCATGTGTAGGCTCTGCCCTGCCCTGTCCTGTCCTGTCCAAGAATGGTTGTTGCTTTGCCTCGTCTGCTCGTCTCGTCCACATTAGGCCCTGACTCTGTAGATAGAACTTTTTTGTCCGCAGGGGAAATTTTGGCTTATTACAGAAGCTGTATATATAAATAAATAAATACACACACTATGGTCTGAAAACATACCAGACTGACTAAAAATTAAAAAGAAAGAAAACTTCTGACTTGGCAGTCCCAGTCCTAGTTCCAGTGAGGCGTTATGCAGGCATATTGCTGTTGGTATAAAGAAGCCCCCTGTGGTGTTTCTTCACACACTTCTGCTGAATAACTCGCCATCTGAAAGTCCTCAGTGTTGGTGTGTCAGAGAGAGGATGTGCAGCTTTGTTCATAATTTTATTTTCATTCTCTCCTCCACGGCGGTCCAGAGTGTGTCCCATAACTCAGTCTGCCCTTTTAATTAGCCTGTTGCTTTGGTGGTCCTCTCTTGAAGTGATTTTACTGTCTCAGCTCACCACAGTGCAGAAAATCGCACTGGCCATTATGGGGCTCTAGAAGATGTGAAGGACGTCACTTCTTGCAAGCCTGAACTGGATATGTGACTTAACAATGGACGTGTAGGCTCTCATCTTTGAAAGATAATTATTTTTCAAATCTGCCTTTTCTAGTACAGAATTGCGTTAGGCCACAAGGATATCCCAAGAGCATCAAACTCAAAGTAGGAGTGAATCCTGGATGGGATGTCCGTACATTGCAGGGCACACTGGGCTTAATTAGAATTGAAGATAAACAGAATATGAACTTCTATAGGATGGGGAAGAAAACTCTGGCCACACACACAAGCAGCATTGTGCAGAGCTGTGGGAGAACAATGCTAACTTCTGTATCCCCTAGCAGCTGTTATGGTGGACATGAGTTAAATATTTTTATCCATGTAGTGTTACCTTTTGCTAAATCACATTAAAGAACAGGAAAAGCAAATAAAAGAGTGAGAGTGTTCAGTGTAATAATCCAGACATAAGTCAAGGCACCTGTAAGACATGTGTGACAGTATCAGGGTAATAGCAGCACAGCCTCAAGAATCAGATTATGAATGAAATTCTAATAAAGCAGTGCCCCCCCCAAGAAAGTGCCTTGTCCCTTGGTGTCCTGTGCCCAGTGTCCCTTGGCAACCTGCCATTTCAATATGCCTAACTGCTCACTCTGGCAAAAAAATCTAAGCAGCTTTCATTTTACTTGCAAAAAGCCAGCGTTTGCCCAAAATAGTGGGGAACATGTACTCTGTTTTAATAAGTAAATGATTATTTGAATTACAAATAAGGTACAAATAAACCAATTGCCAATGAACATAAGAAATCTGACAAACGAGAGGAGACCATTCAACCCATCAAGTCCGTTTGTTTAGCTAATAGCTAAGCTGGCCGAACATCTCAGGTTGCAGGTTCTTCTTAAAAGTTGTCCAGGTTTCAGCTTCAGCTCCATGACTTGGTAGTTTTGTTCCAGATTCCCACAACTCTTTACATAAAGACGTGCTTCCTGGCTTTAGTTCTAAATGCACTTCCCCTTCATTTCCACTGAAGTCCTCGAGTACCTGATTCACCCTTAACTTGAGAGAATTCTGCCGGCTCTGCTTTATCCATGCCTTTGAGGATTTTGACAACCTGGAGGAGATCCCCACACAGCCTTCTCTGCTCGAGACTAAACAGGTCTGTCACATTAGGGCATGTCCTTAAGTCCAGGATGAGGATTTGTTATATTTCTGTACTTTTTGGAGGAGTGGCTCCTGGTAAAATGAAAGGTGCATTAGTAGAAGAGAGCACAGTGAAATTGCTGCCTGCATGTTCAACTAAAATGTGACACATCACCACTGTCTGGTGCCTTGATAAAAAAGAATATGTTCATAAGCAGGACTTGATTTTATTTATTAAAGAAAAGAACGCTTACCCCACAGGGTTTCAGATGATGTAAGCATGGTCTCAAGAAATAAAAGGCAGAAGCAAACATTAAATGTTGGGGGAATTCCCCGTATAGTCTCTTTGAAGCAGAATGGTCAACTGAGACTGATATTTGGGCCAGATGTATGAAATACAGTTGACGATTGTGTACAGTAGATCAGGTTCTTTTATATGATCACGGTTAGGGTTGCCAGATTAGAAAATTAGAAATACGGGACACTCTTAAAATCTCTCTCTATATTAATATATATTTAAATTTATAAATGCCCCCTACACACCCAGACCAATATATTATATAAATGTAGAGACATAAGTTAAAAACATAAAGCAAGGATTTGAATGGGTTATGAGGAAAACAAAAGTAAAATCATTTAAAAATTATTTAATACAAGCTAAAACAAAATTCTGTAAAAGTGAAGTCATTTGAAAATATTTGTTTAATACAGACAACAGAGAAATATTATTATTTAATACAGGCAGTTAGAAACAAAGTGGGCTGTGGCAAGTAGTAACAACACACTTTGTCGATGCTGTATGTTGCAGAACTGCACAGCATTGCTGCTGGAGAGCAAAACGGTAAGAGTGTCACCGTCCTCAGCCAACCACAGCAACTGAACAAGTTGCAAACAGGCAGCAAACACTAATTTCCTTGTTACATTTGGGTTATTTTTATCAAGAGAATCTGAGAAAAGTAAGTATAATTATTTATAAAGTTACAACTAAGTACCGTAAGAAGGTAGTAAAAATATATTTTTATTATGAAATTTGAAAATGAACTAAATGCAGGACATTTGGGTGTCCCTGAAAGGTCAGTATGGGACAGGAGACAAAATTATCAAATATGAGACATGTCCCGTATATGAGGGACGTCTGGCAACCCTAATCGCGGAGGAAGTTGCAACAAGGCAGAGAAGCAGGAAGTGATACAGCAAAATGGAATCAGGAAGTGATGTCTTCAAGAGGTGTAATCAGATGAGGATGGAAGTGATGTCATCATGCATGGACCAGAAGTGCTGTAATCAGGAGAGGACAGAAGTAATGCCATTGTGGGGGAACCCGAAAGTGATGTTGTGTGGAAATATGAATTTCCCCTTGGGATTAATCTATCTATCTATCTATCTATCATTCTGGGCCGGAAGTGATGTTAACTGGGTAGTGGAGTTTTGGGATGAAAAAGAGTCGTAAGTCTTCTGTAAGTCTGTTGAAGAAGGGCAAACGATGTTAGTACTTGTTTTCAACCCTCTGTCTATTGTATTTTTGCTCTTTTTGGACCTTTTGGCTGCCCCCTAAGCGCACGCGTGTGACAATGGAAACAACGGTAAGGAGTTCATCAGGTAGGCTGAATCATGTATTGCATTATTTGCAGCGCAGTTCTTTATTTTAATACATTCTTGTTTATTAAGGTGCCATAAAATGGCGACGTATTGCACGTTTGTTGGAATTTCTCTGCACCCAATACACATGACAGTATTAATACTACAACTACAACTGATGTACCCCTTACTGCTGTTTCCACTTGTGCTGTTTTGCTCCCAGTTCTGAAACCTTATTGTAAAAAAAAAAAAACAAAAAAAAAAAACATGATAGTTATGGTTATTTAGACTATGATAAAAGCACTTGTAGTTTTCAGGTTCTCCCTCATTTCTGCGGGGGCTTTATTTAGACTGGTAATGAGGGAATTGCAATAATCCAGATGTGATGAGATGAAAGCTTGGATGAGCATTACTATCTCAGCCCTGGTAACAACAGATCTCAACTTGGATAAGTTTATTAAATGAAAAAAATAAAACAACAACAACTGAGACACCTGACATGTCCATCAAAATTCAGAAATTGATCAAATATGACACCTAATTACACAGGGAATTGCGTAAAGTAAGTGGACAGGAATGTTGAGCTTTGTTGGGCTGAATGGCCTTGTAATGAAATAATTCACTCCAAGAAACGCCACAAAGAGTTGGGGAATTGCCCCATATAAGGACCTTTGGACTAGACGAAAATTGTGTGGAAAAAAATGATCAATAACCAGAGCATTTGACATCGAACAGTGGTTGAATGAGGATAGATATACAAAATGGTGGCAGGAAGTGACTTAATACAGGAAATGACATCAATGCAGACAGCCAGAAGTTACGTCATCACGGAGGAGCCGGAAGTGATATCATCTATGGTATTTGGAGACGGGATTGTTGTGTAATGGCCATTTTGTGGGAGCGGAAGTGCTGAAGGTAAGTGTATGAATTGATTATTTTTCTTCTTTGGCTCTGTTGAAAGAGAGAGAGAGAGGCATTAGTACTCCTAATCAACCCCTTGTTTCGTGTTGTATCACTCACCTTAGGGCTCGTTGGGTGCCTCCTCAGCGCATGTGTGTGACAGCCTGTTCTCATCGAGATTGTTCTAACGTTCTAGATGAGGCACCAGTACACTGAAGGCCATACTTACTTATGCACATGCCTATAGTCACCTGCACTGGGCCTTCTTAGAGTTGCATGTCTTTGGGATGTATAAAGAATACCTGGAGAAAAATCCCAATAGGTACGGGGAGAACATGTAAAAAAATTAAAACAATTATTATAATGTGAAGGGCTCCATTGATATGCCTAAGGCCAATCGCAGTAACAGTGTGGCAGAGTTTACCACTGCATATAAAATGGACACGCTGCGCCCCTACCTTACCATCTCTCACCAGGGCTGGGCTGGCATCGATAGTCTTCCTCTTCATGTCATTGTGTGTACAGTAGTTTAGGTTTACCCAGCTCTCTTCTGATAATTTCCTTTATGTTGGCCTTAACCCAGCTGAATTCCCAGTCAGTTTTATTCTGTCTCGGTGAGGCTGTAATCACATCCACCGTTTTAAACGTGAAGACACTTAGTACGCGTAATTTATTGTCTGTAACATTGAATCCATTCATTTTATAAATGTACAGATAAGAAAGCATTTTTTATATTGTGGCCTAGTGTTTAAGACACGGGATAGTTAACCAAAAGAATAAGAGTTAAATCTATCTGTACCTCTCTATCGCTGATCCTGACTGGGCTTGAGATGTTGGAATACAGAAACCATTTTACTCTGTTTATTTGTAAAATACCCCATAATGGTGATTCGTATAGAAAGCCACTATGTAAATAAGGTGTGCTATTTGCGTAATGACTGATGGGCTATTACTGAAAAATTAACAAAGCAAGATCACACCGCTCCACAGTGGTCGTATTATCCCTCGGTCATGTTAGCAGGATGCAGACTTGACAGAGGAGAAATTTCAGTTGTTGAAAGATGTCTCTGTGGACCCAAGCATATCCTGCTGCCACCGGGTTGTTCTCGTCCTCTAGGGAAATGGTTGGCTGGAAACGTGCCCAAGCATGCATTGTGGTGGGGTGTCGTGGGGGGAGGGGGAGGGGGGCCGTCAAGCGCAGAAGGTGCCCTTCTAAACAACAGCCAGCACTGCTCAAGCAAATTCTTGTTGCCTTTGCATTCAAATAAAGCTGGCAGGTTGGTTTCCAGTTGCAGTAAGTGGCACCACTGGGGCATATGGTCTGCAGTGCAATTTAGAAAGTGGGTTGGACTTTGCTATTTTCACATTTTATTTTTCTAGGAAAAGTAATGGATTTTGTAAAATGAAAAAAAGGTATTGAACAATTGAGAAAAAATCCATTTT
Source organism: Polypterus bichir lapradei (assembly GCA_026402145.1). Lineage (NCBI taxonomy): Eukaryota > Metazoa > Chordata > Cladistia > Polypteriformes > Polypteridae > Polypterus > Polypterus bichir. The sequence continues at coordinate 307,313 of JANRMT010062816.1, read as the reverse complement.
TTAGGTACATAAAAAAATATTGAATGAATAATACGATTACACAGACTGACTGCTTGTGCTTAGGAGATTGGAGTGGAGGGGTTAAGGTCCAGCTTGTTGATTCAGGGGTGTTGACTTTTTAACAAATCTTCACGCCGTCTTCATTTAATAAAGCACCTGTCCACCATTCTCAAGCGCATTTCAGAGGATACAAGAGTATGATTCAAAGTAACAAGTCAAATACAAGATTATTCAATCTACTATATAAGAAAACACTAAGGTCTGTGCGTCGAGTCAGAGCGATCTGATTGGTCAGTTTGGCTTTGTTATGATTGGTCAGTTTGGCTTTGGTGATGCAGCAGAAGAGGAAGTGCAAGTATGAGATGCACAAGGAGCAATAAAGGCAGAGGAGGCACACTGAGAGTCTCCTTCAAAGACAAAAAATATAAATGTGGACGGGAGGTGAGAAGGATGCCTCGAAAATGACAACGGGGTCAGAGAAGCAGACATTACAGGAGTCCGTTCGAGAGAGGGAGTGCCGGGTAAGCGACGTTCAGACACATGCGAATACAAACTGAAAGGACACTGGGGGCACGAGATAACAAACATTTTTAAATTATTCTGTTACCTGTCTTTGATAGGTACTGTTGTAGTGCACCCCTGACTTCTAGCAAGCACAGAGGTTACCACCAGGTTTACGTAGCAAAGAAGCCACTACACTTTTAAAATGAGGACTGGATAGCATCAGGCCAACACATAAGCCCTGCAGTACAGTATTTCCACTCTGCCATCCGAATATTAACAACACTCCAGGAAAATGCCCATACAGATTAAACACATCCATATAGAAATATTCCTTATTTACTAGAATAACTACTTACAAACACGGTAAAGCAAAATAACAGCAAAAATAACTAAACAAACACCATGAACAAACCCCCACATGACAATATTTACAGTCCTAGAAATAAGTCTTTTACTGTAGGTGATGGAAGTGGTCCTGGAAACATAAATAATGGTTCAAGGATGTAGAGATATGCAGAATACTCCCTTTTGATAAATTGCCTCCCGGAACTTGGATAGCAAATACAGTCGTACCAGCAGAGTCCAGATGAAGAACATTCTTTGGAGGCGCGCTTCTTATCAAAGAGCATCGGTGGACTGGATTTGGGAGGTCAAAGAACTCACCGGCATCATTAAATGCGGTAGCCAAGTACCACCCTTCTCCGCTATGAATGCCTAGTTAACAAAAGGTTTAGGAGCTGCTGATGATGAAGTCGATTGGAAAAGGGTACAATCAAACAGTCCTACCACATCCTTCTTTTCCAGCTTTATTGGTACAGCACATTCAAAGCACAAACTACAAATCCCACAAGCCCCTCTGCATCAGTGCAAATCTGTTTAAAGAGACAGACCCCAATTTACTCACAGGAATTGGAGCGACCAGTGAGGTTATTCACATTTAACAATCACTCAACAGGACCTACGTCCACACAAATAAAACCCGCTATGTGGCCCCGCTACGCTGTAGCTAGTAAATGATAAATAATAATCACACCTCAGTTAAAGTACACTTATAGTATAGTCTCTTCAAATTGGGTTTTGTTGTATTTTTACATTTAATAAATGCTATTTTTACTGTTTATTTTATTTTTTTATTTTCCTTTGAATTTACTTCTTTTGGGCTTGTATAGTATCTTGTTTGCTTTTGGCAGAACATTATATTAGCTGAAAGTTGATTGAGTAATTAATTGCCAAAAATCAGATCTTGTATTATTAGACACCAGTAATGGCGCACTGCACAATAACGTGTAGTGAATACACTTGACTTGAGCATTTATAGTTTTCATCCTCTTTCTCTGTACGTTTAGCATTTATTTGCTCAGCGGTTGATGCTCTTGCTGCTTCCTGAGCAGCTCTTCTTTTCTCCACCCTAGCGGCCCGCTTCTTCTCTTCTTTCGTCGGCATCTTTTCATCTGATTAAGTCAGTGTTTGTGTTGCAATTACTTAGTATGTTTTCCTTAATTTTTCACTTAAGCTGGCACTTAAGTCTTTAATCTGCCTCAAGAATGATTTAAGATATGAAGAGGTAGGGGAAGTGACGGCGAAGGTGGTAGGGATGAGAACGGTGCCCATATACATGTGCCACACAGCCATCCTGCTGGCTGCTGCCGAGAGTTTATTCTACAATAGAATAAAATAAAAATAAAAAGAGGAATAACCTTGGAGGTCAATTATCACCCCGAAAGCGGGCAATAGATGTCACGTAGTATATGTGTACCAGATTTCAGGTCAATTGTTCAAACGGTTTGCAAGCTACAGGTGATTTAAAATCCTGGACAGACAAACGGACAGCCATGGTAGCGTATTATATATAAGAAGTGGGGGAACTGTCCCGGACACAGACAGGCAGACATCTTTTTAAGCACCACAACACACGTTTATTTACAGTATTTACAAATAAAGTGCCACACACAACCCCAAAACTCCCCCAAAGTCCAGGCCCCCAACAGTGCCTCTTCCTTCTTCTGACCACCTCCACTCCTCTCCTCTCCTCCAAGGCTCTGTCCAACTACACTCCCGACTCCAGCCATCGAGTGGAGGCAGCCCCTTTTATAGCTCACCCGGATGTGCTCCAGGTGCCTCCCAAGTGTGGCGGAAGTACCGGCCGTGCACCCGGAAGCACTCCGAGTGTCCCTGGTCTTCTTCCCCCTCAGCACTTCCGGGTGTGGCGGAAGTGCTGAGGGCCAGGGCTCCTCAGGCATTGTGGCGCCCCCTGGCGGTGACCATGGGCCCCTATAGGGTTGAGCTTCTAAGCTGTGTTCCCGTGGTCCCCAAAGCCACCAGGGCGGTTGTCCCCTTGTGGTCTGGAGGAGGCGTAAACCCTCCTCCGGTCGTCCTAGGCGTCCTGGCTGGGTACCACCCCCAGCCACTCGTCACAGAAGATATATAAACGAAAGAACTGTGTGTGTGTATGGAGCAGTCCGCTCTGCTCACGCTCAATCACGCCACTAGATGGCGCTTGCATGCACATTACATCTCACTAGGAGAGTCCTGTGTGCAGCAAACGCCGCCGCACAATGACAATTGAAGATGACACAACTTCGAAACGAAACAATCGCTGAGGCCCAACAACGTGCAAGTGAAACACTTCAGCAACGGAGGGAAAGGCTTGAAGTTTCCACTAAAACCTTGTCTATCTGAAGATATTTTCTTTAGACAAAGATTAATAGGACTCATATGCCAGTGATACGGTATCGCCAGGGTCATCTTATGAAAGCCAGTGGGGCGGCAAGAACAGGTGGGTCCATGTCCTGCACGCTGGGTCATTCTTATGAGTTAGCTGATGCCTCTCCAAGTTCACAAATAAAGTAAAACTGCTAGGTCTTCGGGTTGGTTTTTGTCCTGAGGACATCATACAGCTTAATAGACTGAAGAATGTGCTCCATTTCCTTATTAGGGACTCTTTAAACAAAACACGTTGTCAAGAAGTTGCCTAAAAAAGTTTAATAGTTTAATAGGAGCAACTGTAAATATGAGAATGCAAAAAAAATTTCCTTTATAGGGGCATTGTTCTATATTGGTTTCAGTAGCCACCATTATTAATAATAATCATTCTAAGACAGAAAGTAATAAACAGGCCTGGCACAATGGAATGAAAACTGATGAGACGAGTGGAAGAAAGTCACATAGATAATCAAGAGGGGCCAATGTAATTTCTCTTCAAAAAGAACTAGTAAATGCGCACTCCCAGAGCCCATACACTGTTAATCAGACGCAGTTCACAATTTTCTTTTTTTTTCAGATGTTGAATTAAGTTTATGCCTTTTTTGTTCATTTGGAGTCTCATAAATAGATGCTAGAACTGAGCAAAATGATCCTTTCATTTACTGAACTTCTAATTGCCGGTGTGAATTTTTCGTCAGAATTTCGGACCCTGCTGATCCTGCCCCCCTGGCACAATACATGGGGACATGACATGCCCCTTAGGGTGGTAGTGCTGTGGCTCCAGGGGTCTACCATTCTGGGTTTGAATCCAGCACTGAGATGTTGTCTGTGGCAGGCTTGCTTATTATTCTCGTGTGTCTGCATGGGTTTTTATTCTGGTCTAGCCGTCCCCCGTGGCTTCGCCTGCATAGTAGTGAAACAGGACAGTGAGGAGGGCCCTGCCCGGCTCCCCACTCCTGATGCCACGCTTCCCCCTCCCCTCAGCCCGCGGCCTCTGTCTTGGATTCATGCAGATAAATCTCAATCATAAGCGAACTATGATTCTTAGTGTGATGAGAGAAGTTGCAAAATCAACCTGAATGTTCAAGCAAATTATAGAATAAAACCCAATCTAAATTCTCTTGTGAAAAGTGGACAGACAGGCAGACACTGGATTTTATATGTATAGAGTTATTGTATTTTTTCTTCCATATTGGCAAAAAAGTTAATTGACAATTCCATGTTTGCCCTGTATGAGTGTGTGTGTGTGTGCGTGTGTGTGACAGTGGACTCTATGATGACATGGAGTATGATATGCCACCTAATAGCTCCCTGCCCTTTTTTCACTCTGCCATGTCAAGATGCTCTTTCTATTCCGGGTTTTGTTTTTTTTTTTTTCTCTCTCATCATGTCACGCCTTCAGCCTCTCCCAGGCTATTTTGGAGAGAATCTGTACATCATGCAAGTTGTGGACAGACTACTGGATCAAAATTTGAGATGCCAACCAGGTCGACCCGTTGAATTTTAAAAGGAAAACGTTCATGTTTTGCCGTGAAGGCCCTGGGTTTCAAAATCAACAGAATAATGCAAGGTCACTTTCTGACAGGAGCTCTGTCTAGCGGCTCCTCTTTGTAACACGTGATGCCTCCTTCTGAGAATCTGGGATTTTTATGACTGGGGAACTAGAAGGGGCTGAGTCAGGTGCCTTCACTGGGGGGTTTCTGTGTGCTGCAGAGAGAGAAGACAATGCTAGCGATAGTGCCCCCTTCATGTCATTACATACCTATGTCAGAGCCCGTAAGGAGATCCTCTGACTCGCATGCAAAACACCCACCTAGGAAGGACATGGTTATCAGTTTTAAGGCAGTGTAGGGCTGAGTGCCTACCTAAAGGGAGCTCATTTAACGATAATGAACTTAACAGGTGATTTCCTGACTCTTCCCACCCTTCTCTGGTCCATTTTGCAGTGGTAGACATTTCCTCCATCTGTGCACTTAACAGCTGGGCCTCTTCCCATGTTTTAAACAGAGAATGAGGGTCCACTCACTGCCCTCCTAATTCCACCAGCCCTGTTCTTCTACTGTATATTAATCGCTGACAAAATTAAATTTAAGTTATCTGAATTCTCAAAGTTCTGGCATAACACGGATCTTTCACCTTGGTTAATTGGATGAAATAAAGAAATCGGCATCTTTTTGGAAGAATGGTATTTGGAGCAACAAAAAAAAAACCAAAACATTGTTTTCTTTGCTTTTTATTTTAATGAAAAAATGCAGTTTATCTTTCATTATATTTTTTGAAGACCAGGTAACAAATAAAGAGTGGCTCACGTGTCTCCTAAAAGTCTGACTAGAAACTCACGTGAATACACTGAAGAGGGAAAGTTAAACATCACAAATCGGAACCCAGAAAACTCCATTAGCACGAGAACACAGCATTAGGGCAGCGCGTAATTCAACATCAGCAAGAGGTTATGTCTAAAGTAAAGCAAGTTGAAGTGGTGCTCTTTAATCTTTAGCCTCATCTTGTGTGTATTTGAGGGAGGTGTTGGGGTTTCTTATAACATTTACTGAGCGTCTATGAAGAGCTAAATTTCCCACTTGGGACAAATACATTTCTATCTATCTATCTATCTATCTATCTATCTATCTATCTATCTATCT
>JANRMT010062816.1:247297-301280 GCA_026402145.1 Polypterus bichir lapradei | reverse complement strand
CTGTCTGTCTGTCTGTCTGTCTGTCTGTCTGTCTGTCTGTCTGTCTGTCTGTCTGTCTATGTATCTGTTATCCTGCCAACTATACCAATATTAGTATTATCTATCTGTCTGTCTGTGTCTCTCTCTCTCTCTATCTATTTGTCTGTCTCTCTCTCTCTCTCTCTCTCTCTATGTATCTATAATCCTGCCAACTATACCAATATTAGTATTATCTATCTGTTTATCTCTCTATATATCTGTCGGTCTCTCTATCTGTCTATCTGTTATCATGCCAATATTAGCATCTATCTATCTATCGATCTATCTATCTATCAACCGTGTATTCAGCGTGGTGCCAGTCCATCACAGCGCCCACCCAAGCCCACACACACTTACATTTAATCACACACTCTGACAGTTTACAGCTACCAGTAAAGCACATGTGCCGTTCTTTGGCACGTAGGAGGAGGACAGGAGAACGCTGAAGAAATAAATCCCACACAAATGTAGATGTATGTTGCATGTCTATATTTGTATGTAGAATTTTAAATCACTTTTTTTTTTGCATGTTGCATTGTTTTTATTTAACTATATTATATTTGTTAGGTGCTTTTAAGAATGTTAGTAATAAATGTGCATGGATCTCTGGACATGTTAATATAAAGTGTGAAACTGTAAAATACATTAAAATGCAGTCTTCCCGCTGATTTCCACACTTACAGAAGGAAAGTATTTTTTACTATTGCCTTATATGAGGAAGTTAACAAGAGGGAGTTTTTTCACATTTATTTATGAAGAAATCATTTAATTCCTTTCATATGAGCTCATTTCTCGGAAATGACATGGATAAAGCAAACAGTTCTTTGCCTGGGGAAAGCAGAGGTGCTTTACTTGAACAGATTGGATGTCCGGTATTTCATAGAGAGCTATGTGTGTTAATTATTTAGAAGGATTTGACTTAACATTTTTCTCGCTTGTATCAAATGTTAAAAAGTAAACTCCCTCAAATTTGATGTGCTAATATTTTATGTATTTGTCACCTTTAAAAAGCTCTGCAGCTCTATGCTGAAATATTCTTTTTATTTATTCTCCAATTTTAAGTTTATAGCTGAAGTAATCTGGTGAGTTGTCAGAGTCCCGGACACGACTACCAGTCCTGACAGGACAGGTTGGTCATTATAATGCAGTTCAAGTGATTGTCGTCGGGGGTCATTGGTTGTACTAAATTTGTTCAACACGAGGGCTACAATAGACCCAAGCCAACACTCACTATTTTTATGAAGAGTTTTTTTATTTCACAGGACTTGATTTCTGGTCATGAGACCTCCCCAAGAACCATAAAAGACTGTTCCACAGTTATCTTGACCTAACAAAATGGACAAAGGAAGCCAACATTTAAACGAAGAGTACTGGTCAGCAGGGGCCTAAATGTGATTGGGTTTTCCTTCCCTAGTTGCTGATAAATTGATGACCAACAATCCCACTGGGCGGCACAGTGGTGGCACTGCTGCCTCACAGCAAGGAGATCAGGGTCTGCATCCGGTGTCCTCCCTGCGTTGATTCTGCATGTTCTCCCTGTGTCTGTGTGGGTTTCCTCCGTCTGTCCAAAGACACACGGGTTAGGTGGTTTGGTGATGGTAAACTGGCCCATTTGGGGTGTGTGTGTTTGGTTTACCCTGTGATGGCACACTGTCTGGAGTTTGTTCCTGCCTTGCACCCTATGCTGTCTGGGATAGGCTCCAGCACCCCCTGCAGCTCTGGTCTGGATTAAGCGGGTTAGAAACTGACATGACCATCACACTGCAGATTTGATGTTGTACTCATTTTTATACACTTTCGACTTGCTGTATGTGACCAATGTGAACATTTGTTCATGAAAAAACACTCACTGAAAAGATTTGTTTTGAGAAAAACAAAGGTCAGAAATACAAGACAGAACCGGTAACCATAAAGCAAGCGAGGGTCAACTGATTGTGCAATCTTTCTTCTCTCATTCTTCGAATTCTGACTTTTTGATTGAAGGCTGTGTTGTGTTTCACTTGACCTGGGTCCCTTTCTAGGCCAGGACATGTGGAGGATCAAGTATTGCTGCCATTCCTTCATGTGTTTTTATACTCTGTAGCCCACCAACTTGGAAATGTAAATGGAGCATTTTAGGTAAAAGACGACTCAATTAATAATTTACATTAAACGGAATTAAAGTACTTCAGTCCTGAAATATGTAAGCATAAAATGTATCTTTTGAACTGAATATAAGGAATCTTTCAGTCTTCTTCATCTTATCATACATGACTTGTCGCTATGAATTATTGTCTTCAAAAAGGCCACAAATGTTCCTTTTTATAGGTTTTTCATTAGCAGGTGAATCAGGCTGAAGGTCACCTTGCATCTTCATTTCCTAAACAAACTGAAGTCATCTTGTTTCTGTTGAAAACAAAACTGCATGCAAAACCTGTACAGGTGTGCCGGGAAGTTAGCAGTGGGAGAGCCGTGTTTTGTGTGTGCCGGCAAACCTGTGATTTTATTTTAACAGCGACTTCGAGTGGGAGAAAGAACATGAGCTTGGTATGTGTGTACAGTATTCTAATAAATGAAGCTGTGCCAAGCAGATGGAGCCCTCGTGGAAGACAAACTGCGATCAAATTTTGTATTTATCTGATGTTCTAGTAAATGCTGTCCCTTTTATAATACACAGGACTTTTAGAATTTCTCATTGCTGTTATTTTTGGTGCCTTTCTGTACTAGCATCAATTCAACACATGAAGAGTTGGCGTAGTTATTTATTTTTACGGATCCGGTGGTGTGGGCAGGAGTGTATCCTGAGGAGACCATACAATGCAGAAATTTCATCCAAGGCGGGCGATGTCAGTTTATGAGTTAAAATATTGTGCCAGATCTGTTGCTATAGTGTTTTTTTTTTATACTACTATACATTATACTTTTTACTTGGCATCATCCCCAAGCATAACCTACCCTAACGTAATCCTTTAGGTTTGTCAAAATATTTCAATCTCCAGTTTTCGTTGGATGTCGATGTTTTAGGGTCACCTGATACCGAAAACATCGATATATCAATGATGGGTGTGTGTCTGTCTGTGAGTGTGTGCCTGGTATTTTTCTGTCCAGCCGTTTTTAGCTCTAGACCGTCCTCAAACTGTGACACACAAACTTGAAACTTAAGTCTGTTATGAGATGACGATGTGCTGATACGTTTTTGAGCCAAATCGTGCAAGAGAAAGGGGCACTCTAGAGGAACCCTCAAATCCTGTAATTCTGCAATGGATTATGAATTCTTCTCATCAATTGCTATCATAATGACCTACATTATGATCAGAAAGATCAGCATCAGAGCAGTAAAAAAATTACGAAATGTTACAGAATACAGACGACCCCTGAAATTCACGGGGGATACATTCCTAGAGCACCAGCAAATTGTGAAAAACCACAAATTTTGAATGTGGTCAAAAATTGCCTATAAATGCCTATTTTTATAGTTTAAATCTAGGTGACCCTGTTTAATAAAAATCAGTAAAAACTGTGCATGCTGGCACAATGAAAAAGAAAAACCCAACAAATCTACTTTTCCCATGTATACTATGGTCCTAAGTTTCAGCCTTGCAGAGAAGAGAAATTCAACACAGAGGTGGCACCTTCTGGCTCACTTACTTGTGTTTAACAATGACATCAATATGTCTGCTGATGAGCTCTTTCTTGTTTTCCTCCTCTCCTGCTGTTTTATCTTCTCCTCACTTAGCGTCATGCTCTCAGCCCCAATGCATTCCAGGCTTTTGAAGTCAGGAGAACTTGATCAGTAGGGCGGCCTGGCATTCATCAACAGTCCAATGGAAGCCGGTCATTGCTGTGAAGTCGAGGTTACTCCTTCTTGCCCTCACTCTCATCGTGGCTACACTTCCTCCCTAATAGGGAGTCTTTTCTTAAGCCACCTTCTTACTTCACAATGGCTTTTCTAATTATGCCCAGTTCATTTTTTTCATCCTGGGAGATAACCTGATGAATCACTTGGTTACACTGTCACAGCAATAAGTGTCATACGCTTATGGCCACCATGATGTCCACAGACTACAACCAAACCACCTCCAAACCACTCAAGCCATTGAAGTTTTCAGCACAAGTGCCCCTTCATTTTCCTTTGCTTGAGGGATTCAAAACACTCAAAAGTTGCTTCCCTTTGCCTCAGTGTGCCCATTGTACATTATACCAGCCTCCTGCTGCCCACTCTTGGTTTATTGTATTTTAGGGCTATTGTAACTGTGACGTATTCATCATGTTAAAAGAAGGAGGAATTATTCTATAAACATGGTGTTTTAGTACTGAGTCATTTCTAATTTAATAGCAGAAGCATGTTGAGAAAAATCAACCTAATTATGGTATTTAGTATCTGAGCTGTGTCAATACTGAGAAATCCATCTAAAGTAACAGCGCGCTTTACTGAGAAATTGTGTAGCTGAGCTGGAGACGGACTGCCTGTGCATCATGCCTTTCTTACTGGAAACAAATTACCCTTAATGGCTTCATGTAAGAGCTGGAAATAAAAAGTGAAAGGGAGGCACAATTATTGAAATGTTACTTTCTTTTGTTTTATATATCACAGGCTTTGTCTTTTATACTTTATATATTCTGTGCACAGTAATCTTGGGTATACATTTGAATATATGTATGTCTTTTTGTGTATGTAGGCAGTATATAAATATACAGTCTTCTTCATTTTCCTCTTGATCTTTCCCCACTTCTATTTGGGGTTGATGTGCTTGATGAACCTTCTCCCTACAGCTCAGTCCTGCCCCAGTTAGATCCCTTTTTCTTTTTTATCCATCCACCTCCATTTTGGCCTTCCTCACTTGCTGTTCTCCTGTACTTCCATTCCCCTCATTCTTCTGTCCACATAGTCATTGTCTCTCCTCATCACATATCTACACCCCTTCAACCTACTTTCCTGTACTTTCTTACATATCTCTCCCACTTATGTTGTACCTCATTGATTGTCTCGTTCCCTGTTTTGTCCTTGTTTTTAACTCCACACATATATATATGAACCTTCTCTCTTCTGTCACATCCAGCTTCTCTTCTCCTTGTGCTTCCTTTACTGCTCATGTCTCACCACTATACATTGTTAGTCCTACTGCTGTCTTAAAAACCTCACCTTTAACCTTTACCTTAATTCTCTGATCCCACGATACTCCTGATACCATCTTCCAATTGCCCCATCCACATTGCACTCTATGGGTCATCTCTGCATCTAATTCTCCTTCTTGGTCTACCACTGATTCTAGATATTTACACATATCCGCTCTTTTCAGTGGCTGTCCACTTCTGAATTCTGATCATCACTAATACTCATATATTCCATCTTCTATCTATTTATCTTCAATTCTCTGTCTTCCCCAGCCCTTCTCCATTTTTCTAACGTCCTCTCCACTTCCTTTTTATTGGTGCTCCACAACACAATGTCATCAGCAAAATGCCTGCAGCAGGGGGACTGGTCTTTTATTCCATGACTCAACACATCCACAACCAGACCAAAGAGCTAAGGACTTGGTGCAGACCTCCTCTAACTGTGATCTTGTCAGTTACCCCAACACTGCTTTTAACCCGAGTCCTCACTCCCTCATGCTTATCCTGGACATCCTCCCAGACTTCTCTGGTACACCCTGGCACTCCATCATAAGCCTTATTCTTCAAATCAATAAACACCACATGCAATCTCTGTTCTTCTCAATTTCTGTTTTTCTTGATTCTCCTCTGTCAGTCACCTCAATACAAAGACCACATCAGACGTTCCTCTTCCTGGCATAAAACCAAACTGCTCCTCATCCTCTGTGGTGGTTTCTTCTCTAAGCCCTCTCTCTGTAATCCTTTTCCAAATTTTCATTGTGTGTGACATCAGTTTTATTCCTCTGTAATTTCCACAATCCTGAAATCCTGACTCCATCCCCAAATACTACCCTTGGAGTTCCTTCATTTGATGGCTTTTCAAACAACCTCTTCCAGTAGACTTGACAATTTATTATACACTGCATATATACTGAATGTTCATATCCACTCATACATCATTCCATCCATCATCAAGCCAGTCTCCTTCTATTTAAAGTTGCAATGGCTACACCCTGCCTGTGTTTTATATGTTTTTCAATCCAGAGCTGATTCCCAGCTTGTTTTTGATGCTTCTGCTCCTGTCAGATATGTGAGGTTAGATTACCTGGCAGCTGTCTGTTTCGCCAGTGTGAGTTATTATTGCACAACAGTATGCCCTGCAGTGGGCTGTTTCCTGCCTTGTACCCACCGTTTCCAGAATAGGCTTCTGTGCTTGGTGGCACAGTAACTGAAAAAAGCATTAATTGCTGAGTTGTACATTTTGTTAGACCCCATTGTTTCTTTTTCTCAGATTCATGTATTCATCTGATATTTAAATATTTTTTGCCGGAATGTAACATTCTCAGCAGGAATGACAGTAGCCCCTTAATTACGAGGTAGGGCAGCGTACATGTTTTGTGCTGCCAAGCCCCACCTTAAAGCTGTCTGTCTGTTTCTTACCATTTTGCCTTTCCTTAAGAGACCAATTATCTTAGGTGAAGCTGAGTGTAAACCTGATGTTGCTAGGAGTGGGAATTAGAGAGTCTTAACTGTGAATGTCCCATGACACCCATTCAGCAGGTGGTAGAATTGATTAACTATCTCAAGGCTGAGCAATAATGAGCCAATGTGGGCATTTGGGGCTGAGGACGACAATGTTCATTCTGGGTGTGCCAGCCAGGCTTTTCGTTTAGTATGGTCTCTTAGTCTGGAATCCATTGCATCAGTGATACCTGTTGGTGTTCATCCAGACTCATTCACTTGCACACTGGGCTGTAATATTTACTTTATTACTATAACAACATCCGTGGCATGGAATTTGATTTCATGAACTCATAAAAGTAAAATTTCAGTTCAAACAACAACATTTAATTCTATTGCACATTTTCATACAAACAATGTAGCTCAAAGTGCTTTACAAGATGATATTAAAGGAAGTTAATGTAAAACATTAGGCAATAATATTATACAGTATGTAACAAAGAAAAAGGCTAAGTTGGATGGCCAGGAGGACAGAAAAAACAAAACAAAAAAACCCAACATCTGCAGGGGTTTCAAGGCCAAAAGACCACCCAAACCCCACTGGGCATTCTGCCTAATATAGATGTTCTAAATCAGCCATCATTGATTTCAGGCTTCACATGGAAGGATTTGATGATGATGGTCATGTGGACATCTGGGACACCCACCATTCAATCCATAAACACAGGGGGGGCATGGCACCTTGATCGGGTGGTGTGCCACCACAGAAGAATCGGAAAAGACAGCAGAGAATGGTACAGATTAGTGTGGAAATAAGGTTAAGACTTTGGACTTCAAACCCTGAAGGTGTGAGTTCAGATCCCACTTCTGACACCACGTGACCCCGAGCAAGTCACTTGACCTGCTTGTGCTCCAATTGGAAAACCAAAAGAAATGGAACCAATCTTATCATAAATATGGTAAGTCACTTTGGATAAAGGCGTCGGCCAAATAAATAAATGTATTATTCAGTGCTCTCCTGTTTAACTGGTGTAATATTCATTGAATTCAAATATTTCATAAGAGTTTTCTTTTCAAACTGCATTTTCAGGATGGTATTTTATCTCTCGTGTGTTTGGCTGACACCATTATCTAAGGCAGTGGTCTCAAACTCCAGTCCTGGAGGGCCGCCGTGGCTGCAGGTTTTCATTCTAACACTTTTCTTAATTAGTGACTAATTTTTGCTGCTAATTAACTTCTTTTCCTTTCGTTTTAATTGACTTGTTTTTTTTTAAGATTTATTCCTCTGAATTGCTTCATTTCTTTCCATAAACGGCACCCAAACAGAAATGAAGTGTAAAGTGAGTGAGCCAACAGAAGACGAACTAAGTCAGGGCCTCAAACCCAATTAAACCCGTTCTTTAATTCCATAGCTTGTTGCTGCTCTCATTGTGTAATGGCAGACATTTCTGAAATTGTTCATTTTCTTTTTTCTAAGAGCTCTGGTCAGATGTTTTGAGGACCTGAGCAGATCAACATTCCTGAGACCTTCACCTTTCTTTATTTTCAGATTGATGAACACAGTTTGATGGTCATGTTTTGTATCTCATTATTGTTTGGCTGCTAATTAAGGAAAAAGAAGCAATTAAGGCTGCGGTGGGCTGGCGTCCTGCCCCGGGTTTGTTCTTGCCTTGTGCCCTCTTCTGGCTGGGATTGGCTCCAGCAGACCCCTGTGACCCTGTGTTTAGGATACTGCAGGCTGGATGATGGATGGATGAAAACAGTTAAGGGGTCTGAGTCTTCAAGGGCAAGTCAAATAAAATTAATTCAAAAGAAGTTCATTAGCAGCAAAAACAGGTCACTAATTAAGAAAAGGGTTAGAATGAAAACCTTCAGCCACGGCGGCCCTCCAGGACTGGAGTTTGAGACCACTGATCTAAGGTTACATACAAGATGAGGATACAGCATGCATTGTTTATGGGCATTTCTTACAAGAAAGTAAAGTTACTACCTCAGGGTCACATTGCAGAAACTCATCTGGCAACTTTTGGGATTAAGGTACAAAGCCCAAACCGTGACACCACCCTGCCTTCTTTTTTAAAGTCTTTACACTGTTTTCAGACACTGAGCTTAGTTTTGGTTTGTTAGGTTTCATCAAAAAAATTAATCAGAATGTGCCCACTTGAATCAAGTATCGGCTAAGTGCCCAGTAGTAGAAAGAGCATTGGCAAGATGTAACCATAGGCAGTGAGGAGAAACAGTGAACTGACAAAGACTGAGATTGTGGGTGGCACTGATGTGACTTCTGCTTTGGTCACTTAAAGTTTTTATTTTGTGAAGAGCAGGAGAGACAGGTCAGAGGTAGAATCTGAGGTCAGGTCAAAGATCTTTTTCCTCAGGCGGGTGAGCATTAGGGTCACATCTATATTATTTAACGCAGTGTACCCCTTTCCATAAGAGATACATTAAGATTGCATATTTGACCCTCTCAATGAATGCACAGCATGTGAAGGAGGATGTACAGTAGACCTGCAGTGCTGAGACTGACGTTTAGCCTTTCAGCACAGAGTTTTGAAATACCCGTTGAGCTAATTTTATGAAAGCCAACTTGCATGGAGCAATGAATGTCTTATGGGATTCCTTTATGAAGTGTGAGTTATTGTAAAGCCTTGATACGGACGTAAAGTTAACAAGTAAAGTAATGAAATCTTTGCAAGTTTTTGGGGAATTCTAATTCAGTTGTGAGTTTGGTCTTTAGATACAGACAGCCTTTTGGTAAAGTGGTTAGCGCTGCTGTATGGCAGCTCCAAAGAAGAGTATTGGATTCCTGACATGGTGGCTGTCTGTATCGAGTCTGTACATCTTCCACATTTCTTTATAATAATGCTTGTGATAAGGATGAGACAAAGACATTGTAAAGGTTTGGGGCAGCCACCCATATATTGTTCCACAGCTGAAAAATAGGACTGAAGTTGAACAGAAATGTTCACTGATCTGAGTCCAAGACAGAACTGATTGTTTGGAGGCAAGATGGCGGCTTTAAGGGCCAGTACAGGAAGTGACAGAACCGGATGTGATTTCAGCAGGACTGGGAGTGACAGCATCAGAGGGACTGGGAACCGGAAGTGATGTCGTCAGAACCGGAAGTTATGTCACTGGGACGGGACAGGAAAGTGATGTGACGCCATCAGAGGCACCGGAACCTGGCAGGATTTCCCGAGAATGGTCTGCAAAGAATTGAGAGAGACAGTCAGCGTACGCAGCTGCCCCCTGGTTTGTTGAGGAATTACAATTACTCAGGCACTTTAGCTGCCTCCTACTTGCACGTGGGTGACATTCTTTACATTTATATTGCACTTTACTCACTCCTCAAAGTGTGTAGGGAGCCACTTCCACCACCACTAATGTGTAGCATCCACCTGGATGGCAGCCATTTTTATGCCTGTATGCTTATCACACATTAGCTGGTAGGTGATGAAGTGGTGAGAGAGACAATTAGAGACAGGGGATGATTAGGGGACCAGAATGACAAGGCCATGGTGGGTATTGGGATGCACCCTACTCTCTATGAAGGAATCTGTTATGACCACAAAGCATCAGAACCTCGGTTTTACATCTCATCCAAAGGATGGCACCATCTTTACATCACAGTGTCCCCGTCACTGCACTGGGGCATTGGGCCCCACATGCAGACCACAGGGTAAGCACCGTCCCCACCAACACCTCTTCCAGCAGCCACCTGAGCCTTTCCTAGATGGTCTGCCTCCCAGGCCCTGCCAGGGCCCGAACACGCTTAGCTGCAGGTGGGTGACATCGTCTGAAGTGCAGGTGGTATACTAATTGGCACCTGAGTGAGCGTGGGTCATAATGAAACAGGCATGCTGCCCACAGTTGTCTTCCCTCTTTAAGCCAATTGCTGACAGAAGAGGCTACAGCTCTCTGTGACCCTGTAATTGGAAAATGAGGTCTCAAAAAGTTAGGATGACACTTTGGATCAGTGATTTATTCAACCACTTCACCTCTTGTGATCGTCCTCATTTTTGACATACCCATATAGTATCTTACTTTCAAAATGTTTGAAAATTTGCGGTCTTAGATAAGGAGGCAAAATACTTTACTCCTTACTGATATATTTAAAATTAAGTAATCTCAGAAAACTTTGAAAGTAATTGTGCCAGTTTTTTTTTTTTTTTTTAACTAAACTAAATTCCCACAGCTCCATTGTGCAGAACAAAACACACAGTGCAAAGCAAAGCACACACTTCTCCTCTTTCTCTTTGATCGTGCCGGCTTATGCCATGAGACTCTGAAACTCTCCTCAACATGAAGCATAAAGCGGCATTCAGGCGCACATATCAGCAGCAGCTTAGATATTGGATGTTATGGGCACCAGAAAATGATCACAATACCCAAAGGGCAGAGGAAAAAAAAATTAACCGGGAGATGAAATGCTGTGAAAAGGAGCAGGCAAAATCACAATGAGGGGGCTGGCAGGCAGGAGTCCATGATACCCGGCGAGAAAAAAAACACCAGGATCATCAAAAAATATCGCTCTTTAAAATGAAGGTGCCAGAGTGGTTCTTCAGAGTGATGTCATAGGGCAACCATTTTTTAGCCGAAGATACCCGGCGAGAAACAAACAGCAGGAACATCAACACCGGAAACAAGATCTGAATATCAAAGTCGAGGCCTTATCCATAACTTGAATATTCTTAGACCTACAAATTGGTAACACTTTAGTATAAGTACTGCAAATAAACACCTATTACTGCTATACTCGTATGTAATAAGACCTTTGCAAATGCTTCTTTTGATCCTAATAATATTTATATCAGCAAAGTGTTTATTCATCCTTGTGCAATTTGACAGATTGGTAAAATTACGAAGGACTAACACATTTGATACTGGAGTATGCAGTGCCAATGTTAGGTTATTTTATGGCTTAGGCCAAGCCTACTAGTGTGCCAGCTGACTGTTTAGTAGCTAACCTGTGTGACTCGGTGCGCCCCCACCTTATGATCTGCACCCTAGATCAGTGCCTAATTCTCCTTAATGGCGGTGCTGGCCATGGAAGTATGCAATTGTAAGAGACACTTAAGGCACCTCTGACCATTCCAAGGAGAAGTTACTTTAGTAGGCCACATTGCAGAGATAAACAACCTCTTTATGGAGGCTTTGTAAGTGTTATTAAGGTCAAAAGAGGCCTTTCTTAAGGTCTCAGTAGGTAACAGTACATTAGGAATTGATGCATTTTTGCAGTACCTAAACTAAAGTGTTACCCAAGCAAGTGTTTGATTTGATTCAAAGTTTGGATGTCTTTTATAATTCATTGCAGTCTTTGTAATGACTGCATGATGATGGCATGTATGGCAACCCAGGGGGTGTCATGACTGGCAACATGCATCACTGGTACTGTATAAACAACATGGCCACAGTCATAAACAGACAAGCACAAAATGACAGCTCCCAGGAAAAACAGTAATTCCAAAATGGCACTGACATGACATCATAGTTATAACAATAAAATCATGTGACATCCTGACAAACAAGTTAAATAAAATCAAAATGAATAAGAACAAGATGCAGAGGGTCAAAAACTTATCCTTTAATTTCAAGTGGAGGCATGACAGAATGCCTCCCAAATTTAAAAAAGGAAAATTGCACCTCTTCTCAGAGAGGCTTTCTGGCTACCGGTGGGGCTTTACAGCACGTGTGGTCTCCCAGGGTCCCAGGTACTCGTGCCTTGTCTTAGGTTAGAAGGGTGTCCAGTATTCTGATGACAGCAGTCGCTTTTCTAACAGGCGCCCTCTAGTGTCCTGGAGGAATGTTACTCTATATATATATATATATATATATATATATATATATATATACTGTGTGTATGTATGTATGTGTGTGTATATATATATATATATATATATATAACGAGGTGAGACACAAAAATAACCGGATTGATAAAAAAAAATAAATATTGATGAATTACAGCATTCTAAACATTGTCACCTTCTCTATACTCCCCCTTCTGATCTCTACACCGCTCCATACGTATTTTCCATTGACTGAAACAGTGGTGGAAGTCTTCTTGCTTGAGGCTCTTCAACAGGCTTGCCGTTTCTGTCTTCACTTCATCCATTGAAGAAAAATGTGTTCCCTTCAGGTCACTTTTGATTTTTGGGAACAAGTAAAAATCACAGGCAGCTAAATCGGGTGAATAGGGAGGATGATGGAGGACAGGAATTTTTTTGTCAGTCAAAAACTGCTTTGCGGGATAAGAGAAAATTTGTGATCAATTTGATGTTAATTCGCTGTTGATTTTTTTTCACCTGAAATTGTAGCGATTGTTGTGCAAATACTGACTGGGTTATTCACAGGATATACCTAGCCGGTCGGTGGTTTGAGAGGGCGTGAGGGGGGGGTTATAGTTCTATGATTCACGTCTGGCCAACCTCCAGACAGTTTTCCAGGAAAGCCTAAAGCTCAGTCCTGTTATTTTTGTGTCTTACCTCGTATGTATGTATGTGTGTATATATGTAGGGAGAGATTTGGGTGTGATCAGATTTATGCATGTAATACTCTGATCTACACCCTGTCAAGTATGCAAACCGCAAGTTGAAGCAAAATTGCATACACATGATGAGCCTCAATTAGGGCAAAACATGTGTCATGAAGTCTTTGTATTATTTGCCAGGTATTCCATCCATCCATTATCCAACCTGCTATATCCTAACTACAGGGTCACGGGGGTCTGCTGGAGCCAATCCCAGCCAACACAGGGCACAAGGCAGGGACAAATCCCAGGCTGGGTGCCAGCCCACCGCAGGGCACACACACACACCAAGCACACACTAGGGACAATTTAGGATCGCTAATGCACCTAACCTGCATGTGTTTGGACTGTGGGAGGAAACTTGGCAGGTACTATATATCGTATATATAATAATTTTTTTTATGTGTGTGTGTGTATGTATATATATTTATATATAAATGAATGTATGTATGTATATGTATGTATGTATGTATATATATATATATATATATGTATATATATATATATATATATATGTATATATATATATATATATATATATATATATATAGTGAGAAGGGGCGCTATTGCTCCCTTGAGCCCCTGTCCAAGACTCCAGACACCAGATAAAAGTCCAAAATATGACTTTATTAATTCACCACAGTGCACAAAGCACCTCCTCCTCCACTATACTCATAAATAACCAAACACTAATCACAAATACAATCCTCCAACTCCCAGACACGTTGCCACCCTTCCACCCAGCTCAGCTCGCCGTCTGGGAGCTCCCACAGTCCTTTTATATTCCCTGACCCGGAAGTGTTCCCAATCCCCAGTCCATGTGATCTTGTATCAATTCCGGGTCAGGTAAAAAGTTATTTTCTTCACCCCGGAAGCCCGTCGCTCTTCCTTTGATGAACTTCCGGGTTATAGGGCACAAATAAGTCTTCGGTCCTCCCTGCAGTTCCCTCTTGCAGCCCCTGTGGTATCATGGACTATGTATAAAAACTACATAGTCCATGACTCCCTGCTGGTCTTCGTGGGCACCTCCATACTGCAGGGAGGGCTCCATCTGGTGGCCTGGGGGTATTGTACATGTGTATATATAGTACATGTTTCCAGCGAGGCAACGCCTGTCCATGGCCCTTCTGGAACATTCCTTACACAAAGAGGGTGTGAGCTTTAATAACCCAGCCAGTGCAGGCTTCTTCTTTCTCTATCTCTCTCTCTCTGTCTCTCTTCCCCCTTCATCTTCATAGAGCCCTATCAGGCCATACCCCTAACTTGTGCCACCCTTTCCGGTGTGCAATCCACCTTTTTGATCAGGTTCCTCATCATTACCGTTTAATTCAGTTTAGTAACAACTCTGGATGTGGTGCCAGTCTTTTAGAAGTCTCCGTCATGCACACACTCACATGAACTTCGGGCCTATTTGACCATTCTTCAGTAAGATTCAAAGGCCTTACACAGGCCTGCAGACTAGTTAGACCACAACAGAAAACTATACACTGTTTTCATGTCCCTCTCGTTACCTGATGATAACATAAATTTGGCTATAACAGTGGTTCAGAATGTCTAGAAATCAAATGACTACAGTAATCATAAAATGAGCATTCTCTTTATTTTAAAAGAGAACATGTTGAAAAAAAAATAAATCTAGGTTAATCTAAGCAAGTGCAAAGCAAAGCACACGCTCCTCCTCTTTTTGTTTGATCATGTCTGCTTAGGCCATGAGTTTCTGAAACTCTCATCAGCATGAAGCATAAATCAGCTTTCAAGCGTACATATCAGCAGGAGTTTATGGTCACCAGAAAATGATCCAAATGCCCAAGGGCAGAGGGAAAAGAAATGAAATGAACCAGGAAATGAGACATTGTGAAAAAGAGACAGCAAAATCAGGGTCAGGAGAAGAAACAAACGGCAGGATCATCAAAAAAAAAAAAAAAAAAAAGGTGCTAGAGCCGTTCTTCAGAGCGATGCCATAGAGCAACCATTTCTGGTTCCCAAAAGACCCACCCACATGAAGGTTTTAGAAAGATCTATTTATTTCTTTAGATCCATAACAGGGTAACTTGCAGTAAATAACCATGAATAGATGATAACAGGTTTATGAAACACCAGTGGGTCCTGATTTTAATAAAAATCAGAAGTGGTCTCCCCTCGACTTTCTCGTATACTCCGATATCCATCCATCCAATATCCAACCCGCTATATCCTAACTACAGGGTCACGGGGGTCTGCTGGAGCCAATCCCAGTCAACACAGGGCGCAAGGCAGGGAGCAAATCCCAGGTAGGGCGCCAGCCCACCGCAGGTATACTCAGATATGGGGATGGATATTTGAGGAGTAAACCGCAAGACAATGATTATATGTTTATATTATGTACATTAAAGAACCCTCAACAGCAAATCAAATCAAATTAATAATATATTGAACAATTATTATAAAAGTAAAGTTGAATAAATCAAACTCTGCAGCTGCATGAATAAAAAAAGTACTTCTTCCGTTTTGAACCTAATTCTTGCATGCAAAGGTTGGTTGACCTAAGTGAAAGCATATTCAAGTTATCATGTTTACATACACACGCCCACACGCAGACATAATTCCAAAAATGGTATTTTCGGACTTAGGGAGGTCTAAAATGTCGAGATTCATCAAAATCAAGAAATTTGAATTTTTGGATGATTACAATACTTTCCCTAAGAGAAAGTAAATCAGTGAGTCTAAAACGTTGACATTCCTCAAATTCTTCAAATTGAATTTTTGGACTATTACAATACTTTCCCTGTACTTTTTATATGAGAAAATAAAATGGACCCTTGCTGCACACAACCACACAGGCCAAGTTCAGGTTTTCTTAATCTGTTGGTGTCCTGCAGCCTACCATACATTAAAGACTTTTTTTCCTACATTTTAGGATTGTTTTTCAAAGCAGAAAGAACCAGCTCCATAGGCAGAGAACCCTTCCTAGAATAAAATGGTGCTTTGTCAAGTAATAGTTGTATGAGGAACCACACAACTGAGTAAAGTACCATAAAGTGCCATTGAGGAAGCGTTAATCTTAAGAGTGTGACAAGTTTTTATATCAAGCCCTTACATCCTGTTATCTTTTTACTACTACAAATAGTAAGGCAACACAAAAAAAGGAAAGACATTTTCATGTACACATTGAAGAAAGCACCACCCTGAACCAACTGGTGGCCACCCAATACCCACCTCGCCCCAGAGCTATTTAAGAAAGTGCATATTAAATTAGGGCTGCTGGAGTGAGATTTATTGACTTTTCAAGAAATTTGTAATTAAGATTATTTAGCATATTTAAGACATCTTGTCAAGTAAACTTTACGTATCCCGTTGGCAAAATATCATTTATTTTTTTGCAGTGCAGGACAGGGCATCATACTTTCTTTTCAATTTCTAAACCTTCTTATCCCATTGCACTGCCTTAGAATGTTAGAACACTACTGAGTTAAAGAAGGAAATTAGCAGGAGCAGGTTGCCAGTAAACGGGACCAGTTTAACCCCCATATCTTAGAGGTGTGGGGGCAAAGCTAACTGATTACAGTGAAAATGTCCAAATTCCAGCAAGACAATGGCAGGGACAGGACTTGAGTCCAGACCACCGGTGTAATTACACAGGAGAGCCAAACACTGCACCCCCATGCCAACTTATTGGTCACTATGATTGCAAGATCAGCAAAGGAAAGAAGGGCCTGTAATGCCAATCTAATAATAAACGGCCTTATTAAGCATTTCTTGGTAACAAGCACATTTGTTTCAGTTTGCTGAACCTTCAGTTAGCATGATTTCTATTACGATTTATTTAAACTTTATGGATTGGTCTAAAAAATAGGTACATGTGAAAATATTTGGTAGTTTTGTGTGTTTCTTTTACTGTTTCACATTAGCGAGTCTGTGAAAAGCCATTTGAGTCTGTCCTCAGTGAGCAGTGCAGCGATAAGCAATATGAAGCTTTTTTGAAAAGTTTGTGAAATGAAAATGCAATATAAAGTGGAGATACAGAAGAAGTTGAGGAAGAACCTCTGTGTTTTTCCCAGTTGATTCTGGGGTTCATCAGGGGTGTGTTCTGCTCCTACTCTGTTCATAGCTTGCATGGACTGGGTGTTGGTCAGGGTCGTGGGGTTCAACGGCATTGGGGCATCTGTTGGTGAAGAAAGATTCACGGATCTTGATTTTCCTGACGATGCTGTGATCTTCATGGCGTCAAAGGAGGCTCTGATTGGGGCCTGAGGAGTCTGAGTGTCTGGGCTTGCGAGTACCCTGATAAAAACCAAAATCCAGGCCTTTAATGACCTCTTGGGCACAGCCATCAGCTGTGTGTCTGTCTGCGGAAAGGGTGTTGACCTCGTCGAGAGGGGGGGTGGGTCATGAGGTCGCTGGAAAGGGGTGTGTGGCGCTACTGATATCTCTGCAAAAGGACAAAGGTCCAAATCTTTAGAGTCCTGGTACTTCCTGGTTGCGAGACATGGACGCTATCTAGTCATCATATCTTATCACGCCACTGCCATATCCAGGTAACAGCGGCGTCATTAGCATCCTTAAGATCTTCATCGGTACATGTAGGGCCTCGGTAACATTCATGGTGAGTGTGATCCATTGTTTGAGTGGGCTCACCACAAGGACATTCAACACTTGTTGTGAGGTCCCACCTAAATAGGTTGTCCCTTGTTTAGCCCAACTTTGACCTAGCTCAGTTAAGCACGACCCAGTCTTTCCTAAAGAGGGATGTTCCATTGGGTAGATGCTCTTGAGGTGTAGGAAGAGCTTCATTGGGAGGGCTACGGTCAGTCTCTCGCCACCTGTCGACCCTATGTGTTGTGGACTGCTTTGGATTAAGGGGTTCCACTGTGGCGAAGCTCCGGTGAGAAGGTTGTCGGCGAAGAAGTGACCTGATATGAAGACTGGACTCCTTCGGCACCGTGGCTCTTTGGAGAATCCTTGGAAAGGATCTGAATTGAATCCTTCTAGAAACTTCTAGTTTGTCCATACTGGAAAAGGAGAATAAGGGGAGGGACCTTGTAACAAAGTGTGTAGCTGGATAGATATACAGGGCAGTACGGTGGCCAGTAAGTCTTTTGTTTATTCAGCACCCTTCCCAGAATACTTTTAAAAAGAAAATGTACGTATGTATCGTATTGTTCTCAAACTCAATGTCTCTAGTTTAGTGTCCTGCTAATACTGGACACAATGCAGGAAGACAGTCCTGGACAGAACACCAACCCACACCTGGGCATACTCACCGCATGAACACACTTGCATAGCGGCCTATTAGAAATCAACAGCCTACCTTAACTGGGTGTCTTTGGGAATGTGAGAGGAGAAGTAGAGCACCCACAGGAAGACCTCCAGAGACCACATCTGGGTGTGTGGGGGTCAAACCCAGCATGCTGGGTCCAGGAGGAAGAAACTGCATTGAGCAGTGTGCTATCGTGATGCCCAAGTACGAGTTTAATTCATTGCGTAAAAATTAAAAAAAAAATACCTCCGCAGTAAGCACCGTAGCTGGTGTTTCCAAATCACATTCAGTTTCTTTAGCTCTGTTCTTGTCTGTGATGCCTTCTGTATGCAACTTGCATGTCATCTCCCTGCGTGTTTGTTTAAAGAAATTGGCTTCCGTTCCACAGATGCTTATTGCTGTCCACTTAAACTCCTACTTTTTACAGCAGGATTTGAGCTGAACAAATGACAGAGTATCTGGTTTTAGAAGCGTTTGCATATCGGGGAAGTTGAAAATGTGTCTGTGCACAAATGAGATGGTAATCGCTAACGTGTGCTTTCGTGAAATTGGATATCTGCTTTGCTTATGCCGTGTTTAAGGACACCAAGCAAGATGAGGAGTGAAGGATGCTTTTGCTTTCAAATGTGTTTGTTTGAGATTCATTTTAGTTTTTTTTAAGTCTAGCTACACATTTAGTGTAAACCCCTGTTAAAGGAAAGCCTCTTAACCCCTTTAGCACAAGCCTTTCTCATTTGGGAAATAACAGCAGATTTGAAATGATAGATTTTTAAAATATGACAGAATATTGACAGTGTGGAGTTATGTGATCTCCTCTGCTCTACATCAATGGACACTCAGGGAAATCGTCTCATTCCTTGGAAGTGATTAGCGGCTCCTTGGCTGGCCTTGTACAATCGCCTCTCGTGTTTATCACTGTTAGGTGGCACGCAGTCGCCATAAGAACGGTTTATGAAGGCAGACGCGCTGGTGCCGCTGCTCATTAACTTCCTCCTCCTCTTTCCTTAACCAGCTTTATTTTTGTGTTTTCATTTTTATGTTAACACTTCTTAGCTTTTAGAATTTCTGTATATTAGTCAGTTTCAACTCACGTTAATTATGTGTGTAAAACATTCATTAATAATATTTCTAGTAGGCCTAATTATTATTGTTAATTTTGTTGATGCCTTTCTTCGAGGAAAAAAATATATGATGTGATCTTACATTCATATTTTACAGTGGGGGTACAGTCCGGTTATTTGACTTTCTCACAGTGGAACAGGGGGCAATGGTGGGAGCTGAAATGGAAAAGCCGGGGTTGAAAGCCTGGTGCCTTCACCACCACTCCATACTTGCTGTAGCTGGGTCACTCATATACGTTTATTTTCGCTGATTTATTTGGTGGATGCCATTATCCAACATTTATGTTACAACTGACTATGTTTCTTTTTTGGTTTTCTGATTGGAGCACAGGCAGGTCATGTGACTTGCTCATGGTGTCAGTAGTGGGATTTGAATCCCCGAACCTCAGCATTTGAAATCCAAAGCCTTAACCAGTACTGCCTGCCAATGTTTAATGATACGTATGCTACATGGAGAGTTTTTATAACATCCTCTGGCTCTCCTCAACCTGTGCCTTAGAAAATGGATGTTTTAGATCAGGGGTCCTCAATCATGGTACTGGAGGGCCACAGTGCCTGCAGATTTTTGCTGTAACCCAGTTTCTTAATGAGAAGTGAATTATTGCTGATGAAACACTTAAGTGACATTTTGATGCTTCATTTCGGTGGTCTCGCTTGTTGAGGTTCCCCACCTTTAATTGCTTATTTCAGTCTTAAACAGCTGAGTTCATTGTTTTATTGGTTCCTTATTAGCAATAAAATGTAAAAGACAAAGCAGCCAGCAGTTCTCCATCCAGCTTGTTTCCATTTACATCTGTGTGTGTTCATCTTGTACTGTGATTTAATAAAACACTTAACAGAAAAATGTGACAGACTGAAAATGACACGTTTTAGGCTTCAACTCATTTGGATGACATCCATAGAAAGGAAAAAATCTACGATGTAAGAACCTTGCATTGCAGACTAACAAGCCATAAAATTAAATAATGCCTGAGATTGGAAAGCATTGATTTCTAATTAAGCCGTTGGGTTGGGATGAAAACCTGCAGCCACTGTGGCTCTCCAGGACCGAAATTGCCCACCCTTGCCTTAGAAAATGGATGCTTTAGATCAGGGGTCCTCAATCACGGTCCTGGAGGGCCACAGTGGCTGCAGGTTTTTGCAACAACCCAATTGCTTAATAAGAAGCACTTATTGCTCAAGTAACACTTCTGCTTCACTTTAGTTGTCTCGCTTGTTAAGATTTTGAACCCTTATTGCCTATTTTAGTCTTAAACGGCCGTATTCTTTGTTTTTAATGGCTCCTAATTAGCAATAACATGCCAATGACAAAAGAGACCAGCATTTCTCCATTTAGCTTGTTACCATTTACACCTCTGTGTGTGTTTATCATGCACTGTTGGGTTTAATTAAATACTTGGAAGGAAAGTGAAGAGAAAAAAGTGAACGACTGAGAATTACTCCTCCATTTTAGCCTTCAAATCATTAGGATGATATCCTTAGAAAGGGGAAGAAAAACTAGAATATGAGAATGACCTGACATGGCAGAGTTAAAGCACCAATAAGCCATGAAATTAATTTATTGCCAAGAACTGCTTTCTAATGAAGCAACCAGGCTAGAATAAAAACCTGCAGCCACTGCGGCCCTCCAGGACTGTGACTGAGGACCCCTGCTTTAGATCAGTGAATGGGTTGGCCGACAGTAACTGTCGCACGCCGTGATGGGCTGACGTCTCATCCATGTTTAATGTCGATATTGTGCCTATCAGAACAGTCTGCCAGTGGGTTGATGTTTTAATTGTTTTGTCTTGTAGAGGTACATCGGTGATTTATCGCATGCCTAGGAGTTAATTATATAATGGCAAAACATTAGATTTGCTTATTTTCTTCATCAAAAGTTTTTTTTTATTCTATGGTTGATTTGAAGCTGCCATTCATTTTAAAAGCCTTTCAGTGGCAGCTACTTTGATGTGTGCCTGAAGCTGATGTGACTTCTGTACTTTTGTTTTTTTTTTTATCCCAAATGGCCCACCTCTTAGTTAATATCTGCACACATTTGCACAGCTACAGCCCTTCCTTGGTGTTGCGGACTGTGACGGTGGTTCCTGATTACACCGGGCACACCTTTGTTAATCTTAGATGTTTGCAGGGGACACATGCTCCCTGTAAAATAAGTTATTATATCTTACAGCCTTTGCTAATGGCCTAATCCTTCCATAAAACACACACACACACACACTCAAAAGTTAGAGAATGAAGAGCACTTAACTTCTTTAAACAAATGGCACACGAAATCAGCACATCGTCAGAACAAGAGTTTCAAGTAGGACAGGATTAGGGGGGATATTTTTATTTTTGTCATCTGTGGCTGAGGTCTG
The DNA here is from genome assembly GCA_026402145.1 of Polypterus bichir lapradei. Classification (NCBI taxonomy): domain Eukaryota; kingdom Metazoa; phylum Chordata; class Cladistia; order Polypteriformes; family Polypteridae; genus Polypterus; species Polypterus bichir. The sequence continues at coordinate 279,488 of JANRMT010062816.1, read as the reverse complement.
GATGGCTTGATTTGGAGGAAAAGTCCAAAAGGGTGAGCAGCCCGGTCTATTTCCAACAATGCAGCACTCAGATGTTATTCATTATGGCAGACAGTTGGAGATAGAGTGAGCAGCAAAGCATGTTTACTGCTCTTTTTATCATCTTGTTCAAATACCGTTTCTAAGAATTAGTCCAAAAAAAAAAAAACAATACAACACATAGAGGTGCCCCCTTTTCCTGATTTTCGCTTTAATCAGAACATTCTGACCAATTATGGATTATTCTAAAGATCTTGCACTTGAGCTCCAGCTCTGCCTTGTTTTTTAGTTTGTCTTTGAATCTTTACATGTGAATGCACCTTGATCATATTAAGTAATAGGCTTTAAGTAGCTTAAAATCCCCAGTGCGTATAAATGATATAAGATAAATCAATGTGTTAATATGTATACATAGCAAAAAGAGGTCTATTTCTGCAACATTATTTAAAATATAAATCACAATAATATGAATCATGCAGTGGCTAAACCCAGCTTTCTGGGTTCTACTTCAATGCCCACTTGCTGCCCATGTGGACTCTGCTTGAATCCATGAGTTTTTTTCTCCTGGTATTCCAGTTTTCCTCCCATTTCCTCTAAAATGTGCATGGCGATTCTAAATTGACCCAAAGCTGGTGTGTGCATTGAGCAGACACTCTGGACTGGCATCTCGTCAGGGGTTGATTCCTGCCTTGCATCCAGTGCTGCTGGTATTGGCTCGGGCCCTCATGTCACACTAAAATGGGTTAAGCAGGTCTGAGAATGTTATCTTGCCGCAGTCACATACTAGTTATTGGATATACTGTATACGTATTTCCTGTGCACTGTGGTAGTGAATATTTATTTTAGAATAGCGCTATACCACTTTCTGTACAATCTGATTCTAAAATAGATTTATATGGTCTTTTTGTTACAGAGGAAGCTTAACAGTAATCTTTGTTCAGACAGATCATTGTTTTTGGTGACAATGCACTATGCACTGTGTCTATTCTTACATCTGTTATTGATCCCACCAGTTCATGGTATGGCAGACTAACGCACACACTAACACTCACACACATTGAGCCAATCAGGAGTCGGCAATTAACTCAACACACAACAACACATATAAGAAAATAAAATAAGTCAACATTAATTAACATAGAATAAGAGTAAGGTTCAATGGCCAGGGTGGACAGAAAAAACAAAAAAAAAAACTCCAGACGGCTGGAGAAAAAAAATAAAATCTGTAGGGATTCCAGATCATTAGACTGCCCGGTCCCCTCTGGGCAATCCATGGACAATCCACACACATGTTTGGGATGTTGGAAGAAATCTGGAGTAGGTGGAGATGCAGATACTGAAGAAACATGCAATCTCCACAGAGACACGGCAGGCACAAGAACGGCAGGAACATTTTCTACGTCAGTCATACATGTAAGGAAGAAGTTCACAGAAGTGAATTTTAACTTGAATGTAGGATTACGGCGCTTCACTTCAGTGCTACTCCATAGTCATAAAGTAGAAAGGTGAACTAACACATGTTGGTGTGTTAAATGTCGGGCCGGCAGCACATTGCAGTGATTTATACTGCTGAGTTGCACCTCCCGAGTCTTGGCACAGTCCCTGCCTATTTGGAGTTTGAGTATTCTGCCTGTGATAATCCAGTTTCCTTCCACCTCTCAAGATATTAAGGTCAGGCTGACTGGTAAATCTTAACTGGACCTGTGTGGGTGAGTACAACTGCAGGTAGCTGAAGATGGTCTGACATCCCATTCGGGGTTTGTTGAAGGCTTGAGCTCAGTGCTGTCAAGATGGGCTCCAGCCATTCTCAACCCTGTAATGGAATAAACAGACACAGGAACTGAATGAATCAAATAATAAATATGAAATCACTGTCGGCACACTAAGTCGTCTGCTGAAGCTATGCAGTGGTCTGCCTGCTACTATAACAGCAACAACAACAATGTATTTCTTGTAAAGCCCAAAATCACACAAGGAGTGCTGCAATGGACTTTAACAGGCCCTGTTTTTTGACAGCCTTGACTACCTAATAATAGAAGAAGAAAACACCCCAAAAAATACTCTTTCAGGGTAAAAAAATTGAAGAAATGTTGGGAAGTGCAATTCATAGAAAGACCCCTTTCCAGGTAGGCTGGGTGTACGATGAGTGTCAAAATATGGGGTAAATACAACACACGAAATAGAACACAAGTCATCCTCTTCACAGAGCTAGATAGCTGATCTATCATGGCTTCTATAAGAGGTGCGCCTTCAGTCTCAGCTTTTAAATCCCAATTGAAGACTCACTACTTCAGTTTAGCATACCCTGACTAGAGCTGCTGATTAACTGCATCTCTGTTGTTAGTCACTAGTACTAAAATATAAGCAATACGATATTTAAAAATTGTTACAAACCCTTCCCTCTTCTTCTAATTCTCTGGATTATCATTTAGCACTTGGTGCCACTTCTTTACTGATGAGTTGTTTGTCTACCATAGAAAAGCCATCTCGGATAAACAAATCTTCGGTTGAAGGGTCCTTTCATCAGACTGGCCGGCCCAGCACTGACTCAGCTGTAGCACAGCCAATAGGGAGGAGGCAGCTTGTTGGCCGAGGTCTCCGGGACTCTGCTGTGTCTGGCTTGTCTGACTCCTTTTCTACAATCTGGCCGTCATTCTACAATTTGCTGATGGACAGATAGTGTTGTTTTCATTTATGATAATTAGTTTCTTCTTTGTTCTTATTGTATTTGAACACATCTTCATCCTTATATGTGATAGTTGTGTATAGTGAGTGGTACCATCTGTTCTTGCATTTTGCCTGGAGAATTGTCATGGTGCCTACAGTTGGTGAGAAGTGCTGCACTAGAGCAAAGTAGTTTCAACTATTGTATTGTATTTCTGAGGTGGCCATGATAGATTAGCTCTGTGAAGAGGATGACTTGTATTGCGTTTTGTGTTTTTGTATTCACCCCATTGGTTGAGGTTGCTGCCTCTCATTCCAGATTCCTGGGTTTGTATTCCAGATCCGGGCACTGTCTGTTCAGATGTTCTCCACCCCCAGGCCTTCATGGGTTTCTCTCATTGTACAAATGCATGTTTGGCCCGGTGTGACGTGAGTGAGAATGCAATGGTAGCAGCTTCACATCCTGTCTGGGGTCATCTAATGCAGCCAAGATAGGCGCCAGGCTCCTACAACTCTGAAATGAGTAAGCGGTTTAGAAAATGATTGGATGGTTTAAGTTAACTGGTGTTTAAACTGTGAGAGGAAACGAGAGAAACTGCAGAATAAAAATGGCTGGCATGAGGAGAACAAGTCATTTACTGCAGGTATGTATTTCTGAGGTGGCAATGATAGTGAAGAGAGTGACTTATATTCGGTTTTGGGTGTTGTATTTACCCCATTTTATGATACCCATTGCATGCCCAACCATACCTGGAACAGGGGTCTCTCTGTGAATCGCTGTTCCCCTACAAGGCTTTTTTTTTCTTGTCTTAGAGAGTCAGCGCTAGGGGGGCTGTCAACAAACAGGGCCTGTTGAAGGCCGTTGAGGCGTTCCTCATGTGATTTTGGGTTACACAGGAGCTAAACTGTTGTTGTTGTTGACTGAATAGTAGAGGGTGGGGTACAAGTAGGCAGCTCTATTCTTTCACAGGAACTGACAGTTTCTTAATTATAGATCACTCGTTGGTGTTCATTAAACTTGTCATTTAATTAAATGGCTTCTCCTAGCTCTCCGTTTGCAGTTTTAAGTGTGGCTTTTGCTTGTCTACGAAGCTCAGGACAATGCTCATTGTTGTCACTGGAGTTAATTCTTTCTCTGCTCCAGGGTAAACAGCTTGGGTCTTGGATCGCTGCTTTGGAAACAGCTTCTCAGTCTAACACATTTGTAAAATTAGTAGCCAGTTCTTGCCGACTTTTGACTCATTTAAATGAATTTGCTGGCCTTCTCGCAGCCTTGCAATTCAGCAGAGACATTTTGATAAGTACTTTAACTAAATGAGTAAATCAAGATCTCATTTTCTGGACAGTCTCTGATCCACTGTTTTCTCTTTTCTTCTTTCTCACATTGGAAAATGATGCCATCTAAATGGAAGTCATGTGCCAGATATAACGTCAAATGCACTTGCTTCATTTTATGTTGCCAGGATAGGCACTAACTCCCTGTGACTTTGAACTGGGCATGTAGGATGGATAAGAGATAGATAGATAGATAGATATTGGTAGGGTGTAACTGACTAAGGGGCAACCAGGAGGGGCTCAGAGTTTTAACAAAGCAGAAAAAAGGAAGCAAGAGACGGGACAGAAAAGAAATGTCAGCAAATAGTTGATCAAGAGTAAAACACACGTTTTGGGATGTTTTTGAGACTTCGGACAGTGAATTGGGACAAGCCGCTTAATTAAACTCAAAAGTATCATGAATGGCAGAGATTGGCATCACATTAACAAGTTGCTTGGAGCAAATAGCCGCCTCACTCCAGGGGCAGGCTTAACAACCTTTGGTTAGGCATGATGGTGCTACAACAAACCTATAAGTGGCTAAAATACGGTATGATACATATGAATTACATGAATTACAGATGATCCAGTCTAAGGTTAATTCTGTACAGTGTGGTAATTAATCAAGCCTTGACACACAAAGTGGTTTGGGCCAGCCTCCCTTATACTTGAGAATTGGCTGCAAAATTTGAAAAAAGGTTGAGAAAATGGTCTTTACAGACAAGAGTCCAAAGCAGAACTGCCCAGGTTGGTAAACGTGGCGGATATATTGGAGGGGCAGGAAGAGGAGGGATCTTGGGATTGGAACTGGTAATGAGGTCATCAGGCTGCGACTTCTTGGAAGGCGGAGCCAGAAGTGACATCATCCTGAGAGCCAATTTCCCGCATTTGGTCTGCAGGGAGATAAGAGAAATGATTAATGCACACTGCCACCCTCTGGTTTGACTGGGAATTACCTTCTTCTGAGCCCTTTAGCTGCCTCCCATGCACACGTGTGCGACAACGGTAATAAATTACTGGTGACCAGTAAGCGTGATTAGGAGTATGGGTGAGTGCGTGACTTTGCCCAGCAATGGACTTGTACCCTGACCAGAGGTAGTTCTTGATGTTGCTAATACCATCTCAGGGACCCCACCAGACATTGAACTGGATTAAGTGAGTTCATGAGTGGATGAATCTACTCTCTCTCTCTCTCTGTATATATATATATATATATATATATACACATACATATACAGTACAGGCCAAAAGTTTGGACACACCTCCTCATTCAATGTGTTTTCTTTATTTTCATGACTGAAGGCATCAAAACTATGAATGAACACATGTGGAGTTATGTACTTAACAAAAAAAGGTGAAATAACTGAAAACATGTTTTATATTGTAGTTTCTTCAAAATAGCCACCCTTTGCTCTGATTACTGCTTCGCACACTCTTGGCATTCTCTCGATGAGCTTCAACATGTAGTCACCTGAAATGCTTTTCACTTCACAGGTGTGCCTTATCAGGGTTATTTAGTGGAATTTCTTACTTTATCAATGGGGTTGGGACCAGCAGTTGTGTTGTGCAGAAGTGATGGAGTGCTGTAAATGGTTATGAAAATGAAGAAAACACATTGAATGAGGAGGTGTGTCCAAACTTTTGGCCTGTACTGTATATATATATATATATATATATATATATATATATATATATATATATATATAATATATATATATATATATATATAATCCTAAGCCTAAAAGTGCAACAATTTTATGTGATGTTTTATGTCACTTTTTTGTCACACTTTAAATCGGGCTTATTTTAAAACCTACATATATATATGTTTGGTATCATTCTTTTCAGAATTTATTGAATGACATCATCTCCTTCGTTCAGCCCCCCTCTTCACAACTCGAGCAGCAGAGACATGAAGTGGCTGGCGTGTAGCGCAGGCCGGGCGGGTTGGCGAGCGAATCAAGCAGGGGGTGAACCCCCTAGTTGGTGTGTAAATTCATAAATTTCATACTGTAAAAGCATTCATGTACATAATAGAGGTTGTAATTATGCTGTTATTTTTTGAAAAGGCAGACTCTTCAAGTTGTGGAGCTTCCAAATTAATATTCTGAGTTCACGAAAGGCAGTGCCATTAAGGACACTAGTAGGTTTTGATGGTCTTTGGCCACTTTTTGGAGTACAGCAATAAGTCCAGATGCATATCAAGCAGAACCTCAGCATACATTTTCAAATCAATTTCTCACCAGCTTATCCTCTTACATGACAACAATGCAGCATACTCCCTGATGCACTTATTGTTTGAGAAGCCGGGGGAGATCACATCCTAGACTATTGTTTTCCAATCCTGGTCCTGGTAACCCAATGTTTGTTTTGTTTATTCCTAAGCTCTTTGTTCTAAACCACTAAATAATGGCCTTAATTAAGCTGCCAAGCCAGCATAGTTTTTGGAAGTCTTCCTCTTTTAATGTGATCTGGAATGGGTTAACTTTGTAATGAAAATGGACAGGTGAATCGTCGCTTCTTGCCTTTTTATTCCATTGCATAATTGTATATTAAGAAGGCATCAAACTTGGCACCTGAAGTGGCACAATCCTCTGTGAAATTCCTGAGCATAAGGCACCTGCAAGGTTAGCTTGCTGTCTGATGTCGTCGGGTGGGCCCTTCTTCCTTCTTTGTATGATATTTGTTGGAGATGCTGCTGTGTTATACATGTAATGAGTTTGGGTCACACACATTGCAAAATTAACCACTTGATTATTTAAATATGCAAATCACATATAAAAGAAGTGCATTAATTATACAAAATAAGAACCAAAAACAACAGATCAAGAGTTGGGGAGCTTCCCCATTACTGGTTGGAGGATCCAATGCTTCAAATCAGGGTCAGAGTAATGAAAATTAAACATTTGACAGAACAGAATGGTTTCTCTGAGCTTTTGTGGATACGTGGTAGGAAAGAGAGAGAGAGAGAGAGGGTAGGAGCCCGTGCTGATACAGCACATTACCTCACCACATGACAAACCAACTCCGTATCCCAGATTAGGACCCGAGTGCAGCCATGCAACGGGTGACACCTCAGCACCACACCAGTTCAGATGGAAAGGAACCAGTGTGAGGTTTTTTATGGTGGCTGGAGGGCCAAATCCCAGGTTTTTCCTTGCAGGTTGGAGGGCCTACATGCAGGGCTGGATGCAGATTAACGTCATACCCAGGATGGAGCAATTGCAGGTTAAGGGCCTTGCTCAAGGGCCCAACGAAACTGAATCACTTTTAGCGTTTATAGGATTCAAACCAGCAACCTCCTGATTGCCAGTGCAGTGCCCTAGCCTCAGAGCCACCACTTTGCCCCACAACTGACACGGATGAAATTAAATCAATTAAGGCGGATGTGATGTTGATTAAAGCAGCTGGAGATGACGTCACAATCTGGGGACGGAAATGAAGTCGTCACGATGAGACCGGAAGTGAGGTAATTCAGAGGAGCCTGAACAGAATTTCTTTAGTAGTGAGTAGAATGGACGTGCATACGTGAGCGTTATGTCAGGTAGCACCGTTTTTAGTCTTCCGTCTTTCTGTTGAGGAAGGGAAAAAAAGGAATTAATGCTCCAATCCAATCCCATATCTCCCATTCTTTCACACCTTGTCAAGCCCTTTGGCTGTCCCCTATTCGTGCGTGTGTGACAACAGTTAACGCAGTACAGAATGTGTCATTACTGATAACAACATGATACATAAAGCTTCTGTTTCTTTGAGAAAGTTTGCCAGTACAGAATAAGCTGTTCTTTTTTTAATTTTTAACGCTTTTTAATAGGAATTACTGCTTGGTACTTCCTGCTTTGTACGAAGGCTGTTAACTAAGGCTTTAAAATGACTTATAGACCTCCAATGTCAACACAACACTGTGGCTTACGTACTGTACAGTGCATTTATTAGTCAGGTGTAGCAACTCCTGAGCAAAGGCTTGGATTACGTTACATAGCAATAACTGACGGATAGTCGCACTGCAGGTAGCCCCTAGGTAGCTAAATTCTAAAATATTACCAGAAAATCCCACTAGTACACCAGTTTGTCTAGTTCACCAGATAGTTTTAGGCAACCTGAATATATGAGTAGCCTGCAGTTTCTAAAGGAAGCATTAGAAAACTACACCAGTCTATCCATTTACTCTGTTTGTGGGGAGTCAAAGCCTGTCCTGGCAGTGCCAGGCACAAGGTAGGAGCCCACTATGGATAGGGTGCCAGCTCAACACACTGATGTATACATCTGCAGGACCAATTTAAGATCTGAAATTAATATGTATATCTTTGAAGTGTAAGAGGAAACCAGAATACCAGAAAGAACATAAGATCCATATACAATCGTGGCCAAAAGTTTTGAGAATAACCCAAGTGTTGGTTTTTACAAAGTTTGCTGCTTCAGTGTTTTTAGATCTTTTTGTCAGATGTTTCTATGGTATATTATGGTATACCCTAATTACAAGCATTTCATAAGTTTCAAAGGCTTTTATTGACAATTACATTAAGTTTATGTAAAGAGTCAACATTTGCAGTGTTGGCCCTTCTTATTCAAGACATCTGCAATTGGCCCTGGCATGCTGTCAATCAACTTCTGGGCCAAATCCTGACTGATGGCAGTCGATAATCAATGCTTGGAGTTTGTCAGAATTTCTGGATTTTTGTTTCTCCACCTGCCTCTTGAGGATTGACCACAAGTTCTCAATGGGTTTAAAGTCTGGGGAGTTTCCTGGCCATGGACACCAAATTTCGATGTTTTGTTCACTGAGCCACTTAGTTATCACTTTTGCCTTATGGCCCGGTGCTCCATCATGCTGGAAAAGGCATTGTTGGTCACCAAACTGTTCTTGGATGGTTGGAAGAAGTCGCTCTCAGAGGATGTTTTAGTCCAATTCTTTATTCATGGCCGTGTTCTTAGGCCAAATGTGCTTTGAGTGAGCCCACTGCCTTAGCTGAGAAGCAACCCCTGAACATGAAGCTGAAATCGCTTATATTAGCGTTCCTTTATAATGATACCCTGAAATTCCTTTAATTTTTGACTCGTGGGCTTCGGTTTTAAAAGGATTAACAAAAAAAGGTGATTATTTATTTACCTGAAAAAATGCATTTTAGGAGTCATGTAACAATGAGTTCAGTTTGCTCTGGTTTAGCCTGTCTTAATCCGCAGTTATCTGGCTTGAAAAAGATGCGACTCAGATTGAATTTTCTTGCTGCAGGGATAAAAGATTCCTTGAATTAAAGAGGATTATGAAAATGAAGCAGGAACACAAGGAGGGAGGACTCCTACATTATTTCAGGTTGCAAACTACAATCTGTACACCTCTTAAGAACATTTAGGAGGTTAAGCAGATCTGTCACATGCCTGCTTTACATATGCAAACAGAGTCGGCCTGGTGGCTGGTGGTAGTGACACACACACACAAGGACCCAAGACAGGACACTGGGAGTCACTAGCAATAAACACACTGGCCTTGCCAAATTGCTCTAAGACACTCTTGTGCTGTCTACCCTGGTGTTCTTTCTTTCTTTCTTTCTTTCTTTCTTTATGCAGCCAAACAAATGCTTTCCGGTTGCAAGCTTTGCACAAACTGTTATATTAGCCAACAGTCCTGTCCTGGAGGCCTCTTGCCTGTGTCTTATTATGACAAGTGTGAAATCTACATTTTGACAAGGCACTTTATTTAAATGGACAATAGACAGCCATCAGCTTCTGGCCTTCTGCCTTTCTACAGCTTTACGCAGGCCGTAGAATCTCCTCGAGTCTCATGTCGACTGGAGCTCTGCAGCTCTGGAGATTGCATATTGTCATTTTACTTGACTTCATTCTACATTCATAATGGCTAACACCCTAGTACTATTAATGAGAAACGATAATTACACGTTTAATTACAGCAATTATCAATTAAATTTAATTATGACAAAATTGAAGTTTGAAAATAACAATTTGAAATAACAAAGATTAGTGCGATATGTGTTGTTCCTTGTTTGAAATTAGTTTATGGTTTCTTGTCACCAGTGACGTCACTGCAGCCTGCATTTCAAGCCGACAGCGGTACTTGTTTTTGATTGTTGTAACAGATGAGGATGTCTTTTCACACAAGTAGGTCGTTGTGAATAGAATCAAATCTTTGATGGCCTTTTCACTCAGCACTGGGTATTCACTTTTTACAGAGAGCCAAAAATGAAGATCTTGATGGGGATAATTGGAAGTTAGCTTTGAGGAAAATGTTAGATTGATTAGGCTTTCCTTTTCATTCATTTTTGACAAAAATGGGTCCATTATCCACATATTGCCATGTCTGGGGTCCTCTGCCTTTGGGTAATAATAATGCTGTTGAACAAGAGTTATTACCTCTTTCACGTACTCATCAAGGTTCTGGAACATTTGCAGATCTTCTTCAGCTAACTGCGTTTGCCACAGCAATATTTTCTTTTGAAATGCATCCTTTTTACCTCGCGATGTGAACACATCCATAAGATGTCCTTGCAAGTATGTGTTCAGCTCGTTTAGCAAAGAAAGACATCTGACAAATATGCAAGCTTAGCCAACCAATCATCATCGGAGAAGAGCTCTTGGAACTTTGAATTATTTTGCTGCTGGAAGAATGACTTTACTTCTTGGTGCAGCTGAAACAATTGGGTTAGTATTTTACCTCTTGACAGCCATCTCAGTTCAGGTGTGAAGAAGAAGATGAGTTTGTTGAGATACCATTTCTTCAGGAAGTGCTTTAACTGTTCGAGAATTGAGAGCTTTGTGCCAAATTTCATTAACAATTTTGATGACATCAGAGAGTAGTTCTGGAGATATTCTTTTCTCCACAAGTTGCTCACGATGTATCAATGAGTAAACAAGATGTCTGTGTGTCCAACACCATTTGCCTTTGTAACAACTCCTGAAAGATTCCCGGTCATGCTTGCAGCACCGTCTGCGCATATCCCAACACATTTCTACCATTCAATACCATGTCTCAGGAAATAACCATTAAGTGCATCGGAAATCTCAGAGCCGGTTGAGTACACAGAGGAGTTCTTCCATTAACTCTCCTTAATACTCAAACCTTACAAAACAATGGAGAATAGCCATATTAGTTATGTCCGCTGATTCGTCAACTTGAATTGAATAAAACGTTGAATTTTCCACCATTTCCATCACTTGATTTTCAATATCTTCGGCCATGTCTTCAATTCTGCATTGTGTTAAAGGCTAATAAGTACAAACATACTGTATAATACCAAAAAGTCAAAATACAAAAATACCTAAAGACCAAACAGCCACCATACAGCCATACTAAATGCAAAAATCCAAGAACCAACCAAACTAACCTTCAAACAATCAAATCTAAATTTTGGGAAGAGATAAAAAGGGCGCTACGGACAAAGACAGTCACTCGGCGCCCTGACGATTAGCGTGTGTGGAGTGGTCCTGTCAGCCAAACCACTGCAACATCAGGTGGTCCCGACCCCTTGGGCTGAGCATAAAGGGGGAAAGAAGGAAGCAAACGCACAACTAAGGATCCAAAAGAAAGTTAGACAAAGATGAACGAAAAGGAGGACAGTAAATGAAACATAACTTAAAAAGAAAAGAATCAGTTCAAGCATCTCTTAAAAACAACAAAACAATTTACTAAAACAAAGAAAGTCAACCAGCAACAATAAACAAAGCTAAAGCCAGGGACAGAGCCTGGCCACAAACAATAGAAAACTCAAGCAGAAGTTTACAGATGCAGCAAAGAGAACGATGAACGCCACAGTCATTTCCTTCATATCTGCAGTGTATGTAAATACGCATCAGTTACGTTTAATGACGTAGTAAGTAATGCCTCCATAAGCATTCTTGCTTGTAATGGAGAAATAAAAGCACGGACCCAGTCGATTGGCCTTGTTTTAGTTCCTGATGCTAGTGGAAAAGCAGTAAAACTGTCCCCATGGCCTACCCAACATACCTGAGCAGTGCTTAATGGAGGTCTACTGTTCTGGCTTGCAAAGCAGTCTGCTGTCAGAGAGGAGTTTTTTTTTTGACAAGCATTGAAAATGTTAGATTCATAACAGTTCATTTTTAGCAAATTCATGTAACATTTCAACCGTATTCTCAGAATCTTACATGCCAAGACTCCAGCCATCGTGCTGTAGGACTGGGGTATGGAGACTCTGCTCACATCTACTGTAGACACTTGACGGCTCCTTTTGACCTCCCGGCTCTACCTTGAGACCAAGTCTGAGAGTTTAGTGTTCTTGTTTAAGTAAGTCCGTCTGTCATTTTCTATTTTGCTTACACCTGAACAGGGTGCTGTACATTTTCTGGTATAACCTGTGTACTTAGTGCTTTGCTCATCATTACTGAGCCGTGATTCTATCTTTTCATTGCTGTTTAGTCAAGCTGACACCGCTGTCTGTCCGCAGGGCCTGCTCGAGTTTTCATCTTTGTTGCCCGCAGGTGTTTCTCATTCAGTCTGCCTTTCTTCTCTGCCCTTTCCTCTTTCTGGCCCGATATAATTAAACAAACTCAAATCCCTATTAAATATTGTAGTTTGCCACGTGTTGTGCTATGGATGTGGAAGTGAGTCAGATTTGCCGTTGGCATTGACTGGTATACACAACACTGAGAAGGTGAATCTCTTCTGCAATTTGACACTTTACGTTTGTGGGTATGAAACTGTGACATTGTCATCTGAAATGGCAGTTATAAGCAACACAACCCGCCCTGAGCTGAGCTGCTGTGCTGCTATGGAGGGCCTGGCCCGAGTCTGCCAATTGATTTGAGTAAGGCGTCTAAAGTGGGCCTCACCTGAAATTCAAAGTTGTAATAATTCTTCCTTGTATTACAAAACAGCTTCCATGAAACAAGTTGATATTTACTGGTGTGTTTCTAAGGTGTTCAAAATAAATCAAGCTGTGTGAATGAGTATGTAACTTTGAAGTTTCATCTTCTTCTTCTGATTACATCTTTGCCTGAAGATGGGGCCTGAGTTGCCTCGAAAGCTTGCATATTGTAATCTTTTTAGTTAGCCAATTAAAGGGGACATTTTACTTGACTTCTCTTTCCTGGTAATGCTCATCTGGTTTGGCCTCCAGCTCGTGTTTTTATTAAACGGCATTGTTCCCAACAGCAGTCCCCACGACATTTTGACTTTCTCATGTACCTTTTTCCCTTCTTTTTACTTTTCACACAGGTTGATGCACATCATCTTGCGGGGTTTGTGTGGATTGACAACCTTGGAGGTCTGAGTCTCTCCGCTGACTAATACAACATGCGTAGCTTTAATGTCACTTTCACATGGCTAGACTTTTTTTTTTATAATCCTATTTCTTTCTGCTATCTTCAAAAATGTTTTCTGCATGCAACACCACATTTATCTCCTCCATCACCTGTGCATTTCACCGAATCGATTGGTCAGTTATTCTCAGACACGGTAAGGGGGTTCGGGGACCCAGACAACTGACAGCACTGGCACAAGGCAGGAAACGGCTCTGGACAGGGCACCAGTCCAATGCTACACACACATATTGGGCCCCAGTTTGGAATCACTAGTCACGCTAACATGCATGTCTGTGGGGATGTGGGAAGAAAACCAGGGCACCCAAAGGAAGCCCCACACAGATACAACGGTCTCCACATAGACAACTCGCAGGCACGGGACTCGGGCTGAGGAAGCTAGAGCTGTGAAAGAGCAGTGCTATCCGCCAATACTAGACGGTGCCATCAGAGGGGACCTTTACAGATTATTTGTAAGCCTTACTAGCTCCTGTTAATAAAGGAGAGTCTGTAGTGCCGTTCACATCTTTTGCAGTATCTAGACATCTACACAGTCATCATACTGTATTGGCACTGAGTTTCAGGGTGACGTGGTTTACTGTTTGGAGCAAGCAGAATATTTGTGTAATAATAATAATTATAATACAATTTATTTATATGGGGCCTTCAATGAACCTAATAAAATTGATACAGAGTCTGTCCAGACACCCATGACATTGAACTGGAATATACTGGTTTAGAAAATGGGGCTTGTGTTCAAATCTTAGATACTGTAGATGGATAAGAAAGGCACTATATAATAGATGGATAGTGTGGAACTTGACCCGGACACAGACAGACGGACATCGTTGTTTCTCCCAACACACGTTTATTGACACACCACACTATTTACATTTACGTCAGTGCACGTCCCAGTGCCTCTTGCACCGATCCCCCAAAGTCCAGGCCTCACAGTCCAATTGCCTTTCTGGCCGCCTCCAGTCCTCTCTCCAGCTCCGTCCTTCTTCCACCCGACTTCCGCTACTGAATGAAGGGAGGCGGCCCCTTATATAGGAACCCGGATGGGCTCCAGCTGCTTCCTGGCATTCCTCCGCAGACACGCCCCAGTATAGCGGAAGTGCCGGCTGCATACCCCGAAGCCCTCAGGGTGTCCCCTGTCTTCTTCCTCCCAGCACTTCCTGGTGTGGCGGAAGTGCTGGGCTCCAGGTTTCTTCAGGCACTGGGGCGCCACCTGGCGGTGGCCACGGGCCCCTACAGGGTTGGGCTTCCAAGCCCTCTACCCGTGGCCCCCAATACAACCAGGGCGGTCGCCCCCTCGTGGTCTGGAGGAGGTACAAGCCCTCCTCCGGTCCTCCTGGGTGTCCCGGCTGGGCTCCACCCCCAGCCGGATGCCACAATAGATAGATAAGAAAGGCACTATATAATAGATGGATAGATAGATAAGAAAGGCACTATATAATAGGTAGATAGATAAATAAGAAAGGCACTATATAATAGATAAATAGATAGAGGGCAGCACGGTGGTGCAGTGGGTTCACTTCCTCCCTGCGTGGAGTTTGCATGTTCTCCCCCTGTCTGCATGGTTTTACTCTGGGTGCTCCAGTTTCCTCCCACAGTCCAAAGACATGCAGGTTAGGTGCATTGGCGATTCTAAATTGTCCTTAGTGTGTGTTTGGTGTGTGTGTGTGTGTGCCCTGTGGTGGGCTGGCACCTGCCCGGGGTTTGTTTCCTGCCTTGTGCCCTGTGTTGGCTGGGATTGGCTCCAGCAGACCCCCGTCACCCTCTAGTTAGGATAATGGATAATGGATGGATGGATAGATAAGAAAGGCACTATATAATAGATAGATAAGAAAAGCACTATATAATAGATAGATAGATAAGAAAAGCACTATATAATAGACAGATAAGAAAGGCACTATATAATAGACAGATAAGAAAGGCACTATATAATAGATAGATAGATAGATTGTTGCAGGTCGGTATGAAGACTCTTACTGCAGAGTTCTGAACTGACTGAAGCTGCAATAAAAGATTAGGTGGGACATCTGCCAGTAGGGAGTTACAGAAGTCAGTGAGGGATACAATAAAGCATGGCCAAGCTGCTCAGTGTCAGAAAAGGAGAGGAATGTGCTAACATGGTATATGTTATGGAGTTGGATGTAAGAACATTTCTTGATTGATTGATAGATCTTTATTTGTCCCCGTGTCACTTCACACATTAAAGGAACAGTGTCCTAAGGAAAAAGAGTCTGCCCTGCTCCTCCTTATACAGTTCCCCTGTGTTCCGAGACCAGGCCAACCTGTCATTCATGTGGACCCCCAAGTACTTGTGACAGTGGACCACCTCTATAGCCACTCTCTGAATAGTGACTAGACATAGAGACTGTTTGATGTGGCGAAAGTCAAACCAGTTCCTTGGTTTTGCTGATGTTAAGATGCAGACAAAGCCAAAAAAACAAAGTTCTCCACCCGACTCCTCTCTCTTCTGTCTCATCCTCCTTTATCAATACACTCCATAAGTGTGGGATCATCTGAGAATCTTACCCTGTCATTGTCTATGTGTAAATTTCTGGTATAGCTCAAAATCACACAGTTAATGCCTTAATGGGCTTTAATAGGCCCTGTTTTTGACAGACCCCATAGCCTTAACCCCCATTAGAAGTCAAGAAAAAACTCTCAAAAAACCCTTGTAAGAAAAAAAGTGAAAGGAATCTTGGGGGTAAGGGCAATTCGGAGAGAGACCCCGCTTTCCAGGCAGGTTGAGCGTGCAATGGTTGTCAAAAAAAATGGGGTAAATACAACACACAAAACAGAACACAAGTCATCCTCGTCACGGTGTTAGATGGCTAATCTATCATGGCCACCTCAGAAACACAATACAACAGTCCAAACTACTTTGTTTTTGCACAGAACTCCTCACAACGTGCATAGCGGCAACTCTCAAATCAAAATGCAAGAATAGATGATACCATTCACTACACACAGTTATCACATACAGTATGAGGATAGAGATTTGTTTAAATACAACAAAAATAAAGCAAAAATAAGTTAACATAAATGAAAAACAACACTATCTGTCCATCATCGAATTGTAGAACCACAGCCAGGCTGTAGGAGGAGTCAGACAAGCCGGACACAGCAGAGTCCTGCAGACCTCGGCCAACAAGCCGCCTCCTCCCTATTGGCTGTTCTATAGCAGAGTCAGGGCTGGGCCGGCCAATCAGATGTATCCTTCTGGAGTAGTGAGGAGGAGGAAGGCGAGGAGGTTAGGAGCATGTGCTGATTACAGTGTGTTGCCACACCCGCCACACAACACTGAGCTAGGCATCTGTACCAGCATCAAAAGGTTGTTGGTTCAAATCTCATAAACTTCAGAAGTGACCCTACTCTGTTGAGCCCAAGAGCAAGGCCCTTAACCTGCAAATGCTTTGTCCTGGGTATGATAACCATTTTTACAATAACCATTAACTGACAGAATTGTGAGTTTTCTTGCAACTTTTAAACTACCAGAAACCCAAAATGCATACCTACAGTAAATTACTTGTTCTCCTCACATTTACATGGTTTTTTTTTTCTGCAGTTTTTCTCGTTTCCTCTCACAGTTCACACACCGGTTAACTGAAACCATCCAGTTATTTTCTAAACTGCTTACGCATTTCAGGGTTGTAGGAGCCTGGTGTCTATCTTGGCTGCATTAGATGACCCCAGGCAGGATGTGAACCTGCTTTCATTTAATTGTCATTCACGTACCCACACTCTCCTCACACTGGGCCAGTGTTAGCCTAACATGCATTTGTTTGGAATGAGAGAGGAAAGCCAGAGTACTCTGAGAGTAGGCCTGGGGAGAATGTCTGAACAGGCAGTGCCCGGGTCTGGAATACAAACCCAGAAATCTGGAATGAGGGGCAGCAACATTAACAACTGTGTCACGATGCCACCCTAGATGAGCTAATTGATAATTATAAATTATTCCTGTACAAGTGAGAGTGGGTGTGTGTACAAGTGTGTGCTGTGGTGGACAGGTGTGCCATTCAAGGTTGTGTCCTACCTTGCATACCATGCCCCATGGGTAAGGCTCTTGTGCCCTGCAACTTTGAATTAGAATTAACTGGTCAGGAAAAGTTATGATGATTGATATAATTATGGATGAAGCAAATAAGTAAGAGTAAATTAAACATTTTTATACTGAGTGGCATGGTGGCGCCACCTCCTAGTTTCAGATGCCTTACTGTGTCATATTTAATATCATTGATAGGCATCTGTGGATTTTCTTTTGCAGTTTAGATTCATTGGTGACCTTAGACTGCACTGTAATTAGATTGATTGGTGCCCCATGCAACGCCAGGTCCTACCTTGTGCCAGATGATGCCAGGATAGGCTTTGACTCTCAACAGCCAATAATTCATTTTCCATACCTGCTTAATCCTGTATTGAAACAAAGAGTTTCGTGAACAGCCAAGCCAACAGCTTTAATGAGATTTTGCCGTGCTAAAGTAATGCATCTTTAGTCCGGCTTAAAATGTTGACACTGATCATTCCCCGGTTTTAACGCCCCATAGCTAGCGGCTCATCCTCCCACCTTAGGATTATTCATTCCTGGAATTAACACAAGGCCATGCACTTGTGATTGCACTGCAGTCTCTGGAGTGAAGATGTCAAGAAGCTGTTAGGCAAAGACCGGGTGTGAGGAGGAGATCCATTAATGGCTTGATAGAGCAACACGAGAGCAGGATTTGGAAATCTGACTTAATTGGAAGCTGACTTAAGTCCAGGAGCTGCAAGGTCCTACTTACTAGTTTTAATAACGATCATCCTGGAGGCAACAATTTAAATGAACTGCAGGCTAGAAATTGAACAATTCTATAATTCTGTCTGTGAAACATGGCAGTAGTCAATTCTACTAGAACAGTGGCTCCCAATCTCGGTCCTGGGGACCCACTGTGGCTGTAGGTTTTTGTTCCAACCAATGTCCATTTTTCATTGGACTCTTAGCCTAATTATATGAGTCATTATTTCCCAGTTTCGGTGTTTTGGAGTCAATCTAGAAATTACAAACTAAGTTTGGTAGCTTTTTATTAAAATGTAATAAGCAGTTATATGGGGAATATATATATTTTTTTATGTCGTTAACAGTATTTTCAACATAATTTTCATTCTGCTTTTCCGGGAGTTCTGGTTACTTAATTGATTATTTACTAATTAGTGGGTCTGACACTGAAGTCGTTGCAGCTTTCATCATTCTGGGTGTCTGCTGTGCATGTTGTTAATTGTCACTATTAGGGTTAAATGAAGGGAGCAAACTTCACAGGAAAAGCGGAAAATAATAGGAAAACAACAAAAGAAAAAACAGAAATATTTATCAATGTCTGTCTTATAAATATAAAAACCATACTGTTGTGTTTTTCTCAATGTAGAATAAGAAAACAGCAAAAAAGACCAGCCAATTAACTGAGATCAGTTGTTATTTATTATTATCGCTGATTGTGACTCTGGTTGGAACAAAAACCTGCAGCCACAGTGGGTCCCCAGGACTGAGTTTGGGAAGCACTGTACTAGAAACACATGCATGCAGTAGCTTAAAAAATGGCTTTAATGCAATGTGACAGATTGGGGCATGTCACTACTCATCTTTTTTGTTGCATGGTATCAAAAGCGCTGGACATGGTGCGCTCTCTGTTAATCGTGCTCAGCACACTTTATTGCACATATTAAATGATCATCGATTGTTTTTAGTTTAAAGGCCGAATCTCAGAAACTCATAGAAAAGATGGGTCTGCTAGGCTACAACACTTCCCTATGCTACTGGGTCCTGGACTTCCTGACAGAGAGACCCCAGACAGTCCAATCTCCAGTAGCATCACACTGAGCACCAGTACCCCCAGGGCTGGGTACTAAGCCCACTTTCCTTCATTCTGCTTACTCAGAATTGTACGTCTGCATACAGCTCTAGCACCATCATTAAGTTTGAGGATGACTTAACGGTGGTGGGTCTCATTAGCAATGGAGATAGATTGGCTTACAGAATGGAGACACGACGCTTGGTGGACTGGTACAGCTGCAACAGTCTGCCTCTTAACGTGGATAAGATGGAAGAGGTGACTGTTGACTTCAGGAAAGGCCCATGTTGTCCACACCCCACTGCACATCAGGGCCTCTGCAGTGCATTTGGTGAAAAACAGCAGATTCCCTGATGTGCACCTGGCAGCTGACCTTAACTTGGTCAATTAACACCACCTCCACAGCTGTGAACACACAGCAGCACCTGAAGAAGGCAAGACTATTTTCCCCCCATTTTATGGGCACCTTTTGAGAGTGTTCTAGCCAGCTGCATCACTGTCTGGTTTGGGAACTGCAGTGTCTCTGACCCGTAAAGTCCTACGCACTGCAGAGAAGTTCATTGGGTCATCTTTGTAAAGTGTTGTATTTTGTAAAATTTCAGCATTGTGAAGGACCTCTCCCACCCCTCCCATGGTCTCTTTGTCCCATTTCCATCTGGCAGAAGATACTATAGCATCTGAACCAGTTCTGCCAACAACTTCTATCCCTGGGCCATCCGGACTCTGAGCTCTGTGCTGCCCCCCTGCCCTCAGATCTGCCCCTACTATTGAATTTATATGCAATACACTTTTTACACTTGTCACTACGATTCTTTTTATTATTAATTTTACTGTGGTTAGTTATTATATTACTATTTCAGATTATTACTATCTATTCACTTACTTGTTTATTTTAAAATATTTATCTATTTATATGAGTATAGTTCTTTACCTGTCCCATGTTTATTGCTTTGCACCCTAAACCCACCATAACCTATTGTCTATAGGGGAAGAGTGAAAGCTTTAGATTCGTCAAAAATTGTGATCTCCGGTTTTTGACAGATCTCGGTGTTTTATGGTCTCCTGATGCCGAAAACATCAATATCTCAATGATGGGTGTGTGTGTATCACACATTCAAAGTTTCTCGAGGATGCTCTAGAGCTAAAATGGCTGGATGGAAAAATACCAAACTCGAAACGTACGCCTGATATGAGATGATGATAAGCTGATTAGTTTTTGAGTCAAATCGTGGAAGAGAAAAAGGCACTCTAGGTCAGCCCTCAAATACCGCAATTATGCAATTAATTATGAATTCTTTGTGTCAATTGCTGTCGTAATAGCCTACGTTATGATCAGAAAGTTCAACATCAGGGCGGTAAACAATTACTGAAATGTTATAGTTTGGGTAACTTGGGTCCTAGGTCACAAAGCCTACTGATGCTCACGTTCAAATTTTGTACCTGTTGCACTGTGCCACTGTATGCTGCAATATGGTGTATGGATGGTACGACAAGAAAACCACTTGACTTGACCAAACTTACCACCTGTTGTCTCTTGGAATTAAGGAAGGCAATCACTTCCCATCCTGGCACTGGAGGTAAATGACAATGAAACTGAATTTCACTCTTAGAGGAGCAGAAGAGAGAATTTGAGAGAGAGCAAGCACTCCATGCCTAGACTGAGTGTTCTGGCCCAGTGGTTGTAACAGCTGTCAAAGTCACCAGAATCAGGGTTTGAATTTACACCATCTGTGTGGAGTTAGCAAATTTTTCCCCATTTGTTTTCCAAATCATTTGTTTTTTTGCTCACATCCCAGAAGCATGCAGGTCATGTTGATTGATGACTAAATTCGCCAGACCAGCATGAGTCCTCTGGTGGAATGACCTCCCATTCGGGGACTCGTTCCTGCTTTGCACCCTGTCTTTGTAGGCTACGGTTCGGCTCCCTGCGACTTTAAAGTTGGATTTGACAAGTTCAATAAACAGATGGAATGATTTTCCATTTCTTACACAACACCACTGATTGTAGTGACTGCTTTGAGTTGACCCCAGTGCTTTGTCTGTGCCCAAATAAGACATGGGCTCCTAGGTCTGAATAAGGAGGCTCACTTCTTAAATTGAATTCACTTTGTATGTAATTTTGTAATTTAAAAATTTCAGCATGAGCCAAAGAAAATAAAAATGTGCTTTACTGACCAAAAATCCTACTTGAATGGCTGCTTGTCAAATCGGAAATGAGAGAGGGAGAAAACGGTGTCTACCGACGCCCACCACTGTTGTGAGCAGCGTCCGCAGTTATCAAGTCGTGCCGTCTCTGAAAAGCTGTGTGATGTTTTTTTATAATTAGTACTTTAGCTTGACATGCTTGCAAGCATGTCAGAAAACAGTAATTACGCCTTCACAGATTCAGCTGAGGAAATACTTCATGGGCTTATTCTGAACCAAACGAGATCTGAAGATTTGAAGACTCTCCGTATAACTTCGATAACATGTAAGTACTTCAAAGATCAGAGGCCACTTTAATGAACAGCTCCTATCGACTGTACGGTATCTACCCGACTGAGATAAAGTTCTGCACTTTAATTCATTCTTGGTGATCCCGGTGCCACAGAGTGTGGACTTGTGCCATGTTGGTAGGACACACAATTAAGTATTTTATTTTCCTCTCTACATATGACAATACTACTTTACTACTGCTATTAGTGGTCAAAATTTGATCAAAATATCATTTTTAAAGGCATAAATGTCTTTCTCATAGTTCAGTTTCAGTAGTTTCCTTCTATTTACTCACTAGGTTCACTGCCATTTGAAGGTGCCAATCACTCCTTTAGATGCACGGTATCTTACCAACACAGCTTCCAAGGGATTTTAGGTAATTTTGCGTTTTTCCTCCTAAATTCTCTGTTTCAGAGTATCCAAAATGTGGTCAAATTTCCTTATTTTACCTCCTGTTTAACAGGGTATTGAACACTAGTGGTAGTTTTCAAAATAATTTTTAAAATGGCTTTAAATCCCGGCTTACTCACTGTTCATGTGAGATGTTCGCATTCTCCCAAAGTCTGCACGTTTTCTTCTACTGGTATTCTGGTCACAGCTCACTGTAGACTTTAAATTGGCCCCCATGTGAATAAAAGCCCGTCCTATTCTGAGAGACTCAAAGAATTCAACTTCTTTAGCCTTGAGCAGAGAAGGCAGTGTGGAGGCCTTACCCGGGCCTTCCCAGTTCTCCAAGGCAGCTATCAGATGTATCCAGCAGCATTCTTTAGTTAATCACATACTTGAGGACTCCATTGTGCATCTGTAGGTTTGACTGTTGCGTCCTGATGTCGTCCATGTGGAATTTGCTCATTGCCCCCCATGCTTGTTTCTCCTTTCGTATCCTGTAGATATGCTGGCTATTTAAGATGGCAACCAGGGAGAGTGCATCTTCACAAAAAATATTATGGGAATCTTGAACAAACTACTGGGTCATGTAGCTGAGGTGACAACCACGACAACTTCTAAGGTATCTGGAGGAGATTTTGGGACAACTAAACTAACTAGCTAAGCTAAGAAAATTGATGGACTGACCGGATGGCTTTTGTTTGTCTAAAACTGTATGTGTATGATGTGTTTGAGTGGGCCCTGTCAGGAGCGTGTAGCCCCCCACCTTACAGCTGGATTTTCACTGTTACACTGGGAGTAGACTGCTGGGGAAGATGCTCCAGTCAATAAGGGCTGATAATACCACAGCGTCCTCCATAATGGACGACCCAACTGGAGCAGCTTAAGAACTGTGTATGGCCATGAGTAGCACAGCACTTGCGGTTTACCTTGTACACCTCAGATTTTAGTGACAATACTGAATTATGTCATCTGCAGACATTTTCACAGGACACAGCCATACTTGGGTGTATCAGCGGTGGACAGGAGAATGAATACAAGACACCAGTGGAGGACTTTTTTGAATGGTGTAAACTGAAGCACCTGCACCTCAGTAAGACAAAGGAAATAATCGTGGCCCACTCTGCCCCCAGTTCTTATTGATGGTGAAGATGTGGAGATGGTGAGGACATGCAAGGACCTCGGGGTGGATCTGAACGACAGGTTTGAGCACCAACACAGAGGGTCAGCATCGCCCTCATTTCCTGAGGAGGCTGAAGTCGTTTGGTGAATGCAGGCCACTCTTACATGTTACATGCCAGTCTGTTTTCTCCATGTAGTAGTGTGCTGGGAAAATGGCATTAGTGCAGGTGATCCCAATAGACTAAACCAATGGATTAAAAAGGCTGCTTCAATCTTAGGAGTCTGGCTGGACACAATAGGAGAATCGTTACAACAGAGGGCACTCAGCCAGCTGCTGACTATCCTGGGCAATGACTGCCACCCTCTGTACGAGGCTTTGGCGAAACAGGAGAGCACATTCACTCACAGACTACCCTCAGCCATCAACCTCCAGACCCCTCAGCTCAAGTGGTCTTATTTCTCATCTGCTGAATGGGGAGCAGAGCTGCTGTAGCAAACATCTTAGCAGACAGCGACATACCGTGCCAAGGACTGGCATCCTGTAATGTGAAACTTTAACTGATAAGCAATTCAAATCACTTTACACTTATTACATACCTACACTTTACTAACTTACTTATAGATCATTCTTATTATATGTGTAGTTGTCAACACACTTAAGATTATTACTGTAGAATTCTTGGCTTCGCTCGCCAACCCCCACGACCTATGCTACACACCAGTCACTTTGCGTCTCTGCCACTCGTGTTGTGAAGAGGGGGGCTGAACACACCCCAAGGAGAATCCCCTCTTAAACGCTGATACAATGGGAAACAAGTAGTTTTTTTGTTTTTTTTTTTTTACTTCCTCTTTGCTCGATCAGCTGCTGGCCTGATCTGCATCTCGCACGGCACTTCAAACATTTAAAAGCCTGTACAGCAGCTGTCCTACTCTTTATCTATTATTCCACCCCATTCGTGGTTAAATCTCTTGGCACAAATTCTTGTCTTGCGGGACGTGAGTTCTTAATATTTTTTAGTTTGTAATTTAAAAACGGAATAAGAATCTGAAAATCTAACAACATCACATTAAAGTTCAATAAATTATGAAAAGAATGATACCAAACATATATATGTAGGTTTTAAAATAAGCCAGATTTAAAGCGTGACAAAAAAGTCACATATAAATGTTGCACAAAATCGTTGCACTTTTAAGCTAAGGATTTTATATATAGAGAGTAGATTTGTGCCTTTGTTGTCTGCCTGTAATTTCCATTGGGATTAATAAAGTATCTATCTATCTGTCTATCTTATAGTGCCTTTCATATCTGTCTGTCTATCTGTTATTTAATCATCGATATTAAAAAACAAAGACTCTGTTCCTGCCAGGATGAGTCAGCCATTTTAGTTTCAGCTGTCCTGTTTCATATTCACAGTTGACAGAATGAAGCACAGCTTAGTACGGTTAGATCATCAGGACAGGAAATCAGAAGCAGTCACTAACATACGAGTCAATAGATTTGTCAATTCTCATACTAGCAGCTGTGTATTGACGGGGGTCCTGTTAATAACTACAAGGTGTTCTGCCACAGTTTGTAATTAAAAAAACAAACATTTGAATGCTTGAATATGATAGCCATGGTAAGAAGCAGGGTGTGTTTGTAACTTGCTGTATGTAATGTGTGTTATTTTGGGGGACATTGGCTACATTAAGCTTATTGTTTTTTTAACACTTACTGTTATTCCAGTATTGTTGTAAAGCCAATAAACTATAAAAGGTTTAAGAGTATTAATAAAGCACTGTGATCAAATGTTTTAATACGCTTGTATTTCATAAAGGGGGTCAAACTGTTTTTTCACCTTGAGCCGTTCATCAAACGGCCTAATTTATCTTATTGGAATGTTTGCACGGCCTTTTGGCAACATTTTAAAAATCCTGCTGATGTTCAATTCAATAACATCCACTCACTAAAATGCTGAGCCTTCAAGCACTTGCTCTTAAATGGTGTCCTAAATGGTATCACAAGGGCTAATCTTACATGCACTGCATTTTATACAGGGTGGGTGGCTGGGTGTGTGTGTGTGTGTTTTGTTCTCCTTGAAACATGACATGAAATGGATGATCACAGGGAGAGTTGCACATAAATGTTAAAATTCAGTTCTGTCCCGTGCTAACCCTTCCAGCGGTGGTCCGTTTGCTCGTTTCTGACTCCAGTCCAGTTTTTAGGTCTGCGGTGTGTAACACTTGGAGAAATGAGAACTTAATGACCTTACAGAGCCCTAGAGAGAATGACGGAGTTCCCACTCTGAGTGGTCATGTGTGTGCTGGTGACCCTTTAGTGATAGCTGACAGAAATGTTGATCTTGTAAAGTTTGAATTGGGGGTTGCAGTCGGAGCAGGCGTCAGGAGTGTTTCTGTAATTACATTTAATGTTTGATAGAAAGGTGACGGCACCATCAGCCACTGTCACTTACACCTGAGGTTCTCCTCCCTGTCACACTTTGGGGATTTCGTCTTGGCTGTAAATGAATAACATATTTTCCGTTCGATGTCTGGTTCATTTTATTACCTCTCCTAAACATTTTTACTAAAAGCAGACATTTTTCCTCCTTCTCTAAGCACTGATTTGTACGCTGTTGACTTTAGCATGCACAATGAAGCTTACAAGGCGTAAGCAATTCTGAGACATGACCATACCTGTATGTGTGGTGTAATGGCAAAGACGCCGGACCTTAGTGCTCACCTCTGGCTGACTTCGTGACCCTAAATGAATCACCTAACCTGTTTTTGTCCTGGCTGGTTTACAAATTTCAGTAAACAATTCTAGTGGACCTTAATCTTATAAGTTAACAAATGTAGTACCAACATAATAAATATTAATGACCTGAGTAAACCATAAAACTTCAGGGTGACATATTTAACCAGCTTATGACAGATGTGTTCTGGGATGTTTCAGGTAAGACAGACAGACATTTTCAGGTGAAGTAGTTATGGTGCCGGAGTGATTAACACGTGCAAGTAAGAATTTCACTGGACCCTGCATATGTGACAGTACTGGCCCTATACGCTTTGTGGTCATCCGAGGTAGGAACAGCTTGATAACTGTTATAAATGTTGGGGTGCCCACCCGGCTTTCCCCGTTTACTTACAAAATGAAAACAGGTGCTCGATGATGCAAATACAAACAGAAATGTCACCCTCTGGCATTCTAACAGGAAACTTCTGCCTATCAAGGCTTCCGTCACCAAGAGATGCCATGCCTACCTCTGGGTGGTTGGCGTTTTATGCTCTGGGGCCTGGAAGGGGCGGAGTCAGTTGCCTTGGCTGTGCAGTTTCTCAGTACTTTGGAGTCAAAGGAAATATGACACAGTTAGTGGCAGCACCCCCTCTCAGCCAGCAGTGGTATTACATACCTGGGAATAACCAGGAAGATGGCAGCCATCTGATGTGCATGCTCGAGAATTACTTACTTTTTTGGCTGATGCCTTTATCCAAGGCGACTTACAACATTTATGATACAATGGGTTACATTTCTTTTTGGTTTTCCAGTTGGACCACAGGCAGGTCAAGTGACTTGCCCAGGCTCACACAGTGTCACTAGTGGGATTTGAGCCCAAAGGCTTAACCACTGCACCACAATGCCTGCTGCCATATCTCGCTATTATATAAAAAAAATCCGGTGACGAGACTTTTTACAAGAGAGATTTTTTCAAGTCCTACGAGACGAAACTTTTGACATGAGATTTTTTTAAGTCACACCCTCCTCTCAACTATATTCAACCACGCCCACAGTCCACTCAGATGTCATTCATGTGAATGCTTTTGACAGTCACAATTCCTGTTCACTCAGCTCTTCTAAATTTTAACATTTTCCTCATTTTAAGTTCCCAATTAAAGAAGACGTATTATGTCCAAATCTTATTGATGAATTTCATCCCGAAGAGTTATCAACAGAAGAAATGAGTACACAGGCAATCCTAGCACCGAGAAACGATGAAGTCAAATGAATTAACACGAAAATTGTCGATCAGTAACACAGCAAATTGGTTAAATGCGTAATAAAAGATTATGCTGAAACAGCTGGTGGTGATGGTGCAGAAGATGAAAACATCAACTCACAATATCCCGTAGAATATCTACAACCGTTAACACCATCCGGTCTTCCACCGGTCAAATTACTGTTGAAAGAAGGATGTATCCAAGAAAGGAAATGTAGTGCATCTTCCCTGGATAACATTAGACACCAAAGGAGATCTTGATATGCCATTTGTATTAAAACGTTAACCAATTCCTGTTCGAATAGCTTTTGCAAAGACAATTAACAAATCACAGGGAGAAACATTCGAAAAAATCGGTTTATTTATTAGAGAGAAAGAAACGAAATTCTCTCACAGGCAGTTATACGTTGCGTTGTGAAGATGTAAGTCTAAACACAGAATCAAAATTCAATGCGATATTCATGAAGATTTAATTCAAAATATTGATTTTACTGAAGTTTTCCAGTAAAAGTGTAAGTTTAAAAAATATTTGCGTTTTAATTTCAAAGCCAAACAGAACGAAATCATATAACGCAATAAATACCTCTAATGCAACATGAAACAGTTTACTTTCAAATTATTACATTTTACTGTTTTTACTATGCTTAATTATGAACTGTAATGTAAAATAGTTTAAATTACACATCCGCATCCCCATACGCGAGTGGCAGAGCCGTGAAGTGGCTAGCATGTAGCGCCGGCCCAGGGGTTGGTGAGCGAAGCGAGCAGGGGGCAAAGTCCCCTAGTCTTATATATAAATGTGTACGTGTGGAAGTGTGTGTGTCTGTCCAGCCTGGAAGTGAGAGATGGAGTCGGGCTAGGGGTTCCACCTCCGAGGATACACAAGCGAGGCCAGCACATCGGCAAAACAAAACATCTGAAGAGAGAGTCACTCACTTATCCGTTATTACAGAAGTGAGGTGAGCACATCGGCAAAACGAAACCTTCCAAAGAAAGACAAAGTTGCTTAGCCGCTAATGCACAAGCGATGAGAGCACATCGGCAAATCGAATCCTCCTAGGAGAGAGACGCCCAGAGTAGTTCCTTTCAATTGCCTGACATTTCTACATTTCTGTTTTCTTTTCTGTAGTTTTTTCAATAGTTTCTAGGACTCTGGGCTTTTTACAGCACAGGCTTACACAGTTAGTTTACTATATAATGTGCACTGAGATCCCAGGTGTCACGGTGCCTGCATTTGTTTCATAGAGAAGCCTGTCATCTGCCACTGGCCTCCCTATTGGTGGCAGACTGTATGTGACATTTTTCGAAAAGGGGTGGCTATTGGGACAACTTGCCTAATAGCTAATCACATGAGCCTGATCGACTGAATGGCCTCTTTTGTATGTCACAATCCTTACAATGGTGTTAAAAACGTAATTGTGCCAAGTTCGTAGGTGGTTTCCTGCTCTGTAGTGAGTGCTGACATCTGACTTCATTTAGACGAAGTCTTTGGTCGGTAAGCGTGGTTATACACACTGTACAGTAGTCTGAAGAGTTGCCATTTTTTGCAGATCGATTTTCTGAATGTGCTTCTTATTATTAGCAAGACTGGTGGACTGAAGAGCCTGACGTGACTTAGAATTGGGTGGCATTCTGGTGTTGTACTGTCATTTGAATTGAGCCTCCCGGGTCTGACCCCTGCGGCCACTTACTTTCTTTTTGGACATTTTTTCCTCAACTGTGCAGGTCCTCATTTTTCTTCCTACATCCCAATCACTTGCAGGTTAAGTTAATCAGAGCCTCTAAGCTGGACATCTATGTGTGTGTGAGTCCTTTGATACAGTGGCACATTATCGAGGGTCTGTCTTTGCCCTGATTTACATTAAGAGGTTTTTAGAATTGTATGGTTTTTGTTTTTAGATTTTTGGAAGAAACCAAAGTATCTGGAGAACTGGTACAATGATAGAGAAAGTACGTGCAAACTCCACACAGACCCAGACTGGAGCCCGGTTTTCTGAACTGATCCGCTTTATTTGTTACTGCTTGCTTTGCTCGCCAACTCCCCAGCAACTTCGCGTGTCTGTCGCTCACATATGTGGATTTCACTTTCGCCAAACAACAAAACTTTTAATTCTCATGGATAAGTCTCTTCATTGGGAAGAAACACTACTTTTCCCTGATGGCAACACGAATTAGATGATCTACATGTCTCTAACTTAAAGTTTAAAGCCAAACAATATCCACATACTTCTGTCATATCACCTACTGTATGTCCATATATTCGATCTCTTTTCGCTTTTACCTTTTCATCAATATCACATTGAATTTTGATCCCGTGTTTGGAATTTCATTGTGACAACGTAATGTATAACTGCCTGTGAGTGAATATCGTTTCTTTCTCTCTGACAATAGCATTCACACAAATGAGAAATGATTGAACCATGTGCGTGGTTATGTGGGCAGGACTTTTGTAAATCTCTTTGCATAAAGTCTTGTCTCGCGGATCTTGAAATTTTCTCACGCGGGCTTTCACTTTCACCAAACAACAAATCTTTTAATTCTCGCTGATGCGCTTCTTCATTGGGAAGGAACACGACTTTTCCCTGATGGCAACATGATCTACAAGTCTCTAACTTTAAAGTTTAAATCCCAACAATATGTTATCTCTTTTCACTCTTCCATTGTTTCACTGCGTAATAATTTCCATTTGTTTGCGCTAACTCGATATTTACTGTCATTTTTTTGAGACTTTTGAATTTTCATACTTCCATTATCTCTAACCTGCTCTGCATGTGTATCGTTTCAACGTTTTTGAATTCTTTACAATATTCTACTTTGTCATCTACTCTTTGTCTTTTATTTCCGGCCCTGGGCATGGTTAAATCTCCTGCCACAAAGTCTCGTCTCTCTTCCCAATATTTTTTTATTATAATAGAGAGACAAGATATAATATTTCTTTACATTTATGTAGCGCTTTTCTTACTAGTGCTTCGGTGAGTGGGGAGCCACTTCAGTTCCCACTAATGTGTAGCCTCCACCTGGATGATGTAACGGCAGCCATTTTTGTGACAGTACGCTCACCACGCATGAGCTGTTAGGCGCTGAAAGAGAAAGCCAGTTAGACACAGGGGATGATTAGGAGGCCAGAATGACTAGGCCATGGTGGGCAGTTTAGCATGGACACCCTGCTCTTTACAAAGGGATCTTTTATGACCCTAGAGAGTTGGGACCTCAGTTTTACCTCTCATCTGAGGGACGGTGCCATTTTAACAGCACAGTGTCCCCGTCACTGCACTGGGGCATTGGGATCCACATTGAGACCCCTAACCCTAAACCTGCTGGCCTCACCAACACCTCTTCCAGCAGCCACCCCAGCTTTTCCTGGATGGTCTTCCACCCAAGTCCTGGCTGGGCCCAAACATGCTTTGCTTCAGGTGGGTGACCTCTTCTGAAGTTTTCTGGCTGCTGGTTTGTTCATTTTATTGAATTGCACGCCTTGGACTGTTACAGAGTGAAGTAATTATTGCCAGCGTGTTACATCATTCAGCCGAAGAACATAATAAACAACCTGCATGCAGTTGGGTTTGCCATGTTGACTGAGCAAAGCCGCTGCTCTTAAATCCAGAGGTTTCATTAACACCACCTCCATTTATTAAACCAGCTCTGAGATTTTCATTTATTTTGATTGATTGATTTTTTTTTTTCTTTGTTCGAACTGTTGCACCTTACATTGCTCTTCTCAGGCAATTCTATGCACACATTCGGTTAGCGTCCGACTTTAATTTTATGGCCAAAATAATAATCCTTCCAGAAAGCGTGACCTCCACTTTGTTATCTAAATTATAGCCTTGACACAGAATGCTGTTCTGATGATATCAGATGTGTGCCGGTTTGACTGGCATTTTTTGAATGTGAGTGCAAAGGTACTCATTATTGGGTGTTGTAAAAAAAAAAAAAAAAAAAGTTAAGGACAAGTTTCAGCTCGGGACGGTAATATCGGGCTTGTTGGTTGGTTTTCTTATTGTATAGCAAGTGTACATTATCAATCTTTTTGATTAAGTAACTGTGTTGTTTAGCAAATGATATCCATGAATGAGAGCCAGGTGGCGCAGAGGTCAGCCCTGCCGTTGCCTCACACTTGTCCTGGTGTCTGTATAAACACAGGGATCTCCAGTCTCTGTATTACATCTCACATGAAGAAGGGGCCCGATTTGTCTTAAAAGCTTGCATATTGTAATCTTCACATTTGTAGTTAGACAATAAAAGGGGTCATCTTTCTTGACTACTCACTAAGACGTTTCTTCAAATTCTGACCTGTGAACTTATGGAGTAGTGTGCACATAAGGCGCTGCCAGCCTAGGGTTTAGCTCCCACATACTGAAAAGGTTAACGTTTTATTTAATTATTAACATTTAGTGGGGCAGGAGTGGCAAGGAGACCAGGGTTCATGTCCTCCATGCATGGAGTTCTCCCCGTGTCTGCAGAGGTTTCCTCCCATAGTCCAGAGACATGCAGGTCAGGTGGATTGGTGATACTGAATTGGCCTGGGTGTGTGTGTTGCAGGGTGTGTGTGTTTTCACCCTGTGATGGACTGTTGCCCTGTTCAGGGTTTGTTCCTGCCTGGTGCCCTATGCTGGCTGGGATGGGCTCCAGCACTCCCTTTTCAGGACAAAGCAGGTTAGAAAATGACTGACTGAACGTATTTAACGCATTCTGTTCCTCCAGATGATTTTTTGCCTTCACCTATAAAAGGCATCACAATATAATTTTGTATATAACAAAATGAACAAATCAGATTCCATTTAGTCCCTTCTAATGATGATGACGAGTTTTGATCGAGTATGTTATAAAATATTGACGTCTCGGACTATACAGGGGTGGTGGCCGCTGCCTCCGCTATAATTGCTAATCCATGTGTCTGTGGTCTCCTAGCAGGAAAGTCTCAATTAGCCAAAGTAAGGCAATTAAAAAAAAAAAAGAAAGAAAACAAGAAAATGAACAATTGTTTCACTGAGGTCTTAAAGGGGATGAAAATGCTTAAAATGCAGTGCACAGACATGCAGCTCAGGTGAAATAGGGATGCTAAATTAGCCCGTGTGCGTGCGCACATGTGCGTGTGTGTGTGTGTGTGTGTGTGTGTGTGTGTGTGTG
>JANRMT010062816.1:235142-247287 GCA_026402145.1 Polypterus bichir lapradei | reverse complement strand
GTGTGTGTGTGTGTGTGTGTGTGTGTGTGTGTGTGTGCGCTCACCCTTCCTGCCCAGGGATTCACTCCTGCTTTGTGCTCTATGGGATAGGCTCCAGCAGACCCCCCCATGACCCTGGTCTAACCCTAACCCACCTAATCAAAGCACCCTGATGTCCGTACATTGATGGATTAAAGGCCAGAAGTCCACGTGACCGTCATCATCAAGTCCTTCCATGAGAACCCTGAATACAATGAGGACTGATCATTTATGTTTGGTAGAATGCCTAGAGGGGGCTGGGTGGTCTCATGGCCTGGAACCCCTGCAGATTTTATTTTTTCTCCATCTGTCTGGAGTTTTTTTTGTTTTTTCTGTCCTCCCTGGCCATCGGACCTTACTTTTATTCTTTGTTAATTAGTGTTCCCTGATTTTAATTCTTACTTTGTCTTTTTTTCTCTTTCTTCGTCATGTAAAGCACTTTGAGCTACATTATTTATATGAAAATGTGCTATAGAAATAAATGTTGTTGTTGTTGAACACACATGCAAGAAGCACAAAACAGCAGAATATAAAAGCACCTGTGACCCAGCTAAAGATAAGAGAGCAGTCACAGTGAGGCATGCTAAAGACGCACTGCCGTAGGTGTAAGGAAGCCTCAGTCACATTTCCTGACACACTTCTGTTGTATAAAGCGTTGGATTAAAGTACTCGGTTAATGTCAGCATGCCATGGAGGGGATCATGGGGGCCATTGGGCACATCATCAGGAGAAGAGTGTGTGGCACCAGAGGATTTTGCCGACTGTAGCTGTTAGGTGTTGGTTCTCTGGCTGTGTCCGCTTGATTTTGAGGAAATGTCCGATGGTTAGATAGCTCAATGAATTCCAGTAGGACAGCACGTAGATGTTCACCATTGTGATGGACAGACAGCCTGGGAGTGAGCAGCAGGGTGTGTTAGCTCTTCTTTTTATTATCTTACTTAAGCATTACTTATAGTTAGACCAATAAATAATGCAACTGTCCTATACAGCCCTTCTTACTCCATTCTGCCAGGTCCTTGGTCATCAGCTCAGTCTCGTTCTTTTTCTTGTTCTCTTTTATTTGCAAGGGGTCTTGTCTCTCAGCTCATATAGCATCTAATTTTCCAAGTAAAAGCTAAAAAGCCGTATTTATGTGCATAGGAGGGCTTCATCTATGTGTTAATATACACGTATGTAACAAACACTGATACGTCTGCATAATCAATCGATTATTATGTTTTGACTCCTTTTGCTACTCACTACAATGGCCCTTTCATGGCTGACTCCTGCCTTGCACTTTAATTATACAAATCTCTGAGCCTCCAGCATCCTTGTAATTAAATATGCAGGTTGGGGAATAGAATGAATGAATATACTTGAAGGAATAACTTTACTTTTTTAGAAGAGACACTTTCCCGGCTTTCCTTATTCCACTTAATTTTGCCTGCATAAGAAATCTGAAACATGGAGGCTCTTTCTAAGGAGAGTATCAAAGGCAAACGATGGGGCCTTCACTATCATTTATGAATTGCTGTTTTGTTAATCTTCACAAGTGTGTTTATGTAAGTAAACGTAAGATTTTTGTATTTTACCGTTATCACTTTATAATCTCTTTTTATATAAAATCCAACGTCTGTATGTCTGTCCGTTTTTTCACGAGAGAACTACTTAACAGATTTAGATTTTTTCTATAATTTGCTTGAACATTCCGGTTGATTTTGCGACTTCTCTCATCGTGCTAAGAATCATAGCTCGCTTACAGGAGTGATATATGTACACTGATCCGAGACAGGGCCGAGGGGAAAGGGAAGTGGGAAGTATCATAGTTTGCTTGTAGTACCGATTTATTCGCGCTAATACGAGACAGACGCAGCAGGCCGAGGGGAGGGGGCGGGGCTCTCCTCACTCACACTCCAGCCTTTGGGTGAATCTTACATCTGCTTAGTTAGTGAATTAGAGAACTATTTAACGGATTTAGATCAGATTTTTTTCTAGAATTTGCTTGAACATTCTGGTTAATTTTGTGACTTCTGTCATCGCACTAAGAATCATAGCTCGCTTGCAGGAGTGACATATTCACACTAATCCGAGACAGAGGCCGCGGGCCGAGGGGACAGGGAAGTGTGACGTCAGGAGTGGGGAGCCGGGCAGGGCAGGGTCCTCCTCACTGTCCTGTTTCACTACTACGTGGGTGGAACTGCGGGGCTGGCTAGTAGTAACTAAGTCTGGGCACTCAGATCATGTGCTCAGTGAAGAGAGACAAAAGGGAGCAAACTGCATGTACCTGCTTTGAATCTGGCAAACCACTGGCCTAAAATACACACTTTATGGCAGTAAACCAATACAAGCTACTGGAACATCTTCTTTAAATGTTTTTCTCGACCTTAATAATTATTCTTTACATTTATCTAGTGCTTTTCTTACTACTCAAAGTGCTTCAGTGAGTGGGGAGGCACTTCAATCACCGCTAATGTGTAGCATCCACCAGGATGATGCGACGGCAGCCATTTTTGGGCCAGTATGCCACCACCCATTAGCTGTTAGGTGGTGAAGTGTTGAGATAGCCAATTAAAGGCAGGGGATGATTAG
The DNA here is from genome assembly GCA_026402145.1 of Polypterus bichir lapradei. Lineage (NCBI taxonomy): Eukaryota > Metazoa > Chordata > Cladistia > Polypteriformes > Polypteridae > Polypterus > Polypterus bichir. The sequence goes on along the minus strand of JANRMT010062816.1, from coordinate 244,701 downwards.
GGGGCCAGAATGACTAGGCCATGGTGGGCACTTTAACCTGAACATAAGGATACACCCTGCTCTTTACAAAGGATGCCCAGGCATCATTTATAACTGCAGAGAGTCAGGACCTCAGCTTTACGTCTCCTCCAAAGGATGACACCATTTATACAGCACAGCGTCCCCGTCACTGCACTGTGGCATTGGGATCCACATTCAGACCACATGGTAAGTCCCCCCCACCAACCCCGATTGCCTCACCAACACCTCTTCCAGGAGTCTCCCAAGCTTTTCCTAGATAGTCTCCTATCAAAGTCCTGGCTGGGCCCAAACACACTTAGCTTCAAGTGGGTGACCTCTTCTGAAGTGTGGGTGCTATGGCTGCTGACCTTCTTCACCAAGTCCTACATCTAGAGATCTAAGCACTCCAAGGAAGTCCAGAAGGAACGCATATGTTTTACTCTTCATCAGTTATACATAATATCAGAAGCAGGTCAGAATATCTTTATTGTCATTGTAACAAATACAATGAAATTAGGTGCAGTCCCTGCAGTGTCAAAAAAAAAAAAAAAAAAAAAAAATTTTACTTTTGATGCATCTTTGGTGTCTTTGTGCTGTAACAAAACACACAAAAACAAAATTAAAGGTTTGGGGACCGTCCCCGTTTAGTAGAATTGACTGACACAACAGACTTGAGTCCAGAATAGAACTGGGTAATACAGAAATAATGAAACAGCAGGAAGTGATGTAACAAGAAAGTGGCCTTCAGGGATCGGAATGACCTCATCTGGAGGTGAGATCTTGAGGGGTGGGACTGGAAGTGACATCATCAAGGTGTTCTTTATTCGGAAGTGATTGTTGGACTGGTCCTTCAGCTGCTCTGCGGGTAAAAGAGGAGAAAAGGTTAGAATGCTGCGCCAACCCCTGAGCCCGTAATCACACGTGTGTGGCAGTGTCTTACCTTGTGTTAGCTTAGATTGACCTCAACCTTCTTACAACTTTTATTAAGATTTTTTTTTTAATTTTAAATAAGTAAAAAACACAATTACGGTACTTTAGTATACAGCAAACTAATAGTTCAATGATCTATCCTTCCATTTTCTAAACTGTCAATGCAGGATGGCACCTGTGTAGGCAACCTCAGAAGAGAAGCAGGAACCAACACTGGACTGGACATCCATCCACTGTAGGCCACTTTCCAACACACCTGTTGGGAGAAGGCGCACCCACCACACGACAAACCACCGGGATTGGGACCTGAGTGCTGCGGGTGACACCTCAGCACCACACAGGAACAGTGTGAGTTTATTTTACAGTGGCTGGAGTGCCCCCAAGTTGGAGAACCTGCTTGCAAAACTGGATGCACACCAGGTCTATTTAGATTTCCTAGTAAGCCAAAACGTCTTTGGGATGGGAAAGTAGGATAACATGGAGAAGCCCCACATGAATGTTGAGGTCAGGTCGAGTTGGGGAGCATGCACTGGTACAGCGTGGTGCCACCCCCACCACACAACAGAACAGCTTGGGATCCTGGTTGACAACCCCCAGGCAGACATGCGGTCCAGTCCCACCCTCCGGAAATGACCATCTATCTGCCATGACCAGGTGTTACTTTGGCATCCCCTTGGTCTGGTCCACCCACTCAGGTCCTCGACAATGAGGATGCAGCGTGCCGGATCACCCTCAGGTAATCGCTCCACATGGCTGTAGTGCTGTAACTGATGCTCCCTCACAATGCTGGTAATGTGCCTCATTCAGGACTCCATTAGCAACCGCTCGTTTGTCAGAAAGTCAAACCAGTGGTACCCAAGGATTCTCCAAAGAGACACAGTACCGAAGAAGTCCAGTTTTTGTCTCAGGTAATTGGACAGCGTCCATGTCTCGCAACCATGTAGCAACACAGGAAACACCAGGACTCTAAAAGACTCAGACCTTCGTCCTTTTGCAGATATATCAGAAGCCCCCCCCATGCTCTCTCAATCCGTCTACTGACTTCATAGGAAGAATCACCAGAGAAATGAATGTCACTGCTGAGGTAAGTAAACCTCTCGATTTCCTAGGTATGACGTTAAACTGCATCCGGCCCTGCAAGTGGTCCTCCAACTTGCAGGGAAATTATGTGGGTTGGTGACAGGATTGGCACTCCAGCCACCGAAAAAAAACTTCACACCGCTCTGAGACGACAGACAGGAATCCTTTCTGCTCTCTGCGGGAGTAGCTCTTATTATTCTGCTCGCATTATGAAGGGGATGGGGGAAAGCCCTCGGAAGCCCCATCCCCAGAAGAGCCAATGGGGTCAGGCCTGTCAGGGATCAGGACTGGTGTGGCGCTGAGGTGTCGCCAGCTGCACTGCAGCACTCAGGTCCCAATTTGAGGCGGCCTATCCGGGTAGGCACGTGGAAAATCTTGTCTCACCGGCATGAATGTTGAGAAAGTACCTTTACACCACACAGAGTGTGTCCAGGCCGGGATTTCCTAGGACTTGATGGCAGCAGCAGCACTAATCACTGCTCCACCATGCTTCCCTTGACATTATAGCTAATACAAAGTAACCACCAAAGATCTGTTGAGCATTAACAGAGCTATAAACACATCATCAGGGACAGTGGGCAGTGGTAGAATACGCGGTAACAGCCCAGCTCAGGTTTTCACTAGATTCATCCACTTAGTGTTTTCAAAATATGTACCGTGTTTATCTTGAGCCCATAACGCTTCTATCATTTCCACTCGATAGTAGAGATTACGTCACTTTTGATAATTTAGGTCCCTTAATGTAAGTCCTTCCTTGTGTGTGTCAGTGTTTGCTTTTGCTGTGTTTATTGTGCTGATTAGTTTGTATATTTGAAAGAGTATTGTAATCTTAGTAGGTGTGTACAGTAAGCCATGATGGATGCCGTATGAAATAAATGTTTATTAGAGATGCAGTTTTTATTTGCTGAAATCATTTTGTCAGATTCTAAGAGTGTCACCAATGTATTGTCTCTGTAGTCCATTATTCTTCCCAATACTATATACCTTGCTATCTTGATAAAAAAATAAGAGGTCTAGAGCTTGAATCAACCCTTTTTAGGCAGGATTTTACGTACAGGAATAAATCTGTATTATAGTTCACTTGCGGTACCGATTTATTTGCGTGAATACGAGAACGACACAGCGGGACGAGGGACGGGGCCCTCACTCACTTAATAATAATATAATAATAATTCATTACATTTACTACCCTCGGGGCGTATCTTACATCCGCTTAGCTAGTGAACGAGAGAACTTGTTAATGGATTTAGATATTTTTTTTTTTTCTAGAATTTGCTTGAACATTCCGGTTGATTTTGCGACTTCTCTCATTACGCTGAGTATCATAGTTCGCTTGCAGGAGCGATATATTCGAGCTAATCCGAGACAGAGGCCGCGGGCCGAGGGGAGGGGGAAGTATGACATCAGGAGTGGGGAGCCTGGTGGGGTCCTCCTCACTGTCCTGCTTCACTACTACGCGGGCGGAGCCGCGGGGACGGCTAGTAGTAACTAAGTCTAAGCACTCGGAGCATGTACTCAGTGAAGAGAGGCAAAAGGGAGCAAACTGCATGTACCTGCTTTGAATCTGGCAAACCACTGGCCTAAAGAATACACTTTATGGATGTAAACCAATACAAGCTACTGGAACATCTTCTTTAAATGTTTTTCTTGACCTTAATATTAATTCTTCACATTTATCTAGCGCTTTTCTCACTACTCAAAGTGCTTCAGTGAGTGGGGAGGCACTTCAACCCCCACTAATGTGTAGTATCCACCTGGACGACGTGACAACAGCCATTTGTGGGCCAGTATGCCACCACACATTAGCTGTAGCCAGTGAGGTGGTGAGATAGAATGATGGCATAGTAATTACAGCGACTCCCCACTATCCCGGATTGAAATCCTGGCCTGTTTACTGTTTATATGGGATTTGCTCTTTAGGGTTTTGTCCCCCCGTTTTGTCACGTGTGTTGATTGGGGACACTAATTTGGCACCGGGCGCTTGTCTAAACTTCTAATTCTGTCGGGTTAGAGTCAGGATGCTCCCTCAGAAATAATTCATTGGAATTGATAATGGAAAGCTGGGTGAATAGGAATGCCGTTTATCAGTCTCACAAGATCCTCAACTGAATTAAACAGGTTCAAGAAATAGCTGCATAAAGACCACCTCAGCACCCTGTAATGGGCCAAGCGTGTTCACAAAGCGACTTGACGGATACAGTCTGTGCTCTGATTTTTTAGTAGCTTCTTTTTTGTTGCCTCAGTATTACCAGAAGCGGCTTAGCAGCACCCCTGTGCAAATCTCTACCGATGCTGATGTATTTCCATGTTCCTCCTTTTGTCAGCCGACCCAGTGCTTCATGTTCTACAAGCCTAAGCCTGCTGGTGTGAACTCTGGGGACATAAAGCCTTTCTTTGATGCTGGTGTGCGGTGTGGTACAATTTCCCTACGGGTAAACATTTCTTGTGAGTTAGTGGCCGTGTGGATGGTGTAGGCAGCAGATCCTGTAAAAACAAAAAAACGAAAAAATAATGGAAACCCCTCAGTATTCCAAATGTGACCTCTTCACTAAGCCATGGAGGCGTTGTGAGGCACTGGCCTTTAAACTGCACCTCTGACTCACTATTCCGTGAAAATCTTTCCATAAAATAATTGTTTAATTAATTGTATTTTATGTCATATATTACCTTGCATAAAGACATCAGTCAGATAAGATAGAATGAGGTGTTTCTTTAATGACTTGCAAAATGATTTCATAATATTCACTGGCAAGGTCACGAAACGTATTTGAAGTGAACATGATGTCAAGTAAAGGCTCGAGAACAAAAGCCGAGATCCTCACTAAACATACAGAACAAAGCAGCGATATTTATTATACTTAGCTGGATGGATGTTAAGGCAAAGTCGTCTTTGAGGGGGTTTAACAATGGATTTTTTTCCTTTATTGTGTGGCCCAGATGATTAAACCCTGGACTGTAAAGCAAGTAAAAAGGTGTCGGTGCGACGGGCACACCCTTTTGTTTACTCCCATCCTGCATTAAGCTCCCTGGCTTGATGGTCACTCACTTTTAGGTGCTTTCCGCCTCGATGTATTGTCTCTTAGTGGATTTTGGTATTTTTTACAAACCGCCCCAACCTCAAGTTTTAGTCGTACACCATGAGGCACCCAAAAAATAAAGAAATCACAGAAAGAACCCTGTGCTAGAGGTGGTCCCTTCCTTGTATGCTCTGCGGCTGGGATAGTCTCCAGCCTCCTGCGCTCCCACTCAGAAAATGGTTTCCCACACACTCCCCAAAAATGTGTGCCTTAGGTGAATTGGCCGACTGAGGACGTGAGAGTGTGCCCTGTGATGGTATGGCACCCCATCCTGTCTCGCATGTTTTGCTTGATGATTCGGGGCCAAGCACTTACTCCCCTGCAACCCTGGAGAAGTGTGTTTGAAAATACAAAAATGTATAGGGTAGAATTTAATTCCTAGATAAAAAAAATGAAAAGCGTAAGTACCCTTCTTTTGTAGCCCACTGTGTGATTTAATCCTTTCCACCAGTAGATGCTGTGAAAAGAGATCTGTGGGATCTGAAAGTGTTGAGCGGCCAGAACTGTTCATTTGAATTTATGTAAAAGGGAAGACACGGCTCGCGTCTCGTATGTCCAATCGTCATATACGTTCTCCATTCCTGTGCGTCGCCTAATCAAAACCTGACTTTTGCTTAATTTAAAAAATGTGGAAAATTCACAAAAAGTTAATCTTTTCCAAATATCCCAACTGTTAATGTTGCCATTGTTTCCAGTTACTTTCAGTTGTCTGATAATCTGTCCGTGAATTCCAAGTCCAAAGCTTTAATAAATGGTAACTGTTAGAATTGCGTTAACACTAACTGAATACAAACAAAGCAGCGCCCTTTCAATATCTGCCAAGATCGTCCATTTCCTTGTTGCTCTCTGTGAGCTGTTCTCGGTGGTGTTCTCAAATGTTCGCTTAGTCATGCTTCCATGTTTTTGTGAAGTACTAGGGTGTTTTAGTGTGTTAGCCATGACGGATGGAGTGAGAAGTAAAACAAAATGACACCTTTTATTGGCTAACTAGAAAGATTACAATATGGACGCTTTCGAGGCAACTCATGCCCCTTCTTCAGGCGAGATGTGAAAAGCCTCATCAGGCCTATTTTGAAATTAACAAGAGCCCCCCCAAGTGCAATGGGTGACCAAGGTCCTTGCGTTGGGGACAGGGGGTGACAGAATCACTATACTACGAAAAAGACAGCAAAGTCTGTTTTTTTTTTTTTTTTGTTTTACTCGATTTTTTTTCTTTACTGCGAAAAATCTTTGAATGTAGAAGAATTGAGGAACTGGAGAATGTACAGGTGTCATAATTAACCTTGCCTTTGTTGTAGAGGAGTTGAACTGGAAAATTCACTTTTTTTTTTTTGAGCCTAACCTGTAGCACCAGCAGTACACCAAGTATGTCTGGGATGGGGGATTATTCTCACGGAAGGCAAGCTGACATCATTTCAGCGAGCTTCTCTTTTGTCCTATCCCCACGTTGGGGACACACCTGTTGGTTGCCCAAAACGAAAGCGATTGGTGCGTTGTAAATAATGCACCTGCGTTGGGAGGGGTGTTGGGATACATGTAAGCCAAGCCCTTTACAAATTCTGCCTCTTCACATTTAAGCCTTAAACAGGTACCGGAGGCGCACCACTCTGAAGAATCCGTGCCAGAGAAGACACTGCTTCCTTATTTAACTGATCATTACTTATTTATTTTCTCTTAGTACCTTTTTATTTTAAGAATATTGCCTTGTTCGTTCATTTCTAAAGTGTAACTACTTGTGAGAAGTTGGTCTTTAACAGCGGAGAGATCTGAAGATAAGGGCCCTTCTCCACAACCAGACAATCCTGCCTTTTTACTCAAGTCTGACGACTTTTTATGGTGGGTGGAATGGAAGGGTAACTTGCTTCAGGGCAAACAAAGTTATTTTAATGTTTATTTCTCTTGTTGTTTCGCTGCTCATCGCTATAAGGTACAGTTAATGCTTTTTTTTTTTTGTTTTTACAAAAGGAAGCAGCTTTCGTAACTTGGAATGATTTTTGAGAAGTAGGCAAGCTATACAAAAGAATACGTCTTGGGTATCAGATTCCTGCCTGTTTGAGAAGGGGCGGACGGAGTTCTCAAACATTCATTCTTTGACAGGCTAAACCAGTTAGGGCAGGTAGAAGCAATAAACCAGTCTTGTCAAAAGGGGCAAAATGGGAGGATTAGCTCTTATTGTACAACTTCTCAAAGAGCATTAAGGAAATGGGTAATGTAAAACTGATTGGAGTTAATATTTTTTATATAGGGATCTAGTGAAAGATGTGCTTTTTAACTTTAATAAAATAGAAAAAAATAGGATCAGATGTGAGGTGCAGAACAGTGGCTCAAGAATAACTTCTGAACCTTTTGCTAACTTGCTTTACACTGTATTTAGTGATTAAGAAATGGTTATATTTTTTTGAGTTAAAATTAAAATAAAATGGCTATAGTCAATTAAAATGACATGTCCAGTTTTCCACTTGGGAGGCAATTCTGTTGGCTACTGTTTTCTTTGTCCTGCCTTGCTTTTCCGGGCCCTGTTTAAGTTGTTAAAGAAATGTCTGGTGTTTGCTTCGCAGGGCCTAAGCACTAATCTGGCTCTCTCAAGAGTCGTAGTCTATTTTGCAAACGTGGGCTTGCCCTTACTTGTTTGCTTTGATGTTTAAGACGGTTGTCTGCCATTTCTGGGATTCTCGGCAGAAGGAATAATAAGGGTATTGCGAAAAAAAAGTAACACACGCAGACCCAAATATACTTTAACATTGTAGGAAAAACTCCTTGGGAGTGTCTCTGTTTCTGTCTCTCTCTACCCCCTGTTCCGTTTTTGCGTTAACTCATCTTTTTAAAAAATTCATTTTCCTTCCTGTTTAATGGGCAGGCGAAAACAAACAGCATCAGAGGGGTCCGCAGAGCAGACAGGGAGAGAGTACCACCCTGTTTAGGGTCAGAACCTTCTGAGGCTCGACAAGCAAAATGGTCAATTCCTGCAAGGCAGCGATGGCAGCACGGTCCTTGTCCAGCCCGCGGTTTTTTGTTAGCTTGTTTGCCGAGTTTTTGTTGCACAATTTAAAAAGTTATAAATGAAATATTACAAAATAGTTAGAAATACTCTGATTTTGTGCAAATGAATTTCTAGACACATTTTATTTAGAAAGACAAAGAGCTGTTAAAGAATGTTCCTCTTTAGTTTTTATACTAATTGTTTCAATTCGCTTAATTAATTAGTTTAGTATTGTATTAGCAAGAACATCAAGAAAAATGCTAAATTTGATGAATCATTCCTTCTCATAAAAGAAGTGAAAGTTAGCCTTTTCCGGCATTGCTTTGTAAGGTTGCTCTTTTTCTCTTTATGACGTTTGTGATTAATCAAAATAAGTCTTAAGGCATTAAGAGCATATCAAGAACTACAAAGATTCATTGCTACAAAAACCTTCTCGGGTTTTATTCTGCGAAAACACTCGCCGTGTTCCGTTTACGCTTTGTACAACTGGAGTTTAAGAATGATAGAAATGTAGTCGGATATCAAATAAGACAGCCATTTTGTCATTATGACTAAGCATCCTGTGCTTTGTTTAATTGTACAAAACAGCCGACATCAATGGCGGTTTGACTGAAAGCACTAAGGTGACCTTCTTAATGAGTGTACTGTCTGATTTACATTATTCTGCTTTAAACACACAGGCTTAAATGATAATTGACTCGGAGTCACGTTCAATTAGACAAATACTCAAGCCAAAAGATGATTATATATGTTATTTGTTTAGTTGTGAGGAAATAATATTGGATACAATGAGTTAAACCTGCTAACCATAATTCAGAATAAAATCAGGTTAATATTTACAAAATACATAATGAAAAATGTATTATAAAAATAAAAAAAACACATTTATAATGCTATTTTAACATATTGCAAAGCAGAAGAAACATTTAGAGTTAAAATTATGTGTATTTTATTATTTCAGGACTATATAACTAAAGATAAATTACGTACAGACGAGAGCGCAGCAGAGTCCGCATTTACTGTGTTACAGGGCCGTGCTTAACTTTAATACGATCACTTTTATTATTACAGGTCAACGAAGGGCAAGGGTATGTCTTCAGGTCATATTTTACATTTATTTATTTTTAACTTCGCAACATATGAAGTCATTGCATTATTTGTGAATTTGTGCTTGACACCCCGAGGATGAGTACTTTTTAAAACTGTTTGTTTTTTTTGCTTTATGTTATTTGATAGAAAACTGGAACTGTTTTAACATTCACTCTTGAGATGTTGTAAGAAATTTGTAGTTTGTTCTTGATTTGAAATGATGTTAAATTTTATGCATAAATATTTAGTGTATGGATCTCAGAGGAGCTGAATATTACATTTCCAAAAATGAACAAAGCATTTATTGAGTTTGACTACTTTCCTTTATAGTGCTCAGCTCTCTTTCTCTGTGTGTGTGTGTGTGTGTGTGTATATATATATATATATATATATATATATATAT
>JANRMT010062816.1:178376-226174 GCA_026402145.1 Polypterus bichir lapradei | reverse complement strand
TAGAAAATACCAGGATACAAACGACCTGATCATCACCCTTTTCAGTTGCTGCTCTTTCTTGAACTTGTGGTAGACCCTTGAACAGGGAAACAACTCCTATTTTGTACTTTATTTTATGGCGGGGTTTAATTAATGGTTGAACGATTTTGCTGCAGCCAAGTCTCAGAACGTATTTCTGATTTTGTTGTATATTCACAGGCTTGTTAAAGAGTAGGTTTCTGTTTCTTTCTTGTACTATGCCCCTGTTAATTGTTGCATTTTATTGAGGTTGTATAGAAGAGGAACACAATACAGAGTTCAGCTTATGTAAATTTAGATGAGTGCAGGGGAGCTGAATGATAGTCTCCATTTTATCACTTTGATGGGTTTGCATATTCTGAAGTTACTGAGCTACTGCTCTGTCATCCTAATACATTGCAAACATTTTTTTATCCTTCCTCCTCCACGTTATCTATGGCTTCTCTCTTTTATTTTTTCCTTCTTAAATGCTGTCTCCTCCAGATAGAAGCCACAAGTTACAGATGCCTACAAGTCTGACTCTGCCTGCTGATTGACGTCTTACCAGACAAGGTTAGATCTACTTATCCCCGTCTAATACTGTCTGGTAATGCCGTTGAACTCGAGGCGCAAGCTCTTCATTTCGTTGGAAAAAACCATAAAACCTACGTGGAGGGGAACGATGGGATGGCTGAGTGAGCTATGAACCTTGCACTGGAAATTAGGTGTGCTTTTAAAGCTTTTCCAGGTGCATCGTCTCAGAGCATACCGTAAGTACATCTGGCCTGCCCACCTTGTGCTTCCACCTCCATAGAAGCAAAGAGAAGAGGATACGTGACACATAAGTGACAGTCCCAGAAATTCATACTTCAGAACGTCTGTGTGTCTTTATACATATTGGTGTACGTAAATATGCAAACGCACATATGCACTGTATGATCTTTGTTCCTATCTGTTAATGTGTAAATAAATAAAGAAACAAATCAAGTTCTATCTGTCTATAAATTATACATCTGCTCTCTCTCTCTCTCTCTCTCTCTACATATATATATATATATATATATAAATCCTAAGACTAAAAGTGCAACGATTTTATGTGACTTTTTATGTCATGTTTTTTGTCACACTTTAAATCTGGCTTATTTTAAAACCCACATATATATATATATGTTCGGTATCATTCTTTTCAGAGTTTATCGAACTTTAATGTGATGTTGTTAGATTTTCAGATTCTTATTCCGTTTTTAAATTATATACTATAAAATATCAAGAACTCACATCCCATAAGATGAGACTTTTTGCCAAGAGATTTAACCAGGGGCAGAAATAAAACACAAAGAGTAGGACAGCTGCTGTACAGGCTTTTAAATGTTCGAAGTGCCATGCGAGATGCAGAACACACGGTACGGCAGCAGCAAGCCAGCAGCTGATCGAGCAAAGAGGAGGTAAAAAAAAACTGTATTTGTTTCCCATTGTATCAGCGTTTAAGAGGGGGTTTCGGAGGAGCAACTGCGTCTCCTTGGGGTGCGTTCAGCTCCCATCTTCACAACACGAGCGGCACAGACATGAAGTGGCGAGCGAAGCGAGCAGGTGGAACCCCCTAGTATATATATTTACTGTATATATGAATTATAATATATATATATATATATACATACACACACATACATACACATATGTGTGTGTATGTACGAGGGGCATTCAAATATAAACAGGAATTTATGAGTTATGCTGTATTTTTTGAATATAATGAAACGACTTGCACACTGTTTTTCTTTGTAGTCTCCTGCCACTGCACTCCACTTGTTCCAGCGCCCAGAAAGCTCCTAAATCCCAGAAGAGTTGAAGTCTTTTGACTGCACGTTGACCCGTTCTTGCTCAGTGTCAATAACCTCCTCATTCGACTTGAAATACTTCCCTCCTAAAAATTCCTTAAGTGGACCAAAGAGATGATAGTCAGTCTCTCTGAATGATTTGCACCAATCACTCTAGACTGAGAGAGAGAGATACTCGTCCCCAAACTGTTTTTTAAGTCACAAATAAATCTAAATTTTTAAGTGTCAAAAATTTAATAATAATGCGCTGCGCGCTGCTACTGTGTACCTCCTGCTCCGACACGTTGATTACAGTGGACAGGAAGGTGGGAAAGAGCAGCTAGCACAACTAACAGCAAGTTCATATATATGCGTGTGTTTGTCCAATGAGTCAGGTCACAAACTTTCCTGTTATAGACTGCTCCTTCATCATACCCCATAACCAGAAATCACAGGGTGTCAAATCAGGGGAGTGTGGAGGCCATGGCAATGGTCCACCACGACCTATCCATAGACCTGGAAAGGTGTGGTTGAGATAAAAATAATCCATTAATGTTAACATAATTTTGAGTCACTTTCTATTTAGAGATTTGCAGGCACACACAACTATATTTTTATATATAAATAAATGTGAAGGACAACACTGGTACAGACAGTAAATGAATGAAAGAATAAATCATTTGATTTATTTGATTATTAATTATTAAATCTGTCAGTCAACAAATGTACTTGCTCTGTTTCTCAGGAACACCAAATTAATTGTCTTTCTGTAGTGCTGGAAATACTGCCACACGTTCTTTCAGTGCCCGTGGCCTGCACGGATCACTCACTTACTGCCGTTGCTTCTCTTGCAATTCATTATATTATTGTCAAAAAACTGGAATATCAACATTTGGCAAAGAAGCGTAAAACCAAATCTCGACTCAATTTTCCCTCTTTGAGCCTTTGCAGTGTATATTTCTGCGCAGGAGATTTTTATTATGTTTCTTAACAAAACAAAGATTAGGAAATGAGGTGCCTTCTGAAGTCATTATGGAATAAGAATGAATGTCTTAAGTCTTGTTGGCTATCCTGACTATTTGTGTTCTAACTGAGGGACTCCAAAGTACAGAAAAAGGAGCCTGATGTACAATATGATGTGTGTGTTCAATCAGAGCTATAATCATTCAGTCCATACTGGATGTTTGTATTTATAAACCCTTCCTGTGGTAGCACTTGCACATTTAAAGTAGTCTGTTAAGGCAGTGCTTCCCTTATCATCTTTCAATAAATGTGAATGCATTGTCATGACGCTAGGACAGCACTCTTTGTTCCATTACTCAGGCCCTGCTTTTATAAATGCTTGTGGTCTACTTATAGTACCAGTAGGTGTGCTGTAAATAAATATGCTCTCATGGCAGCTGTCTTTTTTATTAATCCTTGCCCGTGCACATTTTTTTAATTTTCTTACTCTGTTTTGCTTTTCAGTTTTTCTTGTATTATAACTGGTATGTGATATTTAATAAAAGCAAAAAGAATCTGAATGTAAGTCATCGTTGTCTCTTCGTCCTTTTTTCTCACCTGCACCTTAATGTTACTTACAGAATGACGGCAAGATACAGTTACGATAATTCTTGTCTTGACACAACTTGTCAGAGGTCAGCCTGTCATGTGTACAACCATTCTTTGAGTGTCAAGTTGTGGATCAGCAGCAGAAGGGCCATGAGCTTACATTATTTATCTGGATGGCTTTTCTGTGCTGCATGCTGCTTGTTTCTTACCCATGGTGCCCATCCGTCCACTCAGTTAGATTTTTCCTTTAACTCAGAGGTATGGAATTGGAGTTTATTCTAACAAGTCAATGTCTGGAGCTGCTGGATGGAGCAGACTTACAATCCACTCTGTATAGCTGTCATTGGACTTCACTTCGCTCCGATTGTCATCTATATTACAAACTATTAAAAGAAAACACAAACAAGAATTATATTGATACTCATCTTTGGGATTATCAATCCACCAGTTATTTTAAACCTGCTTAATCCAATTCAAAGGCACATGGGGCATCAGGCATGAAGTAGGAACAGCAAATGAGTTCATTGCCATTTACGCTCATAGGTGTACCCTCATTTGGACAACGCTGAACCTAGCATGAACTATATACACTTGGATGCAGTAGGCAAACTAGAGTACCACGAATAATCCTACGAGGACACGAGGAGAACCTGCAGATGGAAGGGTGGGATTAAGAAAAAAAAATCTTCTACTAGGCTGGTTAGTCAACAGTGCTCACCAGTGTGCTTCTACATCCTGCTTCCTCCATGAATGTGCCAGGAATAAATGATACTCACTTATTTACACTCTTGAGAGCTTCTCTCACCCAGAGTTCTTAAAGGGAAGGCCTTACAGGTTCATCAGATTATGGGTTTTGTACTGCAACTTGAAATTTGTAAATAAGTCCATTTGATAAACCCACCAAATCCAATTTTAGGGCTAAGTAAATTTAAAACAGTCTTCAATTCATTAAACATACCAGCCAATCTTATATCCTTTATACGTGAAAACAGGATTTAATGGTTTCTTCGGCAGAAAATGTTTTGGCTGCAGCTTTAAAGCTGTTGCTTAAAGTGGAGTGGGCTCTGCGGACCACAATTCTTCATTGTTATCCTGCTCTCGAGCTTTAGTTCCTTATTTACTCTACTCAAATCTCTCTCTCTTTCTCTAAATATATATATATATATTTATATATAAAATATATACACTAGCCATGCTACCTGTCAAAGACAGGTAATAAAATAATTAAAAAATATTTGCTATCTCTTGCCTTATGTGCACTTTCAACAGACCTTCCTCTATATACGCATCTGCGTGAACGTTTTTTTACCGGCGCCCCCTCAATCGAGTGTGTTCCCATAAAGCCAGCTTCTCACATGCTGTCATTATTTTCCAGGCGGTGTTCTCATGTCCTATCCGCTTTTATACCACCAGTCTTTGAAAGTGACGCTCCGCACCCCTCCCGTACCGTTTCTCCTCCTTGTGCATTTTACACTCAAACTTCCTCTTTCGTCACGTGACCAAAGTTAAACTGACCAATAACAACAAGGTCAAATTGACCAATCAGATTGTTCAGAGGGACGGGACAAACAGACTTCAGTGTTTTACTGCAGATTGATAGATATACTGTGTGTAGTGCCTGAAAAATGTATTTATCTACTTGGGAATCCATCCATCCATCCATTATCCAACCCGCTGAATCCGAACACAGGGTCACGGGGGTCTGCTGGAGCCAATCCCAGCCAACACAGGGCACAAGGCAGGAACTAATCCCGGGCAGGGTGCCAACCCACCGCAGGACCCTACTTGGGAAGTTTCACATTTTATTGTTTCATATTTGTAATTGATTTTGATCACTGATCTGATTTTACTTTGACATTAAAGAGTCATCTTGTGTTGTCAAAAAAGCCAAATCAAACCAGTTGTGATTCAATGTTTTATTAGAGTAGAATGTGAAAACTTCCAAGAGGGTGAATACATTTTATAGGCCCTGTACATATATATGTGTGTGTATACTGTATGTATATATGTATATATATATATATAATATATACAGTGGTGTGAAAAACTATTTGCCCCCTCCCTGATTTCTTATTCTTTTGCATGTTTGTCACACAAAATGTTTCTGATCATCAAACACATGTAACCATTAGTCAAATATAACACAAGTCAACACAAAATGCAGTTTTTAAATGATGGTTTTTATTATTTAGGGAGAGAAAAAATCCAAATCTACATGGCCCTGTGTGAAAAAGTAATTGCCCCCTTGTTAAAAAATAACCTAACTGTGGTGTATCACACCTGAGTTCAATTTCCGTAGTCACCCCCAGGCCTGATTACTGCCACACCTGTTTCAATCAAGAAATCACTTAAATAGGAGCTGCCTGACACAGAGAAGTAGACCAAAAGCACCTCAAAAGCTAGACATCATGCCAAGATCCAAAGAAATTCAGGAACAAATGAGAACAGAAGTAATTGAGATCTATCAGTCTGGTAAAGGTTATAAAGACATTTCTAAAGCTTTGGGACTACAGCGAACCACAGTGAGAGCCATTATCCACAAATGGCAAAAACATGGAACAGTGGTGAACCTTCCCAGGAGTGGCCGGCCGACCAAAATTACCCCAAGAGCGCAGAGACGACTCATCCGAGAGGTCACAAAAGACCCCAGGACAACGTCTAAAGAACTGCAGGCCTCACTTGCCTCAATTAAGGTCAGTGTTCACGACTCCACCATAAGAAAGAGACTGGGCAAAAACGGCCTGCATGGCAGATTTCCAAGACGCAAACCACTGTTAAGCAAAAAGAACATTAGGGCTCGTCTCAATTTTGCTAAGAAACATCTCAATGATTGCCAAGACTTTTGGGAAAATACCTTGTGGACTGATGAGACAAAAGTTGAACTTTTTGGAAGGCAAATGTCCCGTTACATCTGGCGTAAAAGGAACACAGCATTTCAGAAAAAGAACATCATACCAACAGTAAAATATGGTGGTGGTAGTGTGATGGTCTGGGGTTGTTTTGCTGCTTCAGGACCTGGAAGGCTTGCTGTGATAGATGGAACCATGAATTCTACTGTCTACCAAAAAATCCTGAAGGAGAATGTCCAGCCATCTGTTCGTCAACTCAACCTGAAGCGATCTTGGGTGCTGCAACAGGACAATGACCCAAAACACACCAGCAAATCCACCTCTGAATGGCTGAAGAAAAACAAAATGAAGACTTTGGAGTGGCCTAGTCAAAGTCCTGACCTGAATCCAATTGAGATGCTATGGCATGACCTTAAAAAGGCGGTTCATGCTAGAAAACCCTCAAATAAAGCTGAATTACAACAATTCTGCAAAGATGAGTGGGCCAAAATTCCTCCAGAGTGTGGTAAAAGACTCATTGCAAGTTGATCGCAAACGCTTGATTGCAGTTATTGCTGCTAAGGGTGGCCCAACCAGTCATTAGGTTCAGAGGGCAATTACTTTTTCACACAGGGCCATGTAGGTTTGGATTTTTTTTTTCTCCCTAAATAATAAAAACCATCATTTAAAAACTGCATTTTGTGTTTACTTGTGTTATATTTGACTAATGGTTAAATGTGTTTGATGATCAGAAACATTTTGTGTGACAAACATGCAAAAGAATAAGAAATCAGGAAGGGGGCAAATAGTTTTTCACACAACTGTGTATATATATATATATATATATATATATATATATAATATATCTATGCCAGTAACGGCGCACTGCACGATAACATGCAGTGAATACACTTGACTTGAGCATTCCTAGTTTTCATCCTCTTTCTCTGTACGTTTAGCATTCGTTTGCTCAGAGGTTGATGCGCTTGCTGCTTCCTAAGTAGCTCTTCTTCTTTTCTTCACCCTAGCGGCCCGCTTCTTCTCTTCTTTCGTCTGCATCTTTTCACGTTAAAACTGATTAAGTCAGTGTTTGTGTTGCAATTACTTAGTACATTTTCTTTAATTTTTCGCTTAAACTGGCACTTAAGTCTTCAATCTGCCTCAAGAATATTTTAAGATATGAAGAGGTAGGGGAAGTGACAGCGAAGGTGGTAGGGATGAGAACGGCACCAGTACTCATGTGCCACAAGGCCGTCCTGCTGGCCACTGCTGAGAGTTGATTCTACAATAAAATAAAAATAAAATGAGGAATAACCTTGGAGGTCAATCATCACCCCAAAAGCGGATAGTAGACGTCACGTAGTATATGTGTACCAAACTTCAGGTCAACAGGTCAAACGGTTTGTGAGCTACAGGAGATTTAAAATCCTGGACAGACAAACAGACAGCCACGGTAGCGTATTAGATAAGAAGATATATCAAGTATATAGTATATGCTAAATATGCTTAGAACAATCTGCTTGGGGTGGGCAGTGCTGTCTTGCATCTCTACAGTCCCAGGTTCAAATCCTCATGTGGCCTCCATCTGTATGTTCTCCCTGTGTCCTCTCTGCTTTCCTCCTCAATCTAAAAGACTTGTGCGTTAAGCTAGCCGGTTTCTCTAAATGGAGGGAGTGTGCCCTGCGACAGACTGGTATCCCAGCCCAGATTGTGGGTTGTGCCTTGTGGTTGATAATAACTGTTCATGATCCTGTAATGGATTAAAACTAATGAATGATCAAATGAGTGTCCACAATTCAACCTGACATTGGCTCCTGGCTTCCTTTGCTTTGTCTTGATATGGTGTGCATATTGGTGTCCTGTGCTTAAATGAGAGATGGGAATTATGACAATCATAGGCCTGTTTATAATCGGAGGACCTCACTTCTGTTGTGTGTGTGTGCGTGTGTGTCTCATGAGAACATTTTCAGCATTTACCAATCACAGTGTCACAATTGTCCTTATTGTAGACATATTAAAGTCCATGCTTCTTTCATTCATTTCAGTTCAGGTTCTGTAACAAGTGTAGCGCATACTCAATGTTATGTTTCTTTTGTTCATTTTTCTGTTTTGGTATAAAATGAAACTAAGCTTTTCAACTGAAGAGAAGATGAACTGAGCAGGTGCCCGATTCTTCCACTATATGCCCCTTCTCTGCCCTCCTGTGCATCCCGGTGTGATCCTAGGTCATGGTTCCCATGCAATGTTAATAAACCAAGCCTTTAATTTCATCTAAAGACAGCATCTGTAATTCCCAGGCTTGTTCGCTTTTCCCGAGGTGTCCTGTCCAACATAAATAAGTCTTTCATGCTCAGCCAATTTTAAAGGAGCAGCAGCAGCAGAGATTCAGAGAGAGAAACAAAATTAAACAAAAACGGTAAGGCTGCCTTTGAAGCCCCCCCCGCGCCCCCCCCCCCCCATGCACTCCCCCTCCCAAATGAACCCACGTCCTCTTCTCTGATGATTTGTGGAGTTTCCAGGTCACTGAAAAGAAAAGAGTGTTGAGCCAACACAACAGAAATGGAGAGATTCATTCTTGTGTGCCAGCCATGCTCGTGAGGGGGGTGACGTAGGCACGTCCCTCATTCTGTTGATGTAACTAGCTGATAGCTTACTGGGGAAGCCATACCTAGTGGGCTTGCCGAGCAGACCCAGAGTCATGAATCGCCTGCAACAATCAACAGTAACATGAGAGACTTGTGCCATGACCTGCCACTGGACAAGCTTTTTAGGTGACTGCAGTTACTCGGCCATTGTCTGAAGCTGCTCCTGTTTAAACTGGTCTGGGGCATTCTGGCCGGGGCTCAGCAAACGAGTCCTACTCTTTCCTTTGCTTGCCCTTCTCATGTTTAAATGCCCCTATTCTTGTTCTTTTTGACTGTCACTTGTTGTACCCTTTTTGTTTCTATCAAGAGTGCTGCTGTACCCTTCTGCTCTCAGTTAAACACCCTAACAAGTGTCAATGCCTGATCAGACAAGACAGGTGGTCTGTCTGTCTCATTGCACAAGAGGACCCCAGTGTACAAGTGGAAATGATCCACCATGGGGGGGTGGATTAAGTTTAAAGTTATGTGCAGGGCTTGCTCCACCATTAAGGTGAATTAGGCATTCGCTTAGGGCGCAGATCATAAGAGGGAGGAAAAACCCACCCGTGCAGGTTAGCTGTTGTTGCACTAGTAAGCCGGGCCTGGGGCACGAAATAACCTGGCACTGGCACAGCTTATGTGTTATGTGTAATGGTCCACGAAGGGCACCATGTGCCTCTTGCTCTTCCTAGCCTTACTCATGTGGATGCCAGTTTACTGTGGCACCTGCTGTGCCCTGGCTTTTCTCTTCTCGCTGGCCTTTGGTTATTGGTCAGTCTGTGTTAATCTCGAGAGGTCCTCCTGAAGTCACCTTAAATCAGAGGTGGCTCTTCTCAGTTCTTTTTGAAAAGGGGTGGCCATTAGTTCTCTGATAGGGATACTTCAGGTACATGTGGGACACAGCAGCTTTACAGCTTGGCGTGGCGCAGCAGCCGTTGGCAGCACTTCCAAAGAAATCTCAGGAAATCTGCTGTTATCCTTATTTTTTTTTTTTTTTTTTTTTTTTAACATTTTCTTTTATTTTATTTTCAAAAACCAGAACATTATTGTGGTATGCTACTCAAGCAAGTAACAATCACTTACCAGATGCAACCATTTACATTGAACACTGTAGCAGCCCTTGATTTCAATAGAATCGACACGCAGAGAGTCTCAGACTGATGCATTTATCTTTATTCATGTCTCAAACTTGGCTTTTTATTAAAGTTGTTATACCATCACAAGCACCGTGAAAACTATAAACAAAAAATATAAACCTGCATTTTTTAACATTCTACAAAGAAACAGAACAAATGAAACAACATACAATCAATTGTGTATCTCGCTCCGCTTACCAAGGGGTGCAACAATTCTAAAGGTCAGCGTTTCAGAGATAGCGTTTCTCCTCCGTTACTTCCTCACAGTTTCTTCACACTTCCAGTATTGTACATTGTTACGTCCCCTTTGTGCGGAATGATTTCACGGTCATTTCAAAACACAAAACCAAAACTAAAAATTCAACGCTCACCCAGAGTCTTCATCCATGTGCAAAATCCACTTGATCCAAGTGTGGACCTGTGGTGGGCCGCAGCATATACTGGGGCAGCAATCAGCAGTGGACGGGTTAGTAGTACTTCGGGCACTCACATCGCTGGCATCGTTCATCATCCATTTTATTAAACCACTTAAACAGAGGAGAGTCGAGGGGCTGCTGGAGCCTAACCCGGCAGTTAATGGGTGCAAAGCAGGAACAATACCCGGACAGGGTGCTAGTCCATTGCAGGGTGAACACACACACACACACACTCACGTCCAGTAGGTGCAATTTAACAACTGAATTCACCCAACCTACATGTCTTTGGATGGTGGGAGTAAAGCGGAGCACCCGGAGAGGAAGCAAGTGATGGACAGGCCTGTCCTATTGTGACGGCTCAGGGAGTTACACATGTTTAGTCACAAGCAGAGCAGGCCTCATGTGGACCTAATGAAGGTCTTCAAAAACCCTCGAAAGGTGCTGATAAAGTTAATCCTGTCGAACGTGTGAATTACGTACTTCAGGACATCAGTTTAAAATAAGTGGAAGTACATTTAAGACTGAAGCTGGCAGAATTTACTCATTACAGATAGTTACGGGAGTCTTACACAAACTACCGAGTCATGTAGTTAAAGTAGGATCTGTAGTAGGAGCTACTAGACAAACACACGAGCCTGATGGACCGAATGGTCTTCTCTTGGTTTTTAAACGACTTATGTAAGGTTCTTATTCTAATAAAGGGGATTAACTGGATTTCTGAATAGTGGCTCAAACAAATAAATGAATCGCTTTGGGGATAGAATTGTCTTATGTGTATACAAGGATTGAATTTAAGTTGGGTGGAAGAGTTCATTTTAATGCTGAGCCTGAGGGAGCCTGTTAATCAATGAAACAGTCTTTAATGTTGCTCTGTCCATAGTAAGCACTGTCACAAAGTTACTATCTAATAGAGGGACAGATAGATGGGAAGAGTACTAGATGGCAGATAGATAGATAGATCGATAATAGTAATTTTGGTATAGATGGCAGGATAACAGGATGATAGATAGATAGATAATAGTAATTTTGTTATAGTTGGCAGGATAATAGATAAATAGATAGATAGATAGGAAAGTTACTATATAATAGATGGATAAATAGATAATAGAAAGATGCTGGGTATATTGGGAGAAGGATATTAAGGATAGAGCGGCCAGGGAAGAGGAGAAGAGGAAGGCCTAAGAGAAGGTTTATGGATGTGGTGAGAGAGGACATGCAGGTGAGGGATGAAACAGAACAAGATGACGAGGACAGGAAGATATGGAAGAAGATGATCCGCTGTGACGACCCCTAACGGGAGCAGCCGAAAGAAGAAGAAGAAGAAATTTTGGTATAGTTGGCAAGATAACAGGATAATAGATAGGTAGATAGTAATTAATTTGTCCCAAGTGGGAAATTTAGCTCTTCATAGACGCTCAAGAAATGTTATAAGAAACCCCAACACCTCCCTCAAATACACACAAGACGCGGCTAAAGATTAAAGAGCACCACTTTAATTTGCTTTAGTTTAGAGAGAACCTCTTGCTGATGTTGAATTACGCACTGCCCTAACAGATCAAATGCTCTGTTCTCGTGCTAATGGGGCTTTCTGAGTTCTGATTTGTGATGTTTAGCTTTCCCACTTCAGTGTATTCACGTGAGTTTCTGGTCAGACTTTTAGGAGACACGTAAGGGCCTCTTTATTTGTTACCTGGTCTTCAAAAAATGTAATAAAAGATAACATGGTATTTTTTTCCATTAAAATAAAGAGCAAAGAAAACAAATAAAAAGAGTTTTTTTTTTGTTGCTCCAAATACCATCCGACCACAAAGATGCCGATTTCTTTATTTCAATTGACCAAGGTGAAAGATCCATGTTATGCCAGAACTTTGAGAATTCGGATAACTTTGTTTGGTAACACTTTATAATAACTGCACACTATGAAGCATTAGTTAAGCATGACTAAATACTTTGTTCATCATTTAGAAAGCATCACTTCCACATTAATTGGCATTAGCAACCACTTTATAAATGCCATTATAAACGCTTTAGTACTGATCACAAAGCATATTTATGTCTTTGATAACTGCATTTACGATGCTTTATTAATGATCAATTAACTAATAATTAATATTTTTCAAAGAATCAGTACTAAAGCATTTATAATGGCATTTATAAAGTGGTTGCTAATGCCAATTAATGTGGAAGTGATGCTTTCTAAATGATGAACAAAGTATTTAGTCATGCTTAACTAATGCTTCATAGTGTGCAGTTATTATAAAGTGTTACCCTTTGTTTTTGCCAAGTTGACCATCTTAGTGCTTTGTAGGATATTACGAGTCACCTGAAGAAAGGGCCTGAGTTGCCTCGAAAGTTTCCATGTCATAATCTTTGCAGTTAGCCAATAAAAGGTGTCATCTTGCTTGGGTTCTCATGGCATCCATAATGGCTAACACGGTATAACACCCTAGTACTAGGAAATCCATCAAAAAGTAGAAGGTAAAGATAAAATGTCCAGCATTACCAAGCCTGCTCACGGCCATGGGCTGATCCTGGGTGGGATGTCCGTGTCATATTAAAGCACCGTATGCAATGCCAGCATCTACAGAGTGCCGTAGTGATTGCGCAGTCCATCCATCCATCTCCCTAATCCAATGTGAGTGAAGGCAGGAGCTAATCCTAGGTGGGATGCCAGTGTAATGTGCAGGGCACGCTTACAAACACCCACATGAGACCAACGTCAAGTGTCCAAATGACCAATCATGCATATATTTGGTATAAGGAAGAAAAAATGGAGTAGCCAGAGAAAACTTAAGTGGCAAAGGGAGAACATGTGTGCTCTACGCAGACAGTGTCCAGGTGATAAAAAACAGAATGCAGAAAATATAAAATATGGAGGAGGAAAAATCTAACATTCCAGAAGAATGAAAATCAGTCTCTTGAAATCGAATTCCAGACATTAGGAATCACATTCCATGTCCTTGCATTTTGTGCCATTAATAAAAACGTTGGACATAAAGAGACCATTTATCTCTCAGACCGCCTCTGTTCCTGCTCCCCAAATGAGAGTCTTTGAAATTCCGTCAGCGTCGTCCTGTCCGTTTGATCTGCAGAATGGACATGGTCAGATTTCTGTCAACTTAATTTATGCGCTCAGTCTAGACAATGGAGGAGCATCTTATCATGTTACTACAGCATGGCCTCTCGCCCTGTGGATCAGTCTGCCTTAACACATTGAAGGGAAGGAGGGCTGCATCTACCTTCAAAAACAAGGACAGCCTGTTACGAGAGGTTCAGCCTTGAAATGACAGAAGAGGTTTTATATGGATGACTCAGAGGACACACGCCAGCTTTTTAACACAATAGAAATTCAGAAGCATTACGCTGAACTGTGAAATCATGGTGTGGTGTTGCTCCAGAGTTCAAATCTCAGTCTATGTGAAGATTGCATGTTCTCCCCGTGTCCACTTGGGTTGTCTGCACGTGCTACAGTTTTCTTTTCTGCAGCATGTTGTTTAGTTAGGCTGATGAATCTGAATTGGCATGAGTGGCGTCACGCATAGGGGACAGCTTAAGGGCTCTGATGATTGTAATTCCCGACCACTTCAGGGGTTGGTGCTGTGTTCCCAATGCCTTTTCTTTTCCTCCCTATGAAGGCTGTATCGTCACTGACGTCATTTCTGGTCTCTGTCTACCTTCGCCTGCCTTTCTTCCTGCTGGAGGACTTAAGACCAGAAGATCCAGCATCTTGAGGCAGTTCAATTCAGAAATCACATCTGGAAAGCTGTCTCTGCAGTTTTTGAATGGTTTCTTTGTTTTTTCAAATTTTATTTATACAGGGCAGGGCAGTTTTAGCAGCATCATAGGCCCCCGGGCAAAGCAGTGCACTGGGACCCCTACCTACACAACCACTCAGCAAGTCACAACATACATAGATTAGCATGGGGCCCCCAGCATGCCCATGTGTTAAGACAGCCCTGATAACGGGGTCACCAGGGTGGTGCCCCAAGTCTTTATCAAAGTCTGTTTATTCTCTAATTGTGGCAAGAACCAAACCTGGGCAGAAAGTACCAGTTCTATCTATCTATTATATAGTGCCTTTCACATCTATCTATCTATCTATCTATCTATCTATTATATGGTGCCTTTCATATCTATCTATCTATTATATAGCGCCTTTCATATCTATCTATCTATCTATCTATCTATCTATTATATGGTGCCTTTCATATCTATCTATCTATTATATAGTGCCTTTCATATCTATCTATCTATCTATCTATCTATCTATCTATCTATTATATAGTGCCTTTCACATCTATCTATCTATCTATTATATGGTGCCTTTCATATCTATCTATCTATTATATAGCGCCTTTCATATCTATCTATCTATTATATGGTGCCTTTCATATCTATCTATTATATAGTGCCTTTCACATCTATCTATCTATCTATCTATCTATCTATCTATCTATCTATCTATTATATAGTGCCTTTCACATCTATCTATCTATCTATCTATTTGAAAGCCTTATAGCAGCACACCTTGGCCTTTAGGTTCAGTAAACAGAGAATCAGCTTTTCCCCGGCTGGCTTTGGTATGTTCATTAGTTGAATGTTCCAGCATTTTTCAAAATGTAGACAAAAACTTTCTTTATTCCCCTTATTTTCTTCTGGGTGAGACCTGTGGCATCCAGTCCTGTCCTAAGCTTAATGCCTCGTAGACATCAAACGGCTGAGAGTCTTGAGAGAAACGAGTGTATTGTGTCTCCCCAACGGAGCCTCCAATCTCACCCACAGCTGTTAATGGAAAAAATAACAGGGCCCAATGTTGTTATCTAACATGCAAACAGAATATAAAACGCGTTTTGTGCTCACTTCAGAACTGTCAGCAGAAGCCAATGGAATGAACGAGCGCCCATCGTGGCCACACTTTTCAGCGCC
This sequence comes from Polypterus bichir lapradei, assembly GCA_026402145.1. NCBI lineage: Eukaryota > Metazoa > Chordata > Cladistia > Polypteriformes > Polypteridae > Polypterus > Polypterus bichir. Next base: position 210,882 of record JANRMT010062816.1, on the reverse strand, counting down.
ACTCACCTTGGCCCGCCTCGAGTCATGTGATCGCCCTTGCCAAACAAAACCCGCTGTCTCAGCAGGCAGGGCCTGGCTAGGATTACCTGAACACAGAGCTTCTTTTCAAGGTCTCTATTCACCCTGAGGCTCCTTTTCACTGGCCAGTTCCTCCCTGTGCGCTGTACAAATCTCCAAATGCAGTCTTTCAGTGCCAGCCATCTCACAGAGCGTAACTGGTCAGTTGCCAGGTCAGTCTCCATGTTTTTTCTTATTGTTTTCTAATTAATGATCCATCCAATATGTAATGCTTCTGTTGAACTTTTTGTAGGTCAGCTTGTCTCTGACGACTAAAGCAGGGCATCATGATGGTGCACTGGTTAGCAGAAAAGTACAGCATCTAGCGTATTAAAAAGTATTCACCCCAGAAAGTTTTCATATTTTATTATTACACAAAACTAAACCCTAATGGATTTAATTGGGCTTTTTTGATACAGATCAACATTAAAAAAAAACACTTTAATGTCAAAGTGAAAACAGATTTCTGCAAAGTGTGCCCAATTAATTATGAATTTCAAACACAAATTGATTTTTGAGTCATTAATTTGTACTGCTGAATGTGTCGTACTGGTAAAGGCACCCATGCAGTCGGGCAGCACATTAGATAAAGGGGAGAGTTTGTGAAGATGTGCAGGAAAGAAAACACGGAGTTGTGGAGTTTGTCATCCCCTGTTATTCTTAGTCATGTAACTTGACATCATCAGGAGAGAAAATCAGCAGCTGCTGTTGTTAAGCTGGCGTCTCTTCTGACTAGTCGTGTGATACGCCACCAGGCATTTACACATTTTTTAGACACGCATTTCTTGACACACTTCTGCTGAACAATTCGTTGGCTGAAAGTCCTTATTGTTGGTGTGTCACAGAGAGAGAGAGAGAGAGAGAGGATGTAGAGCATTGTTCATAATGGCACTCAGTTTGTTTTCGTTCTTTCATCCAGCATTGAAAAATACCTTTAATGACTTGGGGACCGTCATCAGCGGAGAGAGTGTCGACCGTGTCGAGAGGTTTCTTTACTTCGGCAGTGACATTCATGTCTTCCTATGAAGTCAGTAGACGGATTAGGACAGCATGGTGGGATCATGAGCTCACTGGAAAGGGGTGTGTGGCGGTCCCGATATCTCTGCATAAGGACTAAGGTCCAAGTCTTTAGAGTCCTGGTGCTTCCTGGGTGAGAGACATGGACACTATCCAGTGACCTGAGATGAAGACTGGACTCCTACAGTACTGTGTCTCTTCGGAGAGTCCTTAGGTACCACTGGTTTAACTTTGTGTTGCTCACGGAGTCCCGAATTGAGGCACATTACCTGTATTGTGAGGGAGTGTCAAATCGGCCATGTGATTCTCCGAGGGTGATCCGGCAGAATCCTCATTGCTGAGGACCCGAGTGGCTGGACCAGGCCAAGGGGATGCCCACGTAACACCTGGCTGTGGCAGATAGAGGGTCATTTCTGGAGGGTGGGACTGCATGTCTGCTTGGAGGGATGCCAACTGGGAATCTGAGCTGTTTCGCTTTTGTGGTGGGTGTGGCAACATGCTGTACTAGTGCATGCTCCCCAAACCTGACCTGACTTCTACCACTACCTCCATCGGGTCCAGAGTGTGCCCCATAACTGAATCTGCCCTTTTAATTAGCCTGTTGATTCGGTGGGCCTCTCTTGAAGTGATACTTCCAGCTCAGCTCCACATACCAGCCATCACAGAGTTGTAGAAGATGTGAAAGATGTCACATCCCACATTAAAGGAGCACAGGCTCACTGAAGAAGAAGAGTCTGCTGTTTCTTATGTAGTTCCTCTGTGTTACAAGACCAGTGCAACTTGTCAATGACATGGACCCTCAAGTACTTGTAGGAACGGACCACCTCGACATCCACTCCCAGACTGGACAGAAGCTCTTTGGTGTGGTGAAAGTCAATAAGCAGTTTCTTGGCTTTGCTGATGTTGAGATGCAGACAATTCACCAAGAAACGTAACGTGCTGATGTTTGATGGACTGTGCACTTCCATCTTCCTAGTGGTGCTCAATTCAGTGCTGGTGCTACGTTATTTTGCACCCCAGGACAAGCTTATTAGTGCGGAAACTGACCGTTTGATAGCTGACCCATACAGCTGGGTCCCCCCACCTTATGATCTGCACCCTAGGTGAATGCTTAATTCTCCTTAATGGTGGCACCGGCCCGCCCTGGCTCAGGCATATTGTGGAGAACCATTGTGAACCTGACCGACCTCCACATAACATAACATAACCATAGACACATGGAATAAGAGATCAATAGTGTAATGGACAATAGGATTTAAGGTAACAGCTTTGGAGAGCTTGTTGAGCTGAATGGTCAGTTCTCTTCATGCTTGTCATAATGTTCTAATAACATAACATAATTGTAATGTATGGGGCAGGGCATCCATAGTTAGGGTCCCGATCTGCCACTTTACCAAAAGGGAGTTCTCCTGCAGCTCGACTGATTGTTCTGTAATCCAAAGACTCTGAGTTTGAGTCCCACAACTGCTGTCTGTTGGGGCCGTCACCCTAAGTGAATTCCTCAGCAGTGAAAGAAACATTCGCAAACATGGGAATTAAATTCAGGGTGTAGAGGAATAGGAAAAATATATGGAAAAAGGGTTGGGAAACCCACTTTCTCGTACACTCAGATATTGGGATGGATATTTGAGGAGTAAACCGCAAGGCAATAATTATATTTTTACATTATGTACATTAAAGAACCATCAACAGCAAATCAAATCAAGTTAATAATATATTCAACAATTATTATAAAAGTAAAGTTGAATAAATCATGAAAAAAATTGAGTATGTATTCAGGTAATGTGCCACTTCCGGTTGATGGATTTGGCCCAAAAGTTAATACAGAGCTACAATTTTGGTGTAACATGACATGCCAAATTTCATCCATCTATCTCAAAAAACGGTATTTTTGCACTCCGGGAGGTCTAAAATGTTGAAATTTATCAAAATCTGAAGGTTGAATTTTTTTCATGATTACTATACTCTCTCTATACTTCGTATACGAGAAAGTAATAAAGAGTCAGTTGACAAGTATGCACGAGTAAATAAACCGTATAGGGCATCACGAATCAAAGTAAGGTTGCTCCTGGTGCAGAATGTGGCCCTCACATGTGTATTCCACAACTGAACTCCAACTTCTGGTGATGAGACTCTTTACATTTCATCCTGGGAGGAAGAGGCGGAACTTCTGGGTCATCCAGGAAGGAAGTGACATCGGTGCTCTTGGGAATGATGGGTGCTGGAGGTTAAAGTGGAGAGGTTGTTACCTACAGTGCCCTCTCTTGTTCAGAGGTGGTATTGCCCTTATCGTACCCTGTAGTAGGCCCCAAAGTGCTCATGTATGACATAAACTATCCTTGCAAGTTTGTGCCCAGAGCAGGAGTGAATTATCTTATATATAAACGTTTACGCGTGGAACTGTGTGTGTGTGTCTGTCTGTCTGGCTTGGAAATACGAAGCTACAGCATGAAGCTCAAAGAGCCAGCAAGGCGGCCCCAAGTTAACGAGTCGGAAGAAGAAAGATGTACGAGGCTACAGCATGAAGCTCAAAGAAAGTGACTCTGTCACCAAAGTGAAACCACAGTGGAAAGACAGCTGATAGACACGAGCACGTCCGCAAAATGAAACCGCCGACTCTGCATTTTAATTTTTTTTCTAATGATTTCAATAGTTTCTAGGAGCCTGGGCTTTTTACAGCACGGGCTCACACAGCTAGTGGGGTGATAAGGGTCACTCACACATCTATGGGCCAATTGGAAATCACCAATTAATCAGTTAATTGAGTTTGTGGAAACAGGAAGAACTCCATATGCCATAAGGCACCAGCACCAACTGCACCAGACACATCTACATAATGCTAAATGAAACTTGTCGGGAACAAACTGTTTATATTTTATATCTCTCTAATATAAAAAAAAAACTTGCGACAAGACATGATCTTTGGAAGAGAGATGTTTCGAATGGGAGACAGAGAGACACTTTCACGTCCCGTGATAAATGTTCGAAGCAATGCATGAAATGCAGATCACACGGCATGGCAGCAGCAGCAAGCCAGCATCTGATCGAGCAAAGAGGAGGTAAAAAAAAACTGTATTTGTTTCCCATTGTATCACCGATTAAGAGGGGGTTTCAGAGGAGCAACTGCGTCTCCTTGGGGTGCATTCAGCCCCCCTCTTCACAACGGCAGGGTTGGCGAGCAGGGTGAAAATAAAATGTCAGTAAAATGTGCAGTCACACCATTATGCAAATTGTTACCAAATGAGTATTTTGTTTCAGGTAATGTTAAAAATTGCCTGCTTGCTAAGAATTTGCAAAGCTTTGCTACAGCAATTTCTGACATTTTAAAAGGGAAGTTACATAGATGGACCGTTTGCTTGTTCTTCCTTGTTACTTTCTCGTATACGAAGTATAGGGAAACTATTGTAATCATCAAAAGATTCGATGTCGAGATTTTGATGAATCTCAATGTTTTAGATCTCCCTGAGTGTGAAAATACATTCCATTTTTGGAATTCTTGTGTGTGTGTGTATGTAAACATGATAACTTGAGTACGCTTTCACTTAGGTCAACCAAATTTTGCATACATGTTTTAGGTACAAAAGGTAGATTTCTGTCAACTTTTGGGCTATTTCCGCTAACCAGAAGTGGTACTTTACCTTTTATTCATGCAGCTGCAGAATCCGATTTATTGCAGAATCCGATTTATTCAACTTTACTTTTATAATAATTGTCAGTCACTCATCTTCCAACCTGCTATATCCTAACTACAGGGTCATGGGGGTCTGCTGAAGCCAATCCCAGCCAGCACAGGGCGCAAGGCAGGGAACAAATCCCAGGTAGGGCACCAGCCCACCGCAGTAATAATTGTTCAATATATTATTAATTGGATTTGATTTGTTGTTGATGGTTCTGTAATGTACATAATATAAAAATATAATCATTGTCTTGCGGTTTACTCCTCAAATATCCATCCCCATATCTGAGTATACGAGAAAATCAAGGGGAGACCACTTCTGATTTTTTAAGGTTGCACACCAACATTTGAAAACCTGTCTACCCCCAATTCAGGATCATGGAGTGTATGACCTGTAGGAGGCGTAACCGCACCCCAAACACAACCAATCCACAGAGTCCCGGGTGCAAACCGATGTTTTTATTAAATAAAATGCTTTCTACGGGTTTTTAATCACCTGGTAAATCTCAGTCACAAATCTTTTCCTTTCTCCTTCTACCTCCATTATATTTGCCAAGCAAGCCTTGTCCACCCCCTCCTGACTCTGACCCCCCCCCAGGTGAGGTGGGGTGGCTGCTTTTCACCATCATCTGGTGCTACACGATTGCCTCCAGGAAGCACCTCTGAGTCTGAACTTCTCCATCAGCAGCTCCCGCTAGGAACTCAGCAGGGCTGCCCTGCAAAACTACAACTCCCATGGAGCCCTGCGGGTTTCCAAACAAGAGCCACTCTAAAGGGATGCCATCACCCAGTGTGCTGGGGGGACGCATAACCCCACAGAGGGAGGCAGTCTCCCTCTGTCCTTCCCTTCCCTGACCTGGTTGGGATGACCGTCTCACCATCTACTTGCTTTATCACAGTTTGGATGGTCCCTTACCCATGCTGGTGCCAGTCCTGAAGGACTTATATGGAGCTTTTTAGATAATAATAATTGACTTAGTTAATCTAATTTGTCTCCTGATGCTCAAGATGCATCAAGATTTCTATACTGCTCTCTCCTTTGGCATGGTGTGCCCCCTGTGGTTGACAGTTTAACCCATTAACTCACAACTTGTTTTGTGTGGGCAGAAGTTAAATGGAAACGCAGTATTCAAATCCAACCAGGATGCTCAAACAGGCAGGTTACAATAAAAGCTGTCAGCCACGTCTAATCAGTGAGCCAATCTCCGCCCGCCGTCTCCTTAGTTCCTGGATTATGCTTCTAATTTATTTCATTTCCTGCTTGTTTACTGGCACCTGGTATCTGCTTTCTTTTGGCAACAGGCATATGCACATAGAAAGCGGGTAGGCTCGGTGCACTTTATATCACCAGAAGTGGAGAGGAACGCCACTCCTTTTTTTTTCTGGAGAGCTAAAGCTGAGCCCTTTGACAGCATTTGATAGGATATCCTTGTGCACAGCACAGGGCACCGTGTTCCTTGGTAAATGACCTCTTACCGATGCCAAAACGCAGGGGGTTCATTTGCCTGCTTTGAAAATTAACCTCGACAGCCAAAACGTTGTGATAAGTAAAGAAAGCCAAAGCATTTTGTGGAGAATTTTCCATGCGTTCACGTGTTCCAACACAGAACTTCCCTGGGTGGGGTGCCAGTTTATCATAGGGCACATTGGCCCGAGTGACTTGCAGGAAATGGCGTGTTACAAACATGTCAGTTCAGTTCCGCACTTTGTGACCCTAAGTATGTTCCTTAACCTGCCTGAGCTCCAACTGTCAAAAATGTCTGTAAACAGTGGGAACGTGTCCTTATCTTTAAAGTCGCCCTGGGTAAAGACGCCAGATAAAAATGCAATAATAATTAAGGTCATCAATCAAGTGAATTGAATGCGGCAGGAAGCTCAAAGTACCTGGAGAAGGCTCACACAGACATTGCCATTGTTCATCAGTTTGGCCGCTGTCTCTGCTCCATGATCAGGATACATCTCATGTATTTTTAAAAATGGAGTAGTGGCAGGGTCAATGACTGGCTCAGGGTCACGTAACATGGAGTGAATCAGCTAAGGTTTGTTTCCTTAGACCTTACGCTGCCTTCCGTACAATGGGAGAACCAGCAAACTCTACATGGATAGTAACTGGGCTGGGAATCAAACCCTGTGGAGCACCAGTAACAGCCACTGTGCCATCTTCTACTTTTTTCCTGTATGACTGGCATGGTGGGGCTTCAGTGGTTAGTGTCGCTGTCTCATAGCTCTTGGGTTTACATCTTGTGCCCCAGTCACTGTTTGTGCCCCTTGTCGGTGTGGCTTTGTATCTGGATGCCCCAGGGTACTGCCTACATGCCAACAACATTCAATTGGTCCTGTATGAGTGAGAGTGTGTGTTACAGTGGCTTGGCACTCCAACCATTGATGTGTCTTGTGGCCTCTTTGCTCCCGGCCACCTTGAAATGAATCATTAGACTAGAAAATAAATTTAGGAATGAAAGCCAGTGGAGCTCCAAGTGACACCTACACATGTTTTTTAGTATTCATTTCCCTAAAATGATTATTTTAAGTGTAGAGGGGTCCACTAAAGCCTGGCACTATGCCAATCGTATCAAAGTGTTTGAGGGTCCGGGGTGAATCTTTATTGTATCTGCTTCAAACTCTTAACTGTAAGAAAACGTAATGGTCAGGGAGTGTGACCCTATAAGAGCAGAAATGTGGTGTAAGCAACATCAGCCCGAGGAATGACGTGAAGATCTGCCAGAAAAGGAAAACCGAACACCGTCTTGTTGGAATTGGCACTTTGGCTTATTTTTTTTATGGGCTTTTTGGAAGTGTTTCAAATAGTGTACTATACATCTTTACTGTTTGTTTTTTGTTAGAAAGTTTTCTTTAGAAGTTGGTCATTTTTTTAGGGTTATCTATCAGCACCATTTAGAAGCTGACACTTTGGTGCTATTTGTGTAGTCTGTTGCTATAGCAATTGTTCCCATGAGTCAATGCACAGCATGTGGTGTCATTAATGGAACTGTATAAAGGTTAATACGTGCGCTCCTGGATCATCCAAGATTTGGATAACTCTACTCGTGTTATGCTTTGTGGTGATTTCAATTAACTTTACTGATTTGATTCTTTCAAACTACCAGATTAAGTTAATTCATTGTTTTCATTAGTTTGATTCAAAAACAATAAAAAGCAAAAGCCCTTGAATGCATCCCAAATTAATTATTTATTTATTTGTATTATATATTGTTTATATTTATTGAATTATATATTAACCATGCTGCTATTTCATATCATATAATATTAAAATCTCTGGATACATGAAGCATGTCAATATAGTGAAAATGCATATAATTAATATAAGAGGTTAAGTTTGAGAATCATCAGCCACTCATTCTTGGGTAATGATTCAATGCTTCACTTTGCGAATTAAGTGAATAAAAATTGTGCCAATAGTTCCTCAGTAATGATTCAGTTCACAAATCAAGTGAACGAGAATAGTGTAAATCATTTGAGAATCAAATGAACGAAAATCATGTGATTTGTTCCCAGGAAAAGATTCACTTCACAATTCAAATGAACAGGAGATTGTGTAACCTGATTGTGAATGAAATGAATGAAAATCCTGCGACTGGTTCGCTAAAGATTCGGTTTCATGAATCGAATGAACAGAAAATCATGTAACTCGATTGTGAATCAAATGAACAAGAATCACCTGACTCATTCTTGGGTAATGATTGAGTTAACGATTTAAATGAACAGAAAATCACGTGACTTGTTTGTGAATCAAACGAACAAGATTCATGTGAGTCTGGCTCATTCCTAGGTAATGATTCGGTTCACGAATTAAATGAACGAGAATCATGTGACTCGTTCTTGGGTAATGATTCAGTTCATGAATCAAACGAATAGAAAATTGAGGGAATTGTTTATGAATCAGATGAACAAGATTTGTGTGAGTCTGACTCATTCCTAGGTAATGATTTGGTTCACAAATCAAATAAATGAGAATCATGAGACTCGTTCTCAGGTAATGACTCAGTCCAAGAATTAAATGAACTAAAATCATGTAACTTGTTTGTAAATCAAACAAAAAAGAATCATGTGACTTGTTGTCAGGTAATGATTCGGTTCACAAATCAAATAAATGAGAATTATAAGACTCGTTTTCAGGTAATGACTCAGTTCAAGAATTAAATAAACTAAAATCATGTGACTTGTTTCTAAATCAAACAAACAAGAATCATGTGACTTGTTCTCAAGTAACGATTGACTTCATGAATCAAATAAACGAGAATCATGGGACTCATTTTCAGATAATAATTCAGTTCAAGATTCAATTGGATGAGAATCTTATGACTCATTTTTGATCATGTGTATTATTCCCAGGTAATAATTTAGTTCACGAATCAAATGAAAGAGAATTGTGTAACTCGTTCTCAGGTATTTATTCAGTTTAAAAAATCAACTGAACCAGAATCATGTGACTCATTTATGAATGCACTTCCAACTTCTAAATGAAAGATGCTGATGGCATCACAGATGTGCTTTAGCATTCCCATTGAGCTCTACTGCAATAGTGGTGTTTGGGTGTGGCAAGTGGTCCGTGTGTCCCGTTCGAGCGAATTTGTCCAGTTATAGTCTCCAGTTATATTTTGATAAAGTCCACATTGTTATCTTGCAAAAATGTAGCTGAATACTGTAATGAGAAATTCCGGTGTATGTTAACATTATTTTTATTAAATTGGCATGCAAGTTTCTACAGTCCACACATATCGGTAACAGCATTTGACGTAACCGGCCCTGCGTGTGGTTGGTCAGCCCTAGGCCCTGCACACCGCTAAGGCCGCCTCTGCTCTACTGAATCGGTTTGTTCACGCTCGCAAATTGATTCCTGTGATTCACTGAAACGAGTTGTTCAAAAAGAATTAATAGTTTGCAAATCTCCCTTCACTAGGATTTGTTTTTGATATTTTGACCAGGTTTTTGGACTTCTTCAGACTTTTGGTTTCTATGTTAGGACTGACTTTTTCCTTACAAGCTTTGCTTGGTATCTGACTCACATTTCATCTACCGATCCTTTAATTACAAAGAAATACCTCTTCCTTTTACTCATCCTGTCGATAAATGAGGTTTCGACCACAAAAATCAAGCATATTACCAATGACGGTTTTTATTGTATTGGATGGCACAGTGGCCAGTCTCTAGCAGATGGGTCCAAATCCACAGCCATTTACTGTCTCTACGTGGAGTCTGTGTGGGTTTTCACTGATTAGTGAAGAACCCCCCCCCCCCCAAGAACATACTTTGGACACCAGGGGGCACACACAGCAGACAGAGGCACAAGTCCCAGCACAACACAGCCTTTATGTCAGTGGGGCAGTGCTTGTCTCTCACTCCTCACAGCAGCACAGTACAAATAAGCACCAGCAAACCCTAAATACATAGTCCCTTTCTTCTCCTTGTCTCTTCTACCTCCACTCCTCCCTCAAGCTGCATCCTGCACCTCCTGACTCTTGCTGTCTGAATGGAGTGAGGCGGCCCCTTTTATAGGGCACCTGGAAGTGCTCCAGGTGTCCCACAATCTCCTTCCGCATGTGGAGGCAGCCCTGCAGAAGAGGCCTCCGCCATTCTCCAAGCGCCCTCTGGCGGTTGCCACAGACCCCAGCTGGGTTGAGCGCTCCATGCTCCAAACCTATGGCCCTGTAGCAAGCCAGGGGGGCTGCCCTTTGTCATCCCAGGAGAGGTATTGTTCTGTGAAAGCTTCTTCCCCCTGGTCCTTTTGTTACGGAGGCATCCGGGCCGGGTAAGAATCCCAGCTATTGGTTACAATACATATTAGCTTAATTCTAACCTCTAAATTCAAGTAAGGGTGGTTGTATCCATCTGTTTGCCCTGCACTGCAAGTCAGCAAAGTGAGTGCAAATATTGGATGAATATTTAAAATGAAATTGCAACAAAACTGAACTCCTGCAAATTGGGACTAAAATGCAACTTAATAAAATGAGCTCCTTCCCAGTCCATCTTGGCGGTGATCTAATCAGACCTGCCACTACTGCAAAGAATCTTGGTGTCATTTTTGATTCCTTCCTTTCTTATTCCGCCCACATAAATCACATTAAGAAACTTTCATACTTTCACCTCCGTAACGTATCCCGTGTTCGCTCCTTCCTCTCCTTTTCTAATGCTGAGAAACTTGTCCCTGCTTTTATCACATCCCACATAGATTATTGTAACTCGCTGCTGGCAGGTGCCACTTCTAATCTTATATCACAGCTCCAGCTTATTCAAAACTCGGCTGCAAGAGTCTTTACTCGAACTAGCAGCAGCGAGCACATCACACCCATCCTGCTCCGTCTTCACTGGCTCCCTGTGTCTTACAGAATCGAATATAAAATCCTACTAATAACCTATAAAGCCTTAAATAACCTCGCGCCAAACTACATCAGTGACCTTCTCCATCACTATGTGCCTACCTGCCCACTAAGGTCCTCTGATTCTGGCAATCTTGTTGTGCCCACACTAATCTACACTCCATGGGTGACAGCAGGGCCTTCAGCTGTATAGCGCCCAGACTCTGGAATGACCTGCCGAAATTAATCAAGTCAGCTGACTCCATGAATTCTTTTAAAAAACAACATAAAACTCATCAGTTCAGGAAGGCTTTTAGCTCTACTTGACTTCATTCCCCTTCTCTCAGTTTACCTCTCTGTCAAGATGCTCATGTAACCTGTGTGTGTGTGCTAGACCATCAGTTATGTTGTCTGTTAGGCTTTCTCTGAATTTACTGTCTTAATCTTCTTTATTTATTTATTTGGTTTGTACGATGCTATATACTGTATACCCTGCTGTTCGTTCTTATATTCTGTAAGTGCCTTGAGCATGGGAAAGGCGCTATATAAATAAAATGTATTATTATTATTATTATTATTATTATTATCATCCCAAAAAGAGTGTAAGGTCAAACTGGCCAATCTGAACTTGGCCAGTTTGAGTTAATGTGCCATGACCGGCCTAACTACCTTGCCTTTCTCCTACTAGATGATCTGTCCATTTGATTAGATTTGGTGTGTGAGTGTGTGCCAGTTTCAGTTTATCAGGCCGCACTCCCCTATGACACATGACTCACTTTGGGAGTGCCATCATGTATCCCTCTGAGAACGCCTGTCAGCCCGGGCACTGGCGTAGTTTCCATTCCCACTCACCTCTCCTTGGCTACCGTTGCACGGGGGTGGAGGCCTACAGAAACCTGTTTTGTTTTTTTTTTTGCTTCTTTTAAAGGTGCCGAGGAGGTGGAGAGCAAACAAAAAAAAAAAAAAAAAACCTCAGTACCTTTTGGAGTTTTGAAATCAGTGACATCACACAGAGACATTCCAGAAGAGCCCAGCAGATTGTGGAGCAGGAGCTGACACGTTGGCGTGCTGCTTTCCTGCATTCCTTCCAGTTAGTTCAAAGGGTGAGGTTAAGTTGGGTTTTTACTTTGGGGAGGATCCTTGACGTGAGGAGCCATTAATTAAAAGCAGGATCTGAGCAGAGCTTGTTGAACAGGAAAGGGGAAGTGCTGCTGAGAGTTTGAGAAGAACTGACGTTTGGCAAATCAGAAGACAACCAGAGTGCGTTCGCAGAAGGAATTGCTGTAGCGCGCGCATGTGCGCGCGCCTGCTCAGGAGCTCTGTGAGAAACAGGCACACAGTGCTGAGCATGCCGTTCACTTTCTTCCTGTCGCCACATGGTGATCAAGGGGGCTCAGAGGAGCTCCTTTCTCGCTTATACCCAAATCTTGTATTCAGACTCAGCAGTGGAACAACACAATGAACTGGAATATCTGAAGCGCTTTTAATATAAAACACATTACATGAGTAAGGGTGGGGTTACTGACCGGTGACTTCCATTTTTATTAAGGCAGGACTGAAAATTAACTGGTGGGCAACCGCCATTCTCCTCATAAATAGCAAGAACTACGACAAATTGACTAGCAAACAGGTTCTCATTATAGCCGTACCAAATATGAACTGGATCTTGTCTGCCATTCTTATTATGTCATAACTGAAAATACACTTACTGAGGACATCCCAAACTACACATGAACATTCCTATATTACAGGCCGGCGTCGGTCATTGTCATTGTAGCATCAACAAAAATGAATTTGCTAATGGCCACCATTTCTCATTATGGCATTACAGAAAATGAAATGACCGATGTCTGCCATTCACTTTATGTCGTAACTGAAAATTAATGTACTGAGGATGTCCATTCTTATTATGACATTGCCAAAGTGAACTGATGGTCATTGTCATTGTAGCATCACCAAAAACGAATTTATGATTGACCACCCTTTCTCATTATGGCATTATAGAAATTGAAATGACCTATGTCTGCCATTCTCATTATGTCATAACTGAAAAGGACTGAGAACATTCTTATTACAGCATTACCAAAGTGAACAGGCCAGTGACGGCCATTGCCATTGTAACATCACTAAAAATGAATTTGCAAATGACCACCTATAACAAACCCTGGACAGTCCGCCAGACCATCTCAGATGTGGATACTGTAGGCCCTTGACGAAAAAGTTCTGTTGATGTGAATGTCCTTATCTCATTTAATTATATCGAATGGTCTTAAGGAAAACAAGGTATAGGAAGGTTCACGTGTAATTTGGGAAGAATTTAATGCCATCCTGGTCCCCTCATACAGGCGAGTCTCTCAGGAAAGCAATGCTGTATATTTGGATGCCATTTTTGATGTTGCTTTCCTCATCAACTAACAACATTCTTTCTGGCAAATTGTCACCTGTGGCAGTGAACTGGTGCCCTTTTCTTGGCCAGCCATTCCCTGGCATCTTTATTGATGGGTGACTGGATGTTCACTCTTAAACACTTGTGTCTCTCAGGAAGCTTAATGCTGTCAGTCTCATCAGCAATTATAGAAAAAAATGTGGACGTGAGCATCATTAGGCTTTGTGCCCTACGAACCAAGTTACCCAAACTATTCTATAACATTTCAGTAATTATTTACTGCTCTGATACTGAACTTTCTGATCATAAGCAAGGTCATTATGATAGCAATTGACGAGAAGCATTCATAGCTAATTACAGAATTACGGTATTTGAGGGGTCCTCTGGAGTGACTCTTTCTCTTGCACGATTTGCCTCAAAAACTAATCAGCACATCGCCATCTCGTAACAGGCTTAAGTTTCAAGTTTGGTATTTTTCCATCCAGCCATTTTAGCTCTAGACCATCCTCAAGAAACTGTGACACACACTCAGACAGACACACACCCATCATTGATGTTTTCATTAGCAGGGGACCCTAAAACGTTGAGCTCTGTCGAAAATGAGATCGAAATTTTTGACAAATCTAAGGCTTTTGCTTCTTCCCCATAGATGATAGGTTATAGTGGGGTTAGGGCACAAAGCAAAAGTGGCCAGTGAAGTTGGAAGACATGGAGACATCACATCCCTGTCGTCCTTGAATGTTGGTGTTCATCAATTTCTGCCAGTACGGGAGCCATTTACTTCAGCAGAATTTACATTTCACTGCAAATTGCAGCCCACAGGAACGCCACTAAGACTCTAGTGCTACCTTAGAGCCTGTCTGTCAATGTTACAATAAAAACAATAATGCATTTGCTGAGTCAAAGAGAACAATGCGCTGCTTGTATGGCCTCCTACCCTAAACAGACATGATGATGGAGTTGATTAGCTTCCAAAGAATACTATCCCAGCCAGAAGTCAGTGTCAGCAGGTGTACTTTGTAAATTCAACTGTCCATCTATTTTCTGGACCCACTTTATTTCTTATAGGATGTAAGATAAGAAACGGGAGAGAAATCGTGTAGCTCTGGTGGCTAACTGGGTACCATACATAACCAGATTGTGGATGTCTTGCGTCCTCTGCAACCTACGGTGAAGAGCTTCCTGAGAGCATCTCTCCTTCTCATTGTACTTTCCTCTATGAAGCTCTGTGCTCTCAGGATGTGGGTTCCCAATTGAATGATGAATTCCAGTGCAGCAGTTCCCTAAATAGACATCATGGCAGAAGAGGCGTGACTTCTGGGAGGCAGCTGGTAGTGATGTCAGAGTTCATCTCAGGACTTGTCCTCCTCCGGTGAGTGGGGGAGAAAGAAGAAAGTGTGAAGAGCCACCATCCCTCAGACGTTTGGGTCTGGCGGGTTTATTTATTTACAGGATTTATTTTTTTTTTTTTTACAATTTGGCATTGATTCCTTATTTCTATTGACCTTCTATGGCTTAGAACAGGGGTCTCCAACACAACAAGTAGCTCGCCAATAGGTTAATGAATCCTACATAAATTTGAAAACTTGATTAGTCAAAGTAGGGGTGGGTGATCTTTCCAAAAAATCATTTTTAACATAAAATCACGATCCACAATCTGAATTGTAATCTATCTTTTCAATGTGGCTTACACTTAAGAGAATATCCGGACTCAAGCTCATCAAGACCTAAGTAAGACTTTATTTTAAATATTAAACAAAGTTGAATTCAGTTGTTCTCTCGTTCACTAGCTAAGCAGAGTTAAGGACCACTTCCCGAAGCTGGTGAGTGAGTGAGGAAGGCCCCTCCCCTCGGCCTGCTACTTGTTTTTTGGATTCATACAAATAAATCGTTACTGCAAGCGAACTTTGATACATAGCGACATGAGTCACAAAATAGAAAAAAATCCAATCTAAATCCGTTAAGTAGTTCTCTCGTGAAAAGCGGACAGACATACAGACAGAGAGAGACATTGGATTTTATATATTATATACTGGGCGGCACGGTGGCGCAGTGGTAGCACTGCTGCCTCGTAGTTAGGTGGCCCGGGTTCACTTCCCGGGTCCTCCCTGCGTGGAGTTTGCATGTTCTCCCCGTGTCTGCGTGGGTTTCCTCCGGGCGCTCCGGTTTCCTCCCACAGTCCAAAGACATGCAGGTTAGGTGGATTGGCGATTCTAAATTGGCCCTAGTGTGTGCTTGGTGTGTGGGTGTGTTTGTGTGTGTCCTGCGGTGGGTTGGCACCCTGCCCAGGATTGGTTCCTGCCTTGTGCCCTGTGTTGGCTGGGATTGGCTCCAGCAGACCCCCGTGACCCTGTGTTCGGATTCAGCAGGTTGGATAATGGATGGATGGATGGATATTATATACTAGAAAACCTTCAAAATAATGTGCAGTTAAAGTCTCAACAGCATTCTCAGCATTTCTGGAGCTTAGCAGAGTCAGATAACTAGAAGAATCTTCACCAAGAGGCTCTGAAACTGTCTGCTTTGTTTGGGTCTCCATACCTCTGTGAGTCTGACCTGAATGTCATGAAGTCAAAGTTCAGAACAAGAATGACAGACGAACATTGAAATGACTCCATGAGAATGAACCTAAGGGGGCTCCACTCCACCAGACACCTCCGTGCCAGTCATCTGACTAACTAAAAAACACATCACACGTGCAACTGGACATGTGAATAAAGTGACACAGTGACATGTGGCAAAATGACAAATGAATAAGTCATATCTGTGGATTTGGAATTGCATTGTTTTGTTTTGACAGCATTCATGTTGTAATTCAATAGCGTGAGATACACTAGAAAATGCATACAGATGTACAAAATGTACGTGCAGGTGAACTAAATATTTTTTATGATGTTTTAATGAAAAATGTGAGTTGTGGACACCAACATTTTGTAAATGTTCAGGCAAAACAAGCTTATTCAGTTTGTTTCGGTTGAAATAAGCTATGAGAATAAACGTTAGAAAACATGAGTAACTCTCGGCCATTTTCATTTTGTAAAAGTAGCTCTCAGGGGAAAAAAGGTTGGAGACCTCTGGCTTAGAACTATGCCGAACACATTTTTGTTGTTTTGTCATTTTTCTATTGCTAATATTTTTCACATTATTATTTCCTGTTGACATGCCCCTATTTTGTGGAGCTCGGTTGTTGGCCATTCTTTCGGAAGTGATATCACGTGACGTCATCGGCGACTCGCTGCTGCTAGCTTTCCAAGGTCGTCGATAAATCTGAAGCAAACGTTGCAGTGTGACTAAGCATTCTGAACTGCAGCGCTCACGGCCAGATCTTCCATCAGGGTGACTTGGATGCAAACCCTTGGGTCCAAATCATTTGTTTCCCTTGCTCTTAATAATTTTTATGGAATAATGGAATCATAATGAATTTTTTAACTTTCATTTTATACAATTATTTTGTGTTTAGAAGAGTTATAATACTTTACTATTTTATTTGAAATGTTTCCACAACGGGTGGCACCGTGGCGCAGTGGGTGGCGCTGCTGCCTCGCAGTAAGGAGACCTGGGTTCGCTTCCTGGGTCCTCCCTGCGTGGAGTTTGCATGTTCTCACTGTGTCTGCATGGGTTTTCTCCGGGTGCTCCGGTTTCCTCCCACAGTCCAAAGACATGCAGGTTAGGTGCATTGGTGATGCTAAATTGTCCCTAGTGTGTGCTTGGTGTGTGGGGGTGTGTGTGCTCCCTGCCCGGGGTTTATTTTCTGCCTTGCGCTCAACAGTTGGCTGGGATTGGCTCCAGCAGACCCCTGTCACCCTATAGTTAGGATATAGCAGGTTGAATAATAGATGGATGGATGTTTCCACAATACCATTTTGTTTCCTCGTAGTCGTCCCCATTTTGGGTGGGATTCTGAGTCATGTTTCTTCTCTATTTTTGTTAATTTATATTAATGTTTCTTTTGATTATAATGTACATTATTTTTTGTGCTTATTTGTAACTAGAGAATGCCTTGGTTATGTCCAATGTGTTTTGTGGGTTGCTCCTCCCCCAAGAGGCGGGGTCTCCACCTGCCAATCACTGCCCTCCAGCCGATATATTGGAGGGCCTCCACAGTTCCTGATGGCTCATTTCAAATGCGTTAGGGAGTGGAGTGTTTGCTTGTGTGTTTCTATTATGCTTTTTTGTGATTTCCTGAATTTTTTAACCTGTTTTTGACTTTTTTTGGGATTCTGTACTGGGGTTGTGTTTGTGCCTTCTCGGGCAATTAATTCCTTGTGTGCTCTTAGGAAATTCTTGGACTACAGAGCATTTTTGTTAAAATAAATTTAATTTTATAAAGCCCCTTTTGTATCTAGTCGGGGTTTGGATGGTGATGAGGGCATCATGTGGAAGTGTTTTTGAGATTCCTGTGCTTTTGGGACTCCCGACACATGAGCTGCCTCTGCTATGACATGTCAATCAGAGTAACGAATTTGCACCAGCATGGCGTGTTAGACAGCGTCCAAGATTCTGATAAATAACCAAACAAAATCCTTTCGATTCTGAAGTTTTTCTGTGGTAGTTTGGAGCTTTTTGTAACAGCCTCACCAAAGCAGTGTTTAGTTCAACATTTTGTGGTGTGACGATTGGTTTTCAGTCTCCTCGGGTGTTTTGTCCCAGCTAATATTTTGACTACTCGACTACCAATTTTCAACTCCTGAACCCAAAATCTTTGTTTTCCAGGGTTTTGCGTTGGGCTTTGTGCGTGGTCACTACCAGGAGACAGGCAGGCCAGGGTCTAAAGAGATGAGAAAAGACAAGGTAGTGCCTTATTGTGGTACTGTCATGGAGAAAATGGCGGGCCACTCCTCCTGATAGGCCGGAAATGAACAAGACTGTGAAGAGAGGCTTGTAGGCTACTCGTGTTGAACCAGTTCTTTTGTACTGTGTGTTCTCCCTGTGGTCCTCCCTTCCCTTTTTCTTATTTTTGTTTAATTAGGGCACATCTTTTTGCCTCTTGTGATTTGCTGAAGGTGCAGAAAGGCCCTAACTTATCCCAAGGGCCATTATAAATTTATCGGTAATCCTATTTATTTTACAGGACTTTTCAAGGTGAGAATGGCTATAAAACACTATAACCACCAGGAGGCGCCACTGAGCCCCAAACCTCAGACACAGTAATGCCTAACACAATTCTGGCCTTTCTTTATCCCAAGCACCCTTACAATAATCACCCAACAAAAGATCAATAATTAAATACAATAATTCTGTTAATTCTTCCTGCTTCCTTCCTCCAAGAGTGTCACTCGCTGTCTTCTGACTTTGAATCCCCGGCATGAGACAGCGGGCTCCTTTTCAAGCCAGACCGGTGCTACACCATGTCTTCTTGAAGCACTTCTGGGTCATATGGCAAGCAGGGAGGTCTTCCCCACCACTATGCCCTCTACTCGGAAGCACCCCTGCGGGTGTGCCAACTGGGATGCCACAAGAGGACCACTGCCACCTGCTGTATGGGGATGCAACTGCTCCCAGCTTCTGCTTTTCCAACAGTTGTTGTATATTGTTCTGGCAAGGCATACAGTCGTTTCCTCATGCAACTGGCCAGCTCGTCTGTCCTTCCATCCTGGCTTCCTGTCCCGACAAGAAATTATCCTCCATCCTGGCCACGATTCCCATTCATCCTCTTGGGCACTCTGAATGCAAAGTAAGGAGTTTAAGCTCATTATTTCAAAATACAAGTGACAATAAAAGTGAAAAAAGCACATCTAGCCCAGTGCAGACATGACAGTATGCAGCATCGAGATAATACGCAGAAATGGTAAGAAGAAAGGACCACAGGTAGGGCTTATTAAGTTTAAAGCGGCTTAGAAGACGGACGGCTGCGTGTGAAGTGGCGTCCAAAATGGTTGTAAGTGCGGCCCTTGCCATGTAATCTGCCTCGCTGAATCGCCACGTTCTCCGCAGAACAGAGAGCTCAGTGAGCTCATACTGCGTTACAGGGCACGGCAGGGGCTGACAATGGCCAGAGCTGAAGGTGTGTTCTGCTGCCGCATTGTTCTCGCTCAAGAATAGATTTCATTGAGTCCTTAGCTGGAGTTTCATGGGTGTATGAGCAAGTCAGCAATACAAAGCGGCTTAACGAGAAAAAGGCCACAGAGAGTTTAGCGATTCTTTTCAAACCATTAGCTCAACAAAAGCTTTCATCCGCTTCTTTTTTATTTTTGTGTTCTTCTTATATATTAATTGCATGAGGTCACAGAAGGTGAGGGGAAAGTAATTTTCAATTCATGTCCCTTTGCTTTTACTGACTGTTTAAGGCCTAGCGAAACAGAAAGTTGAAACCTTGGAGTGTTTTCTGTCCTAAATGGTGGTATTTCTTAGTGCTTTTTTTTTTTAAATTAAAGCTTTTGGGGTACCTGCTCCAAAAAATGTGCTCTAAATCAAGATAGCCATTAAGTGGAATTTAGTTACATTGTAATAAATTAGAGCTACCTGTCCATCAGGTGGTCTCAGTGTGTATTTAATCGATCATTGACCCTACAAACTCACAGCAGGCAGTCATAACCCAACATTTTCAAAAGTCGCTTAATCCAATCCGGGGGACGGGTGGGAGCTGCGGCCCATCCCACCAGTATTGATTACAAGGCAGTGGAGAGGGTGCCAAGTGACCGCAGTGCCCACACTGGACATGTATCAGAACATTAGAACACTCCAGACGAGAACAGGCCATTCAGCCCAACAAAGCTCGCCAGTCCTACCCACTTATTTCTTCCAAAAAATATCAAATCGAGTTTTGAAAGTCCCTAAAATCTTACTGTCTACAACACTACTGTCTGGTAGCTAATTCCAAGTGTCTGTGGTTCTCTGTTTGAAGAAAAACTTCCTAATGTTTGTGTGAAATTTACCCTTCACAAGTTTCCAACTGTGTCCCCGTGTTCTTGATGAACTCATGTTAAAGTCACAGTCTTGATCCACTGGACTAATTCCCTTCATAATTTTAAACACTTCAATCATGTCACCTCTTAATTTTCTTTTGCTTAAACTGTAAAGGCTCAGCTCTTTTAATCTTTCCTCATAATTCATCCCCTGTAGCCCTTGAGTCGGCCTAGTTGCTCTTTTCTGGACATTTTCTAGCACTGCTATGACCTTTTTGTAGCCTGGAGAGCAAACCTGCACCCAGTACTCCAGATGAGGCCTCACCAGTGTGTTATAAAGTTTGAGTAGAACCTCCTGTGACTTGTACTCCACACATCAGGGCGCTATATGGCCTGACAGTCTGTTAGCCTTCTTAATGGCTTCTGAACACCGTCTGGCAGGTGACAGTGTCAAGTCCACTACGACTCCTAAATCCGTCTCATAAGGTGTAGTCTCGATTTTCTGACCTCCCATTGTGTATTCAACCCTAACATTTTTACTTCCTATGTGTAATACTTTACATTTACTGACATTAAATTTCATCTGCCACAAGTCTGCCCAACTCTGTATGCTATCCAAGTCCCTCTGTAATGACACAACGGATTCCAAATTATTTTGCTAATCCATCTATCTTGGTATCATCTGCAAACTTAACCAGCTTGTTACTTATATTCCTATCTAAATCATTTATATATATTAAAAGTAGCAGCGGCCCCAGCACTGACCCCTGCTGGACACCACTCTTAACATCGGCCAGTTCTAATGAGGTTCCTCGCACCATCACCTTCTGCTTCCTGTGTCTGAGCCAATTCTGCACCCATCTAAAATCATCACCCTGAACTCCCACTTCTTTTAGTTTGATGCCCAGCCTCTCATGTGGCACCGTATCCAATGCAAAGTACCCAGAGAACAATCCATACAAACACAGGGAGAACGTGCACAATCCGTGGGTAAAGGCTAGGTGGGGGATTTGAACCCCAGAAGATGAATCACTTTGTGTTTTATATAGCACCGTTCACAGAGTCCACCATTACCAGGTACCTTAGAAAGCAAGCAAGAGTACATTCATTATAAAAAAAAAATACCTGATAAAGTACAAAGACACACACTCAGAATTGACCACACCATTAGAGATGGCACTAAACATGACGGTACAATAGAGTCAGACCTGAAGGTTTAAATCAGAGAATACACTCAGTGAGCAAATTATTAGGAACACTTTACTAGTACAACCAAGGTAGGACCTCCAGAGAGCCTTGGTTCTTCATAGCACAAGATGTCGGAAGCATTCCTTTGAGATTCTGCTCCATGTCGACATGACTGTGATCACACAAGTTCTCCATATTTGTCATTCTTCTTTCCTACGGCATCCCAAAGGAGTTCTATTGGAGTCAGGTCTGGTGACTGGGATGGCTGCTGAAGAACACTGAACTTACTGTCACGTTCGTGAAGAGCAGTGTGAAGCAACTTTTGCTTTGTGACGTGCTGCATTATTGGGTTGGAAGTAGACATTACAAGATGGGCAAATTGTGGGATGCACATGGTCAGCAACATTACTCAAATAGACAGTGGTAATGCAAGTGATGATTGATTGGTATTAACAGGTCCAAAGTGTGCCAAGAAAACATTCCTCACACCATTAAGCCACCACTACCTGCCTGGATTGGCAGGTTGGGTGCATGGATTCATGCTGTTGGCACCAAATTCTGACCTTACCATCTGTGTACCTCAGGAGAAACTGAGACTCATCAGACCAGGCTGTGACTGTTCAGTCTCCAGCTCCTCTGTTTTGGTGAGCCTCTGTGCCCACTGCAGCCTCAGCTTTCTGTTCTTGTGTGACAGGAGTGGCACCTGACTTGGTCTTCTGCTGTTGTAGCCCATCTACTTCAAGGTCAGACGTGTTGTGTGTTCTGAAATGCTTTTCTGCTCATCACAGTTGCACAGAGTCGTTGTCTGAGTTACTGTAGACCTTTCTGCCCGTTTGAGCCACTGTGGCCATTCTCCTCTGACCTCTCTCATCAACTGCCACCCACTGGATGTGTTTTGTTTTCCGCCACCATTCTGTATAAACTCTAGAAAATGTTGTGTGTGAAAATCCCAGCACAAAAAAGTGAAAAGAAGACGACATGCCACCCCACTATTAAGATGATTCAGCATGATGGCAGTGACTTGACAGTCTCATGAATGAAATGGCAGGTCGACTTCTCCCACCGTGCCACCGTCACTGCACTCACTTTCTGGGGCAGCACCGGTGCCAGGACTGGCTGCCCTTCTTCAGTGTACCCGATGGCTGCCATGGCACCACGCCACTCTTTTTTTGTCTTTCCTGCTGACTTGACTGTTGTATGTGGAGAGGAAACCCTTTTGCATTCCCATTCCTATTAAGTGTGGTTATGGCTGATGGAAACGCGCCGCTTCTGAATCCAGAGGATAACAAAATAGCTTCTGTAATTAAGTAAGAAGTAAAGTCTAGCTGTGCATTTTAAAAATGACTTTTGATTTGTTTAATGTCAGAAATACTTCATCATTTTTATAAAGCAATACTTGAACCCAGTGAGTAGTGAGCACCTTGTGTTGTTATCAAAAATCCCTGCAGTGGCAAGTTCTGCATTTTGTTAAATAACGAGTTATTTCTTATCCCTTAGAGTCATCTGAGGGAATGACAGGCTTGATAGAAAATTTGTTATGCCAACCCGGCTGTCTCCATTTACTTAAAGGAAAGAACAAAAATTAACGCTCAGTGGTGTTAAAACAGATCATAACTGATGCCAGCAAATAACATGGGCTCGACAAAATATTGGGTTACTGAGGAGCTCCTTCTCTCTGGTCACTTGGTCATGAAGTGACAACTCCTTCCTGGGGGGCGTGCTTTTATGGCCCAGGGACCGTAAGGAGGCGGAGTCAGTTACCCTCACCGGGCGGTCAGTTCAAACTGTAGAGGAAAAGGGAAGTTAAGACAGTTGGTGGCAGCGCCCTCTCTCTGTCCGGGGTGGAACTACATACCTGGTCACCATCTGACGTGCATGCGTGACAACACAGTCATAAACAGTGTGTTATGAGTAAGAAATTCAGACTCTAGTAAAATAACTGTTATTAAAAGAACCAGTAACAGCGCACTGCACGATAACATGCAGTGAATACACTTGACTTGAGCATTCCTAGTTCTCATCCTCTTTCTCTGTACGTTTACCATTCATTCGCTCAGAGGTTCATGTGCCTGCCGCTTCCTGAGCAGCTCTTCTTTTCTTCACTCTAGCAGCCCGCTTCTTCTCTTCTTCCGACAGCATCTTTAAAACTGATTAAGTCAGTGTTTGTGTTGCAATTACTTAGTACATTTTTTTTTATTTATCACTTAAGCTGGCAGTTAATTCTTCGATCTGCCTCAAGAATGATTCAAGATATGAAGAGGTAGGGGAAGTGATGGTGAAGGAGGTAGGGATGAAAACGGCGCCCATACACATGCGCTACACGGCCACCCTGCTGGCCAGTTGATTCTACAATAAAATAAAATAAAAAGAGAAATAACCTTGGAGGTCAATCATCACCTTTAAAGTGAATAGTAGACAACACGCAGTATATTTGTACCAAATTTCAGGTAAATCGTTCAAATGGTGTGCAAGCTACAGGTGATTTAAAATCCTGGACAGACAAGCGGACAGCCACGGTAGTGTATTACCATATATGCTCGTGTCTTACTCGTATAGTCGGGTCTTGGAACCTGAAAAAATTGATCATAAAATCAGACCCCAACTTATACACCTGTTCAAAAATGCAACACTTAGAATTTTTTTTTTTACATGTTCTTGCCTCCTTCAGTCTTGCATCAGTTTCTCAGACATATTGAATTTTATTGCAGCAGCACAGTTGCTAATTTCATTTGCCACTTTCAATGACGTTTAATTTAAAACCAGCTTCATATTTTCTTCTGATCGAACACTCCATCGTAGATAAGGGATGCTCTTTCGATAAAGGTGTATGAAGATGTGAGATACAAAAAACACAAAAGAGTGCAAACATCGCTTTGGAATAGCTTGGGTCTTACCATGTGGTCACGTAGGCACAATACACAGGAAAAAAAAGGCCGTGTGCTTCGTGGTTACTCTCTCAGGTGGGCTAACGTTAGCATATCATAATCTCTTGGACCAATAGCGTGAGCTTTCCACATTTATACCACCGACATTATAAAATGCCGGAAATGATACAGTAAAATCAAGCCCTGACTTATTCGTGGGAGAACTTAAACATGAGTATATACGGTATATAAGAAGATACATGGACTGATTTTGTGTATTACACTTGTCATACACGTGTGCATGGGAGGCAGCTATAGGGCCTGAATAAGAGTAATTCCACGCCAGACCAGGGGGTGGTGGAATACACTGACTCTTTATCTCACTTCCCTGCAGACCAGTTACAGGAAATTCAGCCTGGCCCTGATGATGTCACTTCCAGTTCAGGGCCCATTGATGAAGTCACTTCCGGCCCAATTGATGATGCCACTTCCGGTCCTGGGCCTGATGACACCACTTCCGGTTTCCGGCCCCATTGATGATGTCACTTCCTCTGCTTGCCTTTAAATCCGCCATCTTGATGATCCCAAATCAGTTCCGTGTTGGACTCAATCCTGTACACATCTGTACAACTAATGTGTCCATTTGCAGCCAGGAATATCAAACGGGGTGGCTGCCCCAAACCTTTTTTTTTTTTTAGCTCCTTTATTTGTCTGTCGTTGACACACTTTAAGGCACACAGGCGGTGTAATAGCACTACCAGCAAATAGGCTTTTGTTCAGAAATGTGAGTACAAACACAAGCATGCTAGCCTGCAGGAAAAGTCCACTCTGTAGGGGGGAACCTGACATATTGTCATGGTACCCTGGGGGACCTTGGAGCAATCAAGGTTGAGAACCACTGCTCTATAATATTTGACAGAGAGGCAGGCACTACATTTTTCCAAAATATTACGCTGCTCAGAAAACGTCCCCTTGGCTCTATGCGTTGAGCAGAATTTGACTGAATTTAATGCAATAAGAAATAAGCCTGCAACGCCTAAGTCATCCTCTGTGTGACCACACGCGTTTGCCCAGCATGTCAAGGCTTGCATATGTGGCAGTCAGAAGCCTGAGTGCACAATATCGACTTTATGACATGACGTGGCTCTGACCCAGAGATTTATAAGCAGTTGGCTTTCTAATTAGCAGTGCACATGGCCAACTAACGCCTTGAGAAGTAGGATGCGCCCATTTCTCAAGGGCACAGGTAAGGTTAGGTTAGGTGCCGGAGAGCCAGCGTGGAGTGGATGTTTGCCCCACTTCCACTTTTTACATATTTTCAACATCAGAATGGGTCTTATGAGGACATGCAGCTGCCAGGAATTGTGGTTAAGTCTGCTGACCTGGGCCAGCTGTTAAGAGGCCGAGGGGTGTTGGCCCCTTTTTGAAATCAGATCAGATGTTATTTATTTTTGTGGTCGCCCCAACCCCCCGATCATTTCTCAGTCCTGATTCACCCCTTTGCAGGTGTAACTGAACAGGTGACAAAACTGCAGGTGGCAAGCCTTTGCTTGTACTGAATCGGCTCACTCCCATTGTTCAGACCATCACGTGCCAGTCCCATCCTCCTCCTCCTCCTTCGTTCCCTGCTAATATTTTAAATATTTTACAGTTATTTTCAGGAAGTGACTTTTAGAATTGTTAGAATACGTTGGGTAACAAAATAATTTAAATTAGGCTGCCCTCAGGCTCATTGTCCCTGTGACTTTCATTTTGTGATCCACCTGTCAGCAGACCTGATGTATAAAATGAGGCAGAGCAGCCAGCCTGCATGATGAGTTATCTGCTTGATGAGAGGAAAAATGGTGGCACGTGGCAGGGTAAGGGACAGGCATGGGCCTGAGAGAGAGAAAAAGGAAAAGCATCACTGACAGTGGGGCTACAAATCAACATGCCAATGTAGTAAGAAGGGCACCACCAGGATGTGGTAAGATTTAGGAATGTATTGTGTACCCCATGGCATCAGAAATAAAGAGCGAGTGGGGAGGATGGCGAGGATGGCATTATTCTGGGTGTGGAGTTACCTTTGGTTACTATTCCTAAGGGAATTCATGACAAGTGCCAACAGATTTAGGACATGGACTGGCTCTCATCCCCACCAGATTAGATGTATCCTTACCCTGCCAGCAGGCCTTCCTGATGGATGGATGGGCCTGGGAAGCTCTCATAATCTATGGTTTGGTTGATGTCCCTTTACAATAGAAGGGTGAAGGTCTAAAATGATACCCCACATGCTTATGTTTGCAATTTGTCATTTTTAGGTTTCTTGGAGTGGCTGTTAGTGGGCTAGGACCACCAGTAAAGAACCAATTAACAAACATACAATACAGGGTGGCCCAGATCTAATTATGCAGATCCAGATCGTCTGGATGACTTTGATTTATGCGGGGACGATTCCAGTTCGGCGCGAAGACGATTCTTCACGTCGTCAGTTTGCACACTTCTCTAATGGTCCGGGATTTTATATGTAATAAACTTAATAAGTTATAGCGTAATGAAAATTGCATAATTAGATCTGGACCACCCTATACTTATGATTGGCAACCTTGAAAGAGAATAAAACGACCATCCTCATGCTTCTATTACTGACCCCCAGCAGTAAATTTGACCCCCTGGTATCCCATTAGGTGGAGAACCCTGGGGTCAGTTGATGTGGTCTGTGGTCATTTCTGCTGAAAACCCCTATTGGTTTATTCCTTATAATAAGGGAGTATTTTTCTGCGCAGAATATTGTCCAGGAATGGGCTAAAAATGAGAGATTTTCAGGTCTAGTGGGTGCAAAATAGAGGGAACCCCAAAAACCTTGACTTCCTGCGTGACTAGACAACACATCATATGTGGGGGTTTTCTCGTATCAGTGAGCTAGAAGGTGCCCACCAAAAAATACTGGAGTGATTTCAAAGTGTTCATGAGGTGTGGGCTTAATGACGATCCTTGATGGGCAGTGGCGTAGCTCAAGTTCGTGCCACTCCAGGCGGGGCGGTGCCCACCAACATATCTGAATACGTTACCATATTTAAATGGAAAATTAAAATAACGTATAGAGAAAAATTAAGATAAATTTTGCGTAGAGTTATTCATATATAGAGAAACAGCAATCATTTTTCACATATAATTATTATTAAGGACTGATAAGCCGTGTTCTAATTATTAGTTTAATATAATTATGCTGTGAAAACCAGAACCAGTGTAGTGTACAAGGGATAGGTGGGGATGTTTTCTGCGCAGAGCAAGAACACATTTGGATTGATAACGAAACGAAATTCTAAATTGTAAATTAGTTGTTTATCTTCCTAGAAATTATTATCGGTGTAATTTTTATGTTTATTTTTGTTATTGCCTCATAAATTTCAACTGCTGTGCCTGATGCTGTCACAGAAAGAGAGTCTGAAAATTATTTTTGAAGCATTTGTGTTTAAAAATCAGAGAATTTTACTTTTTTTCATTCATGAGTGATATTTTTCTGAACCCTGCTGCTTACACACAAATTGTACTGAGCCTTTTGGCCAATAATGCCGCCCCCAAAAATGTGCTGGCCGGGGTGGACCGCCCCCTCTGCCCGCCCCTAGCTATGCCACTGTTGATGGGCATTTCCATCCATCCATTTTTGTTACGTGCTTATTCAGGAT
Organism: Polypterus bichir lapradei; assembly: GCA_026402145.1. NCBI lineage: Eukaryota > Metazoa > Chordata > Cladistia > Polypteriformes > Polypteridae > Polypterus > Polypterus bichir. Next base: position 182,864 of record JANRMT010062816.1, on the reverse strand, counting down.
AGGACCACAAGTGGCCTAGCGCCTGTCCCAGCAATCATCAGGCACAAGGCAGGAACAGAACCTGGACAGAGCACCAGGCCTTGGGAGTTTCCATCCATCCATTATTAAACCTGCTTAGTCCAGATCAGGGGGATGGGACCAGGAGACCATTTCTGCACAATTGAACACAATGCCAGGACCTGCTCTGGATCAGGCACCAGCACCTCAGGATTGTGATGTAACATCACATTCTCAAATCCTCTAAATCCAAATCTGAAGCCTATCCTGACATCACTAGAGGCAAGGCAGGAATCCATCTTAGTGAGAACACCAGTCCACCACAAGGTCCTCGGCACACGGACTTACAGAGAGAATGTGCAGACTGCACTAGGATAACAGCAGGGCATGAGATTTGAATTTAGGACTCTGGAGCTGTTAGGCGGCACCCATACTACTGAAATCTGCAACGGAGAATGAACTTAACTGGGCAGTGTGACTTTATGGTGTCTAAAACTTTAAACCATCAACTACAAAGTCACTGGTTCAACGCCCACTGCCAACTCACTGGGTGACCCTGAGCCAGCCATTTAACCTGTCAGCTCTCCAGCTCCAGCAATATGGGAACAGTGGAGCCTTGGAATGAAGCTCAGTATAGAAAAGTGCCAAATGAATAAAGGGGGAAGGCAGTGTCGCCCTCAAGTGGCTAAATGGTTGTACTGCAAACTTCAAGGTTGCAGATTTGGTGTCGGCTACTCACTGGGTTACTCTGGAAAAGTTGCTTAAGCTGTTAAGTTGCAGAACTTTGGCATCAATTACACGATTACATTTCAGATAGAAGAGATAACCTTACATGTTAATTCAATTCTGCATCGCATTGTTGGGCTAGTTCTTTGCAGCGCACACTCAGACAGACACATCCGTGCTCAGACACTTTAAATACGGCTTTTAGGTACACAGGCTGGGCAGTCAGACCCAAGAGTTAGTTCAAAGAGATCGGGTGGAAGCAAGAACCAACCGTGGACTGGGCCAGCAGGCCATTGCAGACCCACCCCTCACACACAGCCACAACAGGGCGGCTGATTTACATTCATCAACCACCCTGACACGGACATCCTCCAGGATAAGGAGAGGATGTGCTGACAGACAAAGGCCAGGATTTAAACCTGGGCTGCTGGATCTGTGAGATTGCCACCGTCTCGCATTGCTAAAACGTTAAAGGAGTTAGACGATTCACTTCGGGTACAGGCGATAACAAAACAGGGAAATGCCAATGCAATTCCCTCTGATCCGACCTGGTGCTTGTCTGGATGCTCTAAGTGTAATTTACGTCGTGGATGCCACTTTTTGTCATTTTGTTCAAATTACCAGACTGCTGTTTAGCAAACCATCATGCCTATTTTGTTGCCAAGGGGGGCGAAACACCCATCTTGTATTGTATACTGCATTAGTTTGTCTTTTAAAATGAAATATCTTTTTGAGTGGCAAGACATTCTTGTTGAGAAAAAAAAAAAATTAACGTATCTAAAGCCAGTAAAGTTGGCATGAGGATTCCAGACCATTCCTTAAAGCCATTGACCGCCTTTAGACCTGCCCGTGCGCATACACATAGCTATTGTAATGCAATGCACCTTGAGAGCACCTTCTTCAAGATGGTTACTGCTACTGCCTCATGGATGTGCCTTCTTGGGTTTGAATTAGTGCTGTGGAGTTTGCATGTTGTTCCCGTGTAGGATGGAGGCTCCATTTTTTTCTCTCACATTCCCAGACTGGCAAACCAAAACTGGTCCGGTTTGTGGGTGTTTGCTTGACTGGGCCTTGTGATGCCCTTCCATCCCATCCAGGGTTGTTTCCCACCTCACACCCGATGCTGCTGGGATATTTCCCGCCATATTCCGGTTTAAGCAGGTTTGCGGATGTCATGTTGTAAAATAACCGTTGATTGAGTGACAACAAGAAAGCTGAACGCCGCAAGGTCCTGGCTGAGGTTTAATGTGCTTCACAAAATGAGGAGCTCCACGAGAATAAAGAGACCACGAGCCATTGTGTTAAGTGCAGGGCAGTCTACTATTATTTCAGAGACCTTTCATCAGGCCTGAAAGACATTTCCAGACGCTTTGAGGCAGTCTGAATCAGCTGCGTCCCTCGGTGTGCTTAAAAGAAGCAGGGATTACTGGCGAGTCCCCGCGCCCGTAGGAGATTAGATGTAATGGTTACCTCCTCCTTCAGGTGAGGCCTATCAGATCAATGAATGCTTGACATAATTGCTGTTTACTGTGCCAGTATACTCCCTCTGGCAGGGAAACCAGACAGACCAGTTCCCTCAACGAAAAAGCAGTTCCTAACTTTCATTCTATTTATAGCAGTTTGACGGTTAGGAGCAGGCAGCTGTGTTGTAAATGTGACGTCAGTCACCTGGCCTTTGTTTTATATGGCGCCCTTATCACACCTACGCTGGCGACTAGGTGGCAGGCAGGGTGGCGCAGCAGTTACTGTGCGTCCCTGAGCAGGTCGATTTTTCCAGGTGTAAAAAGTTTTTCTGAAAAAAGTGTGTGGTGTCTGTGCTCACCATAGTGAACGCCATCACAAGGCCTATGTAAAGGACAGGCACGGAGTTGGCACATTACCAAGTACCCTCAGACCCCATCATAGCTTAATGCCCACAGAAACGCACTTTACCAGAGTTTTGTTTTTCTTCTCACTGTCATCAACTGATCATACCGGGATCTCACCTATCGTGAATTTAACCCAAGTTTATAGGTCTCTCTGTTTGGTATTGGGTGGCACAATGGTGCCCTGACAACTCTAACGTCCTGGAAGTGAATCCTAGCCTAGGAAGTGTCCATGTTACACTACCAAGTGGGCCCAGAGTGAGTGAATGAATGAATGACTGAATGTGAAGACCACATATACCCTTTCCTGGCAACGATATTCCCTGATGGCAGTGGCCTCCTTCAGCAAGATCATGCGCCCTGCCACACTACAAAAATTGTTCAGGAATGCTTTGAGGACCATGACAAAGAGTTCAAGGTGTCGACTTGGCCTCCAGATTCCCCTGATCTCAATCCGAATGACGGAAACTGTGGAATGAGCTGGAGAAACCAAGTCTGATCCATGAAGGCCCCAAGTAAAGTATATACTATTACCAGCTTGGTGGCTGATACCACAGGACACCTTCAGAGGTGACAATGGGTCAGAGCTGTTTTGGGGGACCCACACAATATTAGGCAGGTGGTGTTTAATGTTGTGGCTGATTGATGTATATAAAATGGTGGAGCTTGTATTCGTTTGTCATGCGATTGATTACTTGTGAACCATTGGGGCTGGAACCTTGGTCTTACTTGAAAGCTTGTGACATGATACGATCTGGTGAAGCAAAAAATGTGGGTAACGGTAACTTTCACCAGATTATCAGGGTTTGTGTCTTTCCTAGAGAAAACGGCTCGAGAGGACGACATGAAAGAAAGGAAAAGAACAGGTCAGATCCTACCTTGTGCCCAGCGCTGCTAGGACAGGCCCTTGAACTGGACTGAGTGACTTTGACATGGTTCTTATTAGATTTCTCCTTATGTGACATACTGGATGGCCCTGTCATCTAATGCCCTGAGCTTAAATTCAATACTTAGGGCGTATCGTCTGTGTGGGCCTTGCATGTTCTCCTTTCGTCTGCATGGTTTTTGTTTTTTTTTCCCACATCACATAAAGACATCTGAGTGTTATGATTGCCGTAAACACAAAAACAAGCTTTGTTTCAAAAATTAGGCTGCAAGACTCCGGATATGGCCTAGAAACAAAACCAGCCTGGCCCCAAAATCAAGAGGCAGGTATTTGGCCTGCACAAGCCCAACAGAAAATGTGGAATGCTTTTGAAATTAAAAAAAAAATAAAATAAACTTCAAAATTCACTTTATTTATTAAAGGATCAAAAACTTCATTTCATTTTACATTGCTCAGTTGCCTTGTTTTTGTAATGAAATTAAACTTTCACAAATATGATTAAGGTTTCATTGGGTGAAAGGCAGGGACCAACCCTGCATGGAGAATCAGTCTGTTGGATTGTACCATTTGTATTCTTGTTAAAAATTAAATATCACGCTTTACATCTTTTTTAATTTCATAAACCACATAAGCAGAGTACACTGTCGGTATCCTACTAATCCGGTGTCCTCCCTTCTGTGCAGCAACATCTGAGAGCACTGAGGCGGATGAGAGAGAAGGCGCAGAGTCCACAGCAAAGCTCAGACCACCACTGGCAACTGCGCATGAAGTTCCTGAATCAGGCGAAGCAGTACATTGGGACCCCCTACAGCAGGAGACACTACCAGCCAGACGGTGGGCACCTGCATTTTTGACACTTCTTTGTGTAAACAATGGCTCCAATATTTTTTTCTAAAATTATTTTCATTCTTATTTTCATTCTTATATCATATAGTGCCTTTCAATCAATCTATCTATCTATCTATCTATCTATCTATCTATCTATCTATCTATCTATCTATCTATCTATCTATC
>JANRMT010062816.1:142092-165255 GCA_026402145.1 Polypterus bichir lapradei | reverse complement strand
ATCTATCTATCTATCTATCTATCTATCTATCTATCTATCTATCTATCTATCTATCTATCTATCTATCATTAAGAATGCAGGACAGTATGGAAAGTTCCCATTGTCAAGTTGCTCCTTAACTGGCATTTTTAAACCTTCATTTGAAGTTAGACCTTCACGTGTTAGGATACTATGAAGGCAGCTGGCAGCGCACGAGTTAAAAGCTCCTCGTAGATGGCCTTCAGGCTGAGCGGTGACGCTGACACGTCTCGCTACTTAGCAGCCAAGCGCAGTTTGACATCAATGGCGGTGAAGATTCTTTGGTAATCCTGAAGGGTGGGCCCTCCTTTAGATCTTTATGCCACTCATTGTATTCAACTTTCAAAAATTTTTAAAATTGTGGCGCCGGCTCTTCAGCATCAGTTTGAAATTCACACAGCACTAGAATCTTTGATTCATATAAAACCAGTTGCTCATTTAATTTTCTGTATACTGTATAACATTAGACCCTTAACCATTTAAGCTGATGGTGGGCTGAGGTTCTTAAAACATAATTTGTTATGAACGTAACAATGTCAAAATGTCCTGCATGCCTTTCACTTGTCTTCTTTGAAATGGCTTTTCCAGAGAAACAGCAGATCCACAACATGGTGCACGTTGAAATCTGGATGGGGGACGGATGGCGCACCCTTGGAGCTCGCTGGCAGAGGGGCCGAGTGCAAGTCTTTGACTCCTACCAATTCATCTCCAGATCCTACGGGGACATGAAGTACCATTTCAAGTCCATCGAGACTTGGCTGCAAGGCGTCTGCATGAGGTCAGAGGGATGTGTAGGGGGGCTTTCTGAGTGGGGTTAGAATTCAGGCTACAAAGTCACCTCCTTGTAAATAAAAGAAAACACACACACACGCACACACATATATGTATTATCTAGGAGAAGAACACCTCATTGGGTCCAACACAATTTGTCAATTCCTCGTCTCCTAACATTTCCATAAATCATATTGACTTAGAGTTTGATGGTCCCCAAGCTGTTGCTTTGCACCTGTGTAACTCAGAGGAGGCTTTAGCCACCCAGGCAGCAGTGGGTGCAACGTCCTGCATTTGTGTTTTATAGAGCAGACTCACGGGAGCTGCCATAGTTAACAAATAAAACGTGACGACGTGTGGCGCACATGGAACACCCAGAGACCACCCAGTGTGGACAGGTGTCCCCAATGCTGGAATTGTGACATGCATGTCTTCTACAGAGAGTGTGCAGTACAACAGCTGGTACAAAAATGAAGACGAAGCAAGATAAGAAGAAACAAATAAAAGCACTGAGCAAAACATTGAGAAAAAGGTTCATTTTTATGCTAAAACATAAAATCCCGAAGTTAAGGAGCACCAAAGAGCAAAAGAACAGAGGAGCAAACTCTGACTGACTACTGGCACAGCGCAGTCCTCCTGGGTAACTGCGACCCTGAGGATCCTCATGGCAGACAAGGCCCCGGCCCCCTGCAGACTTGAGACGCTGGAATAAAAATAAAACAAAATGAAGTCGAGCTGTGACCCTAAAATATACGTTTATAGTCTCGTATCGAAGAGCCCAGCGAGTGGCCACATCATTAGGACACGGCTTACGTTCTTCACACATGGACTCCACGTCCCGGTCCTGTCATCAAGGTACACTAGTGGGGGGACTGTGATGTTTTACACCACAGGAGGCTTCTCCATCACCTTATCCCAGTTGTTGTGTTCTTTATCTCTCGGCAGGCACCCTTTTTTGTTTTTTGGTGGTGGGAGTGGGTTGACTTTTTTTTTGCTTGTTGTAATCCATCCATGACAAAATCTAACGAGTTGAGCATTTTAATGTGCCTCTTCGTGGCACCTCGGTAATACCCAGCGGCCACCTGACTAACCGGCTTTGTGCAGGACATGTCCGTGTCCTTCAGCTGCTTCCTTCAGTGGTCCGCTTCTAGTTAAAGGACCATCACTGCTTCAGTGTTTTTTTATCTAAATGTTAGTCCATTCTCTGTACAAGTGTCACATTACTTTTTTTTAGTTTAACATCGCATAACCTGTTGTTTTCTGTGTGTGAGCCCATTCCTATAGGTGGATAGCACACTTTATTTGTCCCCAGGGGGATATTTGGCTTTTTACAGAAACTCTTTAAACAAACAAACAAATAAATAAATAAATAAATAAACAAACACACAAACTTTGGTCTGAAAATCCAGAAGAAAGAAAACTTGCACTGTAGCTGCGTTTTCCCCAAATTACCAAAGTTCAGCAGCTCTAGCATACAAAATGGGATTCAGCTAAAGCCTGACAAGTCAGAATGATTCCACAGACAAAATATCTTCATTTTTAAAAGCTTTAGCAATAACTCAAAGTTAAACAGTTCACACAAAAATAGAGAAAATTGATATCTCTCTATTATAAAAGAAAATCTTGAGACGAGATTTTTTCAAGTCCCGCCCTCCTCTCAACCATTTCCGGTTAACGGCCCACACCCGCGGTCCCCAACAAATAATTTCCCAATAAAAGAAGACATATTCTGTCCAAATTTTAATGAAGCATTTCATCCCAAAGGCAAGTACACAGGCAATCCTTGCGCTGAGAAACAATGGAGTCAAACGAATTAACGTGAAAATTGTCGATCGGTTACACGGCAGATTGGGTAATCAATAGACTCTGCTGAAGCAGTTGGTGGTGATTGTGCGCTAGATGAAAACATCAACTTACAATATCCCGTAGAAAATCTGCAACTGTTAACACCATCTGGTCTTCCACCGGCCGAATTACTGTTGAAAGAAGGAAGTATCGAAATGTTATTGCGTAATTTATGTATGAGTGATGGGCTATGCAACAGGACAAGATTAGTTGTATTGAAAATTGGTCGAACAATTCTGACAAGTAAAATTTTAATAGGCGACAAGAAAGATAATGTAGTACATCTTCTGTGGATAACATTAGACACCAAAGGAGATCTTGATATGCCATTCGTATTAAAACGTTTACAGCTTCCCGTTGGAATAGCTTTTGCTATGACAATTAACAAATCACAGGGACAAACATTTGAAAAAGTCGCTTTACTTATTAGAGAGAATTCACTCACTGGCAGTTATATGTTGCATTGTCACGATGTAACTCCAAACACAGAATCAAAATTCAGTGCGATCTTGAAGAACAGTTAATTCCAAATATTGTTTTAACTGAAGTTTTACAGTAACAGTGTAAGTTTAAAAAGTATTTGCGTGCCAATTTCAAAGCCAAACAGAATGAAAACGTATAACGCAACAAATAACTTTAACGCAACATGAAACATAATTTCCTTTCAGTTTATTAAGTTTAACTATTTTTAACTATGGTTAATTACTCGCTGTAATATAAAATAGTTAGTTCAATTATGCATATGTAACAATTCCGTGAAAATAACAATCTGTTTAAATTGTACATCTGCTTTCCCACACGTGAGTAGCAGAGCTGTGAAGTGGCTAACGAGTAGTGCCCGCACAGGGATTGGCAAGCGAAGCGAGCAGAGGGCAGAGCCTCTAGTAAATAAATAAATAAATAAACACACAAACTTTGGTCTGAACAAAGATGAAAATTCAAAAGAAAGAAAACTTCTACCTTGGCAGTCCCAGTCCCAGTGAGGTGTTATGCAGATGTAGTGCTGTTGGTATAATGGAGCCCCCTGTAGTGTTTCTTGACACACTTCTGCTGAATGATTCATTGGCTGAAAGTCCTCAGTGTTGGTGTGTCACAGAGAGGATGTGCAGCGTTGTTCATAATGTTGTCATTCTCTCCTCCGCTATGACCTCTGAGGGATCCAGAGTGTGTCCTGTAACTGAGCCTGCTCTTTATATCAGCTTGTCCATTCGGTGGCCTTCTCTTGAAGTAATGTTACCAACCCAGCACACCGCAGCATAGAAAATCATACCGGCCATCACAGATTAATAGAAGATGTCACAGGATGTCACTACCTGCACTAAAGGAGCACCGTCTCCTAAAGAAAGAAGAGCCTGCTCTTCCCTTTCTTCTACAGTTCCCTTGTGCTCCAAGACCAGTCCAACCTGTCATTGAGATGGCACCCCCAGATACTTGTAGGGGTGGACCACCTCTTCATCCTCTCCTTGAATAGTGACCGAACACAGAGTCTCTTTGGTGAAAGTCAATACGCAGTTGTTTGCTGAGTTGCAGAAAATTCCCAAAGTTCTCCACCCGACTCCTCTCCTTTGTCTCATCCCCGTTATCAATACACCCCATCAGTGCAGAATCATCTGAGGAGTCCTGCAGGCGACATGACCTGCTGTTATATTTATAGCCTGAGGTGTGCAGAGTGAAGAGAGAAGGAGATAGGACTGCCCTGCACTTGAAGACCCCCACTTCATCATATGAAAAGCTTTAGATAGATAGATAGATAGATAGAACTTATTTGTCATTCTGAGCATTAAGCTGTTTTAAATGATATCATACAGTCTGTGACCCTCCAGTGTTTCCTCATAAAATCCCATAACATTAGAAGTAAAGATCGGACCTGTCCAAGCTCCTAATAATTGTCCCTTAAACAGAGAACATCTTCTCCATCTTCTTCTTATTCTTTAATTGTTACCAGTAATTCTTCACTGATTCAAGTTAAACAGGTCAAATGGTGGCTCAGCGTTTCGCGCAGCTGCCTCCCCCCCTGCAGCATCCTGGGTTCAAACCTTCACTGGATTCTTCTTCAATTCCCTGGCATTTTCATCATTCAGAGATTCTCGCCAGGGCCTGAAGTTGTCCTTGATGGGGTCGTATTGCCTCTGGACGTACTTCTGCTGAGTGGTCTAACAGAAAGGAGACCCCAGAATTTCGTATGTAAAGAAGGTTTCCAGTATTAGTGACAGTTATGTTCTAAATCTATTACGTTTGAGAATGATCATGTATGCTAATATTAAATGACTTTCTACAATTTAATCCTTCCATTTTTTTACCCATTTCATCCATTTTTTAACTCAGCTCAGTTATTCTATGACTGGTTTTCATATGTCACCTAATATTTGGGACATTCAGATTATTTTAACAAATGCAACAATGTGTTGTTCAATGCATTCTCGATAGATCTGTTTATTAGATTAGATAAACTTTATTAATCCCAAGGGGAAATTCAGATGCATAGAGCAGCAAAAACATAAAAAAACAGACTCGCGGGACAAATAATACAGCCAATCTATTAATCAATCGATAAATACATACAGGTATACTGTGCAGATATTTCAAAATAAACTTTTAGATAGATAGATAGATACGTTGGGAGGAAGCATTGAGTTGCCTGATAGCAGTGGGCACAAAAGACCCCCAGATGCACTTCTTAGCACACCGTGGTGGAATGAGCCTGAGGCTAAAAGTGAACCAAGAGAGCGCCCCCTGGAGGGGATGAAGGGGATTTTTCATGATGGCACTCAATTTTGCCACCATCCATTTATCCACAACAGCTTCCAGTGTGTCCAGCCCTGAGATGGAGCATGTCATCAGTTCATCCTGGACAGACCTGTGGTGCCCCAAAACTGCCCCCCAAATGCTAAAAAAGCATATCAAAGTCCTTCCATTGATGAATCTGCACCAGAGCACCAGAGACCACCCAGACAAACAGACGTCAGCCTGGTATGGGTGCAGAATGGGATTGTTCACCTGGTATACAGTCTGGCGGAGGCTGCTGGGAGTGTGTAAGCTTTAGGGGTCTTGGTCCTGTAAGGTGATGAAGCAGCAGAGCTCCTCCACATACAACTACTTTGCAGTTTTTTTAATTCTTCATCTACATTGGGGCTAAATATCACAATGGCAGGCAGTCAGGCATTGTGGTGTAGTGATTAAGGCTTTGGACTTCAAATCCTGAGGCTGTGGGTTCAAATCCAACTACTGACACTGAGCAAGTCATGTGACCTGCCTGCGCTCCAACTGGAAAAGCAAAAATGATATCATAAATCAAGTAAGTTGGCCCAGGGTTAAAGGTGCCAGCCCAGTAAGGAGATATCATGTAACTGGAAGCCGCACTTCATGAACACACTTTGCATTTTTCCGCTGCAATTTGCCTGCTCTGATCCCTGACTTTGGAGCCGAAGCGCCGATCATTAGGCTCAGGCCACAATGGTGAGGCTGAGTTTGGAATTCCTGGCATCTGCATTCTCTCAGATGAAAACCAAAATGCAAAACCTCACCCTGTTTGATATCTGACAAGACAAGACCTTCTATTCTGCTGACACTGCCAGGCAGGTGGCACAAGTGCATTGATCAGGGTGGAGACTACATTGAGAAACGACATGATCAGTTTTGTTCTATTTTCTGATACCTCCAATTTCAGAACCTGCTTATCCAGTGCAGGGTCATGTGACAACAATCCCACCAATCATGGGGCACAAAGCAAGGAACAACACCTGCACCTGGCCAGTCCAGCTCAGAATGTTTAATAAGCACAATGGCCTCACCAGAATTGTTCAGTAGGCCGGCTGTGTTGTTAACTGTGATGACTTTATTGACTTCATTTGCTGCCCTTTCTCCATGTTAGGCTGTGCAGTGGTCCTTCTCCATGCCCTGTTCCTTTTCACCGGGTCTCTGACGCCCTTAAGCTGTTGTTGAATAGCACTGGGTATGCTGCTACCAGTCATTTGAGCAGCGCCATATTAAAAAAAGAAAAAGACTGCAAGCATCCTGTGAGAAAAGCTGAACTTTTGTCAGAAGACCCCCTTGGCGGATTTGGTGGGCAAGGCTGGTGCCGCCATTAAGGCGAATTATGCATTGGCCTAAGGTACAGATCATTAAAGGGGGAAAACCTAGCTGCACAGGTTAGCTACCAAACAAGTAAGCTTGGCCTAGAGCACACAATAACCTGGCGCTGGCACTGCTGGTGGGCAGTGTTTTTACCTCTGACTTTCTGTGGCTGTCAAATTGACAGACATTTCCAATGTTCTATGTGTGAACTCCAACTCAGGTGGGTCTGAGAATGACTTTGAGTAGAATTCACCTCAGGAGCATCCAGAAAGGGAGCAGAATTTTTCAGAAAATTTGATTTATTTGGAAATGCCCCAAACCTGTGTGCCAGTTAACGCGCGATCATCTTGAAAGCTCAAGCTAAACCTCAGGCAGCTAACGCGAGATCTTTGGCTATAAGATGAGATGTTCTCGGTAAGCTCCAGCTAGACGTTAGCAATCAGGTCTGAGGAGACTTGAGAGGAGCTGCCCTGACTTAGAGAAATGCACTTCATGAGCGGTGCTTCTTTTAGTACGTAATTCATTAAAAAGGAGTATGATTTTCGTCTTCTCAGCTGGGATGACTATGCAGTGAGAAAGGACCAAATGGAGGCCCTTAGGAAAATGTAGGCAGGGCAGAACCGACTCACATGAACCTAATGTGGGATGATGTCCTAATTTAAAAAAAAAAAATGAACCAAGCCATAGTCTGCCTCAAGCACTGTCATCACAAATTGGAGCAAATCTGGAAAAAGGCAGATGAACACCATGGGATCTTAAAATCAAAGACCTTGGACAGACCTGGAAGTGTGCAGACTTACAGCCTTTGATGAACTTTACATTGTTTGGATCTCAAAAAAGGCACCTTGACAAAGTGCACTAATGACCTGACCTGACTGAAGTTGAATCACATCGTATCCTGTTAAAGAAGAATTGGGAGATGATTCACCTTCTAGGTGTGAAAATATGCTAAATCGGTGCCTGCTTGGAAGACTCCCGATGGATTTTTCTAAGCTGCCTTGTTCCCCCTGGCCTTCCCGGTCATGGATGTGTACTCGGTGCCCTCAGACACGTGTGCCGACTGAACGTGTCTTCTCCTGAGGTTTATGGCTAACCTGTTGTTTTTGAACGGGACAATTTTTAACTTTGTGCCTTTACACAGGGCCTTCGTGCTGTCTACTTTTCTTTACCCCGTCACTGATAAAATCCATGCATCCTAAAGCTCAAAGCAAACTTCCAAACCGGAGTCATATTTAAAGGCAGGAGGAGGCATAAGGTGAGTAACAGGAACGTGGAGAAAGGGTGTTTTGTTTGAAACTGTAAGTTCCATTTGCCTATAGAGGCCTAAGATTTTATAGCAACATGAGGATCGAGAAGAATGAATGAGGTGAATTGCAATACAGTGCAAACTCTGATGGCTGAAGAGATCAGTATGGCAAACAGCAGGAATGTCCAGTAGGGCTACATAGGGCAGTGGATTGCCTTTGTACCCCCCTGTAATTTGAATGAAAAGAAAAAGTACAGGTAACAAAAGGGCCATGCTCTGCATGACAGTCTCTAGTGTATGCTTAGCTGTGGGAACTGACACCTGGCTGAAAACACAGGTCACTTTACGTGTTGGTGTGACATCCTATCTCTGGGTTTCCCTGACAGCAGCATGGAGGCCATCTGCAGCTTCAGCACGAGCTGTCAGCCATAGAGCTCTGCTCACCTACCGCTTGTGTGTAACCAAAACGTGCAGAGCTAGGACATCTGATATAGAGACGTCTGTTATATAGTGCCTTTCATATCTATCTATCTATCTATCATATAGTGCCTTTCATATCTATCTATCTATCTATCTATCTATCTATCTATCTATTATATAGTGCCTTTCATATCTATCTATCTATTTATCTATCTATCTATTATATAGTGCCTTTCATATCTATCTATCTATCATATAGTGCCTTTCATATCTATCTATCTATCTATTATATAGTGCCTTTCATATCTATCTATCTATTTATCTATCTATCTATTATATAGTGCCTTTCATATCTATCTATCTATTTATCTATCTATCTATTATATAGTGCCTTTCATATCTATCTATCTATCTATCTATCTATCTATCTATCTATCTATCTATCTATTATATAGTGCCTTTCATATCTATCTATCTATCTATCTATCTATCTATCTATCTATCTATCTATCTGTTATATGGTCTTTTTTCTATCTGTTATACAGTGCTTTTTATATCTATCTATCTATCTATCATATAGATACCCATATACTACACTTCATGTCTATTTTTCTAACAGATAGTGCCTTACATATCTATTATATAGTGCCTTTCATATCTCTCTATTATATAGTGCTTTCCTATATATATATATTATATCTTACATATATTAACTTTCATGTTTGCCTTTTTATAATATAGTGCCTTACACTTCTATCTATCTATCTATCTATCTATCTATCTATCTATCTATCTATCTATCTATCTATCTATCTAATACTCTCTAATATCCTGTGTACATATCTCTGGATACTCCTCGGCTAAGAAACTTTCCTCGATGTTTGAGTGACAGATCCCTTGTAAAACTGGCGGCTGTTGTCAGGGTAACTGTCGTCAGGGTAACGTGGGGCTGTTTACAGTTGAAAGTGTTTGCTGATCCTGGTCAAACAATTTCGGTAGCGAAGTGCTCAAGCATATACAGTAGGAAGCAAAAGCTTTGCGTTCAGTGTGTCACTCCATGACTGTGTATTTATTTATTTATTTATTTGACTTTCCTCAAGTTGCTGGCCTCAAATTCAAAAGTGAAGTAAAACTTCAGCACGTTGTGGGGAACATATTTTTAATAGCTGCTGCAGACCAAAAAGGTTAGAATGCATTTTGTGCCTTTTAATTGTTTTCCATTTCTTGACATTTCATTCTTTTTTATTTCTTCCTCCGCTTGTTGAATTTAGATTGAGTTATTTCTGTGTATGGCACATGCAAGTTGCATGCAGTGACTGATTTTGCCTCTCTGTGTGGTGCTGGGGGCCACTTGGAGGTGCCTAACTGCTGATGATTTTTTGGGGGGCCAGTGGCTTTTAATTTCAGGCTGGTTTTAACAAATGTGAAATGACAACTGCTTGTTTTTAGTCCTGAGGGAACATCAGTGTTTACTGATGGTGGCATTTAAATTAATGGAATATCAAACCACTTGAACCCTTGGGAATATTTCAATAAAGACCTTGTGAATGCGCTCAGGTGCAGCTCAGCTTTTATTTTTAGATCGAGCTCATTTCTGTCCTGACCGCCTATGTATTGACTTCTCCAAGAATTTAGATGAACATTTTATGATTTCCTACGTATAATCGTTTCCAATATTTACTTTTAAATATTAACTTGACCCCAATTACAAATGGGTCTTGACTTTCATTTCTGATCTGCTAATATTATTGATTTTAAAAAGGACTTACAGCAAGTGATATGAAAAAAAGGGAAAATACCGTGAACTAGGTGTAGACTAAGGTCAGGGAGTAAACGGCATACAGACAATGGAACAGTGTCAAGTACATTCATTCATTGTTTTTATTTTAAAACGCATCATGTTTTGGTAATTCCTATTTTAGACACATATTTTTGGTGTTGTATTTAAACTGTTGAGAAATAATTTACATGTTCTCTTGTTCTTTTCTCGCAGCCACTGCAGCGAGCACAAGTGGGGTGGTCCGAGCAACCTGTTGAGTCCCAAATCCATCTTCTACCAGGAGGAGTCCCAGCAAATCTCCACGGGGGAGGCAGCCACCAATGACAGAGGAGCCGACCGAAGTACTATGCGTGTCAGGAGTGGAGACAACACCCAAGACGGAGACAAGTTGGTGCCCTCGGAGGGCAATGAGCTGGAGACCGAATCCAACGCACACAGTCAAACAGTTATTGATGCCAAATGTTTGAAGAGCGGTGACACTCATTTAGCAAAAGATGCTGTGGGCAGGGAAGGCCCGAGCGCTTCAGACAGTCCTGAGCAGGTGGCATGCGAGGCAGAGGCCAACGTGGAGGCAGACGTCCAGGATGATGTAGGGGAGCCAAAGGCAGACAGGAAAGAGGAAGGCATGAAAAAACGAACTCAGGCTAATCGTAAAGGAGAATCCAAAACCCAAGAGGGAAACTCTAGGCGAGGGGAGAAGGCACCGAGAGAGAGGAAGGAGACGGAGCATCATCCTCTGGGGAAGGAAGGTGGGAATGCTGTGTAACAGAGCAAAGGCCTTGCTTGAGAGTGTGTGTGTGTGTGTGTGAGAGAGAGAGAGGGCGAGTGCACTCTGGGTGACTTTCAAATCCTGTTAAATACATAAAACGTCTGAAAGAAGAATCCCCACATCACACTGTCTGTAGGTACAGGCGGTGCACATAAAGAACAGAGTTCATAATGTCAACTGTGATAGCAAACACACAGGGGCAGGACTGAAAATGGCAAAGGCATTAATGGGGTTGGGCAGTTTATTAAGTCATGTCATGTTCAGAACAGCTCTATAGCATTCAAATACTGCCATGTTAAATCTCAAATAGGCTTCCGTTGTCTGTAAACTAGAGGTGCCTTTACACAGTGGGAGTCTCTCTGTCTGACTGTGCCCACTTGAGTTCACTCATTCCTGGATGGGCACTTTGTGTGCCCAGAAGACCGTATACTGCTTACCATTCCTGATTGTCCCTGGGCACCCTACAAATGTCACTTCATGGACAGATAGATGTGAAAGGCACTATATGATAGATAGATGTGAAAGGCACTATATAATGGATAGATAGATAGATAGATGTGAAAAGCACTATATGATAGACAGATAGATAGATCATTATTATTTTAAAATACCTTATTGTAACCTAATATACACAAAAGGTGAAAACAAGTAGCGTAAGTTCAAATGAATCCACTAATTACAACAAATTATATGTTTCAGATTCAATAAAATTCCAAAACAAATAAAAATAGACATAACCCACACAAATGAATATCCAGTTAATTCCCACTTACCAGTCCGTGAGTAATTCCCCGTCATCAACTGAACACAATCTCCCCAAACACCCCAGATGGTTTTAAAAGTGCTGACATCATTAATGAGTTTATAATGTGCAATTACTTCCTTTAGTCTGCTTTTAACCAGTACTTCAAACATTAGTACATCATCAGTTGTTAATGTGTTTTTATCTTTGATATTTCTAGCCTTTAAAATTTCTTATTTTACCTGGCCTACCAAAAAAAAATTGGCAAGTAAGGCATTGATTTTTAAGTATCCTAGAAGATATTAAAGCAAAAACAAAAGTACTTAATGTAAATGAAATTTGTTTTTCTGCAGCCAAAAAAAACAAAAATAATGCATATGTAAGGCACTATAGATAGATAGATATGAAAGGCACTATATAATAAATAGATGGCTAGATAGATAGATGTGAAAGGCACTATATAATAGATAGACAGATAGATAGATAGATGTGAAAGGCACTATATAATAGATAGATAGATGTGAAAGGCATTATATAATAGATTGATGTGAAAGGCACTATATAATAGATAGATGGCTAGATAGATAGATGTGAAAGGCACTATATAATATAGATGTGAAAGGCACTATATAATAGATAGACAGATAGATAGATGTGAAAGGCACTATATAATAGATAGATAGATGTGAAAGGCACTATATAATAGACAGACAGCTAGATAGGAAGGCAGGTTGGTATCCAACTTGTCCATAACTCGTCCTTCCAGTTAGACCCTTGTCAAACACTCACTTCCCAATTGTAAGTTCACCAGCCCTAGAATTTCAGACCTTAGCTAACAGCCACCGTGCGGGTCCCAGATGCTGTACCGCTGTGTCAGACCGCCACAGATAAGGACATATGAAGCCCAGCCAGCCCGTTTGCCCTGTCAGCTGACCAAAACACAGCAAACATCCTGCCCTCTAGTGATTTGGGGGATTCCTGAGGCGTTGCTCACTGACTCCTGTATGTATCTGGTGTTGCCACCTATTGTCTGTAGAGGATGATAATAATTGGATTTAATTGTGTTTGAAGTTGTGTTTGCCTGCTAGTTCCAAAATCTCTAAATATTATTATTAAAAAACGTAGTAGTGTTTAGCGTATTAACTTTATCCCACATTAAAGTGCTACATTATCAACTCTATTTAATTAAATGACTATTTCATGTGTGTTTGGAGTCTGAACATAGCTTGATATTTTACATTTTTGTGCATGTAGTCTAACACAGACTGTATTGTTATGATATGTGTTTATGCTCATATTGAAATATTTCTAGTGGCGTGTTCCTCATTTAACTTTGTTTCTGGCTAAGATTCCTCAGACTGACTGCTTGATTCCTTGCAGATTTGCAGTCTGATTGGAGCAAGTGCTGGCCCACTCGGTGTGTGTGTGAGAGGAGTTTGCATTGCAGGTGCCCGCCTATCACAGGTTAGGATAACTGGTAACTCTATGTTGGCCTAGTGTGGATGTGTGAGGGTGAGTGTCTATATATGCAAGATGTGCCCACCCATTGTTGGCTTCTGCCTTTATGCTCCATGCTCCCGGCATTTTGTACAATGTGTAATGCTCTTAACAGAGGTGCCAGCTAGAAAGAGGTTTCCAGGGACGAGGGCACCATTTGATTGGTACAAGGTAGGAAATTTGTCCCTGAGGGGACCTGCAGAGATAATAAAGAGGGCCACAATGATTAGTTCACTACACAATACACCAAAACATCAGTGTTTCCCCAAACATTTGGCTGTCTCTGTTTGTGGTCCTTCCACAAGTGGTATAATCAGCAGGATTATCAACTTATTGTCCCAGGCTGTAACTTCATTTTTGTTGTGCTGGTGACTCCGCCTGTTGGCTTCTTGGGCTCCCAGCACATATCTTGGGCTTGCTGCCCCCGTCTAGCAGCCCAAGCATTCCTACACTGGCAAGGGCAGGGCCTCCCCTTCTGCCAATGTGGCTAACTCTTATTCCTGGAGGTCTTGTGTTAGGCTCATGTCTATCCCGTGTCAGTGTCATGGTGCCTGTGACTCTGGAAGCCTCTTTCCAAATGTTCACAGTTTATCGATTAATATGGATTGTGATTAATATAAAAATGATATATGGATTTCATTGATAATAATTCATATTTGAATTAAATTCATTCTGAGTACTGTTTAAATAGTGCTGAATACAGTAGTACTGGCATTTTAATATAATTTATTATTAATATTCATTTGCTGTCAATATTGATATTATTATTCAGTCTAATTAAATATTTAGAATTTTTAAAACATGTTGATTATGTTTATTATTAATATTACAACATTTGCGAGTATTATTAATATTTAAGGTGGCACAGTAGTGCCATACTGGGTACTGCTGGCTCACCTGTCCAGTATCCTGGGTTCAGTCGTTGTTCAGGTGAAGTTTGCAGATTACAGCTTGGTTACCAGGTGAGACCAAATTGACCTCAGGGTGCATATGGGTGAGGCCGTCTGCATGCCTGTGCCCTGAGATGGACTGGTGCCTCAACCTGGGCTGCTTCCTGCTCTGTGCCCTGTGATGCTGGCATAGGCTTCCACAGCCCTGAAACATATTTTGGGGGTGGGGGGGGTTGGGGGTTAAGAATGTTCTTGTGTGGATTCTGTTTGAAAATTAAGCCATTGCCAGGGTTAAGGATGGTAAGCAGGAATGAGACAGTGGACAGGCAAAGAACCAGTACACAAGAAAGAGAGCGACAAATGTCGAAAAGTGCTAATCAGGAATCAACGTCATAAAAGAGAAACCAAAAGTTCAAAATCTTGAGGGGAACTTTGAATATAAGAAATCACTAGTGATGAGCGTACCCTGCTGAATTCTCATCATCTTGAGTTCAGTGAAACTGAAAATGTTCAGTAGAAGTTGGCGAAATGCATTAAAGTCCATGGGGAGGGTGGAACTGAATTACATGGGAGTGGATTAGAATGGTGCAATGGACTTCTATGTGTCCCTGAGGGCTATGCTGGGCCGCTTACCGTGGCTAAAAATATGACCTAAGCTATGAGGGAGCAATGCTAGCCACTGTGCCTCCATGGAATAGAATGATAAACCTGTTGTCAGAACAGTGACACTTCTTACAGAGTATAGCAACAGTAACAGGAAACATGAATTCACTGAGGCATCACCTCTACAAATCCAGTACACATACCAGTAACAGAAACCAAGATGGAGGGCACTAGAGAGGAGCAGATAAGGGTCCCATCTAGTCCCCTAAATAAGCAGTCAGGGCCTGGAAATCTACTCTGACCCAGGACTCGTTCATTTTTATGAGTGGGGGCCGGTCGACCCCGTCTGCAGCACTGATCGCCCACTCAGACACTTTCAGTACATACTGAGCGAGCTCATAGCCTAAATCCAGCCCCATGACCTTCATCTCCACGGGGTCATCAGTATGCACAGACTCATATGCAGTGTCCCCTACCCCAGGTAGTCACTCATCAGTCTGTTCTGCGTCCAACCGGGTTACTGAGCCTGGAGAAAGTCTCTCCACGCATCCATCAGATTGTCACCACCATGGCAGCTGCTGCTGCTACTAACTACATGTGGAGAGGTGGCAGAGGGGGAATGAGGGGTGAGAGGCATTAACCAGTACTGGTAAGGATGGAACGGAGATCACACATCCAACACTGGCTGCTACAGTCCTGTGATTTCATGCTGGCCTCTTCACATCATCATGGGCCACTGGGAAAAAAAAGGTTTGCCTAAGCCAACCACACGGTGAACTTTCAGGGAACAATTTGGTAAACAGGATCACTGGCGAACCAGAAACTTTGCTCCGAAAACTGCCTCAAATTCTCTTTCTTTTAGAGAGTTATATCCCAAAATTAGAACATAAAAATACCTGTACTGTGATGACATGAAATGTAACAACATAATTTTGTCCTGCAATTCCACAAAATGACAACTCCCTTGGCCAACAGAAAGAAAGATCTGAAAGAGACAACTCAGTGATGTTGCTACCCTAATGATGAACATAATAATCATAAGGAAAAACAAAAACAGCACCTGTCAGGCTTTCAAAAATAAAAAAAAAGTATAATCATAATATTGTATAGTGCCCGTGGGGAATAACTAACACACACGTGTCATGGCCTTATGAGGGCATGCCTGTCCAATCAGCATTGTGCATTAATGATTGTTTAATAATAAAAAAAATACTTTTTTGAATAATATATATATATATATATATATATATATTTGTCATGTGCGCCCAACTACGTTGCGTGTGTTAAAGTTGTCTGTGAAGGGCTCCCTGTTTAAACGCGGCTACCAGTCATGAACTGGGCCCTTCGTCGCACAGCATTATGATTTTTTATAAGGGAAACAAAATTACAAAAGAAAACCCTTAGACATTTATTCGATAGGAATGGCCTACTCGGAATCACTGTCCGAATCGTAATTATGTGGTGGTGTAGGAGCATTTCTGCTTCTGTCCGTTCACAGTCCGTCTCATTTTCACGACGCTGTCGTCTCCTCTCACGATGTCTTCTCAACCTTTCTCCAATCTCGCAGGTTGCTTTGTGGCAATCCAAAGAGTAAGGCAATATACACGGAGCAATGGTTATAAAAGGGGGACACATAGATAATCCAGGCTCTTTAAAGCATAAATAGGGATCACTTCACTGACATATGAGCAAGCCACGGTACAACTGTGAGACGCGCAGCACTCGTCGGCTAAAATGTAACAATAATAATTTCCGGAACGTGCTGTTACGTTGTCATTCATTTTACCCACTGTCTTTCTTTCATTCATATGTTACGTAGGCACGTACCTTTTATCTTTGGCAATCTCATTCTCCATCCAGGCCTCAGGAGCTAACCAGCGTAACACTGTCAACCACCCCTTTCGTTATTCCGGCACATTGTTGACATCCGTGAGTAACAACAACTGGAAGGTGGTCTATGCATGCGTGGAATTCGTGGACAAACAAAGATCAAGATCTAAATGAAATCTCTTTAGTTAATTTAAAGCACAATAATTTGTTTAGTTTGAATGCCTGTGTTTTGAGGTGTGGCTGGCGTACTACAGTCTTATAAGCCTGTAGTATAAGCCTGGAGGAGATTCTTAATGCAATGCCTATGTTTTAGCTGTCTCTCTACTGCCATCTAGTGCTGCTGCTTCTTCTAATCCATTTGCGGACAAACAAAGATCAAGATCCAAATGAAGATTATATATATATATATATATAGTGAGAGCTAGCCCGAACACCATCAGACAGACCCCACCAGTTCTATAAAACACACGTTTATTTTCAGTTCAATCCCTGCACACTCACAGTGCCCCACACCAATCACCCTTACACTGTCCTTTAAACGTCCGTGGGCTGCCTTCCTTCCTTTCTCTGGAGCTTCGTCCTCCTCCTGCACCCGACTCTGGCTCCCCAAATGGAGTGAGGCAGCGCCTTTTATCTTATCTCGGAAGTGCTCCAGGTGCCTGACGATGAACTTCCGGCATCACTCCCCAGTGTGGTGGAAGTGCTGCCCTTGCACTCTGAAGCATTCTGGGCATAAACAATCCCTTATCTGTTAGCACTTCCTGGTGTCCCAGAAGTGCTGTCTCCAAGGGATCAAGGACCGTCTGGGCACCCAGGGAAAAGAAATGCCGCTCTCCCGGTTCTTCCTTCCTCCAGGCGTCCCGGCAGGGCAGGGTTCCTGGCTGTCTATCACAATAAATATACATATACTAGGGGGCCCTGCTCGCTTCGCTTGCCAACCCCCATGCGGGCACTACTCTTTAGCCACTTCGCCGCTCTGCTGCTCGCTTATGGTGAAGATGATATACAATTTAAACCGATTGTTATTTTCATGGGAATTGTTACATATTCATAATAAACCTAATTATTTTACATTACAGCGAGTAATTAACCATTATAAAAAATAGTTAAACGTATTAAGTTGAAAGAAAATTATGTTTCTTGTTGCATTAGAGGCATTCGTTGCGTTATACGTTTTCGATCTGTTTGGCTTTGAAAGTAACACGCAAATACTTTTTAAACTTAACAATTTTACTGTAAAACTTCAGTAAAAACAATATTTGGAATTAACTTTTCATCAATTTTGCATTGAAATTTGATTCTGTGTTTGTAGTTACAAAGTGACAAAGTAACATATAACTGCCCGTGAGTGAATTTTTTTTCTTTCTCTCTAATAAATAAACTGACTTTTTCAAATGTTTGTTGCTGTGATTCGTTAATTGTCATAGCAAAAGCTATTCTAATGGGAAACTGTAAACGTTTTAATATGAATGGCATATCAAGATCTCCTTTGGTGTCTAATGTTGTCTGCAGAAGATGTACTACATTACCTTTCTTGTCACCTGTTAAAATTTTACATGTCAGAATTGTTCGACCAATTTTGAATACAACTAATCTTGTTCCATTGCATAGCCCATCACTCAGACATAAATTACGCAATAACATTACGATACATCCGTTGTTCTACAGTAATTTGGCCGGTGGAAGATACAGTTGTAGATATTCTATGGGATATTGTAAGTTGATGTTTTCATCTTCCGCACCATCACCACCAGCTGTTTCAACATAGTCTATTGATACGCATTTAACCATTTTGCCATGTAACCGATCGACAATTTTCACGTTAATTCTTTTGACTTCATCGTTTCTCGGTGCTAGAATTGCCCGTGTACTCATTTCTTCTGTTGATAACCCTCCGGGATTAAATTCTTCAATAAGATTTGGACATAATAAGTCTTCTTTAATTAAGAACTTAAAGTTAGGAAAACGTAAAAATTCATAAGAGCTGAGAGTGCAGGAACTGTGTCTGACAAAAGTATTCACACGAATGAAAGGTGAGAGGACCGTGGGCGTGGACTTGAGAAAATCTCTTGGCAATAGTTTGATCTCATCTTATATATATATATTATATATATATATATAATATTGCGAAGCTTCTGACATTGCACCACAGTGGCTGGTTTGCTTACTTGACAGAGTGAAGATCGGGGTATTACATTCATAAGTCTGGTCCTAATCTGATATTTGGATGGTCACCTACCAGGTAATGCTGTTGGTTGGTCGGCAAACATCCACCACATCCTCTCAACTACGAGAAGCAGCTCATGGATATGTTATACAGTATCTGTAAACCACAAGCGTTACCTGGTAGGTAACCACCCAAACAATCAGATTGCGATTCAGACCTAAGAATTTAATATATATAACTGTATATATAAATGTTAATTCCGAAAGAATGATACAGGCACTTTTTATGGTGAAATCTCTTGCCCAGATTGTGAGGCGGTGGTGACAGTACCCCTACAGAGAGCCTGTCTTTAACATAGATGGTTAATAGTTAGAAATTTTTGAAAAAGTATGGATATTTGAAAATACCTGATATTGAACGCCTGCAAATTACAGATGAGGCTATAAAGGACTCCCTTCTAAATCCGACATTGTAGCAGAAGGATGCCACAATGTTGGCGAAAGAATGTGGCTAACATATGGTGGTTAGTTATGGAAGGCTGGTTTAAAGGAGAAGGTTCATCAATGCCTTACTCGACCTTACTAAGTGTGCTCCATGTCAGGCCAGTGATTATTTCTGTGTCTCTCCGTCTGCTGTGTGTGTCCGTGTCCCGGGCCCACCTTAGAGTTTCTGTTGCTTGTAATGGATGCACATGTACTGTCTGCTGGGGTGATGCTTTATTCTGGTGCTGATTTATAGTCCATAGCAGTTTGTTAATTTGTCAGTTGATGGCATTCATCATCCACCATGGGGTTCAAGACCTTTAATGCATTTTGGCTGGTTGTATTTTTGTTTTGGTGGCCAACCTGAGTTTGGCTTAAGAGCAAGAGGGTCCGTCCTGTTGATGTTATTCTGTCTTGTTCCTACTGACCTTCATTCCTCTCCTCTCTAGAGCATATCTCCACCTCTCCAGGGTCTCCTCAACATGCTCCCTACTATCACTACAGATCACAATGTCATCAGCAAACATCATAGTCCACGGGTACTCCTGTCTAATCTCGTCTGTCAGCCTGCCCATCACCATTGCAAATAAGAAAGGACTTGGAGCCAATCCCTGATGTAATCCCACCTCCAATTTGAATGCATTCATCACTCCTACCGCAAACCTCACCACCGTCACACTTCCCTCATACATATCCTGTATAACTCTTACTTACTTCTCTGCCACTCCCGACTTCCTCATGCAATACCACAACTCATCTCGAGGCACCCTGTCATATGCTTTCTCCAGGTCCACAAAGACACAATGCAACTCCTTTTGGCCTTCTCTAAACTTCTCCATCAACATCCTCAAAGCGAACATTGCATCTGTGGTGCTCTTTCCTGGTTTGAAACCATACTGCTGCTCACTAATCATCACCTCACTTCTTAACCTAGCTTCCACTACTCTTTCCCGTAACTTCATGCTGTGGCTCATCAATTTTATTCTCCTGTAGTTACTGCAGCCCTGCAAATCCCCCTTAGTCTTAAATATCGGTACCAGTACACTTCTTCTCCACTCCTCAGGCATCCTCTCACTTTCCAAGATTCCATTAAACAATCTGGTTAAAAACTCCACTGCCATCTCTCCTAAACACCTCCATGCTTCCGTAGGTATGTCATCTGGACCAACGGCCTTTCTATTTTTCATCTTCTTCATAGCTGTCCTTACTTCCTCCTTGCTAATCCGTTTCACTTCCTGATTCAATATCTCCACATCATCCAACCTTTTCTCTCTCTCGTTCTCTTCATTCATCAGCTTTGCTGGTATATTAGCGCCGGGAGGAAAAGTAAAAGGGATACGATGTTGCCGATGGTAGTGGCTAAGTGACTTTGTCTTTCTTCAGAAGATTCGTTTTGATTACATGCTGGCCTTACCCCGACTCCACCTCTTACTTCCGAGCCGGACAGACAGACTTCCATGTGTAGACGTTTGTATATAAGATTAATTTGGTAACGCTCCAGTTTTGGAATTACCCATAATGCATCTATTAGTCACATTCAGCTATCAAATAAGTAGGGATGAGTGAAATGACTCATGCAAACTGAATTTGCAGTGATACTCGGTGTTTCTCATTGCAAATAAAAAATTGTTTCACTTCCAGCAAAATTAATGCCACATCACATAAGAAAAAAGGTATTTATTGTGTTTCTGGATAACTTTTCACACATTAAATCCACATGATCTCTAATGAAAAACGAAAAGAATCGCTGGAAGTGTGCATATCCCCAGCTAGGATAAGTTTTTTGTTAGAAGTGTGCACAATGGTGCATTTTAGAGGGTCTTTGTGTGGAGAAATACCCAGTGTGTCACATTTTGTATGAAATATACTGTAATGAGAATTAGAGGCGTAAATTGAATTGTTTTGAGTGACGGGTGACGGTGAGCCGGGGAAAAGGACTCAAGAGAAGAGTGGGGGCAGCATTTCTTGTTTTCCACCACCTAAAAAAAAAACCCTGTAGAACCTCAAAAAACCTCTTTAGTGAGTTTCACGTTTCACAATTGCGAAATCAAGTGCAAAATTAATTTTAGTGTCCGTTTCACAAGCATGTAGAAAGCTGGCTATTTAACTCATCACCATCATCCTAACAAGATGTAATCAGAGGCTCCTTTTGGTATTTATGACACTTCCATAGCATCGCATCAGTGAAGTGGGGACTCAATCACCTTTGTGCCGTGAGCTCCGTTAAGAGCTTGTGACTTGTGTGAATATGACAGACAGATAGCATCCCCAGGGGCAAATTTGGCTTTATGTAAACGTGTAATACATAAATATTATTATACAACAAACACCCCTCTCTCTCAAATACACATCAGAATAACTAAAAGGAAAGAAAACTAAAAAGAATGAAAAACTTAAAAAGTGCAGTCCCAGTCACAGTGAGGCCATCGCGGAGTTGTAGAAGATGTGAAGGATGTCACTATCCACGTCAGTCACCTATAAAGAAAGAGTCTGCTCTGCCTTTCGTTCTTCAGTTCCTCTGTAATGTGAGATCAGGCCAGCCTGTCACTGATGTGGACCCCTGTAGTCAGAATATAAATTTAATGTCACTGTGCTCTGTACAAAAATTATTTTATAAATCCACTCACATGTACAGGCCAGGCCAAAGTTCGCACACAGGGGCTCTCAGCCTTTAGAACTGTTAGGCAAGCATTTGGAGAGAGAAAGGTACAACTACGAAAATGGGCATTGTACTATTTCTGTATGTTAGAGATGAAACGGAATCCTCTCCTTGCCTTGTTGAGAACCTAAGTAAGGGCCTGCACGTGGAGAAAACAGTGTAAAAGACTTGGACAGCAGCCAAACGCCTCGAAGCCGACGGACGGATGGGGGATATCGTCATCCATCCTGAAAAGCCTTCCAGCGCAGCGATGAAAATGGCAGACTGCATACATCGAGATCCCACCTTGATAAAGTCTTGCTGTGGCTTCCTTCGTCTGTACTGCTGCGTAAATTGTCATTAAAGAAAGCTATGTTATTTTCTCTTATGTGATTTCTTACCGCCATATCACTATGGGAGAGGTATCGCCTTTTAATATTATATCTATATAGTTTTGGGTTACTTAAAATGCCGCAATTACAAAAGAACTTATTCCAACTAGGTAACTATCACCCCCTACAGGAAACAACCCCCAAGTCTTTGTATCATGACCACTCCCTGAGCAGTGACCGGGCGTAGAGGCCGTGCAGTGTGTTGAAAGTCGGTAAGCAGTTTCTTGGTTTGGCTGATTCTGAGTTGCAGATGGTGCCTGAGGATGAAACCCATAAGTGCTTGTACTCTCTTGGTACTCCTCCCAGTCCTCCTCTTATGTACTATTTCTTAATCAAGCTTCCCCCTGCAGTTTCAATCATCCTGATATACGTATGTTGTATTGAGGAGGGAAAATATAGAAAAATATATTCATATAATTGGTCATTTCTATGTATTAGAAAAGTATTATAACCACATTAGAAAAGTAGACACTATATTTTACTAGCTGAAATACCCAGCGTTGCCCAGGAGGAAAATAAAGTGCTTTTTTTTTATTGTTTGAGAAAAATGTAATTAAAAAAACACGACTTGAAAAATAAAAATAAATTAACAAACAATGAAGACTCACTAATGTGCTTGTCCTGCGGTCTTGTATGTATGTTATCATCCAGTTGATGCTTTGAGCCGGCCAACTCTATTTAATTTGAAAAGCAACAGGGGCGCAGTGCTGCTCAAACATAAAGAATGCTGGCAGTCGCCTCCAGTTCACCCTCTGGTTGTCGTTCAGAGTATCAACTGGATGATAACATGCATACAAGACCGCAAGATCAACCCCCCAAACTACCTATGAAGTGGGTGGATTAGGGCTAATTTCACCCTACAGTATTTTTAGTCGACCATTGAGAAACGTGTGTACCGAGTTTTACGAAAATCACTCCAGCTGTTCGGAAGTGATGCTGGAACATACATACACACACACACACAATGACTTTTATATATATAGACTAGCAGAATACCCG
>JANRMT010062816.1:71104-99478 GCA_026402145.1 Polypterus bichir lapradei | reverse complement strand
AAAGTTAATAAGTTAAACATGGCACTGTCCTCTGTGTACATGACAATAATGACCCTATAAACCTATGGCAGGTGGCATTTGAGCAGAACATACCAAGGAAAAAGGCTGCCCCCTAGTGCAGTGGAAAATGGATGGAAGCAACATGGGAGCAGCTGCTGAAATCCCTAATGACTTCATCTCCCCTTTAAGGGGCATAGTGGTTAAGGCTTTGGTCTTCATTCACATCCTGCTACTGACACTGGGTGACCACAAGCAAGTAACATCACCTGCCTGTGCTCCAACTGGAAAAATGAAAGACTTGGACCTCAAATTAGGTGAAGGAGTTGGCCAAATCAGAAAATGTAACAGAATGGCACTTACTCCTTGTAGCGGGTGAGGAGATGAGCTGATGGGGACCGTGACGCCTGTGGAGAGTCTGCACATCCTTCTCCCGTTCTTGTAGGTTTAACTTGGGGTGCTCCAGCTGTCCCTTCACATTTCAGAAGTTAACTGGTGACTCTAAATCAGCTCTGGGCGGATAAAGTCACTCTCTGATAGGCTGGCACCCCATCCAATGCCACTCTGAACTGAACTTGGCAGTTCAAACATGAATCGTGATGAAGAATTTCTAAATATCACAATCTGCCTGAAGAAGGGGCCCGAGTTGCCTTTGAAAGCCTGCATGTTGTAATCAGTTGAGTTAGCCAATAAAAGGTGTCGTCTTGCTTGGGTTTTCATGGCATTCATAATGGCTAACACGGTACAACACCCTACTACTACAGAGGTACACCCTGAAATGTAACGGTTCTTTGCTAGCACTTTACTGGGCTGTGTGGTTCCTCGTTGCTCCTTTGCTAAATGAAGTGCCATTTTGTTCTGCAGAGGGTTTTCTGCATATGGAGTTGGTTATCTTTGAAAAGGTTCCTAATAATTGAAGAATTCATAAATCAATAATGTATGGCAGGCTAGCTAGAAGAATACGAATCAAAATTTGAACTGGAGTTATTGTATGCAGCCAGAGTCCTTTAAAATCAGGAAGCCAGTGGTGTTTCACAAATCTATCTAGTCAAGCCTAGTTATGAATTATCTGTCTCTTTCTAGAACCTTCATGTGGATGATTCTTGTGGGAATCAGAAATGGTTCTCCTATGACAGCCATTTTATTGTTAAGTGGTAGAACGGTGCTACCGTGGGCATTGCTCCCACCTTACAGCTCCAAAGACCTGGCATTAATACTAAACATGGCTGTTGTCCTCAAGTCCATGTTGGTTTTCTCCACTCAAATCCCAAATGATTTCAACCCCCCAACCCGTGAAAGGAGAAGAAGTTCAATGAATGGCCATTACTGAATGTGGCGGGTTCAAGAGATGAGCTGATGGTGGCTGAGAGGTGAGAGGAGACAAACCCCTTGACCTCACACCTCACGTATTGTTCACTTTAGCTGTGTGGCCTTCCTGTCCGCCATGCCCAGTGTGCTTTCTGCTTCTAACTGGGCAACTTTGTGGGGTTCAATGGATTGGGCGGTTCAAGGGGTTGCTCATACACAGGAGGGCAAAGAAGAATGAAATGATTCTCGTTATGTGTTTTTCAGCATTTGAGCGAGAGAAGAAGCACGAGGAGCCCAAAGGACCCGGCCCGTTCTTTTTTATAGGAGGCCGAAATGGAGCTGAACTGTAAGTCAAATGAGCTTTTCCAGCTGCTGTAATAATCTCAAAGACTGGGCAACGCTGCCAAGGGTGCAGCTTTTTTTTTTTTTGGGGTGTCAGGAGTAACCATTCAGATGTGGAGAAGACATTTTCAGTTAGATGGGCCTGATGATGCTGCAACTGGAGAGCCCAGTGAGCTCAGGTTCAACTCTTGGCTTGGGTCCTATTCATGTCAGATTGGCTCTGGGTACCCAGATGTCCCCTTTGACATTTCAAAAGCTATCTGGTGACTCTAAATTGGCTCTCTGTAGTGTGGACACCAGGTGGCGCTCCAGTTCTTCAAACCCAAAACAGACAGACAGAGAGGGCACAAGTTAAAAGCACAAAAGGCCTTTATTGTGGGAAACTCTTCTTTCAATAAGCATTTCCCACCACTGCCACAATAAACACAAATATAATATTTTCTTTCTTCTCTCTCTGTCTGTTGGTCAGTGCCTCCTCAGCTCATTCCAGCAAGCTTTGTCCATCTTACACCCTGAAGTGAGGTAGGCATCTCCTTTTATTTTAGCCGCTCTGGAGGGGCTTCCAAACATCTACCCACGTGGTCTGTCAGCGCTTCCAGGTGAGACGGAAACCCCACCATGTAGGGCTCTTCAGTCCACACGGCACCTCCTGGCAGCACCCATGGCATCCAACAGGGCTGAGTTAAAGAACTCCAAGTTCCATGATCCCCTATGGGAATCTGGGGCACTGCTGCAACCCATCTAGCATTCTGGGGGAGGCAGTGCCCTAAAGAGGCTGCCCTCCCACATCCTTCCATCTCTTGGACATCCTGGCCTGGTAAGGATGCCAGCAGTCCATCACAGTGGGTAGATGTGTCCTGTGATAGACTGGCACCCTTTTCCAGTGGCATACTGAATTAGGGTGAGCTTAACATGTAAATGGGGTAAGCAGCCACTTAAGGGCTGTGGGCTAGAAGACAGAATTACCAACAAAAGTTACACAACAACAGGTGATTATTATTTATGTTTTCTAATGTAACCACTTAGGGATGCCACTAAGCCCCAAACCGCCCAGACACAACCCCTCAGACACAAGTCCCCGGTTCAAAAGAAGTACTTTCATTCAACAGGCTTCTTTTCCATGAACTCGACACAGCAAATCCAATTCTTTCTTTTCCATTTCTCTTTTCTCCTCCACTCCTCCAAGACGAGTGTTGTTCAGCTCCGCTCCTGACTCCGGCTCGCCTGGGTGAGGTGACGTGACTCTTTTTATGGTGAACCTGGGAGTGCTTCCAGTGTGATGACATTACAACCAGGAAGCACTTCCGGGTCAGGAAGAACCTTCTTAAGTGGGTGATGTTATTCCTAAGCGTCACCCCCTGTGGCCAATAGAGTCTATCTGCGGACCTCCAGAGCCTCACTCCATTGAGGAGGTAGTCACGTTATATTATACTTCAATGATAACATCTGGTTATGCTATGGTTAAGATTAGGGTGGGGAGAGTTTTCTGATTTGATCAAGTCAAGTAAACCAAGTGACAAAAGTGACAAAAACCTGCAATCCAATTGGCTGCCCGGCTGAGCTATTAAATCGCAGAGCTGCGGTGGTCTGCAGCTGGACCCATCTCCTGATGGCGCTCAAGTACCCCAGCAGGACTACAGCTCCCATGTTGCACCAGGGGAATCCTGCCACTCAGAGTACTGGAGAAATCTATAGCCCAGTGAGGCAGTCTCCCTCTATCCATAACTCTCACGGCCCCCCTTGCCAGCAACCAAACTATCCGACTGTCCATGGCCTTCGATTATAAATGTAATCCAGCCGTGTAAGGAATCACTAATCCTGTTTGTAGCACTGGATTAATAAAAAACCGAAACGAAAGCGCATGTTTAGTGCTTGTGTGAAGACACCTGCCTCCTCCTTTGAGGGAAAAGTGGTCCATTCCTTCAGCCCTGGACCCTGCATAGCAGGCACCCAGCTAGAACACTCACAAGGAATACACGAGAACTCAAGAAGCAGCCACAGAGACCAAGGACTGAACAGCATAGGCTGGCAACAGCAAAATGAAACATAGCCATCAGACAAATGAAGCAATTTGTGGAGAAACTCCCAAAACGTAGATGATTCTTCCAGGCTCGCCCTGCGTCCGGCCCACAATGTGGTAGCACAGGTGCTGCATGTGCAGGTCTAAGAGTCACATCTCCTGCAGTCTCAGGAGCAGAGGAACGTGAACGTGACTCGAATTACTGATCAGGTGAATCCTACACTACAACACTGCCATTATGAATGGTGACTTCAGTCTTGGGGCAAAACAGCAGCTGTCAGATAAAGACCACTGATCACTGGGGACGGTTCAGGTGACAAATAACGTTTATCCTGTAAATAACGTCGGCCGCCGATTTACTAACACTAATTGATACATACAAGTGAAAAACAGGGAAAGGATCAGTAGATCCTGGATGGTGCACAGTGAGAACAACGACAGCGTACTTGTGCTTTTGTTGAGAAGTGGGAGTAGAAATCTGTTTAGTGGCGACTGGAGAAATTTATCTCTATAAAGACAGGATATACTGTATGGGGTTTAATGACGACCAGGATTCAGAAGCTAGATTTCCGGGAAAGAGTGATGTGCTTAAACATCTAGGATCAGTGGTTAGCCCAAGATGGGAAATTAGATGCAAAGATAACTGATAGAGTGCAGTGTGGGAGGAACAATTGGAAGAAGGGATCAAGAGTGTCATGTGATCAGAGAATTAAGGCAAAGGTCAAAGGTCAGGTTTTGAAGGGTGTACTCACACATTTGTCCACATGTAACCCCGCAAAGTCTAGTTCGTTTGGCTAGTGTGATCGCTCCGTGAGCCGGGGTGCGGTATGGTAGGCCCAAGCTCGGTTCAGTAACATTCGGGAACAGTGTGATGGCTAAACATGCTCAAGCATGGAAAACATGTAGCGGTCCAGTGTCGCTGAGCTTAACACCATCAGAGAGATGGTGATTTATTTATTTTTATGCTGGGGATTCCAGGAACGCACCCAGCCTTGGCCCGACCCGCACTCACTCACAGACAGAGACATGAAGTCCAATAAATCAAATAAATGAATGAATAATATATTAAACAGAGAATAAATATAAACAACAAATACAAATGGGAACTACTACAGAGTAGTCTGAATTTGTATACCAGACCAACACACAGGCCAGCTGGCGTTGCCCGCGGTGGGGAGCAGTGACTATATTTTGCAATGAAACACAGCCTATGGTCACCCCCTTGTCAAATAAACACAAGAAGAATAAGAAAGAAAAGTTGGGGTACCAGCCGCTGACCCTGTTTAACGTCCCAGGTGGGAGTCAATGTTTGAACCGAAGATTGGACTCTCGAGGAGCGAATGAGGAGGGTCTTCAGTTCAAAACGTCAATCCCATGAGGCATTAGTTCCCTGTTTATGATTTGTGCTGTTTATTTCGCAGGTAATTCTTTAACAATAATTTAGCAAAAAAAACACGTTTTGAGTGTTCGCCTGGATAACTGACACATGGGTTATGGGACATGAGTGACGCAAGATTGTTTTTTCCCTCGTTTTTTACATTGTTTGCTGTTGTACAGTGTTGGTCACCATCGACTCCTATTGTGTCATAAACTCCTTGTTTTCTACATTCTTCATGAAATGTGAGATTAAACTTTTTTTTTGTTTTGGCCACCATTTCAAACTAAATGGGGTAAATAACATAAAAAGGTCACTTTTGGGTGGAAGGTTCCTTTAACACTTGGAGCATCAGCGGCCTTAGCAGTGACACATTACATACAATGCTAGCTGTGTAAGAAACTATTGAAATCGTCAGAAAAAAAATTAAAATGTAGAGATGTCAGGAAATTGAAAGGAACTGCTCTGGGCGTCTCTCTCCTAGAAGGTTTCATTTTGCTGACGTGCTCGCATCATTTGTGCAATGGCAGTGGGAGGAAATGTAAAGGTGATACCATTTTGCTGATGTTAGCCGCTAAGTGACTTTGTCTTTCTTCTAAGGTTTCGCTTTGCCAATGTGCTCGCCTCACTTGTGTTATTAGTGGCTAAGCGAGTTTTCTGTTTCCTTACCCCGACTCCACTTCTCACTTCCAGGCCGGACAGACACACACACTTCCACACGTATAGACATTTATATATGAGATAAAATATACGTATGACATATCATGACTGAATCGTGAAGGGGTCCGGGCTCTTCTCTATCTTGATTCTGTCCTTGTTGTCCAGCTTGTCAGATTTAGTAATATGCTGGTGTACTCAAAGACTCCACTTTGTCTCTCTTGTCTACCATTTCAGGGTGAGCAACTACTGTCTGAGGAAAGGATGGCAGCGTATCCATGACAAAAATCGAGATGATTATAAACTCAAATGGTGTGAAACGAAATCCCAATCGACATACAACAGCTTCCGTGAAGGTGAGTTGGACAGGCCACATTTAATTTTGTTGACAGCTCTAAGCTTTGCTGAGGGTATGTGAGTCACGTCATCTAGCAGGGGATGCTCTGAGAGCTTTCTAAAGGAGGTCCCAATCCTGAGATGTGAGTGTGCCTGAATCCAGAATGATCGGCCCTGCTGCCCAGTAACCTACCTGCTTCCATGGCCACCTGCTCTCACACACTTCCTCTCATAGCTTTATCTCCATGTCACCGCAGGAGAGCAGCTCGTCTACCAAATCCCCAACAACAAGCTCCTGACCACCAAGATCGGCCTTTTGAGCAGCCTGCGGGAGTACGAGCGGGTCAAGGGCAAGATGCAGAGCACTACAGGCAGGTGAGCCACGTTACAATTCTTTAGGAGTTTTCTTTCATTTTTATTAAGAATTCATTTAGTGTTTGTTTCATGTTCATGGTGTCTTGTTAAGTGTGCTTAGGAATAAGAAGAATCCAAATTTAAGGTTTAAAAAGTCCTATCTATCTATCTATCTATCTATCTATCTATCTATCTATCTATCTACTATATAGTGCCTTACATATCTATCTATCTATCTATCTATCTATCTATCTATCTATCTATCTATCTATCTATCTATCTATCTATCTATCCTGTGCTAAAAACAATTGTTATCGCTATGTTATTGGGACGCCATTTTTTTTCCATGGGTGCCACTCTTTTGGGCCTAGTTTATGTGTTGTTGCTAGCTACATTGCTATGCAGGACAATCAGAGGTCGCGACCCGTGATGTCACTCTCAGATGAGAGGGGTTTCCCCCTTGGAGAATTGCTGTTATCAGTCATAGACCAATGTTGATTGCTTAAAAAATCTGTGGCAACCCATTACGAGACACTTCGCAAACCGTACACGACCCATTTCCATTAAATACAGCAGTAATAATACAGTAATAATAATAATAATTCTTTACATTTATCTAGCTCATTTCTCACCATTAAAAGTGCTTCAGGGAGTGGGGAGCCCATCAGCCAACCACTAATGTGCAGCATCCGCCAGGATGATGCAATGGCAACCATTTTTTTGCCAGTATGCTCACCACACTTGAGCGGTTAGGTGGTGAAGGAGTGAGTTAGCCAGTTAGAGACAGGGAATGATTAGCAGGCCAGAATGAGTAGGTCGTGATGTGAAATTTTGCCTGGACATCGGGATACACCCTACTCTTTATGAAGGATGCCCAGGGATCTTTTATGACCACAGAGAGTCAGGACCTCAGTTTTACATCTCATCTGAAGAATAGCACCACTTTTACATCACAGCATCCCCATCACTACACTGGGGCATTGGGCTCCACATTCAGACCACAGGGTTAGCGCCCCCTGCTGGTCTAACCAAATACCTCTTCCAGCAGCAACCTAAGCTTTTCCTAAATGGTCTCCCACCCAAGTACTGGAGAGTAGCGACCCTACGTGACACAATGGCATCAACCCATGTTTAAGAAATGGTGGTTTAAAGGTCAGAGTCATTCACTTTCCGGTTATCTAAGAGTGCTGATAGAAACTCCAAAGTTTATGAGTGCTTGAATTAGCTATTCAGTCTTCTTGGTTTCAGAACGATGTTTTCACTGTGCGTCTGTTTACCGATTGGGCCTCAACGACAGACTGGACTGAATCACGGTTTTGACCCTAGCATCTCCTGCTGTCTAGTTAAACCCCGACTCTAATAATTTAACATCTGCTTTTTCTTCAGAAGGTGTTATAGGTTTTTACTCCCAGAAGTCTTTGTTGTGCTGTTTCCTCCAGGAAGGGCCTGTCTTAATGAGCTGAGGCTTGAGAGTGTGGCCATAGCTAGCCATAGTAACAAATGAACAAAGCAAGGTTCCCCAAACCGGATGTTTAATTATGATAAATAATAAAATGCCTGTTTGTCTTGCAGGGCTCAAATTCAATCAATGGCTGGGGGGCTTATTTAGTAGACTCGTCTCATCCTGGACTTAACTTTAGTTATTGGATCTAAGCTGATTTCTGAAACTTCCAAATTGAAATCCCCCAAAATGTTTTTGTATTCAAGTCAGGTTTTTAGTTTTGGGGTCCTAAGAATCTCACTGGCTGGATATATCCACTGCTATTTTCTTCCGACCTTCTGTGTCTCCCCTCAATATGCTCCTTGATCTTTTTGTAGTTTTAGTGAAGGACTCTGACAATAACAAGGCTAATGCCCAGGACTAATCTGAGTGAGCGATTTAATTTTTTACAATGTTTTTTACTTGGACAGTCAATTGCCTTCGATTCTGTTCTCACAATTTTCTTTTTTAATTCTCCTTTGGTTTCCTTTCAGGATTTTAAAAATGGATAACTTTTTTCCTGACACGTTTCGCATGGACCTCAAAGATGAAAAAGAGATGTTTTTTGCCCGGTATCGAGGTAAGCTTAACCACATCGACCTACACGAGTGCTCACTTTCAGCTTATAGCTCCTTCCTAAGTGACCCCAAAGTGACGTCTATGAGACAGAGGTGCAGGTGAGCTGCTCCTCGGGCTGAGGCAGAGGATCATGGAGCTGGTGGATCAGCAGGTCTGCACAATATAAAGCTGGTTAATGTTGAATTAGGACTGCACTACCCACCGCTGCGTACCGTAATGTGCTGCCTTGACTTCCTAATGTCTGCTGCTCGTGGCCAGTATCTGCAGATGAGAGTGTGAAAGCCTATTTAAATTTGTACCCTTTTTTGGCAACACCTTCATTAATCTTGTTTCCTTGCCTCTTTAACTTATTGTGGAGAAATCATACATTCAGCATTGTTGAAAACTCCATCAGATATGTACAATGTAGATTCCTTTAAGTTCACTGACAGGGAAAGCCAGAAATGTGCCACCTAGTTGGTGAAGACTCTGCCATATCTGCTATTACACTTTCAGAAAGTATCCAGAGCCCTCCACTTTATTGTGTTGTAGATTCCATTTCAATGCATATGTCGGCCATTTTTTGTCCATCAGTCTACACTCAATCCCGTAATAACAAATTGAAAACATGTTTTCAGAAGGGTTTGCAAATTTATTAAAAATCCAAACCTGACATCTCCCATCTATGTAAGTATTCAGACCCTTAATTCAGTACTTTGTCGAAGCCCCTTTGGCAGCAGCCACAGCTTTGAGTCTTCTTGTGTAAGTCTCTATAAGTTCTGCATACCTGGATTGGAGAAAAGTATCTCATTCCTCCTGGCAGATCATCTCAAGATCCTTTAAACTGGATGAACTTCCATCTTCACAGATGTTCTGTGGAGTTTTAAGTGTGACCTTTGGCTTGGCCAGTCAAGGACAGTCAGACATGTGTCCTAAAGCCACTCCAGCATTGTCTTTGTATAGAAAGGTGACCTGTAACTCCAGCCTGAGGTTTGCATGCACACTGGAGAAGATTTTCTGCCAAGACCTCTCTGTGTTTGGCTGCGCTTTCTCTTCCCTCACTTCTGATCAGTCCCCGTGCCCCTGGTACTGAGAAGCACCCCCATAGATCATGCTACTACCACCATGCTTCACTTTAGGGTCTGGTGTTAGGTTGATGATGAGCACAAAACATAGTGCTTGGAGTTCAGTTCAATGGGTTCCGTTTTTGTTTTCTCAGACCACAGAATCTCTACCCCCATGCTCTCAGAGTCCAAGTGGGCTGTCATATGCCTTCTGCTTAAGAATAGCTTCCGTTTAGCCACCCTATCATAAATGCCTGATTGATGGGAATGCTGTTGAGATGGTCGTCCTTCCACAGGTTCTCCCATCACAGCAGATGACTTCTGAAGCTCTGTTAGGGTAACCATTGACTTTCTTGTCTGGTTACTCATTCTGGCTGAGTGGCCAATTTTAAGAGGCATTCTGGTGGTTCCAAGCGTCATCCATTTAATAATGATTGAGGCCACTGTGCTCCCTTACCCTGATCTATGCCTCACCACAGTTTGATTGTGGAGGTCTACGGAGAGTTCATAGCTTGGGTGGTATTCTGACATGCAGTGTGACTTGTGGGACTTTTAATACACAAGTGTGCGCCTTTCTAAATGATGCCCTGTCAATTCAGTGTGCCACAGATGGACTCCAATCAAGTTCTGCAAACATCTCAAGGAGAGTCAAAGCAAACAGGGTCAACCTGACAAGAACCTGGAGTGCCACCGCAAAGTGTCTGAGTGCTTATAAAAATAAGAGATTTCAGCTTCTGGTTTTTAATAAATTTGCAAGCCTTTCTGGAAACATGTTTTCATTTTGTCATTATGGATTATTGAGTGTGGACTGATGATCACAAAATGGAAAATTTACCTATTTAAAATTAAACCTACAAGACAACAAAATGTGCAGAAAGTTTAAAGGAGTCTGAATGCTTTCCGAATCTACTGTGTCAGGTGAGTAAGCTCTGCATTGGTGGGCTTCGGCCATGATGGCACACCACCAGTAAGTGGATTATTAGCCTGTGAACATGAGTCACCAGTTTGTCCTGACCATAGAGAAGTGCCATATTCAGCCACATTAATTGCATGTGACGTAACTCTGTCCGCTCTGTGCCCATACATCCAGGGCACATTAAACCTCCGATTGGGAGCTCATTTACTGACAAACACGGTGAATTTTCTTAGTTGGGCCAGTAATTTTAAGCAAGAGGTGTGTCTTCAATTCAAAGGCTTGCTGTCATTTGAACGTGATATTTTAATAGACTAGGGGGCTCCACCCCTGCTCGCTTCACTCGCCAACACCCGGGTTTGGTTAACTGGATATACAATTTAAAGAGATCGTTATTTTCATGGGAATTGTTACATATGCATTATTTTCACTTTTACTTTAAAACTTCAGTAAAAACAATATTTGGAATTAACTTTTCATCAATATCACATTGAATTTCAATTCTGTGTTTGTATTTACATTACAGCGCAACATATAACTCCCCGTGAGTGAATATCGTTTCTTTCTCTCTAATGAATAAGCCGACTTTTTTGAATGTTTGTCCCTGTGATTTGTTAATTGTCATAGCAAACGCTATTCTAACGGGAAAACTAACTGTTTTAATATGAATGGCATATCAAGATCTCCTTTGGTGTCTAATGTTATCTCCTGAAGATGTACTACATTACCTTTCTTATCACCTGTTAAAATTTTACATGTCAGAATTGTTCGACCAATTTTGAATACAACTAATCTTGTTTCATTGCATACCCCATCACTCAGACATAAATTACGCAATAACATTATGATACTTCCTTCTTTCAATAGTAATTTAGCTGGTGGAAGACCAGACGATGTTAATGGTTGTAGATATTCTTCGTGATATTGTAATTTGATGTTTTCATCTTCCGCACCATCACCACCAACTGATTCAACATAGTCTATAATACACATTTAGCCAATTTGCTGTGTAACCAATCGACAATTTTCGCATTCATTTGTTTGACTTCATCGTTTCTTACTGCCATATTTAGATGAATGGGTGATTCTAAACTGGATCTTCGTAAGTGTGTGTGTATGTGTGTGTGTGCGCGTGTGAGTGTGTGTGTGTTTATAAGCAAGCCCTTTAATGGATTGGTGTCTGTCCAGATTAAGTGCCAGAATGCACCTGGTGACCGTGGTCTTGTTTGAAAATAGTTGTAATCATGGTGTGACTTGAACAAATCTCATGGTAAAAGTCTCCGTCTCATGGGACTTCCTTCCAAAAAGTCTCTTCAAAAAGTCAAATTTGTCAAGTCTCATCTCATCCGAAGATTTTTTATTATAATAGAGAGATATTGTATCATTTAATTATCACTCAATACACAGAGAAATGAAACCCCAGCAGAAGAACAAATAGACATTCAAAGTATGGATCAACTTATATGCTAGATATTCTTCACTTCACACAACCCCCTTAGATGTTATTATTATGCAACGAGTTGCAGTGGTGGTCTCTCACACTTGTTGCCTTCTTGCACAGTCACTCAGTTTTTGTGGGGGGCCTGCTGTAGGCAGGTTTCCCGTTCTGCCAAACTTGTTCCATTTCTTAATGGTTGATTTAACTGGATGTTTAGTGACTTGGATATTTTCTTGTCTTCATCCCGACTTGTGGTTTTCAGTCCCCTATTCATGGCGTGGCTTGGAGTGTTGCTTTGTCTTCATGATGTAGGTTAGGCCACCATACTGACTCACCACAAGCTGAATCTTCCACCAGGTGTCTTTACACGGCAGTCTCTGAAATCGCCACACAGGTGACCTCCATTGGACTAATTCTGTGACTTTCTTTGCCAATTGGCCACCCCAGTGATGTCTGAGGGGAGTCATGTTAAAGGGGCTGAATACTTAAAGATCAGTTACTTTGTGTTTTATATTTGTAGTTTAGACCATTTTGCAGAGATCTGTTTTTACTTTAACGTTAAAGAGTCTTTTTCTGTTCATCAGTACCATAAAAGCCAAATTGAACCACTAAAACATCAAAGGAAGAGGGAAAGGCATTGGCTGTCCCCCGTATTTGCTGCTCTTTGGTTCACGATTTTCATTCCTTAATTTTTTTTTTGGTTTCTTTCTCCCCACTCCTCTCTCCTCAGATGGCCAGGTCTGGATCTGTAAGCCCACTGGACTAAATCAGGGTCGTGGCATCTTCCTTCTGAAGACATCTGGTGACGTGGATGCCTTTCGGGAAAAGCTCCAGAACATTGAAAATGATCCTGTCTACAAAAAGCAACCTTTCAGGTTTCCTCAGGCAAGAATTGTCCAAAGGTAAGTGGTTGGGGTTAGATGTTTGGGAGGGTATGTGGCTTGGTAAAAAGCCCGCCCTTTTATGTTTTGCCTATGTGGCTCTAGGAAACAAGTAGCATGACAAGCAGGAAAGATCTGTCCATAGAGAGGGAATCACAACTTTTGAATCACTTTTTTCATTAATGTTGGCCAGGATGAATAAATCCTTACCTCCACTGCTGTGCACCAGGGCCATCTTAATGTAGGGGCACAATGGGCATAGTTTACGATGCCTGTGGTGTTTCTGTTTTGCTATCAAGACAGGGGTCCCAGTGCACGACTTTTCCCGGGGGGCTGTGATACTGGCAGCACTGATTGAGCTGCCATTATCTGAAATGTACCACCATCTTTCATAATCACCGAGGTGACCCCCACAAAAGCAGGTGTACAGAACATAGTGCATTTCAAATTCTGCATGGTCACTATCACAATGTTGTTCTTAATATCACAGACATGTCTCTGGTATATGAGATCAAATATCGTGCAGACATATGGAAGTCAGGCAGAGTCAGCTCAGTATGAGGCTGGGCATGATATTGAAAGCCTCGTCCACCGGAGGTGTGACACAGCAGCACTCAACACTGTGTCACTCTTCTACCATTACTTTTAGTCTAATAGTGATGAGTGTACCCCATTGAATTCACTTTAATCCGAGTTCAGGGAAATCGCCGCAATATTTGTGAACTTTACCAAGCTCAACGAGCACTGAAGTCAATAGAGAAGGAGAAAGTGAAATAGTTCTGAGTGGATTATAATGGTCCTGTGTTCGTTTAAGCGCTGAAGACTCCACCAAACAGTCTTTGATAAACTCCCCATCAGAGAATGGCTTACTATATCTTGCAATTTTCTGGGATATTACAAAGCTGATCAGGACTGCTGCATCCCTGGATGAGTGGAGCTTTGTAAAAAGTCCTTGTTGCTTTTGCAGTTTAGCTAGCAAATCTTCCGATGCTCTTGCCCGCTCTGCATCAGTGAAATTCTTGTATTTTTCTCCGTGTTTACTCTCATAATGGCGATTCGACTTGTATTCCTTAAACACCGCTATATGTTCTCTACACACTAAGCACACAGCTTTACCTTTGATTTTAGCAAATAAATATTTAGAAGTCCACGCCTTGTTAAAAACTCTACATTTTGCGTCAGTTTTTCTTTTTTTAATGTTAGCTGACATATTTAAGGGCTAAGAGCTCATTTCTTGGAAGCCGTTCAACACATTCGCTGACATGCATAAGCACACTGATAATTAAGAAAAACAATAGTGGCCTTCAAAACAAAAGGCATGTAATTGTATTTCGTGCACCTATCACAAAATAATAGATGTCGCTACACTTTTACTACAAACTCATGTGGGCTGGTCAAAGGGAGTCAGCGGGCCGGATGTGGCCTGCGGGCCGTAAAATGCCCAGGTCTGATCTAAGCCGACTGCTCAGTGAATTGTCATGAAAATTTTCAGCAAACGAGGTCACCATTGAACACAACAGATTCTATTTGAATAAAACGTTTGGCAAATTTTTCCATTGAACTCTAGAGATTTGAACAAAATTGAATCAGCCTTCACTTCCGACACACTTCAGTGAGCCTTGGGTGCCCATGACCCTGTTGCTGGTAGGCACTATAAACTACATACCGGTAACACCCTACAAGACCTGCCATTTTGGAGATGCTCAGATACTCTCGTCCAGCCTTCACAATCTGGCTGTTGTCATGTCGCTCTGATCCTTACACTTGCCCAGTTTTAATGGTTTCAACACACCACCTTGAAGAACTGACTGTTCACTTGCTGCCTAGTACATCCCACCCTTTGACTGGTGCCATTGTAATAAGATGACTGATGTCATTTACATCACCCAGGAGTGGTTTGAATGTTGTGGTGTATTACTGTAAGTGTTATTAAATACCGCAATGTCTAGTAAAACAAAGTCATCCCACTGCCCGGCTTTTAGCGGTCCACGATGATGAATACGTAAGCATCTTCTGATTCCAATTCCACTCATCACTGCTGCTACCTTCTGCAGTCGGTGCACTAAATACTTAAGTTACTTACGAATTAATACCAAGAACTGATGCCAGGTGATCTGAAGCCCAGATAAATCCACAGTACTACATGACCGTGTATACGATGACAGGTGTCCTCCTGCTCCCCAAAGATGTGACATCAAGATGATCGATGAATTTAAATTGTCCAAACAGGGCTGTGCGATGGCCTCTCTAAAATCCAACCTTTTGTGTGTGTACTCCAAGTGTTTTATTCTTTACGATTCCTGACTCTTTGATTTTCGTTCCTTACGAAGATCCTTACAGTGCCGTTTTGGTGATGGTGATCGAGAGGACAGATCCTCGGTTTTGACTTTGGCTTCAGTCAACGACTTCTGTCCTGGTCGTCCCTGTTTCTCAAGACATAACACAAACAACTTTCTGCGCTGCTCACGACTCTGCTCTGACTTCCATCCATCCATCCATCTGGGATCGGGTCGCAGGGGCAGCAGGGACGCCTCACCAGGGAGGCGTCCAGGAGGCATCTTGATCGGATGCCCAAGCCACCTCATCTGACTCCTCTCGATGCGGAGGAGTAGCGGCTCTACTCTGAGCCCCTCCCGGATGACTGAGCTTCTCACCCTATCTTTAAGGGAAAGCCCAGACACCCTGCGGAGGAAATTCATTTCAGCCGCTTTGCGATCTCGTTCTTTCGGTCACTACCCACAGCTTATGACCATAGGTGAGGGTAGGAACGTAGATCGACTGGTAAATTGAGAGCTTTGCCTTACAGCTCAGCTCTTTTTTCACCACGACAGACCGATGCAGAGCCCATATCACTGCGGATGCTGCACCGATCCGCCTGTCGATCTCACGGTCCATTCTTCCCTCACTCGTGAACAAGACCCCGAGATACTTGAACTCCTCCACTTGGGGCAGGATCTCACCCCAACCCTGAGGGGGCACTCCACCCTTTTCCAGCTGAAGACTATGGTCTCGGATTTGGAGGTGCTGATTCTCATCCCAGCTGCTTCACACTCAGCTGCGAACCGATCCAGAGGGAGCTGATGATCACGGCCAGATGAAGCAAACAGGACAACATCATCTGCAAAAAGCAGTGACCCAATCCTGAGTCCACCAAACCGGACCCCTTCAACACCCTGGCTACACCTAGAAATTCTGTCCATAAAAGTTATGAACAGAATCGGTGACAAAGGGCAGCCCTGGCAGAGTCCAACTCTCACTGGAAACAGGCTCGACTTACTGCCGGCAATGCGGACCAAGCTCTGACACCGGTTGTACAGGGACTGAACAGCCCTTATCAGGGGGTCCGGTACCCCATACTCCCGGAGCACCCCCCACAGGACTCCCCAAGGGACACGGTCGAACGCCTTTTCCAAGTCCACAAAACACATGTAGACTGGTTGGGCAAACTCCCATGCACCCTCCAGGATTCTGCTAAGGGTGTAGAGCTGTACTACTGAGCTACTCTGCTCTGACTTCTCTGTTTTTGCCCCTTGGTTGAGTCTGCTGGTTATTTTGATCTTTTGATTACTAAATCTTTGTCTGACATTTTCATTGCGAATTTGCCTTTTCCCCTAAAAGCTAAAACAAACAAACTCTTTTCTTTGCTCATCTATATCGTCCCTAATAATATTTTTCATTATTATTATGAC
The DNA here is from genome assembly GCA_026402145.1 of Polypterus bichir lapradei. NCBI lineage: Eukaryota > Metazoa > Chordata > Cladistia > Polypteriformes > Polypteridae > Polypterus > Polypterus bichir. The sequence goes on along the minus strand of JANRMT010062816.1, from coordinate 83,066 downwards.
ACTTATTTCCAGACATTACGTTGGTTAAGACTTTTGCAGCTCTTTTTCACTGTCTGAATTCCAATTAACGTCGTCGTTTTTGGTTGTGGGTGCCTTTTGACTTCTGGTTTCTGACTTCTGTTTGGGTTCACCACTCTTTCATAGACCTTCCGTCCGGCCTTCTGAATACGTGAATTCTCATCTGCAGCCCCAGTGCCAGGATTCTGATGTGTGTGTGTGTTTTCTCTTTGAACTCAGATACATCCGGAATCCCCTTCTCCTGGAGGGCAGGAAGTTTGACATCCGCTCCTATTTCCTCATTGCCAGCACCATTCCTTACATGGTTTTCTTTCGTCACGGTTATGTCCGCCTGACTTGCGACATGTATGATGTCGAGTCTGATGACCTCACGTCTCACTTGACCAATCAGGTAAGTTACTGCTAGATAGGGTGTTGCATTCTCAAGGTGTGGGTCTTCTGTGGCTGCTATGGTGCAATTCATCACTTGACATCGCCTGCGCTTGGTATGGAAGTGTAAGGGTCAGATCTGGAAAGCACTGTAGTACCTTTGTGGGAAGGATCGATAAACAATATCAATGAATTTGCCATTAGGCCTAGAAAGTCTCAGATATTTGGACAACCTGGGATGGGTGGGCTGTTCTAACTGCTGTTCACACTCCCTCCTCATCCTTATATTAATTCGTTTGTGTCCGTCCGTGCTCGATGTAAACAACGGTTGCCACAATTACTATATCCCTCCACAACAATAGCGAGGAATTCGTGTTCCTGGCAGAGTTTTGGTCTCATGCTTATCTTCAGTTCTTTAATGTGGCCAGTTATCGACTGTGATATTTGACTGTTTATTATGTGCATACTTTGTTACTCACCGAAACTCCATAACGACAGTACCATTTTACATCTCTTCTTTCCTTCATTTCAATGTAAGCGTCCCGATAAAATGAAAAGGTGCATACAGCCTAGCAGTGACCAACAGAAATGGTCTCGCAGGCCTACATACTCACACCAGCGCACAGAAGCAGAAACGTCTACATGACGCCAGACCAACCAACACAGGCAAGATGCCTTAGAACAACAAAGACAACATATGACAAACCACCAAGCAACGTTATCCAAAGATCAGCGGCTGCAAGTCTCGCACCTGGACAGTGAATGAAAAGCGAATTACACACATAACCTTTTTGAAGAGCAGCGGCAAACTGCCAGACAACAAGAAACAGTATAATGGAAAAACTGCAGAAATTCCGTAACGGTGACAACTCAAAACAAGATATTCCTTTTATATTATGGCGTAGGTAATTTCCTGTTCATTTAGCATATTGTGTGACTATCACCAACTCACAACGACAAACGATTAATATTATAGGAGTTTACCTGCCATGACCAGTTATACACTACATTTTCCAGAGTTACATCGAAACCCGGGTTAAACGTACAGGTACTTGCGATTTACACACAGGGGGATATTTTCACTGTCAATAATGTTTATGCAACAAATCGTGTTTTTCGCCAATTATTGTAGACGTCGGTATACTACATTACCTGACGGCCACGCTTCACACATACTGACTTACGTGTGCTCTGCATTTCCCTTCTTATCCAATATGTCCTGTTAACCTGTTCATGTTACACTTTGTATTGAAATATTCATGCTGTTGTAAGGTGACTATAGTAATATCCCATCCTAATCATGTGACTATTCTAATATTGAGTCCTCTCACAAGTCACTACTTACTGTAACGTGTGGTACTCTTCTCTCCCTCATCATCATTTCATTTCTTTTATTCTATAAAAGAAATGAAATGATGACGAGGGAGAGAAGACATTTTTGCAAGCACGATCTGCTGGTATTGTCATAAAAGGCCTCCATTGTGACGGCTTTACAAATCCCTTCAAAGCCACCTGCACCCGAGGCTTCATTTTGCAGGGCACCTTCTTAAATTGGCACTGATTGGATGTGCGTTATAGTGAACCACAAGGGTGGATTGTGAAAGTCTGACGTTGTGTAATGAATATTCCAGGAACATGGGGCTGACATTCCATTCACATTCGATAATTTGATCACAGTGATCTAATTTAACATTCTCAAGAATGAGTAATCCAATTCAGAGCCATCAGGACTAGAGCTTATCAGAAAAAAAAAACTTTATTTAGAACATTAGAACACTCGAGACAAGAACATTCAGCCCAACAAAGCTCGCCAGTCCTACCCACTTAATTCTTCTAAAATAACATCAAGTCGAGTTCTGAAGGTCCCTAAAGTCCTTCTGTCTACCACACTACTTGTCAGCTTATTCCAAGTGTCTGTCGTTCTTTGTGTGTACAAAAACTTCCTAATGTTTGTGTGAAATTTACCCTTCATGAGTTTCCAACTGTGTCCCCGTGTTCTTGATGAACTCATTTTAAAGTCTCAGTCTCGATCCACTGGACTAATTCCTTTCATAATTTTAAACACTTCAGTCATGTCACCTCTTAAATTTCTTTTGATTACACTGAAAAGGTTCATCTCTTTAAATCTTTATTTCATAACTCATACCATTCAGCCTCATCGCTCCTCTTGAAAGGGGTAATTAGTTATGCACTCGAGTATTTTGTGTTTTATGTTGGTGACAGCCATAGCACCTGCACTTCAGAAGAGGTCATCCACCTGAAGCTAATTGTGTTCAGGCCTGGCCTGGACTTGGATGGGAGACCATCTAGGAAAAGCTTGGGTTGCTGCTGGAAGAGGTGTTGGTGACGCCAGTAGGGGGCACTTACCTTGTGGTCTGAATGTGGATCCCAATGCCCCAGTGCAGTGATGGGACACTGTGATGCAAAGATGGTGCCATCCTTTGGATGAGACGTAAAGCCGAGGTCCTGACTCTCTGTGGTCATAAAAGGTCCCTTCATAAAGAGTAGGGTGTATCCCAATGTCCAGGCTATAGTCATTTTGGGCCCCTAATCTAATTCCCTTCATCATTTTAAACACTTCAGTCATGTCTCCTCCTAATCTTCCTTTAAATTGTTCAATGTCTCCTCCTAACTCATCCCCTGTAGCCCTGGAATCAGCCTAGTCGCTCTTCTCTAGACTTCTTCTAGTGCTGCTATATCCGTTTTGTAGCCTGGAGACCAAAACTGCACCCATTATTCCAGATGAGATCTCACCAGTGTGTTATAAAGCTTAAGCAGAACCTCCTTGGACTTGTACTCCACACATCAAGGCGCTATATAAGCTGACAGTCTGTTAGCCTTCTTAACACCTTCTGAACACTGTCAAGCTGTTGATAGTGTTGAGTCCACTACGACTCCTAAATCCTTTTTACACGTAGTTGAATTACGTTTCTCCAACAAACCATTTCTTGAATGATATTCCTGTGCAATACTCCATCCCTGGACACGTGTCTGACAAGTTATTTTAGGAGTACTTGGCTAAGCAGATTAAGAATATCGACCCAGAATGGACTTACGAGTATGGCATCAGCAACATGGATTGTTTTAACAAGTGTCCTAATGGGCCAAAGGAAAGGTTTCACCAGGCCAGTTTTGTCCTGTGGGCTATGAACACATTGACCCGGTCTGAAAGGATTTATGGGTAGGCCTATAAAATCTTTTTACCAACAACCACCATGCCCTCTGGCAGATGCTGAAAGTACCCTCCTTTAAAGGAGCTGGCCTCAGGGCTGCCACATGTCAAAGGGTTGCATCATCCCACTCCTTCCACTTGGTGTCAATGTGCTGACACCTAACTGACATTAAGACAACCTTCTAGGTGGGCCCCTCATCAAAGCCAGTGCCATGTGGCAGACGGCTGTCTGAGGGGTTACTCCATGTAAATGCAGATACCGCCTTTTCTTTTCTTTGCTCCTTAAGCCATGGCAGCAAGGAGGGCGTTTCTCTGCTCTACATGTATTTGTTTTTGAGCTGAGGTCCTGGCTCTCAGGTACCTGATGGTGCCCACCTACAAAGAGCTTTAGAAGCACATAATATATTCTTGAAAACCAACAAAAAAAAAAAAAAAAACGCACACAAAAGCCCACCTGCACAACCTCTGCAGCCCCCCAGTCGTCCAGCTGCCTGCTTGCATCCCAGATGTCACTTGAGCCCTCTTTATATTCAACTTCTCAACGACCACAAAGAGTTTTACAGTCTTGATAACATTTAATGAAAGAAGGGTGGCCTAAACTTGTATTGATTACTTCTGCCTCATTTTACTTCTCTGAACCTGACAAAGACTTCATCACACATCAAAGGAGAAAATTATGGCCAGTTGTGTAGCTGGATGGACACTGAAAGGAGCTTGGCAGTCAGGCTATCCCTGATTTAGTCACGTAAAATTCTAAGAATGAGTGACATGGTAGGGCAGTGATTGATGCTCATGGATTCAGCTCCCAGCCGCTCCCAGTAATTGGCAGGATCTCTGCCAGTGTCTCTGTAGGGCTCCTAGTAATTCATGTTAGCCTGGTGGGCTACCCATCCAGATCTGGTTCCCCCTTTGGGCCTAAAGCAGCTGGGACTGGCACACACAGACCTGAACTGGATTACGCAGACTTGAGAATCTTCTATCAAATACATGGAGCCCCTCGGAGAAGCTCTGATTCCTTTGCACTGTCCATGTATAGAAGCAGGTGACTGGGCTGATCCAAGTAACCAGAGGTCAGGACGCTTAGCACATGCACTATGGGTAAATTAATGGAAGCAATTACTTAACGCTTATTTATTGCATAGCAGAAATTAAATCCTGGTTTTCTTCAAATTTTCTTAAATTAAATAGTGACAAAACTGAGGTTCTCCTCATTGGTACAAAATCAGTCAGTCAGTCATCAGTCATTGTCCAACCTGCTATATCCTAACACAGGGTCACGGGGGTCTGCTGGAGCCAATCCCAGCCAGCACAGGGCACAAGGCAGGAACAAATCCCAAGCAGGGTGCCAACCCACCACAGGGCACACACACACCCACACACCAATCACACACTAGGGATAATTTAGGATCACCAGTGCACCTAACCTGCATGTCTTTGGACTGTGGGAGGAAACCGGAACACTTGAAGGAAACCCACTCAGACATGGGGAGAACATGCAAACTCCACGCAGGGAAGACCTGAGGAGCAAACCCAGGTCTCCACAATACAAAATCAACATTATCCAAAACTGATCGTTTTTCATTTGTTATTGATAGTTCCTCTGTCTCCCCTTTCCCCAGAGGTTAAGAGTCTAGGTGTCATCCTTAACAGTACTTTATCCTTTCAATCCCACATCAGCAACATCTCCCGGTCTGAATATTTCCACTTGCGTAACATTAATCGTATTCGCCCCTCCCTCACTCCTCACACCACTGCTATCCTTGTTCATAGATAGCCTTGTCACTTCTCGTCTGGATTATTGCAATTCCCTTTTCTTTGGTCTTTCTCACAAATCTCTTTATAAGCTTCAACTGGTCCAGAATTCAGCTGCCCACATCATTACTAGAGCCCATCCTATTCACCATATCACTCCCACCTTGCAGCAGCTTCACTGGCTTCTGGTTAATTTCCGCATTCAATTCAAAATTCTCCTGTTAACTTTTAAGGCTGTCCACAACCTTGCCCCTCCATATCTGTCTGACCTCCTTCATGAGGTCCTTCCTCTTCCTCCATCCACTTGACTGTCCCTTTCGTCCATCTTACCACCATGCTCTGCTCCCCAGCTCTGGAACTCACTACCATCTGAGCTTAGAAATATTGAATCATTTTCACTTTTCAAATCTAAACTTAAAACTCATTTGTTTAAGATTGCTTTTTCTCTTTGACTACAATTGCTCTGTCTGGTTTTAAATTTTGTATTTTAGTTTTGTTTATAATCTGTGTTTTATCTATTGTTCTGTGTCCTTGAGTGTTTAGAAAGGAGCCTACAAATAAATAAAATGTATTATTATTATTATTAGAGAAAAGGCTGAGCGGCCCGTGGCAAGACGAGGTGGGTTAATGAGTTTAGCGCGGCCTCAGACAGGAAAGGTTGTGTTTTACTAATACTATGAGGACCCAGCAAGCAAGTTCAATCAGAAAGTTGCGGGTTGGTCTTGATTTTCAGAAGGCTTTTGATAAAGTCCCACATGGATGGTTGGTGATGAAACTAAGAGAAATGGGAATTAAGGACACAATATGTAGATGGGTGCAAAATAAGCTTAAACACAGGAATCAAAGGCTTAGTGAGAGGAGCTTTTTGAGAACCCGGTGTGTGGAATACCGGGGGGCGTACAGCTCCCCACACCCAGACACAGACAGGCATAGAGACACAAGTCCAAGGCAGCACACGTTTCTTTTTCTTGGGGCAGAGCTTTTCTCCGCTCCCCACTGCAGAGCACAGTACAAAAGCACCAGCAGTAATGCTCAGTCTCTTCTTCTTTCTTCTACTTCTTCTTCTTCTTCTTTCTCAGTCTGCTGCCTCCACTCCTCTCCCAGCAAGCTTTGTCCTCCACTTCCCGACTCTGGCTCCTCGAATAGAGTGAGGTGGCCCCATTTATAGGGCACCAGGTCCTCCTAGATCTTCTTCCGGAACTGTCCAGGCACCCCCTTGGAGGTGGCCACGGACCCCAGCATGGTTGAGTTTCTAAGCTCCAAACCTGTGGCCCTGCTGTAAGTCAAGGGGGTGTTGCCCTCTCATGTTCTGGGGGAGGTATTGCCACAAAAATGCCCTCTCCCCCGGTTCGTCCATTACAGAGGCGTCTCCATCCACCACAGGTGATATTGAAGTTGGTGTCCTTCAGGGGCGTCCGATGGAGCCATTGGTCTTTAAAATAAGTACAAGTGATCTGAATAAGAATATAAAAGAACAAGCTGGTTAAGTCTGCAGAAGACCCCAAAGTAGGTAGAATGGAAAGATAAATCTAGAATCTGTGGAATCATCACTGGGGGGCTTGGATAAATACAGTCTCGGGCAGATTTGTGGAAGATGAAATTTAATGTAAGAAAACGTAAGGCAGGATATGCGTAGAAGTAGAAGGACTTAGGAGTCATCGTGGACTCATCACTATCCACAACCAGACAGTGGACAGAAGCCATTAACAAGACTTCTAAGATGTTAGCGTATGGAGCACAATGCGTAGAGTACAAGTCCAAGGAGGTTATGCTCGAGTTATGTAGCCCACCAGTGAGGCCTCGCCTGGAGGACTGGGTTCAGGTTTGGTATTCAGAGCACATACGAGGGACGTTCACAAAGTTTCCACACTTTTATATTTTCATTGTAAACGGTGAAGGCGGGAGGAGTAGTCATTGGTCGTGTCTGAGAGTGTCATGTGACTAGTTCTGTCTGGCAAGTCAGCTGCCCTTGCAGTTTAGTATAAGAGTTGTCACCCTGTGGTGAAGATGGCTGTGAAATTTATAAATTGCACCAAAGAGGAACAGCGTTCTGTCATATGCTATTTGTGGCCAGAAGGTGTGCAGGAGCAGAAATTCATCTCCGCATGTGGGCTCAGTATGGGGATAAAGTTCTCTCTTGTAGAGTCGTCTGTGACTGCATTGAAATGTTTGAAAATGGCCATACTAGTGTGACCAATGTAGAGCGCTCCGGACGTCCAGCTACAGCCTCGACCACGAGGAATGAAGATAGAACCCTGATGTGAAAGCAGCGGTGTATCAGTGTCTACGCGCGCGCTTAACCAAAAAACAGTTTTTGCAGATGGCATTAAGAAGTTGGTACGACGCTGGGAAAATTGCAGCGCAAAGGAAGGTGACTACGTAGAATAGTTATGTCATTTGCTTTGAAATTCTTAAGAAATAGAGTTAAAAAAAAAATGCAGAAACTTTTTGAACGTCCCTCGTAGAAGTCATAGCAGCGCTAGAGGAAGTCCAGAGGAGAGCAGCTAGGCTGATAATTGGTTTGTTCCCACTTCAAATAATACAACTGTCGTTTGGGGAGGTCTTGGTATGGCTGTGTGATAGGCGGGCATCCTGTCCAGAGTTTGCTCCTGCTTTAGGACCACATGACTTTATACTTTAATGAAATGGAAAATGAATTGGAGAATGAAAGAAAGAAAGAATGAATAAATAAATGAGTGTTAAGAAGTGACTCCATCAGTGCTCAGGCCTCGGCACCAATGACTGGCCAAGCTCTACAAAAGCAAAGACAAGCCCTGGATGAAGGCTGCCTAGGAAAAGCCCAGGCAAACAACAGGCAGCTTTGACAGACCCCTAAAGCAGTAAGAATAGGCACTATGACCAGATATTCTACTAATAATAATAACTAGGGGGCTCTGCCCCCTGCTCACTTCGCTCACCCACCCCAGGGTTTGGTTAACAATACGATTTAAAGAGATTGTTATTTTCATGCGAATTGTTACATGTACATTATTTTCACTTTTGCTTTAAAACTTTAGTAAAAACAATATTTGGAATTAACTTTTCTTCAAGATCACATTGAATTTTAATTCTGTGTTTGGTCTTACATCATGACAACGCAACATATAACTGCCTGTGAGTGAATATTATTTCTTTCTCTCTAATAAATAAAACGACTTTCTCGAATGTTTGTCCATGCTCTTACTTCTTCGCTTAGTCATTGATGTGTCATCTAAAATGTATAGAATTATTGTCCTGATAAAATTTATGAGCTGAGAGTGCAGGAACTGTGTCTGACAAAAGCATGTGCACAACTGAGGTTAGATGACCGTCGTCTTGTTTGAAAATAGCTGTAAGTAGGGCGTGACTCGAAAGAATCTCATGTTAAAAGTCTCCGTCTCACGGGACTTCATACCGCGCCAGCGTTTTTGGAATCTTTTAATTCTTGCTAGCAACACGAATTAGACGATCTACAAGTCTCCAACTTAAGTTTAAATCCAAACAATATATTCAATCTCTTTTTGCTGTTCCGTTATTTCACCGAGTAATAATTTCCATTTTGTTTGCGCTAATGCGATCTTTACTATCATTTTTTTGAGACTTTGAAATTTTCGTACTTCCGTTATCTCTAACCTGCTCTGCATGCGTACCGCGCCAACGTTTTTGGAACTTTTTAATTCTCGCGGATACGCCTCTTTATTGAGAAGAAACAACTTTTTTTCTCCTGATGGCAACATGAATTAGACGATCTAAAAATCTCTGACTTAAAGTTTAAATCCATCCACCCATCCATTATTCAACCCGCTATGTCCTAACTACAAGGCCACGGGGGTCTGCTGGAGCCAATCCCAGCCAACACACGGCACAAGGCAGGAAACAAACCCCGGGCAAGGCGCCAGCCCACCGCAGGGCACACACACACACCAAGCACACACTAGGGACAATTTAGGATTGCCAATGCACCTAACCTGCATGTCTTTGGACTGTGGGAGGAAACCGGAGTACCCAGAGGAAACCTACGCAAACATAGGGAGCACAGTTTAAATCCAAACAATATATTCAATCTCTTTTCGCTGTTCCATTATTTCACCGAGTAATAATTTCCGTTTCTTTGCGCTAATGCAATCATTCCTATACTTTTTTTTGAGACTTTCAAATTTTTGTACTTCCATGATCTCTAACCTACTCTGCACGTGTACCTCGCCAACATTTTTGAATTCTTTACGATGTTCTACTCTGTCATCTACTCTTTGTCTTTTATTTCCGGCCCAGAGCCTGGTTACATCTCTTGGCACAAAGACTCATCTCGAGGGACGTGTAAGTGTCTATCCGAGAAAATCATGTCTCGTCTCCATCCAAGATTTTTTTTTTATTATAGAGATAATAATAACATTTACAATTAATGTTATTATTACGATTACCATTATTATTATTGCGATCACCACCCTCCTGTCAGCGCAGTAAGGTAACACTGGTGCATTCACCAGAGGTCAACCAGACCTCTCAGCCTTAATCTCTGTTTGTTGTTCAGCTGAGGATGACTCCTCTAAGACTGCAGGCTGTGCCAAGGAGTGCGATCTTCTGGATCTCTTTCATGCTGACTCCACCAGGGAGTTTGTCCAGCTGCTCTTACAAACCTGATCTTGATTGTTTCCAGTGCACCTACGACTCATGTTCCACACACATCTGACTTTGATCTTTAGGTCTTCATACTTGACGATCTTCTCTGCCTTCTTGCTCAGGCTATTGTTGTCATCCTGGATCGTCACATTGATGAAGACTCATGACTTGCTCATCTTGTAATGGAACACGATGCCCCTGGCCAGTTGACGGTGTTGGTACGGTCTGTGGGAATGGTCTTGTCCCACATGACGACACAGTCCCTGGTGCCACGTCTGGTGTGTGTCTGTAACACTCAGTTGCTGGCATTGTGCCCAGTGCACGTACATACTGACCTTGTTTTGATGTTCGTGATATTTCTTCATGGCATCACGGCATCAGGACACTATGTGGCGGCCGGTCTCCTCAGCTGCACCACACAGATGGCATTTGCTGTTGACTGGTGTGCCTTCTGGTGTTCAAGGCCTGATCTTGAGCTGCTTTTGGTTTCCCCCTCGAGGCCTGAACTTTTGAAGCCATGTGTGCATCAGGCCCTTGCTGACGTACGACCTGTCCAAGTCGTTGAAGATTATTATTATTATTATTGTGATTTTTATTGTGATGTAGGCAGAAGATTTCAGTTTCTTATTTTATTTAATATATTTAATTGTGGGTGGCATGGTGGTGGACTGGATTTGAGTTCTGGCCTGGTCTCTTTCCCTGTGGAGTTGGCACCTTCCCTCTGTGTATTTGTGGGTTTCTTTCTGAGTATTTTGTTTTTTCTCTCCTACATCCCCAAGATGTTCATGTTAGGCTAAATTGTGTCCATTTGAGGTTGTCCTGTGCAGAGTTGGTTCCTGTCATGTGTTTCCCTGCCAGGATAAATTTAATCCTCACGGGTCCTGAATTGTATGTAATGTAAAAATGGGTGGACAGGTGGTATTTCAAATTGAGCCTGCAAAATGAGTAGTTTTGACTTGAAATGATATTTGGACATTTCAGCTGAATGTGTCATTTTAAATTTAGAAGATTTTATAAGCTTTGCAGCATCAGAGTACCTTTCTAGAGCACTACGCTTGAAAAGCTGGGGGGTGTGTTATAATAAAGAATTAAAGCCCACCTTACTTGATCATGTCACAGTGGGCTTTCTCGTCTCGTGTTAATGAGTTTGTTTCCTTTCTGTAGTTTTAGTCTCATAAGCCTGTTGTTTACCCTTTGGGAAAATGTCTAGAAACCTGAACTAAAGATAAACACCTTTAACCCTGTCCTGTCCATCCCACATCCCATACCAGTGTATTTAAATGAGCCCCTGTTATGAACTGGAGAGTCTCAAAGCACAATAACTATCAAAAAAGCTCAAAATTCCCACTATAGGGGGGCACCGTCTTACCTCAGCTAATCAGCAGAAAGTTCAATGAAAAACCTTTACAATAAAAATTTATTTATACAAAAATGCTCTGTAGCGCAAAAATAAGCACCAAGGGGTACAAATCAAAACGTCTTCATAATAGACAGTGCCAAAAGCAAACAAAATCCCAGTACATGAAATCTAAAGAATGGTCAAAAGACAGAGCAAAAGGTCACAAAAATCCAGCAAATCACAATAAGCACAATAACCACAACAAACACCCACCAACAACAATGCATTCACAATGAACCGCAAGGGACTGTGGCTTGTCTTCAGCCTTTATAGGACTTATGGCAATTGGCAGGTGGCCCCGCCTCTTGGGGAACCACCCAGAAAACACATGGAACATAAAAGTGGAGAGTTTGGTACATGGAAACTAAATGACCAACAATAATGATACCAACTGAACAAAAAACATAAACTAGCTAAAATACAACAACGCCATTGGAAGTTCTGAGATTACACTGCTGGATATCCAAATAGAAAATCACAAGGAAGCCTTCATACTTAGGATAGGAAACACCTTTAGAAACACTCTATCTATCTATCTATCTATCTATCTATCTATCTATCTATCTATCTATCTATCTATCTATCTATCTATCTATCTATCTATCTATTATATAGTGCCTTTCAAGTCTATCTATCTATCTATCTATCTATCT
>JANRMT010062816.1:42147-55937 GCA_026402145.1 Polypterus bichir lapradei | reverse complement strand
TGGAGGAGGTCAAACAGATATGGAGGGGCAAGATTGTGGAGAGCCTTAAAAGTTAGTAGGAGAATTTTGAATTGAATTCGGAACTGAACTGGAAACCAGTGAAGCTGCTGCAAAATGGGAGTGATATGGTGAATAGAGAGGGTTCTAGTAATGATGCCGGCAGCTGAATTCTGGACCAGTTGAAGCTTATAAAGAGATTTGCGAGAAAGACCAAAGAAAAGGGAATTGCAATAATCCAGACGAGAAGTGACAATGCTATCTATGAACAAGGATAGCAGTGGTGTGAGGAGTGAGGGAGGGGCGAATACGATTAATGTTACGCAAGTGGAAATATGCAGACCGGGAGATGTTGCTGATGTGGGATTGAAAGGATAAAGTACTGTTAAGGATGACACCTAGACTCTTAACCTGTGGGGAAGGGGAGACAGAGGAATTATCAATGACAAATGAAAAATGATCAGTTTTGGATAATGTTGATTTTGTACCAATGAGGAGAACCTCAGGTTTGTCACTTGTTATTTAATTTAAGAAAATTTGAAGAAAACCAGGATTTGATTTCTGCTATGCAATCAATAAGTGAGGAGGGTGGAAAGGAAGCAGTAGGTTTGCTTGTGAGACAGAGCTAGATGTCATCAGCATAACAGTGGAAGCTAATGTTATATTTACGAAAGATATTACCAAGGGGAAGGAGGTAAATAATGAAAAGGAGGGGCCCCAGGACAGAGCCCACCTGAAGTAACAGCGGTGGTTTGGGATGTGAAAGTTTTAAGCTGAACAAACTGAATGCGGCCTGAGAGGTAGGATCTGAACCAATCTAGTGGAGTGTGGGTAATGCCAATCAAAGATAATCTATTGAGAAGAGTCGTGTGACAAATAGTGTCAAAGGCTGCACTCAGATCAAGGAGGATGAGAATAGGAATTAAACCAGAATCTGCTGCCATAAGGAGGTCATTAGTCATTTTTATAAGTGCCGTTTCTGTACTGTGGAGTGGACGAAAACCAGACTGGAACTGTTCATACAGATTATTTTGAGATAAATGAGAGTGAAGTTGAATGGCCACTATTTTTTTAAGAATTTTTGAAATGAAGGGTTGATTAGAAATAGGACGGAAATTACTGAAATTAGTCGGATCGGCACCTGGTTTTTTCAGTATTGGGGTTATTGCAGCAGTTTTAAAAGATGAAGGAACAGTACCAGTAGTGAGAGAAGAGTGGATTATAGCAGAGATAAGGGGGACCAGAGAGGGGAGGCAGGCTTTGACCAGAACTGTAGGGAGGGGGTCCACTTGACAGGTGGACAGGTGGCTAGGTGGCTGAGACTTACAGACAAGATCTGAGATTTCTGAGAAAGTAGGAAGCTGAAAAGAGGGAAATGAGTGAGTTGGGGGGTGAAATTCAAATGAAGTACTTGAGGAATCCGTACAGAGAGACTGATGAATCTTCTGGATTTTTTCATTAAAAAGGACATAAGGGAATTGCAAAATTCAGTTGAGTAAAGGTGAGAAGGTAAAGAATCCAGGGGTTGTGTTAAGCAGTGAAAACAATGACTTGGTGTTTCCTTCATTGGAAGAAATAATGAGAGTATAATAGTTAGATTTAGTCTGGGCAGTACAGTCCTTGAAATAAAGTATATGCGTTTTTATACATCTCTTTGTGAACAGAGAGTCCAGTTTTTTTATATAACCGTTCAAGCTGTCGGCCTTTGGGTTTCAAAAGCCGAAGTTCAGGCGTGAACCAGGGAGCAGAAAAGGAGAAACAAACAGATCTAGTTTTTAATGGAGCGACAGAGTTAAGAATACCATTAAGTCCAGTGTTATAGTATGAGACCAGTTCTTCAGGAGTGGATAAATGATCAGTGCCTATAAGGGAATCAATACTAGAGGAAAGCGAGTCTAAGTTAATATTCTTAATATTACGGAAAGACATGAGATGGGAAAGCTTAGAGTTGGAAAGTGCAAGTTTAACATTGAATGAAATAAGAAAGTGATCAGTTATGGGGAGTTCATCCGCAGTACAATCAAGCATTGTAACTCCAGAACAGCAAATCAAGTCCAAGATCTGTCCTTTGGAATGAGTGGGAACATCAGTGTGCTGCTGGAATCCAAAACTCTCAAGGCAGGATGTAAAGTCTCTAGTAATAGGGACATTGATATTATCCATATGTGTATTGAAATTCCCCAGAAGTATTACGTTTGTTGAAACAGTGGATAAGTGTGTAAGGAAAACAGCAAAGTCGTTCAGAAAGTCATTGTTCGGTTTAGGGGGCCGGTAAACAGTTGCAATAATAGTAGGAATAGCTCCATAGGTTAATTGACATACAAGAGATTCAAAAGAACTGAAGGCAGGAACAGACAACGGCAAGACTTTCCATTTTTCACGATACATTAACGCGAGACCTCCACCTCAGCCAGAGTCACGGGGTTGAGAGATGTAAACAAACCCCGGGGGAGTGGATTCATTAAGTTGGGAAAAGTCATGGGGTCATTGCCATGTCTCAGTTAGACAGAAAAAGTCAAACTTACGATCAGTGAGGAGATCGTGGATGAGAGGCCCCTTGCTCGTGCGTGAGCGGATGTTCAGCAGACCGAAGTTAACAACGGCGTTATCACATTTAGCAACGGTGTCAGCTGACCGTGCTAGGCTGGCTAACACACTGTGGTCAGCGATTCTGTCTAAATTATGTGGAGGACGTCGAGAACTGGACCAGATGGAGTTTATTATTTTCGAACTGTCAGCTTGGATACTCCGGTGGGACCCGCGGTGGATGTATCTCCGATGGGGAAGGAATATGATGTCTGGGTGGAGATATAGGCCAGTCAGCGGAGGCTCGGACAGGTGAAAGCGGAGTCGGAGTAGCTCGGCAACTGAGTACTGAAGCAGGCCCATTGCAGGTTGGATAGCGAGCGACAGGAGGGACCAAACAAACACAAACCCAAATAAATATCCTACCGGTCCACAGGCTAAGCGAAGATGCAGACAACTCAGATGTCCGGAGAATAAAGCCAGGTTAGTCTCAAGGCAGGGATAGGCCGAAAAATAGTCCATACACAGCCAAATCAGCAGTCAAGATAGAAATCAGTCTAGCTTTAAATGATTGAAAAATAAAACTCAATGAATAAATCTGCCCAAAATGAAAATGAATATCAATCATAAAAAAGTTAAAAAAGAAAAAAAGTAAAAACAATTACCGGAGAGCAGCGGCAACCAGTCACGCCAGCGTTCGCTCAACCATCAGCAGTATTTTAAAGTCAAATCTAAATGGTACAGGTAACCAGTGTAGTGGCATCAAAACTGGGGTGATGTGCTCGGATTTTTTTTTCCTAGTTAAGATTCTAGCAGCTGCATTCTGCACTCGTTGCAATCGATTGATGTCTTTTTTCGGTTGTCCCGTTACAGTAATCTAGTCGACTAAAAACAAAAGCATGAACTCATTTTTTAGCATCTTTCAATGTTATAAGAGGTCTACTTTGCTATATTCCTTAAGTGAAAAGAAATGCTGTCCTGGTAATCTGATTAATATGTGATTTAAAATTCAGGTCAGAGTCAATAGTTACCCTTAAATTCTTTACCTCCGTCTTGACTTTTAAGCTTAATGGATCAAGTTTATTTGTAATACCCTCACTATATCTGTTTTTGCTAATCATTAAGATTTCTGTTTTCTCGTTATTTAGTTTGAGAAAATTACTACTCATTCATTCAGAAACACAAGTAAGACATTGGGGGTCAGTGAACCAAGAGAGTCAGGGTCATCAGGCGCAATTGATAAATGCAGTTGTGTGTCGTCAGCCTAGCGGTGGTAGCTCACGTTATGCTCCGTATGTACAGAATGAATGGCCATTCTTTCTCACAGTGCTCAATAAAAGGGTCTTTCCATCCCCTGAAAGTGAGATGCTGGCATCTCTACGGACGTGAGGGGATTCTGACTTTTGTAATGGACTCAATTGTGAAACTGTGGTGACATTGCATAAGGGACACACATTTCATTGAGCTGAGACAAGCCCAAGACAATTGCGGCCTCCATTCTCGACTGCTGAATGATTCTGCTGCTGCTGGACAAGTCTGGCTGTCATTTTTTTTTTTAATTTCTGATGCCCGACTGGTAGCACACACTTGACTGTACACATTGTGCGATCAAGCCAGTGCCATTTTGGACGTGTGCACAAAGGGTGGACTTAGCCAGCAGGAGCAGATACTGACTGAGGCCGAGGAGGTCTGGATTCAGTGAGGGCTCAGAGCTGCTTCACCACTGCTCTCCTCTTTAGTTATATTTGAGACGTGCAGCTGACCGCATGTGGTCTGTGGTGGGTTTGCTTTTTCTGGTTCTATCTCAAGAGGTCTCTTCCTCTCAGAGCAGCAGTCTTTACTTAGCTTTTACTACACCTATACCATAATGGCAGGGCCGAACAAATCTCTTCCTCTTCTAATGTGAGAAGCTTGTAATGCTGCTAGCTTTGCATTACTGGTAGTCGTCGACTTATGACCTATGCATCTTAAGACCATTTGACTTGTGACTGCTACCACATCTCATGGGAAAACATCAGCTTTCACCACACTGTATGCTGTGACTCATTCATCTTGATCTCAGTTTATTACCTGCAGTGGTTTTGACTATGTTTGGTTACATTTGTCTTACAATTACTGGAAAAAAAGGCAATTGACATAAATGAAGGCGATTGAGCAGTATGAGCGAGGCGAGAAAGTGAATGTGGCTACAAGTTATAACAATGTAACCGCCTTTCATCGCTCTGAATCTCCGAAGCTTCTGCGTTGTGACTCACGATGTGCCATTTAGTGCGAACTGCTACCAAGGAGGTAATGAAACCACACTGAACTCCTATAAAATAAAAAAATAGATAGAAAATCTACCTAATGTGCTAACAATGATGATAAAAACGGTTATAAAACAAACAATATGACTTGACCTCTCTAGCATTAGACCCGAGCGTCACTTGGGCTGTGAAAACAGTGCTAAAAACGTTAGTCTCGAGTGTACCTCGGCAAACTGTATAGACATATATACCTGAGGATCACTCGGGCTGTGAAAGTGCCAACAGCGTTAGTGGCGAGAGTTACTCGGGCAACGGTATAGACGAGTCTCACATAAGCGTTATGCTCGAGCGTTATCTTCTCAACAGTGGTGGTGTGTCTTTGTAATTACATAATGGCATCTCGTAAGAAGTGTTTTTCAGCAACCCAGGTGTTGCACGCTCTGGACAGTAAGACAGAGCAGTGATGTTGAGGAGCCTCTCATCAGCAGTGATGACAAAGAGAATCTGACCTCAGGCAGTGAAATTGAAGCGGAGCGTGAAACTAAAAGCGATTCTAATGAATCCAAAAGTGACACTCGCGTTTGGGTCTCTACTGACCCTGCTTCATGTAGACCAGCACCACCTCGTTTTGATTTTGTGGGGCAGCCAGGAAGAAAAGTGAACGTTGACTGCCAAGATTCATAGATAGATAGATAAATACTTTATTAATCCCAAGGGGAAATTCGTTTACTTACTTAAAATTATTTCTTGATGATGACGTGATTGAAAGAATTGAGACGTACCATTATGCTGAGCAGTGTCAGGTAAATGACTATGGACCTAAACCGTTTTCCCCTTCAAACAGATGGGAACTGGTAACTGCTACTGATATCTGGTATTATTATGATTATTATTATATTTTTTATACTTTCATCTTTGTACTTTTAGTGCTTTGCATGTTTTACAGTAGAAAGATTTAATAAAAATGTAATTTTTCAAACCAACAAAATTCAACGCTATTTACATGTTTTCTTGAGAACAAAGTAATGCTAATGAAGTTAAGGGACATCCTATGCACCACTATACATACATATACCAGTCCAGATCGACTTATGTCCAGTCCGTCGGAGCCAAACATGGACACAAGTCGATGACTACCTGTATTATTTGTTCATTCTTCAGTTTTATAGCTGGTCTCCAAACCAGTTGGTCTAAGCATTTTTTAAAGGTGGGCACCACAGTTCACTTTATTTTTCTACTAGCAAAATACCCGCGCTTCGCAACGGCAAAGTACTGCCTTAAAAGTTTTATTAAGAAGAAATTTACATTTTTTTAAACTGAGGGAAAATATACCAATAATTATTTGTTAAGGATCTCTTTGTATACCACGTTGTCAGTTCGGCCCTCCAGTTGTAATATGACCAAGCTGTGCGCTGAGCTTACTCTTAAGCATGCAACGTACAGTTGGCCATGTGAACAGTAATCTTGTTTCAAATCTCACAGCTTGAATTGCTGCTGTCATAATCGGTTTGAGTTTCATGGTTTGTTTCAATTACGACAGTATTTGTAGGACTTGTGTTGAAGAGACATTCGGCATCTGTCAAGCGTTGTAAGTATACAACCAGTTTCATCGATAACTTCACATCCAGCTTTTGAGAGTTTAAACATTCATAAACATCAAAGTGTCCACTACTGAAATTGTCACCTGTGAATCTAAGATGTTGAAGAGGCATTGGCGGTTGTCCAAAGGTGTAAAATATTTGGCCATTTCGGTACACTTGAAAGCGACAACCGAACAATTCAGTGGCAGCCATCAACTCACATGCAGATGCATAGGTGAAGGGCTTAAGCATTTCATTCTTATAGTGCTCCTGTGTAGTATAATTATCTCCTGTACCGTCATCAGTCCACACCTTGAACCTGTCCCAGTCATTCAATACATAAGACACAATGTTCCTCCGGATATCAAGAGTGAGCCTGATATGGCCGTGCAATATGTAACAAAGAGAATGGAAAAGGCAGGTGCCATCTCTGGGCATGGAAACCACTCGGTAAGTGACAGTTCTTTGATCAATGGTGATCACCTCGATAGACATGCTAATGTGGGTACGGTTGGAACAATAAAGGAAATGGGTACCTGAACAATGTAAAGTAAGTCTAAAATACGTACACAATAACTATAATCGTAATAGATGAACAATAAAAAACAGAGGAGAAGCCGTGGATTAAATAAAAAGGCTGTAGTTATCAGCAGGGAGACGTGAATCCCGTGGCGAAGCAAGGAAGGGAATGTAGAGACTGGAGCGACAGACGGCCTTATATAGGCAGGCAGCCAACAACGTGGGAGGCGTTTGGATGGGGGACCCAACGCCGCCTCACACGGTGACTGAGCTGCAGGCTATAGACGTATATATGTACGTAAGTAGGATTCAGTTAGCGTTGGGAACCCGCGTATCAAATTTCTTGAAGATGGGCCCATAAGTAACAAAGACTGTTGAAAAGTTCAATATGGCGGCCGAAAGTGGCATCATACCACCGAAATAAGTACCAAATTTCAGCCTTCTACCTACACGGGAAGTTGGAGAATTAGTGACGTTGGAAAGTTCAATATGGCGGCTGACAGTGGCGTCACACCACTGAAATAAGTACGTACATTGGTTTCGGTTAGCGCAGGGAAGCCGCCTACCAAATTTTGTGAAGATGGGGCCATGAATAAGAAAGTTCAACATGGCGGACGTTGTTGACCGTTATGACCGTTACGCGTAGAATTTTGAAATGAAACCTGCTTAACTTTTGTAAGTAAGCTGTAAGGAATGAGCCTGCCAAATTTCAGCCTTCTACCTACACGGAAAGTTGGAGAATTAGTGACGTTTGGAAAATTCAATATGGCGGCCGACAGTGGCGTCATACCACCGAAATAAGTATGTACATCGGTTTTGGTCAGCGCAGGGAAGCCACCTACCAAATTTCGTGAAGATGGGGCCATAAATAAGAAAGTTCAACATGGCGGACGTTGTCGACCGTTATCGACCATTATGACCGTTACGTGTAGAATTTCGAAATGAAACCTGCTTAACTTTTGTAAGTAAGCTGTAAGGAATAAGCCTGCCAAATTTCAGTCTTCTACTTACATGGGAAGTTGGAGAATTAGTGATGAGTGAGTGAGTGAGTCAGTCAGTCAGTCAGTCAGTGAGGACTTTGCCTTTTATTAGTACAGATTTAACACCCCCTTGACACCTCCAGCCAAGCATAACGTGGGCAGCTTTGAGGTTAGGAGGACACCAAACTGCACTTAGAAAGCAGTTTAGATTGGCAGTAATACATTGAAACGCACCCCTGGGTCAGGACCAGAGAGGGATACGTTTCTCAGGGGGCCGAGACCATCCCCCTGAGGGGGTGGGACTATCCAGAAAGAGCCTGGAGTGGAATGAGGTGAGTGAAGGAGGGCATTTCAGATATGTCTCCCAGTTGCTAGAGTCCTTTGTCCTTGTCTCAGATGTGGGCACCATGGCATTGGGTTAGCTCATGGAGCTCGGTGAATGAGTGGTATACGGGTCACTTCTGACCCTGGATGAGCTGAGTGAGGTGAAGCCGGGTGGTGTGTGTGAGTGGGCAAAGGGAGTGCGTGGAGCCGCAGAATATCTGAGTGGTGGAAGCAGCCACTGAAGATAACAAAGGTCCTTTTTATGGTCACTTCACCAGTAGTAGGCATAAAGTGGCTGATTCCATTCCTCCATCTTCCGCACCACACCACAGTACTGTACTTATGTTGCCCCCTTCTCTGAGCTGAATGAAGTGGGTGATTTATGAGAGTAGCTGATGGTAGTAAGCAAAATTTGCAGCCATTGTCACCATTCGGGGACAAACTTGCTTTCTTTTCGTGATGAGTGCTGCCGTTTTCCCATACATGTCCCATATAGCACCTTTCACACTCGGCACTGTCACAATACCCTCACGCAGGGTGTTGCTGTGCAGTCCACAGCAAACAATGTGTCTGATAAGTCTTAAGGCAAGGAAGGAGTGAATAGCGGGGTGAAACATGAGGCCACACAGAGGCCTTCCATTGAATTTCGACAACGAGCCGCCCTCCCCCACCTGGCACTTCCCCTCGCTTGCCGGGGCGGCCACGTCACACCTTCTCATCTCTCGCCCTCTTCATTCATCTTTGAAATGCAAGACAGCTTTGCCTTTCCAAGATGCTGCTGGCGGTTTCAGGAGTCGAGGATCTGAATTGTTACGGGAATATTTCCCAGGCTGGAGACAAAAGACTGCGGATTGGCCAAGAGTGCGAGCTCACTCCAAAAATTTAGCACACGGCTTTTCTTGGTTTCGGTGGGTCTCCTCTTCTTTTTCTCCTTTCCCCCATCTCATTTGTTCTTGTTGCACCTGAGCCGTCCGGTCGGATTTGGATTTTTACAGAACGAGGAAGGCTGCGATTGGTTCATTAAATGGAGCAGGACGGCACTTTTCAAGCTGTCATTCACGGTGGTCTGAACTACCCCCCCACCCGTTCCCCTTTGCTAAAGGAGGAGTCCTGGTGCCTTTGCACAGGCAGACGTCTCCCATGGGGCTGAATCCCCCTCAAAGAGTGAGTGGCGGCCACCCCAGCAAAAAGATTGTGCCTTATTACCTTTATATCAGTAGAAGCAGTTAAAGTAGAAACCTCGACAACCTTCAAGAAGTGTCTGGATGGGACTTTAGGGCTGATGGACTGAGTGGTCTCTTGTTTTTCAAATTTCTTATATATTCATGAAGCCCCCGGCCAAAAGTGCTCAAACCCTTTATTAAGGAAGGTGACACGCTTGGCCTGAAGGACTTGGTGGCTTAACGTTCTCTTTTGTTATAGTAGTCCACCATGTCCTCCTCCTCCTCCTTCTGAGCTGTAGCTTGGGGATCAGGACTTTGTAAACAGAGACGTGCTGATTTATGGAGGATTAAATGTGCATTTCTTGCCTGGCATTCACGTGCCTAGCCTCCAGAGGGCAACGAGAGATGCTGGCTAGTAACTGGCAGTCATTGCACTTGATGCCCACTGACTACCCATGGTGCCTCTGGCCCCAAGTAACTCTTAAGTAAGAGGCCCTGTGCTAGGCCTCCATGAAACTTATATACTTCAGATGTTCTTTGTACCCTCGTCATTTTTCAGTTGTCCAGCACCTATTGCTGCGGGACCACCTTCAACCCAACAACTGGATTAAGGTTCCATGAGCGGCTGGATGGAGACAGCCCGGGACAGAGTATCACGGAAGGAGCAGTAAGCTCACCCCAGTCCTACATCACTAATGGCCTCCCCTCCAAGGCCCATGCTGTAGCCACCCAGCCATTCATCTTTTTCTAAGTTGGAGATGATTTAAGTGGAGAACAGGAAACAATTCTGGACTGGATGCCTGATAATTCTAATTCAAATTTACAAGGGTGTGAGACAGACCTCATAAACCCACTGCTCTTATTTGCAGTTTGGCTCAGGGTCCTCTCACAGGGCGCTCACATCCCTACCAGGCCAGTTAACTGGACACCCCTCTTTGGTACGAAGTAATGTGCAGTAATAATTGATACAAATGACTACATTTCTATAGCACTTTTCTCACCCATTCAGGACACTTTACACAGACCTAGGGGTGGGGCACTCCAAACACCTCCAATGTGCAGCATCCACCTGGATGAGGAGACAGCAGCCATTCTTGCTCCAGTAGGCTCACCACACGTTAGCTGTTAGGTGGTGAAGGGGGGAGAGAGGCAGTCAGCCAATAATAGACAGCGGATGATTAGGGGGCCAGAATGGATGAGACAATTATGGGCAATTTAGCCGGGACAAGGGGGTGGGGGGGTGACACCGTACTCTTTTTTTTTTTTTTAAAGATGCCCTGAGATCTTTTACAACCACAAAGAGTCAGGAATTTGGTTTTACATCTCATAACATCTCATTCGGTTTCCCTGTCACTGTACTGGGCATTGGGATCCACAAGCAGACCACAGGGTAGGTGCCCCCTGATGGCCTCTTTTAGCAGCAAGATCTTCCCAGATGGTCTTCCATTCAAGTTCTGGCAGGGTCTTAACATGTTCAGCTTCAGGTGGATGACCTGCTCTGAAGCACAGGTGGTATGGCAGATGCCCAGTTTTGGATCATCATGAGGCCAGCTCGTCACTTTGATGCTACATGTTAACCATACAGGGGGTGACACTGAGGACAATGACTGTCCCTCATGACCAGCAGGCAGAGACAATCATACCCAGCAGTGGACTAGCATATTTTGTGATCAGCTTTCTATGCAGCTCTTGAGGTGACTCCTAGAAGTGGCACGCCATTAATGACACCTCTTCATCAACTGAGTCTGAACCGGTGATGCTGTCACCCATTATAATGAGTTCTGGTGGCAAATGCCTGGAAATAAGTCATGGGTTCAATATTTAAAATGTAGGCTTTGCATAATTTTGGATGATGTGATCTGAATTACTTTTAGGTTCTTTTGTCTTGTTTTCCACTTACTGGCCTCCAATACTGTATCTCGGGCGGGCGCCCCCCTCAATCTGTGACATAATTAGTGACATGCCCAGCATTTTAGTGCTTTCTCAGCAAGACCCCACCAGCAGCTTCTCTTGGGCCACTTTCTTCTGTTTACATTTGTTCTCATGTTCTCCAGTGAATGCACACCTACACATAATTGTCACATCATTTTCGGACCTGCTTGGTTCTGAACAGGGTCACAGGGGGTGCCGGAGCCAATCACAGCCAGTACAGGGTGCAAGGCAGGAACAAACCCCGGAGAGGACGCCAGTCCAGCACAGAGTGACCACACAACTCGTACATTCACACACCAAACACACACACACACACACCAAACACACACACACATGCCAATTTAGCGTCACCAGTTCACCTAACATGGATATCTTTGGATAGTGGGAGGAAACCAGGGCACCCGGAGGAAACCCACTCAGGGACACGAACCCTGGTCAGCACTACCACTGTACCACCGTGCCGCCCTCACACGTTTACTTTTTCGTATTCCTTTATCTGACTGCTGTGCTAGAAGGTTGTCAGCCTCCCCCAACACATAAATACACAATTAGTCGGCACCCAGCACTCCATTTTACGCTCTTTCAGAGCCCCATCTGCTCCTCAGGCTTTCTTCTCCCTGATGGCTGCTTTGCTTGTACTGCACCCTGTGTAATACCTTACTCTAATTATTCCCTCCAGGTGTCACCAGGCCTTGTTTGCCACATTACGCCAATCAGATTTCTGAGCTAGTAGTTGATGCTGCCACCCAGGCTTGGCACCTCGAGACATTCTCTGTTAATGCTCACTACGCCCGCTGTCAGATTTGTGCCGTTGTTGAACGTGCACACGATGATGAAATGACAGGGACATCTGCTGGGCTGGGGGTAAAGGCACACGGGCTGGAACCCACGTTGCCCTTCTTATCTATATGTGGTTGACTGCTCTCACAGTGTAACGTGTCATGAAATCATTGCATGTCTGTGACTCTGCCAGCCTACGCCAAGTGTCAGAGCTAATTGAATGTGTGAAGCCCTCAAACTGCATTTTGATTCTTTCAGTATGACTCATTGTGGTTAAACTGGTTTTTAAGAGCTCACTGTTTTAGAGGTGCTGTTGGGGCAGCTGACTTATTGTCTTTGCTGTGTTGTTTATTTATTGAAAGACGTTATACAAGTGAATTAAAGCAAAACCGAAGACAATCCATGCATTAGGCAGTGGTGTTTAATCCAGCGCTTGAGATGAAATGAGTGACTCCTGCGGAGCAGGGCTGGTCTGTGAACAGAGTGTGCCCCCTAGTGGCAGACCACTGCTTGACCTCTTCAGGCCTAATGAATGGCTTCTGCTGATATTTGCTGTACATTTATTAAAATGCAAATAACTTCAAATCAATAATTATTATGAAGTTAAAAATGGTTTGGTAAAGATGTGTAGCAGTAATTGACAGACAGGTAAATACTCTAGATATAAGGCACTGGATTATTATCACTTGGCTGATGCCTTCATCTGAGGAGACTTACAACATTTGAGGTGCAGTTGGCAACATTTCAAATGAAGCCCAGGCAGGTGAACTGACTTATTAATTGTCACGCAGTGCCAGTAGCGGGATTTCAGGGTCTTTAAATGCAAAGTTCTAACTACTGGGCCACAAATATAAGTGATATGAAAGAACATAGATAGATAGATATGAAATGGCACTATATAATAGATAGATAGATAGTTTATTTGTCTGTATGAGCAGAACTTTGGATTTCTGCCACCTTTATGAGATGTCATTTATAATTCCACTTCTATAACATTTTTTTTAATATATTCCGTATACTCAGAAAACGCAAATCAACCTGTTCCCTATGAAGTAGCTGTCCGTGCCCTACAGACTTTGTTATTTCTGTGTCAATGGAGAGGTTCAGGGGTCGGGGTCGACTTGTTCTCAATTCTACTTTTTGTAAAAATTGATTGATTTGTATGGAATGATTGCAATAAAATTAATAAAACCTTAAATAAATAAAAAGATAGATAGATAGATATGAAAGGCACTATATAATAGATAGATAGATAGATAGATAGATATGAAAGGCACTATATAATAGATAGATAGATAGATAGATACCATTACTCAAAGTGACCCCCTGCAGCAACAAGACCAACCCACCTGTTCACATGGAGAGCTCAGCGCTGGAGTTTTGAGCTTATTAATTTTTACTTAACATCATTTAGCCGTGATGTTCTGCACTGTAGGAAAATTACAATACCTCTCCAAAGAGTAAAGGCAAGTCTAATTCAGAAAGAGGAAGTGGCAGAGACAGCAAGCTAGACGGTGTTGGCTGTATGTTACAAAAAAACAAAGTGCAAAGACCGTTGACTATCTATCTATCTACCTATCTATCTATCATATAGTGCTTTTCATATCTATCTATCTATCTATCTATCTATCTATCTATCTATCTATCTATCTATCTATCTATCTATCTCTATCTATCAATCATATAGTGCTTTTCATATCTATCTATCTATCTATCTATCTATCTATCTATCTATCTATCTAT
>JANRMT010062816.1:19551-42137 GCA_026402145.1 Polypterus bichir lapradei | reverse complement strand
TATCTATCTATCTATCTATCTATCTATAGCCCTTTTAACCGCCCCGTTGCTGTGATTAGTTTTGATATTTGCTGCACACGACTGCTGAGTCTAACTGCCTGTTTCTTCGTCTGCAGGTTTGGTTCTTGGAGATGAACTGCAATCCAGCCCTTCACACCAACTGTGAAGTCCTCAAAGATGTGGTGCCAAGTGTAATCAATGAAACGTTAGGTAAGTGCTGCTTAGTGCTAAATAAAGGTGTAAAGTGGCAAACGTGGTACAAAGCTAGGTTTACATCTGACGTGTGGGTCTGCACTGCTGCCATCATTCAGGCCGTTGCTCTTAATTTCACATACAGCTCATGTCTCGGTGATCAGCGCTCTTCAGAATTCAGTGATGATAAAAGACAAATAAAATGCCAGACTATTATTTGTTGCTGATAATAGAAAAGCAATAATTTATCATTTTTCTTTGCAGCAGCTCACACCTAATTCATCCGCCATGACCACCCTGTATTGTCGGAGGTGACTCTGACAAATCAATGGACAAATGAAGCAGCGTCCTTGTGTACACCTCCTTTCACTGTCATGTCTGCTTACTCCAGTTCAGGGTCAGAGTCATGGAGCCTGGAACTTAACCTGGCAACTTGTGGTGTGAGTCAAGACCCAACACTGAACTGAGCGTCAGTCCTTCTCAGGGCAAATTCACATTCACACACACACGCACACACACACGCACGTCCTATGGGCCCATTTTAATACAACCAGTCAAGCTAACCTGTGTGTCTGTGGGATGTGGGAAGAGAAGTACAGGCTGAGAGAAAACTCATTAGAGACGTCAAAGAGAAAGTACAGGCTGACAGGAGACGACATGGCCATAAGTCCCAGGATGCACCTGGTGGACGACGCTCGCTCTATTGAGAGAAGGCCAACTGAGAATGTTGTCCAGATCCCACAGTTGTCCACATTGTTTTCATCTGGTGCTCATGAACTCCAATGGAGAGTGGAGACTCATTGTTGGCGTGGCCCGGTGCTAATTCCAAGATGTCATGATTAAGACAGTAAAATGTAATCCATTTGGTGGTGCTTATAGTCATATTTATTTACAAAACAAAATTACACTAACAAAACGATATAGTATTAACAATGCGTTATTTCATATAATACTGTAATGACCAGCGTAAAAAGCAAATACAGCTCTGAGGTACTGGAGTTTTCTCCGTTTTACTTGGAGTCTTCGTTCCGTTACAAACGGCGCCCTGTCTTATACTCCGTTATCAGGTTGCAGAGCTTTTCCCTACCAATCAGTTTGTCTCCTGCCACTCACGTTCTTCCCTTTTTTTATCCCTCAAACACTCCTGCTCATCGGCTCCTGACTTCCTATTCCGCACCTTCCTTTTTCTCCTAACTGCTCCTGTTGCTCATGTCCACCCTTCACCCAGTCCTATCACTTACACAGCATTCATTCCGCCCTTTCTGCTCCCGCACAGCACATCACAAGCTGCCTGCACGTCACATTATATTAACAAAACATAATATAACAGAATTTAAAAAGAAAATCACAATGCGGTATTGGGTGGCACGGTGGCGCAGTGGGTAGCGCTGCTGCCTTGCAGTTAGGAGACCCGGGTTCTCTTCCTGGGTCCTCCCTGCGTGGAGTTTGCATGTTCTCCCTGTGTCTGCGTGGGTTTCCTCCCACAGTCCAAAGACATGCAGGTTAGGTGCATTGGCGATCCTAAATAGTCCCTGGTGTGTGTGACCTGTGGTGGGCTGGCGCCCTGCCCAGGGTTTGTTTCCTGCCTTGCGCCCTGTGTTGGCTGGGATCGGCTCCAGCAGACCCCTGTGACCCTGTAGTTAGGATATAGCGGGTTGGCTAATGGATGGATGGATGGATGGATGGGCAATGCGGTAGAACCTTAACATTAATACAGAATAACATTACCATCATTGGTTTCCATTTTCAACATGTTTTTCAATTTATGTTGGCATCACACTTTATATCGTTTATTGTTCTTCCTGCTCCGTAAATTGAAGTGCTTTTGCTGTTTCGTAAACGTTTTAATAATTTCAATTTGTTTGTGACAATTCCAACACCACACACATATGTTTATCGGCCATAACAGTGTATGGTAGCTTAATTATAACAAAAGAGAAAAGCTAGGAAACGCTATTAAAGCTGAAGGTATGTAGCTGACACTGTGATTTCAAAATGTGGCGTGGCACAAGGTGCCAGGGCAAAACATTGTGGTAGTAAAAGGCCAAGTTGTTCGAATGTGCGTAGCTCTCAGGGTACTGCAAAGCAGTAGGGATAGATGGGCACTGGTGTTTTTTTTTGCCCTGACAGTTGATCGTGTGATGGATAATCGAGGTTTTACCGTACCTTGTTGTACTTACTGATAGATAGATAGATATGAAAGGCACTATGTAATAGATAGATAGATATGAAAGGCACTATATAATAGATAGATAGATAGACATGAAAGGCACTATATAATAGATAGATAGATAGATATGAAAGGCACTATATAATAGATAGATAGACATGAAAGGCACTATATAATAGATAGATAGATAGATAGATATGAAAGGCACTATATAATAGATAGATAGATAGATATGAAAGGCACTATATAATAGATAGATAGACATGAAAGGCACTATATAATAGATAGATAGATAGACATGCAAGGCACTATATAATAGATAAATAGATAGATATGAAAGGCACTATATAATAGATAGATAGATAGATAGACATGAAAGGCACTATATAATAGATAGATAGATAGATAGATACTTTATTAATCCCAAGGGGAAATCACATACTCCAGCAGCAGCATACTGATACAAAAAAAAAAACAATATTAAATTAAAGAGTGATAACAATGCAGGTAAAACAGACAATGGAAGTTAGACATAAAGGTTCACAGCAATGTTCCGCTGTAGAGCTCTCTGTATGTTGAAATTTCAATTTCTTTTCCTCAGACATTCTCGCCACTAAACTAAAATCACAACTGCAGTACAACAACAACAACATTTATTTATATAGCACATTTTCATACAAAAAGTAGCTCAAAGTGCTTTACATAATGAAGAAAAGAAAAATAAAAGATATGATAAGAAAATAAAATAAGTCAACATTAATTAACATAGAATAAGAGTAAGGTCCAATGGCCAGGGGGGACAGAGAAAACAAAAAAAAAATTCCAGACGGCTGGAGAAAAAAATAAAATCTGCAGGGGTTCCAGGCCACGAGACCACCCAGTCCCCTCTGGGCATTCTACCTAACATAAATGAAACAGTCCTCTTTGGATTTAGGGTTCTCATGGAAGGGCTTGATGATGATGGTCACGTAGACTTCTGGCTTTTAGTCCATCAATGTTGGAGCATCATGAAGCTTTGAGTAGCTGGAGGTGGCACAGGCCGCCACCACAAAAAAACCGGAAAAAGAAACAGAAGAGAGAGTAGGGGTCAGTACAGATTTTAGAGCCACCATGAATAGTTATTATGATGAATTGAACATACAGAGTATCAGTATTACGTTAAAGTGAAGTTATGAGAAGGCCATGTTAAAGTAATGTGTTTTCAGCAGTGTTTTAAAGTGCTCCACTGTATTAGCCTGGCGAATTCCTATTGGCAGGCTATTCCAGATTTTAGGTGCATAGCAGCAGAAGGCCACCTCACCACTTCTTTTAAGTTTAGCTTTTGGAATTATAAGGAGACACTCATTTGAGGCTCTAAGGTTACGATTTGGAGTGTAAGTTGTCAGACACTCTGATATATAAGATGGGGCGAGATTATTTAAGGCTTTATAAACCATAAGCAGAATTTTAAAGTCAATTCTGAATGACACAGGTAACCAGTGTAGTGACATCAAAACTGGAGAAATGTGCTCGGATTTTCTTTTCCTAGTTAGGATTCTAGCAGCTGCATTCTGCACTCGTTGCAAGTGATTTATGTCTTTCTTGGGTGGTCCTGAGAGGAGTGCGTTACAGTAATCTAGTCGACTGAAAACAAACGCGTGAACTAATTTCTCAGCTTCTTTCAGTGATATAAGAGGTCTAACTTTTGCTATGTTCCTTAAGTGAAAAAATGCTGTCCTAGTGGTCTGATGAATATACGCTTTAAAATTCAGATTTCAGTCAACAATTACCCCTAAGCTTTTTACCTCCGTCTTGACTTTTAATTCTAATGTATCCAGTTTATTTCTAATAGCCTCATTGTATCCATTATTGCCAATCACTAAGATTTCAGTTTTCTCTTTATTTAACTTGAGAAAGTTACTATTCCTCCATTCTGAGATACAAGTCAGACATTGTGTTAGGAGATCAAGAGAATCGGGGTCATCAGGTGCTATTGATAAGTGCAGCTGTGTGTCATCAGCATAGCTGTGGTAGCTCACGTTGTAACTTGAGATAATCTGACCTAACGGAAGCATGTAGATTGAGAAGAGCAGCGGACCCAGGATAGAGCCTAGTGGAACACCATATCGGATATCGTGTGTCTTTGAGTTGTGATTACCACAACTAACAAAGAATTTTCTCCCTGCCAGGTAGGATTCAAACCAATTTAAGACCGTGCCAGAGAGGCCCACCCATTGACTAAGGCGATTTCTAAGAATATTGTGATCAGTGGTGTCAAATGCAGCACTCAGATCTAGGAGGATGAGAACAGATAAATGGCCTCTGTCTGCGTTCACTCGCAAATCATTTACTACTTTAACGAGTGCAGTTTCTGTGCTGTGATTTGTTCTGAAACCTGACTGAAATTTATCAAGAATAGCATGTTTATTTAGGTGGTCATTTAGCTGCATAATGACTGCCTTCTCCTGAATTTTACTTAAGAAAGGCAGGTTAGAGATGGGTCTAAAATTTTCAAGTTCCGAGGGGTCGAGATTATGTTTCTTAAGTAGGGGTTTAACTACAGCAGTCTTAAGACAGTCTGGGAAGACCCCCGTATTTAATGACGAATTTACTATGTCCAGAATATTATCAATTAGCACGCCCGATACTTCTTTGAAATAATTTGTTGGTATTGGGTCAAGGACGCAGGTGGAGGATTTTAATTGAGATATTATTTTTTGTAAATCAGGTAAATCTATCCTAGTGAAAGAGTTTAATTTGTTTATAATGGATTACTAGGATTTAGGAGGATCCTTAGCGTTGGGGAGATGTACTATATTATTTCTAATATCATTCATTTTTTGGTTGAAAAATACAGCAATAGCCTCACAGGTTTTACTGGAAGTACTTAGGCATTCCTTTGAGTTACCTGGACAGACAAAGGAAGTAACTGAGGTGACCGAGATTTCACCAGAAGTACGTCAGCACTACCGCGTGCGTATAGCCTATCAGTCAGCAGTGTGGAGGCCGTCATTCACGATACGCTTATGCCAGACATCTGATCCTCCCTTTCTTCTCTTTTTTGCAGATCTAACTCTTGAGATTTTTAACAAGAGTCGTAAGTGCCAGTCCATCATGCCTCTAGAAACCCAGGCTGACTTCGTCCTTCTGTTTAATGGAGAACTCCATGAGACTCTCACTGCGCTGAGACGGAGCAAAACGGCATTAAGTCCTTCTAAAAGCAAACTGGTGAGGCCTAAAAGTGCAACCCCACTGGGTCCTGTGCCAAGCAAAACCACAGAGAGGAGGCAAAGACAGACGCTGTCCTTGATGGAGTACCCACCTACAGCTGCCAGAGCACCCCAGAGAGCAAAGCAGGACAAAGCCCCAGAAAACCAATCCGGCCCACCAGTGTGCTCTGTGAAGCCAAAAAACCGAGTGGAGATAAAGCCCAGCAAATGCACATGTCCTCAGGACCTGAGCGATCAAGAGCAGAGCGCTGCAACAGGCGCCCTCAAGGAGAAAATTAGTCTAGCTACCTCATCCACAGCCGCCTTAACGGACAAACCGTACACCTCTCCACGGATCAAGAGGAGCGTGCCCCCTAAACCCTCTCCGATTTCCGGCAGAAGCGTGGCCACCTTCTGTCTGGGCGCCGCTCAGGTCAAGTCTCTCAAGCTCCAGTCTCGTATTCCAGAGGCTAGACTGAACTTCGCGGATGAGAATCTGAAGCCAGCGAATGAAGGCCAGGATCCTCCTCACCTCTCAGAAACGGGCGAGAAGTCCTCCAAATCCGTCTCGTTCATCGTGGAGGAGCGGGAGGTGAAAAGCCCTGAATCTAAAGGGGACACGTCTACAACTCGATGACTGGTGACTTTAAGTCCCGTTCAAGCTTGAGATGTCCGTGGTGACATCACTCTGCTCTGATCTCTAAACCTGGTAGTGTTTTATTGGTTCTTAATTTTGGATTATTTTTCCAGTTTATTAAATACAGATAAGTGACCCAAAAACGGTGTGTCTCGGCATCTAAACTCTTCAAAGTGATGACCTGAGCTTTGGGCACCGCTGGGTCCTCCCAGCTTTCAAGCGTGTCAGTTGGTACAATAATGGTGTAATTACCCCAGTTTACCGCGGTGGAGGGGGGGCTTCTCGTGTCACTTACTTTTGATTTTATCATGCGGTGAAGATTTATCCTGGAAATTCTGTACTGAGCAACCACTCTGTGCATCGTATGACTGTGACAAGTGCAATAAAGTACATGATTACAGAAGTATGGATCAGAAGAAGAATTACTTACACTCCACGTTATTCTAAAAATTAAACATGCCTTTGTTTTATGAAAAGCAAAATCATATTTTTGAAAATAAGACTACTGTATTTTCACAGAATAAACAGACAATGTGGGATGGAGAATAAAATTGTGTTTACGTGTGTCTGTTTATCCTTCCAATTTCCTAAATCTGCTTTCTCAATTACAGAGTCCTGGCGAGCATCAGGTGGCATTGAGGAACCAATACCAGTGTGCCACGGGGCACAGTCACTCCTAGTAGGACAGTCCAATGAAACCACATTGTGGGGATCTCAGAGGAAAACGCTGTGCCTGAAGCAGGGCTGTGGCGCAGATCTCTGGGCCCTATAGATAAGCGGCATCTGTGGGCCCCTTCCTCTCGATCCGTGGCTGTCACACGTCCTTGTCATTCCAGGCTTCGAGAGCCCCCCATCATTACCCTGTTTCCCCCATTGTCTGAAGGAAAGGCCTCAACAACAAGGCGAGAACACGTAGAAAGTGCAGAGACGATGGGAATCGAGCCTGTGAGACCAAGACGCACCAAACAGTTTAGGCAGTGCGCTTTCCAGTGCTGCTCTCTGTAAATATCACATTTCCACCAGAAAGTTCCAAACCAAGAGAACCGGCATTTTGTTTGCCAGCTGTCTAAACGTCAGCTGGTGGCCTGATGTTGAGGTGCCTTCACGTTTGGATCCTCTTCTTTTTTAGATTTATCATGTTTCAGCCAGGGATTGCTCCTTGGCTTCTGTTAATTTTATTTTTTAATTTGTTATTTTTATTGTTTCTTGAATTATTATTTGTCATATAGTTTTCATTATGTATTTTTGTTAATATGGCTTTGCTTGTTATTTAGTAGCTATATATATATATATATATATATATAGTGTGTTTACACTGTTTTCTTAACTTCCTTGTGTTTTGTGAGTGGAACCCCCCAAGAGGTGGGGCCACCATGATATCATTACTGAAGGACCGCCCATTGGCTTTATGTTCAGGTGGAGTAGATGAGCCCAAAGAGGTGGGGTAGCTGTGACAACACTGCTGAGGGACTATGCTCTAGAATTTATATTCAGGTATAGAAGATGAGCCCGAAGAAGTAGGTCCACCGTGGCATCACTACTGAGGGGCCACCCTTTGGCTTTATGTTGAGGTGAAGGTGATGAGTCCTAAGAGGTGGTTCCATCATGACATCATTACTGAGGATCACACTCTGGAACTTATTTTCAGGTGGAGGAGCTGAGCTGAGCCCCAAGAGGTGTTGCCACAATGTCACCACTATTGAGGGACCACCCTCTGGCATTTATATTCAGGTATAGAAAATAATTCCCAAGATGCAGGTCCACTGTGACATCATTACTGAGGACCACTCTCTGGCTTTCTATTCAGGTGGAGGAGATGAGCCCCAAGAGGTGGGGCAACCGTGACATCACTACTGAGGGACTATTGTCTGGAATTTATATTCAGGTATAGAAGATGAGCCTGAAGAAGTGGGTCCACTGTGACATCACTACTGAGGGGCCACCCTTTGGCTTTATGCTGAGGTGAAGTTGGTGACTCCCAAGAGGTGGTTCCATCATGACATCATTACTGAGGGACCATATTCTGGCTTTATATTCAAGTGGAGGAGATGAGTTCCAAGAGGTGGGGCCACCATGTCACCTCTATTGAGGGACTACCCTCTGGCATTTATATTCAGGTATAGAAGATAATTCCCAAGAGGCCAGTCCACTGTGGCATTATTACTGAGGAACCACCCTTTAGCTTTATGCTGAGGTCAAGGTGATGAGTCCTAAGAGGTGGTTCCACCATGACAACATTAATGAGGGACCACCTTCTGACTTTATATTCAGGTGGAGAAGATGAGCCCCAAGAGGTGGGGCCACCATGTTATCACTACTGGGGGACGGCTCTATTCAATAAGGGCGCGCACAAAAAGGCGAGCTTCAAAAGGGTGACCTCAATTGGACGCGGCGAATAAAGGCGTTCGTAGATAATTTAGTTCAAATGGCTCTGGAATATGTGAAGAGCAGTAAAGATGCAGATCTACTCGTAGCCGAAGTTCAATCATTGCCTTTATCTAATAAATTTTCTTCACAAATTTGTTCCAGAAATAGTTCGTTAGAAGTTCATGCATTCATTAACTGGATGTTTTAATATTCTTGCTCTCGCCTTTTTATACGTTCAATCATTGCCTTTATCTAATAAATTTTCTGTAATAATTTTGTTGCGTTTGCCTTTATTCGCTGCGCCCAATTGAGGTCACCCTTTCGAAGCTCGCCTTTATTTATGTGCCCTTATTGAAGGATACCATTAAGGCTGGACCACCTTCTGACTTTATATTCAGGTGGAGGAGATGAGCCCCAAGAGGTGGGGCCACCATGTTATCACTACTGGGGGACCACCCTCTGGCTTTATATTCAGGTATAAAAGTGTTGAGGAGTTTAGATCAAGCCTGTAAATGTAAGGAACATTATTTTGTCTTTGTCTTTTCAAGCCTGAGGTTTACAGTTATCCTCTCCCTGTTTTTGAGTATTTTGAACTTTTAAAAGCCTGAGCCCCATTTTGGGCTGGTGCAGGCCTTTGAAGCCCCCCTTTTGAAGCCTATTTCTGATGTAGATTAGTGATGCCCAGGCCTGGCCTGTGAGATTTTGAGGCCTTATCACTCTCTTCACCGTCCTGTGTGTGTTGCATGCCACACAAAGAACGGTGCAAGCTAAAGGCACTTCCAAGAGGATTCCAGTGTCAGGATCTTTGGATTTTGTATCCTGGTTTCTGCATTTGGATTTGTGGTTTTTGATGTGCAGTTCTTATTGTGACCCCCTACCTGTTTAAATGTCTGCCTGCTCCTTACTATATGTGCTTGTCTATCTCCAGTTGCCTTTTCTCTCTGGACAGTCAACAGCAAACAAAATCCCAAAAGGGAGTCAAGTGAGAGGACAAAGGAAAAGAGCAGAAGGTCAAAGGAAATCCACTAATATCAAAAAGCACCAAGAGCAACAAAACACATGGAAACTCACCAAGTGTCGAGCACATTCACAATGGACCATCAGGACCTGTGGATGAGACCATGTGGATTAATAGGGCAGGGGAAGTTCCTGGTGGTGATTGGCAGGTGGCCCCGCCTCTTGGGGGACCAATCACAAAACACATGGAACATAACAAAGGCAGCTTACATACGGTGACAGATGGCCAGGGCCCATGCCTGGCCGGGACGCCTCTTCACCACATCTGCCAGGTGTACAAAGGGGGGGGAAGCCCAGTATCTCCCCCTGGATGCTAGATGGCAGCCTCCCTGGGTTGCATTGGTGCCTCGGACTCCCCCAGGGCTTCTTGGGGGTTGGAGTTTTGTGCAGTTCTGTGGGGTTCTGCAGGCACCACCAGGGGGTGCTGCAGCAGGAGCGGCTGGCCCCTTTTGGGCACTGCTTTCGCCTTACCTGGAAGTGCAGCCGGATGTTGGCAATCACCCACCTGGAGCATTTCCGGGTGCCTGATAAAAGGGAGCCAGCGACCACTACTCAGTGGCAAGAGTCGGGTGGGAGGAAGACAAAGCTTGCTGAGGAGGAGTGGTGGTGGTGCCAAGAGGGAGAAAGTGCTAAGTGCTTGCTGGACTGTGTTGTGGCTGGAGGGATTACGGGGAAGATGTGCCCTCCAGCTGAAGAAAGAAATAAATAGTATTGTTTATTTTACCCGTGCCTCCCGTGTCCAATCTGTGTCGGGTCAGGCGTTATATAGCGCCTTTCTTACAATACATAGACATAATCACAAATAAAAGGATAATGCACTTAATCAACTTAAATAAATGAATCAAGAATGAACAAATGAGACATTAAATGTGAATCTGAACCGCACCCTGGCTGAGATACAACAATTCTATTGACTGTCTTTGACAGGCAATGTACTGTGGATGTGTGCAGGAAAGACAGACTGCTGGATCAAAATCTGGGGCACCAACTGTGCCATCCAGTCTAATATTAAAGAAAAGTAAAGAAAAGTAACGCGGTTTCCCAGGATCTTGTGCCAGAAAACTGCAAAAAGAATATATTCTCATCGTAAGGTCACTCCATCATCCTTGAATCAAACGATGCCACCTTCCAGGATTCTTAGGGATGTGGCACTGGAAGGGGCAGAGTCAGGTGCCCCCACTGGGCAATTTCTTGGAGCTGTGTGGAGAGAAGGAGAAGACAAGGTTGGTGACAGTGCCCCCTCTCGTCCTGGCAGATTATTACATACCCTGTCAGGACCCGTAAGGACGCGCATGCGTGACAGTTCCTAGTTTAGTGTAATGCACAATTGAGTCCTCACTTGGATTACTGAGTGCAATTTCAGTCTCCATACTACAAAAAAGACATAACAGCACTAGAGGAAGTCCAGAAAAGAGCGACTAGGCTGAGTCCGAGATTGTGGAAAGACCATCAAGGCACCGAAGCTTTTTATAAGGTTACGAGGTGGCATGAAGTGCTCAGATTGTAAAGTGAAGTAACTTGGTGGATCCAAGCTGTTATTTAAAAATATATATACAGTCGATTCCGCTTAATTGGGCCACTGGTTTATTGGGGCTGCTGCTTAGTTTGGGCCAAATCTCAAGGAATGAAAACCAAACTAATAAACGAATACATAATTTAAATGCTTAATTGGAACAACATTCAAGCTTAATTGGGAGAGTAGCAGACGCGTGTTGCCAGTCAGTCACCTATTGTCACCCGTTCGGCTAATGCAATCTCGTGGAGTGGAGTAGCACGCGTCTGCTTAATAGTCTACCGTCACCACTACCGTACCGTACTCAGTTACCCCTACACCGCCTTGCGTGTATAACGTATGAGTAAACTTGGTTTTTGTCGATTTTATTTAAAAATTTAGAACCCACCTTATGCCCTGTGTTGGCCAGGATTGGCTCCAGCAGACCCCCGTGACCCTGTAGTTAGGATACAGCTGGTTGGTTAATGGATGGGTGGAATTTAGAACCCTTGCCAAGATGCCAAGAAATGATTTTACACTTTCAAGTAAAATTGCTTTGCTGGATAAAATTAAAAGCCAGCCATTTAATACAAGCCAGCGTAGGCCCGCTGAGATAAGTGGTGTACCATAATCTACCATAGCGCATCTCTTACAACAAGAAAATCAGCTGCGTAAGGGATGACAGTTGGCAAGCTTTAAAAAAACAGCACCATACAGAACTGCTTGGCTGTTTGCAGCTTAAAAGCTTTGGAGATTCCCGAAATTTTGAGCATTGAGGCAAAAAGGACATATTGCAAGTTCCTATTATAAATAACAAAGAATTTTCTACAATAGATGACAATTTACCGTGTTACAATGAAAATGAAGACTGTGAGGATGCAATTGTCATTAAATCGAAACAGCAAAAATTTGACGAAGAAAACGATGATGATGATGATGATCCACCTGTGCCTGTGACTAACCGGGGGGTATAGTCGGGTTACAGCGTTATTTTGTGCAGGAAGGCAAAGAAGGGAGCCCTGCATCCGCACTGAATATCCGTTAAGTGCAAACTTACAGAAACAAAAGACAGACTGCACTTGATGCATTTTTGCAGAATTAAATTGTATGTACATACCTAATTATTTTACTTAAGAATTTATTTTTTTCTTCACAGTTTATATTATTTTCTTGTAATTTATATTTCTGTTCAATAATCTATTACAATATTGAAAGAAAATTATTTGTTGTTTAATTTTATGTAGAATTTGCTTGATTGGGCCAAAATGTCCTAATGTGTCCCAATTAAGTGGAATCGAGTGTATACTGGGTGGGCAGCATGGTGGCGCAGTGGGTAGCACTTCTGCCTTGCAGTTAGGGGACCCAGGTTCGCATCCCGGGTCCTCCCTGCGTGGAATTTGCATGTTCTCCCCATGGGTTTCCTCCCACAGTCCAAAGACATGCAGGTTAGGTGCATTGGCGAACCTGAATTGTCCCTAGTGTGTGTGCTTGGTGTGTGTGTGTGTGTGTGTGTGTGCCCTGCTGTGGGCTGGCACCCTGCCCGGGGTTTGTTTCCTGCCTTGCGCCCTGTGTTGGCTGGGATTGGCTCCAGCAGACCCCCTGTAGTTAGGATATAGCGGGTTGGATAATGGATGGATGGATGGACTGTATACAGTATATATCAACAAGAACACGAGGACACAAATGGAAACCTAAGGATTACACAAACATCAGCAAGCTTCCTCTACACAGGGAAGAATAAATGACCAATGAGTCTGGTGGAGAGTGGAACCTCAGAGAACTTTCAGGTGAGTAAGGTTGACGAGTAAAGCTCTGCTCCTAGGTGTTGTAATGTCCTCCATTAAATGAAATGCCCTTCAGATGTGCCCAGTGCTGCCCATTACGGACAGAGGCGTAGCATCTGAGTGCATTTAAGAATGCAAAGCATTTCATTCTAAAATTTTGTAACATCAATTTGGCGGGCGCCCCCTGGACGCTGCACCCGAGGACAGATGCCCCCCTTGCCCCCCCCCAGCTATGCCACTGATTACGGACCAACAAAGCCTGCGCTGCTCAATCGATGGATTTGCTTTGAACTGTGGACATCATTACAACAAATGTTTGGGCCATTTCCTTTAGAAGAGCTGACTCCACCTTTGCTTATATGTTACAAAAACCTGTTTACAGAGATAACGTTGGGCCTCGTTTCTAAATTGTGATTTCATCACAGCCACAATCTGCAAATCATGACACACTGCGTTGTCGTAATCTGTTGACTGTTACCTAATGTAACTGCTCTCTCCGCTTGCTGTGTTCTTCTGCCGCTTTAAGGGTTTGGGGGTTTTTAGGTGTTCACCGGCCACACGTCGTCTGATGCTGTTGCTGCTCTGTCGTTTGCAGAACTTTCATACGAGCAAACTGCAACCCAAAAAAAATAAATAAATAAAAAAGCCACAGTCTGAATGTCAGCTTCCTGCAATGGAGGAGGAGGTGGTGGAGACAGCAGCCTCAGCAGAAGAGGTGAAAGAGCAAACACATCCAGGGCTAGCGTGCTGCTCGTCATGGAGGAGAATGCAGCGAGATGCCTGCCTGGGCTCAGCACTGCTGATTATGGGCCACCCAGTATCCCCACGGGCAGTTGTTTCCTTTTAGAAGCAAAAGCTCCCTAATTGGAATAAGTTCTTTTAAATTGCGGCGTTTTAAGTAACCAGAAACTATACAGATACAGTATAATGTAAAAGGCGATATCCCTCCCATAGTCATACGGCGGGAAAAATCACATAAGAGTGAATAACTTAGCTTTCTTTAATGACAATTTACAGGTGAAAGGAAGCCATGACAACATTTTGTGTATAGTTTGTCATTTACGTCACTGCGCTGAAAGGATTTTCCGGACGAATGACATCATCCACGTATTTACAGGTGCCGGTCATAAAATTAGAATATCATGACAAAGTTGATTTATTTCAGTAGTTCCATTCAAAAAGTGAAACTTGTATATTAGATTCATTCATTACACACAGACTGATGTATTTCTAATGTTTATTTCTTTTAATTTTGATTATTATAACTGACAACTAATGAAAGTCCCAAATTCAGTATCTCGGAAAATTAGAATATTGTGAAAAGGTTCAATATTGAAGACATCTGGTGCCACACTCTAATCAGCTAATTAACTCAAAACACCTGCAAAAGCCTTTAAATGGTCTATCAGTCTAGTTCTGTAGGCTACACAATCATGGGGAAGACTGCTGACTTGACAGTTGTCCAAAAGATGACCATTGACACCTTGCACAAGGAGGGCAAGACACAAAAGGTCATTGCTAAAGAGGCTGGCTGTTCACAGAGCTCTGTGTCCAAGCACATTAATAGATAGGCGAAGGGAAGGACAAGATGTGGTAGAAAAAAGTGTACAAGCAATAGGGATAACTGCACCTTAGAGAGGATTGTGAAACAAAACCCATTCAAAAATGTGGGGGAGATTCACAAAGAGTGGACTGCAGCTGGAGTCAGTGCTTCAAGAATCACCACGCACAGACGTATGCAAGACATGGGATTCAGCTGTCGCATTCCTCGTGTCAAGCCACTCTTGAACAAGAGACAGCGTCAGAAGCGTCTCGCCTGGGATAAAGACAAAAAGGACTGGACTGCTGCTGAGTGGTCCAAAGTTATGTTCTCTGATGAAAGTAAATTTTGCATTTCCTTTGGAAATCAAGGTCCCAGAGTCTGGAGGAAGAGAGGAGAGGCACAGAATCCACATTGCTTGAGGTCCAGAGTAAAGTTTCCACAGTCAGTGATGGTTTTGGGTGTCATGTCATCTGCTGATGTTGGTCCATTGTGTTTTCTGAGGTCCAAGGTCAACGCAGCCGTCTACCAGGAAGTTTTAGAGCACTTCATGCTTCCTGCTGCTGACGAACTTTATGGAGATGCAGATTTCATTTTCCAATAGGACCTGGCACCTGCACACAGTGCCAAAGCTACCAGTACCTGGTTTAAGGACCATGGTATCCCTGTTCTTGATTGGCCAGCAAACTCGCCTGACCTTAACCCCATAGAAAATCTATGGGGTATTGTGAAGAGGAAGATGCAATATGCTAGACCCAACAATTCAGAAGAGCTGAAGGCCACTATCAGAGCAACATGGGCTCTCATAACACCTGAGCAGTGCCACAGACTGATCGACTCCATGCCACGCCGCATTGCTGCAGTAATCCAGGCCAAAGGAGCCCCAACTAAATATTGAGTGCTGTACATGCTCATACTTTTCATGTTCATACCTTTCAGTTGGCCAACATTTCTAAAAATCCTTTTTTTGCATTGGT
Organism: Polypterus bichir lapradei; assembly: GCA_026402145.1. NCBI lineage: Eukaryota > Metazoa > Chordata > Cladistia > Polypteriformes > Polypteridae > Polypterus > Polypterus bichir. Next base: position 26,773 of record JANRMT010062816.1, on the reverse strand, counting down.
CTTAATTGATATTCTAATTTTCCGAGATACTGAATTTGGGACTTTCATTAGTTGTCAGTTATAATCATCAAACTTAAAAGAAATAAACATTTGAAATACATCAGTCTGTGTGTAATGAATGAATCTAATATACAAGTTTCACTTTTTGAATGGAATTACTGAAATAAATCAACTTTGTCATGATATTCTATTTTTATGACCGGCACCTGTATACTGTCTGCTCCACATGCAGGCCCCTAAACAAGGAAAGGAAAGGATTCAGTTTCATCTCCAAAATACAGGAATAGCACAATGCCTACCCTCGCAGTTGTCCCCTTCATTCTCTAAATGCTGACTAGCCCCTGTGTGCCAAACTTGGCCTGCACATGTGAATGAATCCATAAAACAATTTCTTACACAGAGCAGAGTGACATTAAACTTACATTCGTGTTACAGCAAGTCTGTGTCATTTATAAAACGTGTCTTGTCCAGATTCCCCTTTAGACCCGATAGGGCGACTTCTGTTTTTGTGACTCCTCCAGCTTTCTTCTCAGACGCGGTGACAAATGCCTGCTGGTGGTATGGAGCCCAAAACACAGTGACAACTCAAAATGTCATTCTTCTTTTTTAAAGGATTTCTAATCGCTGATGGTGTTTGTGGCATGAAGGCATCTTGAGAAGTTGTCTGCGCAGAGAGTGTTGAGAGAGACCTGCTCCTCTACTTAACCCTTAAACCGCCACCTACTTGGGGGGTTAATGCCCCCCCCCAAAGGACGCCAAATACTTTTTGCTGCACTTTTTAAGTAAACGTCACAATTCACAAAGAAAAAGTGAAACTTTAATGGAACAGAGCATCACAATTGCTGCAACACTTGTAACGGTGACCCCTTACCCAGACTGGCCACTGCACTGCACCACCAAGACTATTCCTTGGATCACCTGAGGTTTCTTGCTCTAATAACAAGCCGTACTCTTTACAAGTTGTCTTATTTTTCCCGACACGACGAAATAATCAGAAAACAGTAAACCAGTGTTTCTCAACCCCAACTCAAGTATTTGCGACCCGAGTTTTCATAACAGTTTTAATCGTGCCCCCCTAACGTTTTTTTGAAACCCTAATAAAATGTATTCGTATATTTTTTGCTGGCGATACACCACTACAAGTTTTATTATACCTACTTAACTTTTATCAACATTTATCTAATTCTATACAGTATTTATTTTTCTAGTATCAGAATGTAGTTTAAGTTAATTTGTTTTGGTTTCATAGATGTATTTTTCATATTTTCGATTCTTGTTTTCTTTTTTTCACATCTTCGCGCCCCACAGGTTGAGAACCACTGCAGTAAACAGATATGTAAAATCAAACACGGATATGTTGTAAATTGAAAAGACAAACAAATATTCAATAATATATATATATATATATATATATATATGTTACGGCCAAAACCCAAAGTTCTGCTCGCATTTTGGCCGAAAGGTGTGACCAAAGTCCGAATTACCAGAAATGACCAGTGCATATGCTACTTTGGCCGGCCATTTCGCGAAGTGGCGAGAAATCCCTGGCCTAAATCTGATGTGCTGATGTAAGACTGTCCGCTCAAGACGCGAAGATGCTTAAAAATTCAGATGCAGATTCAGAAGTGAGTTTTCCATTCTGCATGAGAATCTGCTCACACTGGAATCCATAGGCACAGAAGAAAAATCCCTACGAACCGTCGCATCTTCCCAATCACTCCAAGGCTACACTCGATGCAATTGCACTACTAAGTGCATAAACAAATCGCTGCAAATGTAGAAATAAGAAACTGTTATGCAATTCGAAATGTCGTAAAAGTTCATCTCGTTGTAACAAGTGATGATGGATATTCATAAAGTAAAGAGATTGTATAAAGTATGAAATTATACAGACCCACCAAAATCTGCTCATGCCTTTTTTTTTTTTTTCGACTCTTCCGACCCCATGCTATTTCGCAAACTGGCTGGCCAAATCCTGAAATCAAGGAAAGATCGGACATTGGCAAGTCAATTTACAGCGACATTGGCCATTCCCGATTTGACTGGACACTTCCCACTTTGGCCGATTTCGGGCTTTGGCTGGAACATATATAAATATGTGCACAAAACACCGCTATCCCAGAAATCCCAGTGACTATAAGGACTATAAAAGAACATGAAAATACAAATATTTACATTGAACCCTCCCTTGCCCCTAAACAATAAACAAAAACACGTAACACAAATACAAATACAGATTAGTTAAACACAGCAATTGAAAATGTCGTGAAAAATGAGTCCAAAATAAAGTCCGGGTATATTAATACTGGCTGTAATGTTATTGTGCTCCTTCCTGAAAACAAAATGACTTCACCGTGAAAAGTCCTGGCAATGGCTGGGATGAATTCGAACCCTGGGGTTTTCTCGGCTCTGGCTGTCATGATGATGAAACGGTGGATAAAAAAGCAAGCAATGGAATAAAGCAACGATCAGAGTGAAGAGTTTGAAAATGATCGGATAAATTGTCTCCTTTCTCCTCTCGATTTTTGTCTCCTCTCTGTCTCTCTTTTTCGCCCCATGCTCCTCTTTTTTAAGTACAGAATGTCCCGGATGTATCTGGTGAGTTAACAGGTGATTTCCGTCTCAGGGCTGAGGTCTTTCTCCATCATCCTTCCCCTCTTCACTTACAGGGACAACATTCACTGACGCACATATAACAGACAGTAAACAGGACGATGAAATGAAATGCACTCCGCACAAACATAGAACATACTATTATTATGTAGCCCCGCTACACACTGATCATTTTACACACTGCCAATGAACTGTAAAAACTGTTAAAAAAACTACTGGAACAATATGTACGAGGTGCAACTGACGCCATTGATGAAATTCAGTAAATCACCGAGCTAACTGCGCTTTAACTGGCTGCACGCAAAAACACAGAGGTAAGCGTTGACGGTTGCAGGCCAGTCTAGTGCAGTGGCTCAATCCCAGGGGGCACCAGTGGTCATGAGCTGGCCGCTCAATGAATGTAACGGCACAGACTGATCACCTCTGGTGTGCTGGCAAATTGCACTGGGTAGCGGCTATAGCCTGTTGCGGTGATCAATAAATGTACGTCGCCAAATATGCTCAGCTCTGTTGTGCTGGCAAATTGCATTGGGAAGCAACTATGGCCAGTTCTGGCAGTTTAAGGGTTAATTACATGGTCGGAAAAAGGCTTATGTAGTTGGAGAAAGTGAGTGCAGGTGGTACAAGTGAATGCTGTGAGCTACAGCCAGCGGTGAGAATGTGCAGGCAGTGGACGAGGCATAAAGATGAGTATTGGAGCTTCATGGAAGAAACCATGGAAGATTGGGGCAGAGGCAGTGCTGTTTGAGGGTGGCCGAGGAAGGAGACAACCTCCTGTAAACCTCAAAGGCAAAATGGCAGTGAAACAAAGTCATGAAAGGGCCTCACAATAAACAGAAGCCTCACTAGCACTTCAATGCTCAGCCTCGGAAAGAGCCCTCACCCCAGGCAGCAGGACCCCAAACTTGAGAGGCAAATTTTCACAGGCCCAAAATGGAGCACTGTTGTGATTCTGGTACCACAAAATAGCAAAATGGGTGAGGCCTGCAAAAGGATCCATCAAAACAGAACACAATCCTCACTGCACTCCATCCACCATAAAAATACTTCACACTGTTCAAGTGTGTTGCTGAAGTGTCACCCGCTACACTCGGGTCCCAATCCAGGTGGTTCGGTGTGTGGTGGGTGCAGCAATCCCACAACCTCTTCCAACCTCTCCTTCTCTCCTCCTTGCCCCAATACAGGTCTGACCCTAGGCAAATGGGAGGTGTCTGGCCTATCCAGGCCCCAAAATGGGAATAGGCTTTTAAAGTTGAAAAACTAACATGAGGGTCTCAGATATCTCAAAAATGTGTCACCAAGAGAGAGAACTGTTAAACCCTGGCCTGTATAAAGACGAGTCCCACGGGAATCTTTAAAAAATAAGAAAAGGATGATCGGCAGCTTCCTGAGGAGGTCGACGCCTGATCAGGTTGGGTAGAAAGCTACAGCTGCCAGTAACACCAGTTGTGGAGGAGTTTAAGATGACAAAGGACTGGTATGCTACGAGGACTAATGTGGATGAAAGGGTCCATCAGGTTGGAGTCAGCATCCAAAATGGACGCAGATAAACTTCTAGAAACATCCTATGAGAGTCTGAATAGCGCTCCAGCACCCTGATACTGTGGGGACTGGGAAACTGGGGAGGATGGGCCTGGGTGGCATCACTAGGTCAAACTGGAAGGATACTAAGTCAGGGGAGCATTAGGCCATGGTGCAGAGGGAGATCCAGAATAGGAGGAGCACAAGTGTCTTACAGCAGCAGCCATGAACCAGCAGTGCAAGTGGACTCATTGAGGTAGAGCACAAGGGAGATCTCTGGGCTGGGAAGACCTGTGCAACATGGAGGAGCATACGATTAAGTTCTTGTATGACATTTTGCCCACACAAATAATCACACACTGGTAGAGACTGATAGATAACCCATGTTGAACACAGTGTAGGAGACCCACTAGCTTGGAACACATTCTCTCATTCTGCCAAGTGAGCCTGTCTGATGGGAAGTTTGGATGGTGGCAAGACCAGGCACTGGCACAATTGGCGGGGGGACTGGAGAATGAGATGAGGAGAAAGAGCAGCAAGGTACAGGACACAGGGCCTCGTTTCATCAGCTTCATTAAGCCAGGAGAGAAAGCTGACCACAGGGACTCTGACCACAGACTGGGACTGGGAGACGCGGGTGGAAGTGAAGAGGCAGCACATATTACCAGGGGGCACAAACCTGAGACTCGACATCATCCTTTGGTCCAAAGCCATGATCACGTGGTCCTCTTGGAATTGACGGTGCCCTGGCAGGAGAAGATTGAGAAAGCACGTGAGTGTAAGTTTGGGAGACATTCAGCTCTCGTGCTTGAGTGCCTGGAAGTTCCCAGTCGAAGTCGGCTCAAAGGTTACAAGACTGTGGAGAAAATTGGGTCTCCTCAGCTCACAGAAAGCTAATGGATGACCTCAGCAAACAGGTGGAGACAGCGTCTAGGTGGGTTTGGCTTCAGGGGATTAAGTGATGGCAGAATTTAGCTGGTGGAAGAGAAGCAGACAGAGATGAGTGGTAATTAGACTGGAGGCACTAAAGGGGTAGATCCTGACGCCAGGTGTCCTGAGAGAATCGACACAACACCAGTGAAGGTGGGCGCCCGTTTGAAAATTCGGTAAAGCCTTGATTGTTTGGACCTCATGCCTCAGTCCTAGGAAGAGAAGGGAATAACAGCATGAAGGGAGCGTTTAGTGCCAACCACCTCACCAGAACACCTAATGTGATGTGATTGAGATGATTTCATTGAGTTTACACATTTATTCAGAAAATAGATGAGTAGAAGGAAATGCTCAAAAGAGCCAAAAGAAAAATTGCCTGACTGGTAATCCTAAAGTGAAAGTCCCATCAAGTCACCCATCTGTCCATCCATGCCACCTTTTCCATTACAATACCATGGGGTATCTGCAGTAGTGCAGGACTCAATCTCACACTTACTCACTCACTTGCTTGCTCACTCACTCTCACACTTGCTCATTCACTGTCACACTCGCTCACTCACTCGCTCGCTCACTCTCACACTCTCTCACTCACTCCCTCACTCACTCGCTCACTCACTCTCACACTTGCTCACTCACTCACTCACTCTCACACTCGCTCACTCACTCTCACACTCACTCACTCCCTCACTCACTCGCTCACTCACTCTCACACTTGCTCACTCACTCACTCACTCTCACACTCACTCACTCACTCTCACACTCGCTTACTCACTCACTCGCTCACTCTCATACTCACTCCCTCACTCACTCTCACACATCTCCCAGTGACCTTAATGGTGATGAAGCTCAACAGTGAGAGGCCATGCGGTCGAACCCATGTCACTGAAAATGTCAGGCAACATTCCCAACAACTAGTCCCTCGATCCAGGGTTGGCACAGGCCTTCCACCCAGTGGTGCAGACTCCACATGAGCGTCCAAACTGTTACTCAGGCAGGACTGGCATGCATTGCTGAAGCGGGCAGAGTGAAGTGACATGAGGGATGCTTCACATCTGAAATGCCCCAAGCCCTGTCACCTGAGCCGTGCTGATCCAGAAACAGATTTGGATTTGGGGGTGACAAGTACCACAAAGACTGGCTGTAGGTCAATCTCAGCCAACAGGGGCGCTTTATTGGGTTTGGGATGACTGACAAAGCTTTCGATTGGTTTGGCAGTTAGCAGGAGTCCACCTTGTCACTCTCTCTTCTTAGTTCATAACTTGTATTGTGCTCTTCCTGTGCTCATCCCTCCTTATTGTCTGTTCCCTACTATACACTGTATACTGTAACTATAAGGGAGACCCACATCCTGCTCCCCCTGTAGCGACATGCTGAGCAATGCAGTCTCCCCTCTCCTGCTGTCTTCACTCTCACTTCTCCAAACATTCAAGTCAAATTAGCCGAGGCAAACCCATCAGCCATTCTGAGATTTTTTTTTCGTCTAATTGCACTAATAAGATTGTGGGCTCTCAGCTCTGCACTTCACTTAAGCTTTTCTGCTTTCTCAATTCAGCTCATCACTGAAACCCGCCCAGTCATCCTGCCAAAACACGCACTCTTGTGCCCTGAGCCGGCCGAGTTGGCACATCCTGTGAACGAACACCACATGCCACAGCCACAGTGAACTCTGGACAGTGTGGGAGGACGGCCACTTCCGCTTGGTAGCATGTGAGCCGAGTGAACGTCTGGAGGACAGACCCCCCGAGGTAGGGCACAGCACAGCACTCAGGCTCATGTGGGACAACTGAATGGCACTGAGAGCATTGTGTGGTGACTGAGTGGTGGGAGAGAAAGGCTTTAATGACAGTGGAAGGGGCCACATAAAGATGGGGTTTGGGCATGGAACTGACATGACAGGCCTCACTAGAAAAGCGAATGGTTTACTGTATGACAGTGGTCTGTATGAAAGGCGCTATAAACACGGGCTTTGACAGGCCTCATTAATAAAGCTGCTGTGTGACTTACATTTATGGCAGTGGTCAGGAATGAAAGAGCTTCACAAAGTCTGACTGGTGACAAAATTCGCCCTGAAATATGATCTTGTGAATGAACCTGATAAGGAAGGCACTATATTATAACAACTATATTATATATATATATATATATATATATATATATA
>JANRMT010062816.1:0-19151 GCA_026402145.1 Polypterus bichir lapradei | reverse complement strand
ATATAACTATTCTATATTATAAAAGAGTGATGGCAGAGAGCAGTGAGCTGCCTTCACATTCTGGCTCAGCAGCTGTCACTGAGGAGCTGCATCTCTGTCACTTCTCTCGGGCTGCTCTGCTTTTACAGTATCAGCTCACCCAGAGCCATGCAGGTTAGGCTGCCTGCTGAGTGTAAATTCACTGGTGTAATTGTGAGTGTGTGCGAGAGTGTGTGCTTGTGAAAGTGCAATTTGGGAGTGTGCATGCATATGAGCAAGTGCTTGTTCGTGTGTGTGTGTAAGTGCACATGTGTGTGAGTGTGAGTGGGCATATGAGAGTGTCCATGTGCCTTTGTCTGAGTGTAAGTGCATATGTGTGCAAGTGAGTATACATGTGAGTATGTGTGTGTGAGTGCGTATGTATGCATGTGTCTGCGCATGTGAATGTATGTGAATGTGTCTGTGTGTGTGTGTGCCTGTCAGAGTGTATGTGACAGTGCATCTGAGTGCGTGCGTCTGTGTGTGTGAGTGCATGTGGTTGTGTGTGTGAGTATGAGTCTGAGTGTGTGTAAGTGGACATGTGTGTGTGTGTGTGAGTGTGTGTGCATGTGAGAATGCATGTGAGAGTGCATGTGAGCATGTGTCTGAGTGTGTGTAAGAGTGTGTGTGTGTGTGTGTGTGCTCCCTAATGAACTGCCTGCCTGCTCCTCCCTTGCACCCAAGGCCTTTGGAGTCGCGTCCAGCCTCCCTCTAATTCCAGGTTGTGTAATGGATAGACGGGTGTTCTGGTGGAGGTAGGATGCCATTCCCTGACCTGGGTGGGAGCCCAACACAAGGGATGTTCTCAGTCCGCTGAATAGAAAAGCAGGGACGGATGGGAGATCCTTACCCAGCCAGGAAATCAGTATGATGGATTGACACCGTGAATGGTCAGAGGGTTCCATTTCTTGGTTAAGAGGCTGGTGGCAGTGAAGGGCACGGGTAGAGGTAGCACCCCTTCTGGCAAGTCCTCATTTAGATACCTGCAGGGCAGCAGGCCCTCTTAGGTTCCACAGCTGCTGCCAGAGGGCGCTATTGGGAGGTGAGTCCTGTAGGCACTGATTGGGCATGTGGAGTAATTGTGATGCCTGCTAGTAGCCACAGTTAGAACATGAATGGTTACAGTAGGGCTCAGTATCAGTGGCTCTTCTTTATGATGTGAAAGGACAGAAGGCTGATTTGTGAGATTACTCTCATATGAAATGCAGTGAGACGTCTTATGGAGACAGGCGCTATATACAGCATAAGCCGGTCCCTGACCCTATCGGTGGGCTCACATTCCTGTGGTAAATGATTAACGTGCAGTTTGTTCCTCTGCTTACTTCACCCATCTTTCACTAGCAGCCGCCTTCAGGCTGGAGACCACCCGAGAGAACTGACAAAACCCTCTCTAATGAACACTCTTTTTCTTGCACAACTCTTGTTTTGTTTTGCGGGTGGGAAAGTTTCCCAGTTCTGGCGCTCTCCCAACTCAGGTGCAGTTGTGAAAACCATAAAGAGTAATATTAATGAAGCTGACGAGACTCCTTGTTCAGAAGTCCTGGGGTGCTGCTGGATCTGTGCCGGCCATTGAACCAGTCTGGTCATTTTCTGTTTGCATCAGCAGTTCCAGTCATGGAGCTCTTCTTTCTGGGTGACTTCATTATATTGTGGGTCTCTGAGCAGCAGCTCAGCGGTGCATTGGTGTGAGAACGTCATGATGATCAACATGAGCTCCTTGTTAACCTCAGAGGAAGTAACTCTTGTTGCCGTCATCAGGCACACTCTTCACAGGAAAGAGCTGCATTTCACTTCTGCTACGTGGAGGGCTCAACAGAGGCACTTGTCTCAGGAGCCCGGCCGTGTCCTCGAGGACGCACGCCATTTTCTCTCTGTCTTCCTGCTTCCAGATGACTTGAGATACTCTGAAGCGCTGCATGGATGTCAAGAAGACTGGGAAGCTGCTGCTGCTGCTGCTCTGGTGGAGCCTCTGACAAAAGGCTACGGCTGAGACAATGGGCTGCTGCAGCAACACAGCACGGCATTCTGGGATTGACCACGTTGGACCAGACGAAATCGAGCTCCTGGAGATAGACAGCCATGGGTAGGTGTGTTTTGGATATTTCAAAAGATTTGAACGAGGGTGGGTGGGCAGCACATTGGTGCAGTAGTTAGGGGTCCCGCCTTGTGGACTGAGCCTCCTGGGTTCCCTGATCGGTGTGACAATTCAGGTTCTGCTGCTGTCTGTTTGGATTTACTTAATAATAATAATAATAATAATAATAATAATAATAATAATAATAATAATAATTCTTTACATTTATATAGCGCTCGCTTTTCTCACTACTCAAAATGCTCTCCAGGCAGGGAGGACCCAGGAAGCAAACCCACAATCTTCTTACTGCAAAGTGGGTTCTTCAGATGTCCTACTAACCAGTTAGGTTGAATGGCCACAGCGTGAGGGACTGTGAATGCGCACGTGTGTGGTGTCCCATCCAGGGTCGGGTCCTGCCTAATACGTCCACCCTGAACTGGATTAAGCAGGGACTCCTAACCCACTGGTGTGATAGTATTGCTGTGATAGTCTCTCGGATGCCATGATTAGTGAGGATGACTATGTGACCTTGAAATGTCTGCCTTTGTAACCTAAAAAATTGTCATTAACAGACAAGCAGAAACATGAAACTTATGTCATTGATATCAGGTATGATGGCACAGTTGTGGGTTCTGTCCCAGTCTGCTCAGGTGTTCTTAGGAGGTTCTTCAGATGTCCTACTAACCAGTTAAGTTGAATGGCCATAGCGGTAGGAATTGTGAATGCGCACGTGTGGTGCCCTGTCCAGGGTCGGGTCCTGCCTGATACGTCCACCCTGAACTTGATTAAGCAGGCATTCCTTATCCATTGGTGTGATAGTCTCTAGGGGTGCCATGATTTGTGAGGATGACTACCTGAGCTTTGGAATGTCTGCCTTTGTTACATGAAAAAGCACAGAAGCAAATTGTCATTAACAGACAAGCAGAAGCGGTATCATCCATATTAGGTATGGTGGCACCGTTTTAGGATCTGCCCTGGTTGGCTCAGATGCTCCCAAAGGGTTTCTTCCGATGTCCTATCCTACCAGTTAAGTTGACTGATCTTAGCAGGAGGAACTGTAATGTGTGTGTGTGTGTGTGTGTGTTTATGTGGTGTCTTGTCCAGGGCCTGATGCTTCCACCCTACATTGGATTAAGCAGGGACTCCTTACCCGTTGGCATAATAGTATTACTGTCATAGTCTCTTGGACCCCATGATTAGTGAGGATGACTACCTGACCTTGGAAATGTCTGCCTTTGTTACATGAAAAAGCACAGAAAAAAAGGCCATTAATAGACAAACAGAAAAATTAAACTTCCATCATTTATTAGATATGGTGGCACAGTTGTAGGTTCTGTCCCAGTCTGCTTGGGTGTTCCTAGGAGGTTCTTCAGATGTCCTATCCTACCAGTTAAGTTGACTGATCTTAGCAGGAGGAACTGTAATGTGTGTGTGTGTGTGTGTTTATGTGGTGTCCTGTCCAGGGTTGGTTCCTGCCCGATGCTTTCACCCTACATTGGATTAAGCAGGGACTCCTTACCCATTGGTGTGATAGTATTGCTGTGATAGTCTCTTGGATGCCATAATTAGTGAGGATGACTACGTAGCCTTGAAACTTCTACCTTTTGTAACCTAAAAAAATTGACAAGCAGAAGCATGAAACTTATGTCATTGATATGAGGTGTGGTGGCACAGTTTTAGGTTCTAACCCAGTCTGCTTGGATGTTCCTAGGAGGTTCTTCAGATGTTAAATGACCATAGCGTGAATAATTATGAGTGTGTACGTGTATGGTGTCCTGTCCAGGGTTCGTTCCTACCTGATGCTTCAGTCCTGAATCACATCAAGTGAGTCTGAGTGTGTGTGTGTTTGTATGAAGGGTGAGAGCAAATCGCATCCACAAGCCTGGCCATGGATCTCAGGTCACCAGCCTGACTGATGTAACTGTCACCTCCCATATTGGCCTGCATATTAAATCTGCTGTCACCTGCGTCACTCCAGACTAATATATAAGATTAGCTGAAATGACACCATGAAGGAGTGGGCCTCAGGGCAGGTGGATGGCAGGACAGCCGCTGAATGTTGAGAAAGGGAAGGTGTAAGTGTGATGATGTAATAGTAATCAGGATGAGAGGCGCTATATAAGGAGGTGACTGCATAATGAAATGTAATATTACTATCAACGGGTAGAAAGATGGAACAGTGATTGGTGGTGGAGTGACCAAAATCTTGGATGGATTAATAGAAGTGCAAGGAAGTTCCAACTTGCAGGTGTTAAATACACGTAAGATAATTAGTGAGGATGACTACCTGACCTTGGGAACTTCAGCCTTCCTTAGCCAAAATTAACTGTCCTTATACATATCATCCATATTAGGTAGGGTGGCACAGCGGTTAGTGCTGATACCTCACACCTTCAGAGTTCCAAGTTCAAATTTTAGCACAAAAGTGGTGTTTTGTTCACCATGGCTGCCACTCCCACTGTTTCCACTCATAAACTGACTTATTTTTAATATCACTATTATTTTAATTCATGTGTAATTATGTGATTGTTCAAATTAATAATTTATAATCTGTACAGGGTCATCTGTCGTTGCTATTGGGGGGTCTTCTAACAGCGCCCTGTTTATATTGTTTCCACATCTCATTTTTCAACTTAATGCACTCTTCTATTAGCCAGACAGCAGCCCAGAAAAGTATTAGGTTAGCGCAGTGAAGAAGATGTCCAATCAAATGGCAGAGTTTATTTGAGGATGTCCTGTCTGTGTGAGGACAAGCCTGTTATTGAGATAAGGCTGAGTTTGCCAGTAGGGCTTCAACTCCCAGCAGCCCTCAGCGTAGAAGTTAGTGGGTGTTCAACAGGAGGAAAGGCTGAGAACGGAGCAATGGTGGTCTTTCAAACACAACATCTAAGTGTGCAGTCATCACGAAAATGGGATGCTCTGTTTGGTGGATCTGAAGTACAGCATAGAGTGGCGTATCTGTGTCGGATGCCATTCATCCGCTGAAGATATACATATCCTAAATAACCGCATCATCGTCCATAGCTCATTTATTGTATATTCCACAGGACCAGAGCAAGACTTCGGTGTTCAGCCAACAATGAGCATCAACGGGTCCCCCTGATTACCATGGGGGCTTGAAATCCCATGATCCCATAGTAGGCCTGACTATATGGCTCCACCAGCATGCCACACCATTACTGTCCAACACTCCCAGACTGAGGTTCACATGTGCATCAAGTCAAACTACAGAAACTTGAACAAATTCAGATGAAATGATCGCTTAGAAACTTACAACACTAATCGTGGCATTGAGTCTTTTCATTACATAAAGGGGCATTATGAGCCCTCACTGTTTAATTGCTGCTCTGTCCAATGCACTAAAAGTGATGGCGCCGTTTCAAAAACAAGTGAACTAACACGTAAAATGCACACAGATACTTGGGGTTTCATGGCTGAGAAATGTGTTGAAATTACGCCTCACCACAACTTTCCATCCCCCCTAGCATGTAAAAGGGACGCCAGGAAGCTCACCCTGAAGGGCCTTCCTCTTGCGTGCGCACACAGCATCTGTGCCCGTGGGTGGTGGTGGCTGGCTGCGCCTTCCTCTCAGTCTGCTGGGGCTTCTCTCCCTCCCACATTCATATGTGCCAATCTTGCCCCCCTAAACACGGCCCGTATGTGGATGGGTGTGTGCATGTGCCTTGCAGAAGACTGGCACCAGCTTCAGGTCAGCTTCATTCATTGCAACATGCAATGCCAGGATATCCTGTGATGCCCACAAACCATTGTATAGAAAATGGAGAGAATGAGGAGGTGAAAAAGAAGATGTGTTTATATCATGAGGGGGACGTTTGCAGCTCTCTCAATGAGACCACGTTGATTGTAACGTTCAAACCAGACTTCTCTCCTGCCATGCTGATGCAGAGACTGCCAGCCCAGGTCAGCCACCTTGCTTTTTGGTTCTCTGACCCGATGACGGGACGCCTGCAGGTTCTTCCTTGGGACTCTGCATGCTGTTCTGGTTTGCCTATTCAGCTTCTTGGTGTATCCAGTAGTCTCATGAGGCCTGACGCGATTCTCGAATGAAAACTTACATCTGGGGACAACTTGCTTAAAAAGTTTGTAGTGAATAGCAGTGATGAAAAGACGCAGCCCATGGGGTTTCTTCCTAAAAGCCTGCCTGCAAGTTCCTCCAGTCCAAGCACTTTAAGAGTTCGGGGCTACGGTGGTCCATTTCTATTCATGTGTCAGAAAAACACTTAAAAAAATAAATGGAAGGACACAAAGAGGAGAAACAAAACTGAACAAAAGACTTGACATTGAAAGAAGATAGAAAGATAAAACTCACCTTATTAACTCAGGAGCTCAGTAGCCCAGGTGAAGCTTATGGATTAATCTGTAAATCGTAATGAGTGTGGAGACACAAGAGACACACACACACGTGGACCACTGCAGGTACTAAGCTCCACGCGTTAGTGAAGAGCTTCTGTCTGCTGTGATCTCTCTCACCACTTTATGGCATAACATCAGCAAATTGAGTTTAGATAAGCATTATGGTCTGTGAATGTCCTACGTGTAGAAACATCGCAGCTGTATTCTGGTATTGCATGTTCGCCTTTCTCGTAGACCGTAATGTTAACTTCCTTTAGTGTTTCGTTTAGACGTGCAGTCAAGAGGTGGATGCTGTGCAGCTCTGCTGGAGCGTCAGAGCCACATTTACTGTTTTGAGTGCATTGAGTTCCGAATTCTGCATCTCCTGTGGCTCTTTGTTATCAAATCTCATAACGTCAGACTGTTTCACCTCCTTTGATGGGGTCTGACACACTGTTTACTTTAAATGCAAATTGTGACAGTAGATGGCGCTATACCAGCACTTAACAAGACACAGACTGACGCAGGAGAAACACTTTCAAAAGCACACCTGATTTTATTTTATTTTCTTCCCTTGTGGGAAATGTCTTCCCCGTCTCCGACAAGCACAACAACACAGTCCAAAGCACAAACCACTGCCCAATAAATTCCTTCTCTTCTTCTTCTTCTTCTTCTCCTCCTCCTCCCGACTCTGGCTCCCCGAGTAGTCTCTGCTGGCCTCTCATATAAGACACCCTGAGGCGCTTCAGGTGCGCGTTGACCTAATTCAGGCAGCACCTCTGGATGTGGTCGAAGAGCTGCTTTCCAAGGCTCAGCAGCAGCTGCAGCACCCCCTGGCAGCACCCCCGGATCCCAACAGGGCTATATCCAACTCCATCTCCCATGAAGCCCTGCGGGAGTCCGAGGCACCGCTGCAACCCATGGGGGCTGCCATCTAGCGTCACAGGGGAGGTAATGCCACGAGCAGGCTTGCTCCCCTGATCCTTCCAGCGAAGAGGTGTCCCGGCCATCTGTGACAATATTTTGCAATTCATATTTTCAGAAACGTTGCCGTCAGTTCTAGCACCCTTACGTCTGACACTAATCTTTTTTTTCTCATTATAATAAATCTATACTAACTTAATATTTAGTATAGAATGGCTAAAAAAAATCCCAGTTAAAATAATGAAATACAAAACATAAAAACTTTGCACTTACTGTATACACATACAGTAGGTGTTACGCCAGACACGATCGTCGTGAGTTTGACCAACAGCAACAACGCATCGCTCACTTTTACCACTCATCCATTCATGTCTTTGAATGGCAACGTATCATCTGATTTCACAGTCCTAGGGTGTTGTATAGGGTGGTCCAGATCTAATTGTGCAATTGCCATTACGCTATAACTTATCACCTGAAAAATCCCAGACAATCGAGAAGTGTGTGAACAGACAACATGAAGAATCGTCTTTATGCCGAACTGGAATCGTCCCTGCACAAATCAAAGTCATCCAGACGATCTGGATCTGCATAATTAGATCTGGACCACCCTGTACTGTGTTGGCCAATATGGACGTAATGAGAAGTCGAGCAAAATGACACCTTTGATTGGCTAACTAGAAAAATTACAATATGCACGCTTTCGAGGCAACTCTGGGCCCTTTTGCTTGACTTCTCCTTACATCTGATTTTACAGAAAAGTTTTTCTATTGTTTGTTTTTAACACTTGCAAAGTGCTCCCCGTTTTTATACAGCACACATTTACATGTCCGATAGGCGTCTTTTCAGAAGACTTTTTGGCTGTAAACATTTTATCGTAATCAGAAGCTCGCTCTCGATCAGACCAGCATACTAAGAGGATCACCTCTGTTGGGTGGCGCGGTGTTAGCGCTACTGCCTCACAATGAAGAGGCCAGGGTTCACATCATGAGTCCCCCGTCCTGTGTGGAGTTTGCATGTTGTCTGAGTGGGATTCCTCCGCATGCTCCATCGTCGTGACTTTGAACAACAGCAGCAATGCATTGCTCATTTTTACCACTCATCCATTCATGTCTTTGAATGCCAACGTATCACCCGATTTCACAGTCCTAGGGTGATGTACCGTGTTAGCTATTATGGACGTAATGAGAAGTCGAGCAAAATGACACCTTTGATTGGCTAACTGAACAGATTACAATATGGACGCTTTCAAGGCAACTCAGGCCCCTTCCTTGGGCAAGATGTACATAATAAAAGGTGTCATTTTGCTTGACTTCTCCTTATATCTGATTTTACAGAAAGGTTTTTCTATTGTTTGTTTTTAACACGTGCAAAGTGCTCCCCGTTTTTATACGGCACACATTTGCATGTCCCATAGCGTCTTTTCAAAAGACTGTTTGGCTGTAAACATTTTATTGTAATCAGATGCTCACTTTTGATCAGACCAGCGTAGCAAGAGGATCACCGCTCTTGGGTGGCGCGGTGCCAGTGCTACTGCCTCACAATATAGAGAGGCCAGGGTTCACATCCTGGGTCCCCCCCAGGTGGAGTTTGCATGTTGCCTGTGTGGTATTCCTCCATGTGCTCCAGTTCCTGCTTACAGTCCAAAGACGTGCATGTTAGGTGGGCTGGCGATGCTAAATTGGCCCAAGTATGTGTGAGTGTGTTTGTCCTGTCTGGGAAATTCAGGAGCTCAAGGTAACCGAAGCTTACAGATTAATCTGTAAATTGTAATGAGTGCGGCGCCACAAGAGACACACACACACACACACACACACATGGACCACTGCAGATACTTGGCACATGCGCCTTATGATTGCTGGGATAGGCTCCAGGACCCCACTCAGGACTAAGTGGGCTTTGAAAGTGATATGGTATCGTACCACTGCTCTCTGTCGTTCAAAATCACTTTGAGCCCCCCCTTTGTGAGGTGTTGGATTGGTTCAGAGATGTGACACTCTACTTGTTCCCTGCCCACTTTTAATGCACTCATGGTTGTCTCTTGACGTATTCAGTATATTATGCGTTTGGCTCTACGAGACTTTTTTGTATTTGATGCTTAGACCTGCGTGTTGTGAGCCATCCATCTCTTATTTTTTATTAGGGCAACGGCAACACACTCTCACTGTGAGCTGCCAACTTAACTTAATGTGACCAGAAATTCATCTTAAACACAGCAAGAACCTGAAAACTCCATACAGGCAATGCCAGGGCCAGGGATTGAACCCAGGACTCTGAAGATGTGAAGCTTCAAACTGCCTGGTCCTTATGGGAGGCTGGACACAGAAGAACAGCATGTGTTGCCCCCACCACCCTAAACTGGATTAATAAGGTTTGAGGAAGTTCAGTGCCCCCCTTCATAATGTTTGGGACAAAGGCTTAGCCTTTTGCTCTACAGTTTAAAATTACAAATCAAACAATTCTGACATTGTGATTAAAGTGCACACTGCAAACATTCATTTAAGGGGATTTCCAAACATTTTAGTCCCACCATGCAGAAATAACAGGTGGCAACACTTTTTCTACACAGTCCCCCCATTTCATGGCACCGTAATGATTGTTATAAAGGTGTTTGAGATTCCTCAGGTGGGTTTCATTGCTTCATGAGATACCTCGTCTTGCTTCTGCCCTTTGGACTCTACAGTTGCCATTGTTAAACATGAGGACAGGATCTGTGCCAATGAAAGTCAAAGAAGCCATTATGAGGCTGAAAAACAAGAATAAAACCATTGGAGACATCGGGAAAACCTTCAGATGAATTGTCTGGAATATCATCAAGAAGAAAGAACGCACTGGTGAGCTCAGTGTTCACAAAGGGATTGGTAGGCCAAGGAAGACCACCACTGCTGACGAAAGAAAAACCTCACAATGGTGAAGAAAAAGTCCCAAACACCTATCTGACAGATCATACACAGTCATAAGGGGGCCGATGTGTGTGTGTCAGAGATGACTATCAGCAGAAGACTTCAAGAACAGAAATACAGAGGCCACTCTGCAAGATGGAGACCACTAGTTAGCCACAAAAACAGGAAGGCCAGATTACAGTTTGTGAAAAAGGACATACAAGAGTCTGCAGAATTCTGGGAAAATGTATTGTGGACAAATGAGACAAAGAGGAACCTGATCAGAGTGATGGCAAGAGCAAAATGTGGAGACCAAAAGGAACTTCCCAAGATCCAAAGCAGACCACCTCACCTGTTAAAAATGATGCTGGGGGTTATGGCTTGGGCAAGTATGGCTGCCACAGGTGCTGCCACACTTCTCTTCACTGATGATGAAACTTCTGACGGCAGTGGCACAATGAATTCTGAGGTGTATAGAAACATCTCTTCAAGTTCCAGTAAATGCCTACAACAAGATGGTGACCCAAGAATGCTGCTGAGACAACACAAGAATTTTACAAAGCTAAAAAATGGAAAATTCTTGAATGGCCAAGCCAGTCACCCGATTTGAATCCATTTGAGCCGGATTTCTATATGCTGAAGTGAAAACTTAAGGGGACAAGCCCCCCGAAACAAGCAGGAGCTGAAGATGGCTGCAGAGCACCAGCAGAGAAGACCCTCAGCACCTGGTGACATCTGTGAATCTCAGACTTCAAGCAGCCATATTATGCTAGGGATATGTGACAAAATCCTTTAAAAGACCCGCCATTGCTGTGTGCCAGGCATTATGGTGTCACCCTGACTGGGTAGAAAGTGCATGCAAATCCCCTGACATGAAAGTCTGCAATGTGCTCTTTAATCACAGCTGAGTGTTTGATTTGTAATTCTGAACTGTGGAGAAGAGGGGCAAATCAAGGAAAAATGTGTTTTTGTCACAAACATTATGGGGGACACTGTAAGTCCACTGTGTGTGTGTGAGAAAGAGAGACATTAATGCAGCTCAGAGCTCTCATGCCGTCCAAGGGCCTCCACTTGACGTCCACTTACATGGAGGGTCTCTCCATTCTAGTACCACTTGACATTGCTTTCTGGTGTCCTTTCAACCTACATCCTCCCGCTCTGCCCTTAAAGCTTCACTCTCAGCAGACTCTTTTCTTCTTATTGTGGACCACCAGGGGGCGCACCGCCACCCAAACCCGACACAGACAGATGTGGGACACAAGATCAGGGCTCACATGTTTTTCTTTTTTTTTTTCCCCCCGGTGGGAAACGCTTTCCCCGATTTCCCACGTGTACAGCACAAGTCAAAAGCCCACTTGCCTTCTTTCTTCTCCTTCTCTTCTTTCTCTTTCTTTGCCTCCTCCTCCAGCAAACTTCACCCTCTCCCACCCGACTCTGGCTCCCGGAGTAGTGGCTGCTGGCTCCTTTTATAAGTCCCCCTGAAGTGCCCCAGGTGCTTGTTGGCCTAGTTCTGGCAGCAGTGCTGCAATTAAGGGCCCAGCAACAGCTGCAGCACCCCCTGGTGGCACCAACAGAACCCAACAGGGCTGCACCAAACTCCAGCCCCCAATGGAACCCTGTGTGAATCTGAAGCACTGCTGCAACCCAGGGGGGCTGCCACCTAGCGCTCCTGGGGAGGTAATGCTCTGGATACGCTTCCTCCCCTTGTCGTTTAAGTGTAGAGGAGTCCCGGCCGTACGCCATATTATATATTTAAGCCTTCTTCTCCTTCAGTCTCAGACCATTTTCGCTTTGTTTCCGTCTTCATTTATCTTCATCTGCACTCCCTAGAGGCTCCTCTACTTCACGTTTCAAATCTAACGTCTGAGGCATCTCAGGAGGTGTCTGCCCCACCACCACCTTCCAGCTTCACCACGTCTTCATCTGTAAATCTGTAAAGTGCTGCTGCTGCTGTGTTCATACCTCTTAGTGCTCGTCTCTGTAGATCTCTCGCAGTCAATCTTTATTGTGTATAGCGCCTTTCACAGAGCACAAGATGGGAACAGTAAAAGGAAAAAAAATGACATACATAGTAAACTGCAAGAGAGCCAACTTGCAGCTGACCTTATAGTGCGTGAGGGAACCCTGACAATGAAGACCACTGCGGAAGGTGCAAGTGAGACAATGCTGATTGTCATCCTCATGCCTTTTGTTGTTTGAAATGAACGAGCTGAAGAAACGAAACTGCCACATCAGCCCCAGCCTCCTGCCTGTCTGCTCTGACGTTTAGCGGATTTCCTCCTCAACTGCTGCCACCCTCTCTTCAAACCCTCAAGATTTTTATCTCCTTCAAAACCCGCCGTGTCTCCACGTTGTGCTAATCTGCCGAGTGCTTCACCCTTTCCAAGCAGATGGTGCCTTTCTCGTGTCTCACTATTGTTAAAATGTTTGTCCCCAATTGCCCACGCTATGCTTTGATGATTTGATTTCTTTTCTAGAAAACGAACTTGTTTTAGTTTCTGTGCTTGGCACTGCTAGCCTGTTTCCGGGTTGCTTTGGCTTCAGTTACTCAGCCGTCCCCATTTGTAATCCCCTGGGTGCAGGATGGGATCCAGTCCTGGTCAGGGCAACATGCACTCCCCAACCCAGCTTCATCCATGATCTCCAGTTTTCTATGATTTGCTTGTTTCTTTTCTAGAATAATAATTAATTCTGGAGTTTGAAAAAAATAAGTGTATACCTGACGCTGCTAGCCTTTGCCCCCACAGTTCATCAGCTAGTGTCGGATTGCTGTTAAAATCTCATCCAGCTTTCAGACCTCCGAGCCAAATAATGGATACGTTGTCGCACACGTGCGAGTAGGAGGAAGCTGAGTGGACCAAAAGAAGATAATTCTACGCCAGGCCAGGGGGCGGCACGGTGCACTAAACCTTTCTCTATTTTCTCTGCAGACCAAACATGGAAAAACCTTCCCGATTTCTCATACAAGACGTCACTCCCGGTTCCGACTCCCAATAAGACGTCACGCCCGGTTCGGGGCTCAAGAGCGATGTCACTTCCGGTTCGGACATTGATGACATCACTTCCTTTGATGGCCTTTAAAGCTGCCATCTTTGCCACTACTCATCAGTTCATGTTGAGAAAAGCCAAGCAAAATGACCCCTTTTATTGGCTAACTAAAAAGCTTACAATAGGCAAGCTTTCGAGGCAACTCAGGCCCCTTCTTCTTCATGTTCTTCATGTTGAGAAGTCGTCCTGAGCACATCTGTGGAATTTCCATTAAACTTTGCAGCTTGGTACAATATATGGGTGGCTGCCCCAAATCTTTTTGTGTGTCCGCGGGTGACACCTTTCTCAACGTCCAAAACTTCACCGTCTGACTCCGGCCCCCTCGGTGAGCCGCACCACCATGCCGCACTATGTTCAGTCCTGATCGTGCTGAAGTAACGGAGTAACTGCTGTCTCTGACAGATAGAATATTAACTTTAAGACTCAGACGCTGCACAACAAGAACGGTAGAAGTGACTTGCCTTGTGGGGGTCTCTCACGTGTAATTCAGTCTCCTGATTTGACTGCATCTTCACAAGAAGCCAGCAGACAGTTGAGTTGGTTGTAAGGTCTTTATGATAATGATAAGCTGCTGTATTATAATAATAATAGCAATAATCGTCTACATTTATATAGCGCTTTTCTCACTAGTGCTTCAGTGAGTGGGGTGCCACTTCAACCACCACGAATGTGCAGCATTCACCTGGACGAGGCGACACTGCCATTTTGCACCAGTATGCTCACCACACATTAGCTGTTAGGTGGTGAAGTGGTGAGAGAGACAGCCAGTTAGAGACAGGAGATGATTAGGGGGCCATAATGACTAGGCCGTGGTGGGCAGTTTAGCCTGGACATTGAGACACACCCTACACTTTACGAAGGATGCCCAGGGATCTTTTAATACCACAGAGTGTCAGGGCCTCAGTTTTACGTCTCATCCGCCATTTTTACAGCACTGTGTCCCTCATCACTGCACTGGGACATTGGGATCCCCAGTCACACCACAGGGTAGGCGCCCCCCACTGGCCTCACCAACACTAACACCTCTTCCAGCTGCAGCCCAAGTTTTTCCCGTCCCAGTACTGGCTGGGCCCGAGGTGGATGACCTCTTCTGAAGAGCTGGTGGTATGGCTGCTGGTAACAGAGCATTACTTTCAGCTAGGCGTATCCCTTAGGGCAGGTTTAGTTAGATACTCAGTGAGATTTAAAAAGATCCTGTTATGATTAATACCAAAACTCAAAGCACTAAGGTCGTCTTCAGTAATCACAAAGACTTGAGACTGGAAATCGAAACTAACAAAGTCAAGAACGTCATCCTCTCCTAAATTATCTAGGCTTAGATATTTAAAGTTTCGATCATGTGACAAGCACACTGCCATCTTCTGCACTTTGTAACTTAACATAACGTATACAGATAATAGCAGGCCAAAGATCTGGAATGGCGCCACTCATATGCGCTCAAGCGCTGGACTTTCCGTCAAATAGTTTTACTTTGAATGCTGTGACAAGCTCACTGCCATCTTTTTTATCATGTCACGAGTCACACGAGACAAGATCTAAGACGGCAGCACACACACAAAATGGTGATGCAAAACCCAAAGAAGAATGAATATTAAAAATGAATAAAAGGCCCAAATGGACTAAAAAACCCTGTTAAGATTCATACCGTTGATAGGACGGTGATTTATTTATTTTTTTAGTGGGAATCCCAGGAACGCAACCAGCCTTGGCCCGACTCGCACGCACTCCCTCACAGAGACAAAAAGCAACCGGTAATAAAACAGAAATTAAAGAATGTATTAAACAATAATAAACGAAATATAAATACGCCATCTACAATGATCCCACCCCAGTTCCCTTCTGGCGATTAAGCAATAAAAACAAATTCAACAATAACAAGCAATGAACAAAAACCACACACGATGAAGTCCATAAAAAATGGCAACTGTCATGAAATGATGGAGAGAGACAGTCCAGAGATCAGCTCGCTGTACGTGAATGTAAAGATCAGGCCTACCGGTATTACCTGATGAGATGATGACGTGTGACGGGACCAGGAGTGCTCCTTTCTTCGCAGGTTGATAACCAATCCTAATACAGTCCTCACGCAGCAGGAAGACACCAGACAGTCCATACACCGAACAGGAGACGATTCAGGACAAAACAAAACGCAGAGGTAGGCAAAAAGACAGGAAACTGCAGACACAACACAACAAAAAACTCTCCTCCTCTGTAGAACTGGCCTCCTTGTCCCCAGCAGCCCCTGCGCCCTCAGCAGACGACCAATCAAAGCGATTAAAGGGTACTGCTGGGAATTGAAGTTTTCACTCCCCAGCAGCACTGCTACAAAGTTACAAATAAAGACATACAAAATATTTATCAACTTATATAGAGAATTTCCCAGCACATCAACTTTCCTGGTACGACTTCAAGCAGCAGCATGCCAAGTGAGTTGCTTTGGCAGAAGCTTGTGCTCGTCACTGATGTGACTCGGCTGGCATTTTAATAACTGGTAGTCAGGATTTGTCCTGCTGTCAGGAGCAGCTGGTAGATGAGCCTGAGTGGGAAATATAATTCAAATGTACAGAGTGAAATAAAATGGCAAATCTGAAAGAGGAAATGAATCACGAATTACAGTCGCACAGAATGTTTCTCTGGTTTAACGATAGATGATTTTGAATATTTGCTAATACTTTTAAATGAGAGATTATGAAATTTTAAAAAAATGCATAGTATGAGCTATTCAAGGTAACATAATAAAAATGGAATTGTCCGAAAAAATTACCTTTAAGGATAATTTTACCAAATTTCGACAAAATCCGTTCACATGAACAGACACAAATATGACCTTACACGCCAGCGCACCTTTGCCTTTGCATGCTTACAGCTGCAACTCAATTTGCATGAAAAATTTAAATAAAATAGAACTGAAATGTTTTTACATAAAACAATATCAGAATGAAATAAATTTCCAACTCCATTTGCTAAATACTACAAGAAAAATTGCAATTGTATGAAAATTAAAAACAAGCAGCCAGATCCCATTTTCTTTCGCATACTAATTGAAACCCACCAATTGCCATTTGCATTTGCGAAACAATTACTGGACCAGAAAGACAAATGACATTTAGAGGAAAATTAGAACAAAAAGACGCCTGCATAAAAATTACCCAAAGAGAGAGAAAAAAAAAGCTCATTTACATACATATTTAAATAAAAATAGATTTTCAATGGCATTAACATGAAAATGAAAAAGGTGACAAGGGAAATTTCCATTTGCATACCAATTAAGATTAAGAACAGAGACATTCTAACAATATTTGCATAAATAGCACGGAAAAATGTTAAATATATTACAATTGAAATTAAAAACGCCAAATTATGATTGCATTTGCATGCTAATTACTTTTACATGAGAATTACAAACCAGAATGTTATGTCTGCATTTACATAACTATTAGAAGAAAGGCAGAGGGCATTTACATGAAAATTCAATCAATAAAAATAACAAGAAATGGAAAATGGAATCTGCAGAAAAATGTCATTTAAATAATGCTTATTGCATTCACTACAGAAAAACAGAATGACTTCAAATTTCAATTCAATTAAGCATAACAGCACCCCCTCAAATCCAATGCAGGGTTTTCGGGTCGTGGAGCCCATCCTGGCAGCTCTGGGGGTAAAGCGGGCTGCCAGTCCATTGTTGGCCTCACTGATACCCACACACGGACAATTCAGCATCTCCGGTTAGCTTAAGCTGCACCTCATTTTGGAGTCCCTGGAGGTGGACGTTCAAACTCCAGAGCAACAGGAATTGAGTCCACAATGCTGGGTCCACAAGGTGGCATCATCACCTACAGATCCACCTTTAATTCGTTTTTGTAATTTGTTTTGCTGTTTTAGGTGTATATGTAATTAAGACCCCATCCAGAGTGGGTTTCCAGCTCCTACAAGTGACCAAGCAGAACACCCTGCTTTGAAGAGAGTATAGGCTTGGTAATTCTCTGCAAACCACTAGCTGTGACCTGTAGTTGGCGCCACTGAGCCCACAAGCCCCAGACACAATGACACCACCACAAGTCACAGGTTCAATTCATCATTTGTTTTAACAAACACCTTCACGCAGGTTATATTTAAGCACACACACAAGTACAATTCCTTCTTCTTCCTTTTCCTTCCACTCTTTCTGGTGAGCTTCATCCTCCGCCTCCCGACTTTCTGAATGGATGTGAGGTGACTCCATTTGTACAAGGCCAATAGGGGAGTATTTCAGAGGTCACGACATAGCCTGTGTGAAGCACTTCCGGGTCACGGGAAACACCTCAGAATAGGCAGAACTTCTTTTGTCATAGTACCCTCTGGTGGCACTCAGGGCAGCCCTGTGGGACTACAGGTCCCATGATCCCCTGCAGATATCCAAACTGGGAGAAGCACCACCACCTCCCGTGTTTGGTGGTAAACTGTCCCAGTCCATTGTAGGCAGAAGTTTAATATGTCACTGTGCTCTGTGCAAATATATTTTATAAATCGGCTTTTGTCTGCTCACATGCACAGCTGACACATCGCCAGATTAAGCACAGGGGCTCACACAGAACTGCTAAGCAATCAGTATGACATAAGATGGACTGGGACAAATGGGCAGCGGGCAGTCAGACTGTGAGATGCTGTAACTGGGTGCCATTTCTGTCTGTTAAGTCAGCTTTGTTATCTTGTTTGGCATTGCATGTTCGCCTAAGGGGGCCATGCATGTGATGAAAACAGTATAAAGTCTTGGCACATTACCCAGCACACCTTTGAAGCCAACGAACAGATGGAAGATGCTGCCACCTGTTCCTGAAAATACCTTCCACTGCACTGACGACACCGACAGACTCCATGGGTTTTGTCACTGTCTTCATTTGTCTTTGTACCATATGCAGTGTAAGGCGACACTAAACAAAGCTAAGTTATTCCTCCTGCGTGATTTCTTACCGCCATATCACTAGGGAGGGGTATCACCTTTTACGATATATTTATATAGATTTGGGTTAAGTAAAATGCCACGATTACAAAAGAACTCATTCCCAGGGAGCTAGTGCCCCCTGCCTGACACATCCATCCACTACACTACACCCCAACTGCCCCATCTGGGATAGGAATCATTTGCCCTCCAAGCTGGGTTGCTTCTTCCATTACACTGTTCATCCATTATGGCCGGGTAAGTCAGCACTCTTCAATCCAGATGGGACGCCGGTCCTTCCGTGTTCCCATTCACATAACATAGCGAAACACCCATTCGTTAAAACACTCTTAATGGTACGTCAGTCTGTTTTGATTGTGTGTTGCATTTATGAACGTCTGCTCACCAGACACGCCAGCCTTTCCACCCTTGTGCCTTTGTGCTTCTTATTACCTGCCCGTGTCAGACATTCTGGCCCCGCTGTGAATGGTATGACACTTAGGCGTACACCACACAGTTTACACAGTTTACTGGCCTGTGTTCATCGGACGTTACTGCCCTGTTGTGGATGGCGGATGGCATTACTCCCGGGCAAGGGCACAGACACTGGACAGACGAACGTCTTAACACTTTGTTTATACGAGAGACGTTCAAAAAGTTTCTGCACTTTTTTTTAACTCTATTTATTAAGAATTTCAAAAACAAATGACATCACTTTTCTTCATAGTCATCTTCGCTTGAGATGCAATTTTCCCAGCGTTGTGCCAACTTTTTAATGTCCAATTACTACTCCTCCTGCCTTCACCATTTCCAATGAACATATAAAAGTGTGGAAACTTGTTGAACGTTCCTTGTATATATAAATAAATAAATATATATATATATATATATTCAATGCATTCATAGTCTGAATCACAATCTGATCGTGTGGGTGGTT
>JANRMT010062815.1:42129115-42150237 GCA_026402145.1 Polypterus bichir lapradei | reverse complement strand
TGAGTAAAAACAGAAAAAATAGATATATAGAGAGAGAGAGAGATAATTAAGTGCAAACTTCAGTTATAATGAATTTTTATAGAAAAGGAGATTTACACAAGTGCAGGATGCCAGTGACTCTGCCATTGGCAGCTTCTCGGCTGTTCCGTCCATTCATTTGTTAACATGCTTTCTACTTTACATGGCGGTAAAAATCTAGAGACTGTTCTGGGTGGGAATCAGTTATGGATGGGTGATGCCAATTCATCATGCTGCCTACACACTGGGCTATGCTATCACAGTTTGGAGCAGGGGTGGGCAAAGCGGTGCTGGAGAGCCTCAGTGCCCCTGCAGATTTTCATTCTGACCCAATGCTTAATTAGAAACAAATCCTTGCCAGTCTCAGACCTTATTTAATTTTATTGCCTGTTAGTCTGCAATGTTAGGTTCTTATATTGTAGATTTTTTTCTTTTCCAAGGATATCAAACAAATGATTTGAAGTTAAAAACGGATCATTTTCAGTATGTCACATTTTTTTATTAAATTTTTTATTAAGCCAAATAGTGCATGATGAACACACACGGGTGTAAATGTAAACAAGTTAGACGGAACTGCTGGTTCTCATCTTATTGCTAATAAGGAGCCATTGTAGATGCCACCCGGGCTGTACAGCGGAAGGATGCGGACCCGAAAGGAGGAGATGGATGGACAACCCCTATAAAAGTAGAAATGTTACTAGGGAATTGTTAGTTCCCCAGTGCACTAGATGGCAGCAGTCCTGGATATCTACATCCAGTGGGAAACCAGCAGGGCATGCTGGGAAATGTAGTCTGACAGGGCAGCCCTGCTGGGGTCACCATAGACATAGAATTACTAGACGCTGCATGATCAGCAGCATCATACGTCAACGTCGCTGCCATATTGCGAGTGGCACTGCTGTGGAGTGAAGTAATGAATAATGTGCTGCTTGGGCTTGTACAAACCGCTGTACGCTCCAAAAAAGATCCCGGGGGATTACATTTCATAGGTAAGGCTGAACAATTGTTTTGGTTATATTTGGCCATTAGAAAATCCCGTTTTATAATCTTCGCACTCAAGGTCACCTTACAATAAAATTAAACAACATTAGTAAAATTAAAACAAGAGAATGATAAATCAAAAAGCAATAATTAGCAAACAAAGATAACTGGCAGTAACAGTGCAAAATTCACAATTGGTATGCCAGTTTGAAAAGATAAGTTTTCAGGGCAGTTTTAAAATGTGTTATTGAATCGAGCTGACGTATATGAGAGGGAAGAGAATTCCTGAGTTGAGGAGCACAATGAGAGACGCTCGAGCTCCCATAGCACTGAGTCTGATGTGTGGTACAGAAAGTCGAGCTGCAGATGAGGATCTGAGTGAGCGAGAGGAGTGTCAGTCTGTAGGAGATCAGTGAGGTTGGAGACCTTTAAATGTTAAGATCAGTATTTAGTATTGTATTCTGTAGCTAACAGGGAGCCAGTGAAGTTGAGAGACAATAGGTGTAATATGTTCAGTGGATTTAGAACAGCAGGTTATTATCCTGGCAGCAGAATTTTGATGAAGTTGCAAACAATGGATACATTTTTGTGGGATGCCAGATAGAATAGCATTACAATAATCTATACGTGAGGTGACTAGGGCATTAATCAATACTTCAGTACTGTGTTGCGTAAAAACAGGATGAAGTCTAGAAATATTTCAGAAATGGAAGAAGGCAGTCCGAGAAATGTTACTTATATGGGAGGAATTATTTAATAATAATAATAATTATTATTATTATTATTTAATAATTGCCATTATAAGTGTATAAATGGATATAAATAATTGCATTTAAACGATTCGCCAAAATCTGTTGTAAACGATGTAAACGATACTGTTTTAAACGTTATTGTTTTTTCATCAGAAAACCCGGTTTCCACGTCTGCCTGTATTAGTTTAAATGGCACTTTTGCCACTCGCAATAGGGCGGACGCGCTGACATATCGTGTCAACTGGGCAACACAGTGAATGCAGCGTCTACCTATATATGTCTATGAGGGTCATGGGGTGCCACAGGAGGGTGTTGCAGGGAAACAAGCTCCCTACTCGAATAATGGACTTCCTTGTAACCCGGAAGTACTTCCATCAGGCAATTGCCCTGGCACCGGAATTACTGTAATAAAATTGACCGCACTCCCTTATTCAGGCGAGTCGGAGCTGGGTGGTAGAGAGGCAACACTTGACTGGAGGAGGGCAGAGCGGTGGTGAGAGAGTATATTGTGGAAGGAGAGAGAAAGAGAGACCAGTGTTTTGTGTTTTTTGTAATACTTTTGGAAGTATTTTAAATAAAACCTTTTTATTAGTGTCTGGGACTATGCTTCTGTGTTCGTGTCGGGATTTGGGCAGGCTGATGCCTGGGTGTCCATCACACCATTAAAACAGTGAATGCAGGTGCTTAAGACTGAAATAAACAATTAATAGTGGGGTACTTTAACAAGCGAGACTATGAACATGAAGCATCAAAATGTCACTTGAGTAACACATGCTTCATCGGCAGAAATTGACTTCTTATTAAGTAAGTGGGTTGGAACAAAACCTGCAGCCACTGCGGCCCTCCAGGACTGACATGACCCACCCCTGATTTGGAGGTACCAGACTTATGACCAGTGATAGGACCACAGTCCAGGTTTGAATGTGAGACTTTGAAGCATCAATGGCCATTTGTGGCAATCCAGTGTGCCAAATTGTGTAATATCAGTCACCATGGAAATTAAAGAGAAATGTGGTGGGCTAAGGACGTGTAGCTTTTTAATCTTCTGACCAAGTACCATGATTTGGTTGTTGAACAGTATTGGCAGAAATTACCAGAGACACCACAATATGATCTTATCACTACGCCTGGGTCACGCTGCAGTAATACTGAGATTTTGAAAACGCTTTACTGTCGTAGAAAACACTTTCTTTGTTCCAGAGGGAAATTCATCTTGAACAGAAGCTCAGGAAATGTAGACATATTACAGTAAACAACAACAATAAACCCCAAACACACAGAAGAATTACAAAAATAGAGAAGATAAAAGGGCTAAAATAAGAGAGCTGGACTGAAATGAATTGTGGGAAATTCAGTGTTCTGTTTTAGAAAAATAATAATGACCATGTCACTGACAATTAATGTTGTATAGCTATAAACTTCCCAGTTGTGGCCGCAAAATCAAGCCCAAGATGGTGGTGCCACCTGTAAAGGAAATCAAAGGAGGGTCTATTCAGACTTCCAGTGCTCATCAATTCGGGAGCTCCACTGAACAGCCATTCAGACTGCATGTTTTCGTCACATGATTTACATTTAGGACCTTAGGATATCTGGTGTGAATGGTTCCCTTGAGGTCATTCCACAGCATCTCTGTTTGGTCAAGGTCTGGGCTTTGGCTAGGCCCCTCCAGAAGGAGGATTTTCTTCTTTTGAAGCCATTCTATAGTAGAATTACTTCAGTCTTTATGGTCGTTGTCCTGCTGCATCACCCAACTTCTATTGAGCTTCATCTCCCTAGGTTATCGGACAACCACCTTGTAGGATACCTTGATAATCTTGGGAATTTATCCAGGTCCCAAAGTAGCAAAGCAGCCCCAAATCAAGATGCTCCCTCCACTGTACTTCACCGCTGGGGTGAGGTTGTCATGTTACGTTGTGCCCTTTTTATGCTAATGGTATGTCAACCTTAATGTCATCAGTCCACAAAGCATTTTCCCAATAGCGTTGTGGAGTATCATGGGGCGTCTTTGACACACTGCAGGCATGCAGTAATTTTTTTTGGTGGGGTGAACAGTGGCTTCCTCCTTAGTGTCCTGCAACGGACACCATGCCTATCCAATGTTTTGAGTGTGGTAGACTCACCAGCAGAGATGTTAACCTGCTCCAGTGATTCCTTCAAGTCCTTAGCTGTTACTCTAGGGTTCTTTTTTTATCTCTTTGAGAATTGCCTTTCATGGCACATACCACATCATCTCCATTTAGGCGCAGTTTGTCTTACTGAGGACTGATGCATACCTCATCTCTTTGAAATTACTCAGTGACCATTTTGAGCATCATGCAGATCAGCAGTTCTTTTATCGGAGATCTTCTGAGATGTTCTTTTCTGCAAGGCAGGCTTCACTTTAACATATACTTCAAGCCCAAGATGTTGGAGTCTTTCTTTATTGGTTAGAGTAGCTCTAAACCCCACCTCCAGTCTTATTTCATTGGCTAATTCCTGGCTCCTGTTTGCTTCTTCTAAAGTCGTCAGCCCGGGGCTTCACACACTGTTTCCAATGTTATGTTCAATATTTAGAAGAACAACACAACAATTTGTGTGTTATTAGTTAAAACAGACTGTTTTTTATTTATTATTGTAACGTAGATGAAGATCAGAGCATATTTAATACAAATGTATACATAAATGTGGCTGTTTCCAGTATTCACTTATTTTGTCTTACCACTGTATTTCACTCTGAATTCTTTTGTATCCATCTAATTATATTTGAAAGGAGTAATTTAAAAAAATGACATTCCTGTTGCTGTTATTGCCTAATTAAAATTGTGGCTTTGACTCAGAATGAACAGAAACACAGAATCTTGTTGTATTGTAAGAAAAGAAAAACCTGCAAGTGAATTTCTTCTGATACATGAGATGTGTGGTTCTTTCAGGCTCTGGTCGTTGGCTGAGTCAAATCACTTGCCGCCCCCGTCAGTGAAGACAGGAGGGGATGTGACTGCAGTAAAGGTGAGTAAAATACGCAGAGGAGTGGAGGTGAGTGAGAAGACCCCCCAAGAGACGCTGCCATTGAGCACGGGAGAGAGTAGCAGTATGGCCGACAGGATTAGCAGCTTTCAGATACATTACAGAGATTTGAAGATGTTAAGATTTGCATTGGGTGTGATGAGGATGGACAGGATTAGAAATGAAGACATTAGAGGGTCAGCTCAGGTTTGGATGGTTAGGAGACAAAGTCAGAGAGGTGAGATTGCGTTGGTTTGGACATGTGCAGAGGGGAGATGTTGGGTATATTGGGAGAAGGATGCTAAGGACAGAGCTGCCAGGGAAGAGGAAAAGAGGAAGGCCTAAGAGAAGGTTTATGGATGTGGTGAGAGAGGACATGCAGGTGATGGGGTAACAGAGCAAAATGCAGAGGACAGGAGGATATGGAAGAAGATGATTGGCTGTGGCGACCCCTAACGGGAGCAGCCAAAAGAAGAAGAAGAAGAAGAAGAAGAACATACATTACAGAGATTTAACTGTTTATAGCCTAGAAACACTTAAAGGGGAACTTACCTTTAGAAACAGGGTGGGTGCAAGAGAGACGTGCTTCAGTATTTGTGACTCCATAACAACATTCAAGATCTTTGGTAGCAATTGTCCCAGAGTGTGAATGTGGTCTGTGGGTCTACATGGAGGCTACCAGATACCTAGGCCATCATCCCAAAGGCAACCTACTGCTATGAGACAGTGTGTGAACAGATGGGTCTGCACGTGCATAGGGTCCAGGATTACTTAAGCAGCAGACGTGAAGACGACATGCACAGACTGGCATGCACGGAATACACATAGTGAGTTCAGAGCTCGGCAATCTATTAGGCGACATAGGTGGCCACTATAAAGTGCCATCATGTGGGGGCACCACTTAAGAAACTTAAGGGGCATGTGCTCCAGACACTGAGGGAGACTCTCAAGGTAAATGAAATTTGATGACTGGGCACTGTTACCCACTGGACACTGTTTATGAAAGTAAAAGTGCACACGTTCTGTTCACCAAGTGTTGTGTGCTCCATTAAGTCCATAGTATAAACACAAGGGGGTGCCATCTGTGCTACTGAAGGGAACTCCAAGAGGGAACCCCCAGTCATTGAATTCTCATAATACCAACTAACTGCTATGGACAACAAGGGGTGACCTCCATCCACACCACCTATGGCTCCAAATGGGCTTCAACCAGAGTGTGTTCCTATTGAAATGAGAACATGTAGCGTAGCTAGCGCCACACTGTGTACAAAGATTGGAAAGACTCCCAAAGTTTCAAAGTGGAGGTTTAAAAATTCCTGCATGGACGCTATGGGCTCTCTTTTGGCAGATCCAACATGTTGATCATTAGAAGAGCAATGAGGATGAAGGAAAGGTGCTTTGGAGTTGACCCCCTGATTTACTTAGTGGAGGTGACCACTCGGGAGGAGTGCTGGTGAGCTCAGGGCCACCCTAACAGCATCATAGGACCACCAGACAAAGTAGTGCACTGGGGCCCCCTGCTTCGATAGCAAAACAGAAACACACATAGGCATCAGAAACATGGTGGGCCCCTATGCTCCTGGGGCCCCCATTTTAAGACGGCCCTGAGCCGCAAGCTTAGTTGATCTTTGTTTTGTGATCTTCTTTTTGATTTCTTGTGGAAGAACTTTCTGGACTTTGATTCAATCTTTAAATGAAAAAAAAAAACTTTTTCTTTTTACTTTTCATCATTTTTCATTGCAGAGCTCCTGAAGGTGCAGTCTTGTCAATACTTGTAAATAGTCCGTTTGATTCTAACATTCTTGTGTGTCATTAACGTGATTGACTTGGTCACTGGATTTGCATGACACTGATTTTTGCTTGTGGTTTTTTTTATGCACTTGTTGCAATAAAAGGACATCTTTGGATTGATTCTTCAACGTGTGACTGTGTCTGCCTCACTCACTACTGGTTTTTATTCAGTTCATGAACTACTAGATGCCCAGGGATCAAAGTCATGCTTGGGTTGAAGGGGCTCGGGACATCACAAGCAGCATGAGAAGTGGGATTGTCACAAACCACATGCAACATGACGTCACTCTCCAGAATGGAGGAAATCACATAACTTCGTTACACTTGGAGCTCAGTGGAAAAACTAAAGCCTGAGATAAACTCCTACCTGACCTACTTGGCAGGCCCTGAACATGTGGATCTGTCCAAAACTCAAACTCAAAATGATGCTACTTGGTCTCGGCTCAGGACCTTGCTGCTAGGTCTATGAAATTTTCAGATTCTATTCTGTTTTTAACAGAAGTGCTCACATGGCTTTACTTCAAAGACCTGCAAAGTGGACTTCTACAGTGGGCTGCAGGAGGTGTGTGGTCAGACCAGATGATGGCTTGCTATTGCAGTTTTCAAATAGGGCTTACTTGGGGCCAAGTCCTTGGCATGAGTCCATTGCTGTGAGGCCCCTGTTGTTCATGGCCTTAGTTCAATTAAATTAGTGGGTAGATTTGTGGGGCAACAAGTTGGCAACTTGTCAAGGGCAGATGTCACTCAAATGTTAGGAAGTTTTTCTTCACTCAATGAACCACATTAGAACCAAGAGACAAATTACCAAGTGGCTTGGTGGAGGGCCTGCCTTCATGGACCTTCAGAACTCAACTTGAAGTTACTTTAGAGAATCGATGTGAACTGGATGGATGAGCTTGATGCAGTCATGATAGACTGAGATGGACGAGCTTGATGCAGTCAATGGTGGCTCAGTCAAACCCCAATGGTTGTTCATAAGGATGCTGCCTCTAGCTGAAGTGAAGGACCATCAGGCTAATGGTAATTCACAGATCATTGTTCATAAATATGTCTTTATACAAAGAACCATAGACTCATGAAACAAATTGTGAAGTAGTATAGTGTTGAGCTGGACTTTAGGGACCTTCAAAAATCGACTTGAAGTTATTTTAGAGAATCTAAGTGGACAGGATGGACAAGCTTGATGCAGTCACGATAGAGATGGACGAGACTGATGCAGTCAATGATGGTTAAGTTGAACCCCCAAGTACAATGGCTGTTCATAAGGACACTGCTTTTAACTGAAGTTAAGGGTAATTCACAGATCATTGTTCAAAAATATGTCTTTACACAAAGAACCATAGACACATGAAGTGAATTACTAAGCAGCGTGGTGTTGAGCTGGACTTTAAGGACGTTCAGATTTCGACTTGATATTATTTTGGAGAATCCAGATAAATAGAATGGATGACTTTGTTGGGCTGAATTGCCTTTTCTTGTCAAAATTGTTCTAAAGTATGAACCAGTGAATAGATGGACAGATGGATGGATGGATGGTATATTTTGAGATGTGATAAGTCAATTTCTTTCAAAACCGGTCTCAGTAGATCTTAGAAACCCCGAGTGTGAAAATGTGAACACAAAACAAATGGGCAGACGGATATCTTGCTGAAGGCTGGTCCCAGCCCCTCAGATGCACATTACATTTGTGGATTTGTCACCTCCAGCATCTCCTTCGTTCTTCTGCACGTCTTAATGACTGCAGCCCATATCGGTTGAGTTGAATCCCTGAGCGTAATGGCTGTTCATAAGGACGCTGCCTCCCATTGAGGTGAAGGCCCAGAAGCTAGAGTAGTATCCACAATATCTTTTTTTTATTATTTACCTCTTTTCATTGCCTCTGACTTCTTATATTATTGTAATTATTGCTCAGATTTGTTTGCCCTGTTAAAAGTTTAAATGTCACTGTTTAACCGTCTGTTATCTGACAGGTGATGGCCACTGATATTTGTCTTTTTTGCAGAAGCTGTCACTGGTGACAGACGACACTGTGAAGGACAGTCTTCAGTCACAGGTGGGTGTCTCTAAGCATGAAGGGAGACAAATCCATATCATAATTCTTTACATTTTTATAGTGATTTTCTCGCTACTCAAAGCGCTTATAGTGTTTAGAACTTTGTGACCTTGAGGGGTTAAACGACAGAGGGGCTAACAATCGAAGTTAGTGGTGCTCTCTTACTTATTCTGTTCTGCACACTGGAGAATTTCTTAAGGACTGGAAGATATCAGATGTCCCTTAATATAAAAAAGGTAATTGGGTGGATCCAAGTAACATTAAGACAGTAACTGTAACATGCATCATGGGTTAATTAATGGAAGCAATTATTAAGGAAAACATCAAGCAACAAATGTGAACAGTCAGCACTGGTCCAGACGGTGGAGGTTGTGTTTCACTAATATGC
Organism: Polypterus bichir lapradei; assembly: GCA_026402145.1. Taxonomy (NCBI): domain Eukaryota; kingdom Metazoa; phylum Chordata; class Cladistia; order Polypteriformes; family Polypteridae; genus Polypterus; species Polypterus bichir. The sequence goes on along the minus strand of JANRMT010062815.1, from coordinate 42,141,272 downwards.
TGGAACTCTGTGAGGACGCAACAAAAGGATACAATCAGACCATCTTGATTTCCAGAAGGATTTCCACATGAGAGGTTAATGATAAAACTAAACAGAGTGTGCATTCTGGGCACTGCATATATGTGGATACAAAATTGACTTAAACACCAGGAACAAAGGTTATGGTGCGAAGAACCTTTCCAGAATTTGGTGATGTTAGCAATAGCATCCCTTAAGGGATCAAAGCTCCGGCTGTTGCTCTTTAAATTATACATACCTCATCTAATAAGAATATGAGTAACAAGCCCATTAGGTTTAGGAGGATACTAAACTAGAGAGATGGGCAGATGATGTAGAATCAGTGTCATTGTTAAAGTGTGGAGTTGGACAGCACACAGGTCTGGGCAGATTTGTGTCAAGTGAAATTTAACGTGAGGTACTACATGTATTAAGAACGAGACGAAACCAAGAAAAAGGTTTGGGGTAGCCACTTCGAATATCTGAATAATATGGATAAGAAAACAAGACAGCGAGTAATCTTAACAGACGGAGTCCACAACTGACGTTAATTCTATTAGGCTGTATGTCGGTTTTATAGATGAATGGCAGGAAGGGGCGATTTTTTAGGGTAGAAGTGGAAGTGAGGTCATCTTCAGGGCCGGAAGTGAGGTTGCAGTGAGGCTATCAGGAGGTCTTTTCTTCTGAGGGTCTGCAGAAAAAGAAGAACAGGCATTAGTGCTCATCGTCAACTCCCTTTCCAGCTTATCATTCTCTTTAGTTAAGCTCACCGACTGCCTCCCAAGCGCATGTGTGTCACAACGTATTAAGCAGAAATGATTGATTTGAAAACATGATGGGAGGTCTGAAACTTGAAAGTACATCTTATGAGAAGGACATAGGAGTCAGTGTGGACTCATCACCATCTATATCCAGACAGCGAACAGAAGCAATCAAGAAAGCTAATGGGACGTCAGGTTGTATCACGGCGTGTGGAGTCAAAGGAGGGTATGATTAAGCTTAACAGATGTCTGGTGAGGTGTCAACTGGAGTGCTGTGCTCAGTTTGGGTCTCCAGGACACCATCAAGACACAGCAGTAATAGAGAAAGTCCAGAGAATGGCGACTAGGCTTATTCTGAGACTAAGAGGCATAAGCTGTGAGGAGACACCAAAGGAGTTGAGGCTTTACAGAGATTAAGAGGGTACATGACTGAGGTTTTTAAAATTATGAAGGGAATTAGTCCAGTCGATTTCGGTACTTACTTTACAATAAATTCTTCAACAAGGAGACAGGTGGGAAATTGTTAAGAGCAGATCTCGTACAAATGTTAGAAGGATTTTCTTCACACAAAGAACCGCAGACCCTTGGAACAGATTACCAAGTAGTGTTGTGGAAAGCAGGACTTTAGGGACCTTCAGATCTCAACTTGATGTTATTCTGGAGAATCTAGGATGAACAGGCTGGACCAGCTTTAAACAGTCAAGATGGACAGAAGAGGGAGAGCTTGATGCAGTCAATGCCGGTTAAGTTGAACCCCCGAGTGGAGTGGCTGCTCATAAGGATGCTGCCTCCAGTTTAAGTGAGGGTCCTCTAGTTTGAGACCACCCACACATTCAAATCTCGATGTTAGATGAGAATCTAAATGAAGAGGATGGGCTGAACGGCCTGTTCTCGTCACAATTGTTCTGATGCTCTAAAGTATAAATCAACGGATGGAAGGATAAATGGACAGACGGGTTGATGAACAGGTGGATTGATGGTACACTTAGGGATGTGATGGGCCAGTTTCTTCCAGAACTGCAAACATTGCTTCTAACACCCCATGTATGATATTGTGGACACAAAACAAATAAGCAGATGGACATTTTGTTGCAGGATGGTCCCAAGTTCTCAGATGGACATTTTTTATTTATTGCTCTTACATTTGTGGATTTGTCATCTCAAGCATCTCCTTCTTTCCTCAGCCCCCCTTTATCGATGGTCTTCAATGCAGTTAATGCTGCCTAAGTTTAACCCCTGAGTACAATGGCAGCTCATAAGGACACTGCCTCCAGTTAAAGTGAAGGTCCACCAGGCCGAGGACCACCCACAGATTCTTTTTTTTTTAATTTATACCATTTTGTCTATGACTTCTTATATTCTTGTAATTTTTGTTCCGCTTCACTGTTTAACAATTCATTATCTGACATGTGATGGAAATTCATAATCTGTTTGTTTTGCAGAGGCTGTCAGTGGTGGAGGAAAATCTTCGGTCACGGGTGGGTGTCTCTAAGCATGTAAATCCATGTAGTGTTTAGAACTCTTGCATTGTAACCTTCAAGGGGTGGGAGGCAGAGGGGCACAAAGTCAGAGGTCATTTACTGAGGGTATTGAGGACAGGAGGTGGTGGAGGTCAGGATGCCCTGCGGCCCAGCTACTCAATGAGGGTGGTGCAATTGATGCTTTAGCTTGGCCTTTTAGGCCTTAGATGTAAGTGTCATGAAAAAGAGAGAACATTCTACTATTTCTGAAGTGAAACCATGACCCCCAGTTCCATGTTTAGTGTGAGCATTGGGAGATGGGCCTCTAGCGGTAATGGGTAAGCTCCAGCTCTGTTTCTCAGATTCAAGATGTCTAGTCACCACACTGCTCCACCATTTCTTCACCTCTTTTTGAGAGCCCACTCTATTACCAATGTTGGACATCAGGGTTTAAGTGGATCCCATGATAAGTGGAGAAAGTTTTAAAAACGTTTGTCAGATGACAGGAAACTTAGAATTCCAGTCGGACAAAAACAGAAGTCAAGAAGCAGTCAAATACATCAAAACAGGCCACAAATTTGTATTGGTCAACAGCATAAAAAACTCCCTTCACTCATTGGTCAAGGGCCCAGTCTTCATTTCCAAAGCTTAAATGTGCTTGCACTACTCACTTTCCAGAAGTATTTATTTAACAACACAATGACTACAAAAGTATTCACTTCCTTTATTTGAATTTATAAAGCTGATCCACAGAAGAATGTCAAAATGAAAACAAATCTCTGTTTACAATTTAAATTTAAAACAAAATATAACTGATCCCATAAATATTCAGCCCCTGCAAGTCAGTACCTTTGGCAGCCATGACGGCCTTCAGACTGCATGCTCAGGCCCCTCTCTATTGGCTCTCCGCACTTTTCCTCCATTCTTCTTCTTTGCAGCGCTGTCAGGTGGCATGGAGGTCACGAGTCAGCAGCCTTTGTCAAGTCCTGCCGCAGACTCTCAGTTGGATTGAGTCCTGAACTCTGACTCTGCCACTCCATTGTTGTTTTTGCATCATTTCGGTGTAGCTTTAGGTTTATGCTTTATAATGCTTTGACCTTTCCCGGCCGATATCGCTATACCTCACCACCGAATGTGGTGTATGTGAGTTGGATAGCAGATCACCCTCAAAACACCCTCGGACCCCTTCCTGCGATACTGATATCGCCGACTTAGCCCCCGTTTACATCAACGGCAAGTGTGTGGAGAGGGTCCATACCTTCCGGTTTCTCTGCGTCCTTATCTCCGCTGACATCTCCTGGACAGACAACATCACAGCAGTCATCAAGAAGGCTCAGCAGCGGTTACACTTCCTGAGGGTCCTCAGAAAGCACAACCTGGACTCCAACCTGCTACTGACCTTCTACCGTTCGTCCATCGAGAGCCTGCTGACGTACTGTATCACAGTATGGTACGGCAGCTACACCATGGCAGACAGGGAGAGGCTTCAGAGAGTAGTAAAGGCCACACAGAAGATCATCGGCTGCCCTCTCCCCTCCCTGATAGACATTTACTCCTCCCGCTGCCTCAGCAGAGCAAAAAACATCATCAAGGACAGCTCCCACCCTGGCTCTGTTTGACCTGTTGCCTTCAAGGAGGTGCTACAGGCGCATCACAACAAGGACAAACAGACGCAAGAACAGTTTTTTCCCAAAAGCCATAACCATTCTAAACTCACACATGCACTGACTACACAGCCTAACCCCCAACCCCTGGACTTCCTTCTATCCATCAACTGTGCAATATCCAATATCTAAATGGTATTGATAATAACTGTGCAGTATCTGTATACTGTACAATATTACTTTCAGGGTCCAACATCCACTACTCACTGCACATGATCATCATTATTGTGCAATATTTAAATCATTTGCAATAACCCAATAGTGCAATAGTTATTTATTCTTCCCAGTATTTAAATAATGTGCAATAACTCAATAGAGCAATAGATATTATTCTTTCCATATGTATATAGCGTTGCATAACTTTTTTGCAACTTCTTTGTATCTTTTTGAACCATTTGTTTATTTGCTTATTTACTTGTTGTGTTCTACATACTGTATATGTCTGCACTGAAGGAGCTGCTTTTAATCTCATTGTACATGTGTATAGTGACAATAAAAGGCATTCTATATGATAACCAATATAATTTACACAATCTCAGCACCAGATTAATCTTATATATAAAAAAAACTTTACAGTCATACATGGCAGCAACCAAATTTGTGGGCGCACCCCCCTCAACCCACATGTATGTAAATAACTGAAAGGAAAAAAAACCTTTCGCCCCAGACAAACCCCAAAATCCCGCAGTTTTCCAGACACTTCTAATAAAGTTAGTCCATTTTCCTTGTTCTCTTATCCCGCCCACAGTCCCCAAACGCGCTACCCCAGATAAGCAAGGATTGCTCTAACGTCACCCACTTTAACCTCTCCTGACCGTCCCATCCGTTTATACTTTAGAGCGGGTCGGCCGGGCAAAGTCTTCGAGGTGGCTACCTCCGTAAGCAGGCGAGGCAATCCTTTCTCTGACCGTGGATAGCCAACGTTTGACGCTTTTTTGTCTCGTTTTTCAGTGTGTGTTGAAAACCTTTTCTCTTTTCTCTTTCTTTTTCTCCCCTTCTTGCCTGTCACGGTCTTCCTTAACTGTATCCTGGTGTCCTTTCTCCATGACAGTCCTTGGAAACCACAGCAACAGACCACCCCCCAAGGTCTGTTTTACAACCGTCTGCCCAATGTGCCTGATTTTTTATTAAGGATGCATAGACAGCTACAGGGTTGACTTTGAGGACGGCTAAGAGACAAAAGCAAAATCAAAAAGCATTAATGTGGCAGTACCACGTGCTGGAAAACAAATCTTTTCCCACTGAATACACATTTTGCTGCATTCATTTTGCCTTCATAAAGCACCCAGGAGAAGCACCCCCACCACCTGATGCTGCCACCACCACACTTCATGGTGACACTAGTGTGTTTCTGGTCATTTCAGGTGTAACAGGGTGTTTACTTTGATGGCCATTAGACCAAAGAACCTTCATCCAGCTGCCTTCAGGGTCTCTCTTCATGTACCCCTCTATGTGTGTGTGGTTTTATCTTTTCCACTGGACTGGTGAGGCACCTGGGGTCACAGCTGTTGTCCTCACAATCTTTCCAGTCCCACACAGTGTCGCTTCTCCCTCCTTCTGACTTCTCACAGGTCTTTTGATGGTCTTCCTCACTACTCTGTTTCTTGCACGATCACTCCGATTTTATGGATGGCCTGATTTTGGTAGATTTACAGTTTCCATTCCTTCCTGATCGATATTTTTGGACTCCAAGGATATTTTCAAGTCTCCATCTGCCCTGACTTGTGCTTTTCAGTCTGCTTTTTGTGGAGTTGCTTGGAGTGATCTTTGGTTTTGATTGTGTAGATTAGACCACCAGACTTCTTCTTCTTCTTCTTTTGGCTGCTCCCGTTAGGGGTTGCCACAGGGGATCATCTTTTTCCATATTTTCCTGTCCTCATCATTTTGATCCGTTACATCCATCACCTGCATGTCTTCTCTCACCACATCCATAAATCTCCTCTTAGGCTTTCCACCAGACTGAGTCACCACAAGTTGGAACGTCCAGATCAGGTGCATTTATATGACAATCACTGGAAACCCCAGACAGGTGCCCTCCAGTTCTGTGACCTCTAAAACTGTTTGGCTGCCTCACTGATGATTTGGGGGGGTCTCATGGTAAAGGAAGTGAAAACATATCAGATCAATTATGTTTCTGTTTTATATATTTGTAAAAACTTGCAATGGGGTGAATAGTCTTTATAGGCACTGTATGTGTTTTGGACATTGTGAGCATATGGATTATGAGGTATGGGTACCTTGAGATTTGTTTATGGACATTTTCATATCGTTTACTGTTCTTCAGCATTGCCCACAACCCCGCTAGGCCACCATTGAATTTCATTGCATGGTAAATTTAGTTATCCCTGTTTTCCTTTAAAACATGAGATTCAAAAATTTCCTCAGAAATTACTCCAGACAGTGTAGGATAAGCAACCGATACAAAAATATCAGTTTTGGGTGGTGCACTTTTTAATTCATAAGGCCATTTTTGGAACCCCCTGATGTTTTTTTGTTCAAATGAGCAGAAGTAAATTCAGCTCTTAGTCTCAAGTGAAACTGCTTTGCCCAGAAGATCTCACTTTCTATTTCTAAAATGAAAAGCAGGGTCCCATGTGACCGCATTTTGGTTGCTTGCTAACCAACCCACCCGGGGTTTAGAAGCTGAGACCGTTTGATGGAGAGGATTTGTTCCCCTCCCCGATCTGACTAACGTGTTCAAATCTTTCTCCAGATTGTAATGTGGGAGGAGACCCGGCAGAGCCTGCAGGAGAAGATTTACAGGGAGCCGATAGCCGGCTGGGAGGGCCCTAGCGTCCTGTCGCTTGGAGAAGCCATCTGGTCCTCACTTGTGTATCTCCAAGACAACTACACTCAGGTATCGTGCTGCTTCCTGTTCGTGGAATCCCCCCTTGCAGACGTTTTCTTTTTTAACGTCCTTCCTGCACCTTCTTCCCCTTTTGTACACAGCGGTTTACAGCAAGCTACTATCATGGAGAGTCATCTGTGATTGGAGGGTTTATTCACTTAAATTATAAAAGCAAACCACTTGAGTGCCTATCACAAGAGTGGCCATCTGTGGGGGTGTGTGAGTGACCATGCAGTTAGTGAACTAGTCAAATGGACTGCAGCTGCCCTTTGAACCCTACAGACTCCATTGATTCTGCTCACTTTTTCATGATGTTGGGACTGGCAGTGGAATTTCACCCAGGAGTATTTGAACGATTAAAGTCTTGTGGGACCCCAAAGATTAAAATGTGCTCCATGTCCATTAGTTACGAAACTGGTAGGTCCCTGTGACTGGCAATGCACTGTAACCTCAACTGCCCATTAATTCTAAAAGACTTGGCTGGCACTGCCATTGAGCCTTAACACTGGACTGACACTGCCCTCTAGTGTCCATAGTGTGTCGAGGCACTGCCCTGACAACTCAAATAAGGCTCAACTATTGGTACGACACAACCTTAAATTACTGCTCTGGAACTATTAAGATACCTGGGGTGGTTCTTCGGTGGTCAAACATGCTGGCACTATTTTTTGACCCTGGGAGTATCACTTGACACTGCCCTGATTGCCCCTGCTTCACTAAACATTTTAAAATATCCCTTTATGACTTTGACAGGCGTCACAATAGCTATACAAATATACTGGTGCCAGCTTTGGCCCTTTGAGGTTCTGATGACACTACCCTGTGATCCAACCTGGCATCATCTGGCGTCTCCAAGCTACTAGAATGACACCTCTACAGTATGTGACCCCAAACTGCTAGACTGGCACTTCCATATAATTCTCCACCCAGTTGACAGGCACTGCCATATAAGTTCTTTTAATAGTTGAGGTTCATCCAAGTTCTTAGTTCAGTGCCCAGGCACACCATGGACACCAGAGGGCAGTGTCAATCCAGTGTTAAGGTTCTACAGCAGGGTCAGTTAAGTCCTTCAAAAGCTGAGGGCAGTGTCCTGTGTTTCCCAGTCACTAAAACTGTCACCTCCATGTGACCCCAACCTGACCCTGCCTTGTGACTCGCCAGTTTCTGAACTAATCCTGGTCAGCGATTTTTCAGAACTTGGTTGGCACTCTCATCCTTTTCCTACTTGCTCTGCTGGGGCTTCATTTTAACCCTCATCTGCTGAACCTGGCAGAGAGAAGGGAGTAGAACCAGAAGAAGAGACACTTAACCGTTAGACTCACTAATCTTGAAATCAGGAGTTGAGAACAATCTGTTGCCAAGCCCAAAACGATAACCTTAACCCAGTGGTTCTCAACCTGTGGGACGGGCCCCCCTAGGGGGCGCAAAGTAACAAAAAGGGGGGCACGAAGATGTGAAAAAAAGAAAACAAGAATCAAAAATATGAAAAAACATCTGTTAAAACCAAAACAAATTAACTTAAACTACATTCTGATACTAGAATAGTAAGTATAGAGTTAGATAAATGTCGATAAAAATTAAGTAGGTATAATAAAATATGCATCTACGTTTCAAAAAAACATTGGGGGGGGGGCGCGATTAAAACTGTTATGAAAACTCGGGTCGCAAATACTTAAAGGTTGAGAAATGCTGCCTTAACCCAAAGTTTAAGAAGCTCTTTTGTCAAGAAGCACTAAATTAAGAATATTTAGCACAGACCTTTCAAGAATTTATCTGCAATCTCGGACAAAAGTGACGGCACTGATCTTTATTTTACTGCAGTGCTGACACTTCAGGTGAAATTGCTTAGCAAGGTCATAGCATCTGCTCCAAAAATGGCAATGCCCATAAAAAAGCAAAATGACAATGGAGAAAAAGTGCAAAACCGTTAATGTTACCTCATTTTTACTTACAAAACCATACAGTAAGTAGATGTGTATTCAGCATATACAGTACTTCAAAATCCAAAAGGGGTATAAAAAGAATCAGAAAAGCAAAGCAGAAGGTTCCTGAAAGATTTAAAATGAGCTCATTCGTAACATCGACGAGAGGTCACTGCTAACGGGTGATTGTCAAGGACTGAGCTGGCACTGGCATTTAAGCATTAAAAGCTCTTGCACCCATGAACTGGACTGGCATTGATGTTTGGCCCCCGTTCACTCAAATGATGTTGCCGTGGCAACACTGATACTCCCCTATGAAGCCTTGAAGTTTCTTAACCAACATTTCTCGTAGACCCCCAACATTTGGAAAGGCTATGCTGTATGACCCTAGCCAAGCATACTAGCACTGCTTTTTGACCTCTGATAATTCAAATGACACTTGACTTCCCTGGCACTGACTGACTATGGACTAGCCTGGCATGGCCCTGTGACTCAGCTATGAGGCCGACACACATCTCCAACTACCTGAGTGGCACTGCCCTCTGAGCCACATATAATGACATGGACGTACCCCTGTTTCGTTTACACTGTCATCATCCTTTGTCCCTAAACTAATAGAATAAAACTGCAGTCTGATACCCCCCCCTGCTCTGCTCTGTCACTTCCAGCAGCCAAATCATCTGACACTATGGTGACACCAGCTACTAGGGTGACACCCTCTCAGTAATGGCACAGTTCTGCACTGCAGCTTCATCTAGTGGATGAGCACAGACTTAATACTGGAATGAAACTGCCCTGTAATGCCCATGGTGTGGCTGGGCACTGAACTGACAACTCAAATGATTCTCATTTACGTATTTGAATGACATCACTATAAACTACTGAATGGGCTCTTCTCTGGGATTTGTGAGACATTCCACTGCCTGGAACGATTCTTCTGTGGCCACATATTCTGGCTCTGATCTTTGACAGTTGGAGTCTCGGATGACACTACCTACCCCGATGCCCTAGCTTCACTACACATGTTAAAATATATTTTAAACTTTGAGGGATATGCAGGCACAATAGTTAGCCTTATGATTACACTGGCACCTTCTTTTGTCCCCTAAAGGCTCTAATGACACTACCCTGTGATCCTTTGATAACCAGCCTGGCACTATCCTGTGGTCCTGAACTACAGTTCATGCCTGTTTATTAGACTGTCACCTACTCGACAGGTCCTTTGACTTCTGGGAACTTGACTAGTCATGTCATTTTAACTCCTGTCTGCTGAAATGGCACTGCCCCATGTCCATTGACAGCAGCACAGTGCAGCTATGTGATTCTCAGGGGCTGCAGTGGTTACTGCTGTTTAAGTCCTCCAAACACAGTGGCCCTGATGCCCCCAAAGCCTGGAATGTCAGTGCTCTGTGGTACTTGGAGACTGGCACTGTCCCCTAATCCTTCAGAATGTATGTATTCATGCCTAATGGCTTGTCTTTCTTGCTAAATACTCAAATGGTTTTATGAGTGTTTGTCGAATGTGTATATCAAATTAAAATAATAATCCTAGAGGTAAAGGACTGACAGCTAAGCCCCTTCTTCTTTTAAGATTATGTGTTTGTGATCCTCCATGTGGGGTTTGTCATTAACTAGGCTCAGGCTGGCTGAATGACACGCTTTCCTGCCTTTTCTGCTCTCTGTCAGGAAAAGAAAGAAGCCTACCTAGTCCTCTTTTCATTCCACTTGCTGATCCTGGAAGCTGACCACGCGACCAACAGATTCATTTACCAGGTATGTAAAAATAACTTGGAGGTCCACTCTAAAATTCACTAGCGGTGGGCAGCATGAATCTAACGCAGTGGCTGTTCATTTGAAGCCTTTAACTCTTTGCAATTGGACTTGTTTTCCTGTTTATCCATTTGACCTGTACGTTTAAAATTAACCAAAGGAATGAAACTCTTATTACTGATAGGAAAAGCTGGTCCTCTTGGGTGCATTTACTCAAGTGGGATTATTATTTGTGTTGTAAATTTCTGCCGATTTACTCTTTTCATGATAATGTGTTGGTGTCCAGGTTTTTGCATGTCATCATATTGATTGGAATTGACAAACCCATCTTTTAACCTTTGTATACACGGACTTTCAACAGACACTCTTACGTACCCAGGGTCTTTAGAGTCCCAGCATATATTTAAATTTAATTCAAGCTACAAATAACCGTAACTGTCCAAACTTTTACTGAAAATTTGTGTTCTTTTTAAAGTAATTTTTAATACTTTATTATTTTTAGCTTTTAGTATTAGTATATAATTATGCAACCATATTCTGCTACTTAGCGCAGTATTCACAGGCCACATTTAAATTTTTGTGATCTTTGCAATTTGGCTCATGGCACAGTCTTTAGCGATGAACTGTTTTGTAGTTCAGTTACAGCGATCCCTCCTCGATCGCGGGGATTGCGTTCCAGAGCCCCCCACGAAATGTGAAAATCCGCAAAGTAAAAACCATACGTTTATATTGTTCTTTTTACATTGTCACGCTTGGGTCACAGATTTGCACAGAAACACAGGAGGTTGTAGAGACAGGGACTTTAAAACGCTGCAAACAAACATTTGTTTCTTTTTTAAATGTTTAAACTGTGCTCCATGACAAGACAGAGATGACAGTCTCACAATTAAAAGAAAGCAAACATTTCTTCCTCTTCAAAGGAGTGCGCGTCAGGAGCAGAGAATGTCAGAGAGAGAGAGAGAAAAGCAAACAATCAAAAATCAATAGCTGCTGTTCGGGCTTTTAAGTATGCAAAGCACCGCGCGGGATGCATATCGTATATCATTGAGGAGTTTTATTTAATACATAATACATGCTCTGATGGGGTAGCTTCTCAGCCATCCACCAATAGCGTCCCTTGTATGAAATCAACTGGGCAAACCAACTGAGGAAGCATGTACCATAAATTAAAAGACCCATTGTCCGTAGAAATTCGCGAACCAGCGAAAAATCCATGATATATATTTAGATATGCTTACATATAAAATCCACGATGGAGTGAAGCCGCAAAAGTCGAAGCACGATATAGCGAGGGATCACTGTATACTGAACATAATTTGTCCACTTTTGCTTATCTAAGAACCTATTTCAGGTGGTGTGACTTGTGCTGTGCGCCTCTCAGTCTCGCTCTAATTTGTTATCTGCCATCCTCAACAGGACACTCTCAAGGACCTCCTATGCTGATAAGTCTCAATGGCGCTTCTTTTCTTATCTCTTATCTCTCTAAACTCATTAACACCTAAATAATGAGAAACACGATAGAAACACAGCTGTAATAACACCTTCCAGGGTTTTTGTGCACTTTTACTTCTGAAATGACTGGTTTCAGGTAACATAACTTATGCTATTTCAATTCGTGCAGAAGCAGCAGCTGCTGGCCATCTTCACCTTCATTCATTGCCAAATATCCCCTTGGGAACAAATAAAGTTCTATCTATCTATCTATCTATCTATCTATCTATCTATCTATCTATCT
>JANRMT010062815.1:42093346-42112474 GCA_026402145.1 Polypterus bichir lapradei | reverse complement strand
CTCTAATTGGCTATCTCTCTCACCCCCTAATCATCCCCTATCTCTAATTGGCTATCTCTCTCACCCCCTAATCATCCCCTACAGTTGGTCAGCAATAGCATTTATTAAATTTATGTACCTGTTCCGACTTACATACAAATTCAACTTAAGTACAAACCTACAGTCCCTATCTCGTACGTAACCCATGGACTGCCTGTATAAATGTAAAGAATTATTGTTAGTCGTATGTAAAAGACATCTTTGGCAGCCATGACAGCCTTCAGCCTGTCTGCACAGGCGTTTGTCTCTATCAGCTTTGCACATCTGGCCACTGTCTTTCCTTCTCCATTCTTCTTCTTCTTTGCAGGACATGCTCACCCTCTGTCAGGTGTCATGGTGGTCCTGAGTGAACAGCCTTTTTCAAGTCCAGCCACAAATTCTCAATAAGACTGAGATCTGGACTCTGACTTGGCTTCTTTTTTGCACATCTCATATTTTGCATAAAGGTTACAGTTCCTGTTGTGTGATGTGAGCGCAGCACACAAAAGTGGCCAAGGGCATACCTCATTCAGGTACTCATTGGTTCCTGAAAGCAAAGTTCTTGTGGTGGGAATGTGCCTATAAAGGTATTACCGTTGCATTGCATCAGGCCCTGACCAATTTATGTGTAAATTATGCTTCCAGATTTTAGTTAAGTATGGTAAACCATCATCCCTCAACAGCTTGTACAAAAGTGGTCCTCAGAGGGTTTGAATACCTGTGTAACTAATTTTGGCCTTTTTGACCAACAAACCCCAGGCTGTAAGGTTTTCTACACCATCATTGTGAATAGAGGGGCACTACGAGGCTGTGTGAGGAACCCGCTACTTTATACCCTGATGGCGCACAACTGTGTATACAATTGATACCACAATCGTGGGCCTCTTTACAAACATGATGTAGGAATGAAGTAGAGTTTCGTGCCACCTGCTGCCAGGACAGAGATGTTATTAACCTTAGAAAGACTCAAGCCTTTCACACGTGTTTTTATATTAATGGCTCAGTGGTGGAGGCAGTGCCCAGTTTTAAACTTCTGGGTATTTACAAAAAGCTGTTATCGTACAAGTTAGAAAAGACACAACAGTCTATCCAATTTCTGAGGATACTACAAAAAGCTGGACTTCCACTCCCCATTCTTATCAGGTGTCCCATTGAGAGCATCCTGCCATGAAATTTGTCTCAGACATTTCCTTGAAGAATAAGGGGTCCACAGTCAGTCAGTCAGTCATTATCCAACCCGCTATATCCTAACACAGTGTCACGGGGGTCTGCTGGAGCCAATCCCAGCCAGCACAGGGTGCAAGGCAGGAAACAAACCCCGGGCAGGGCGCCAGCCCACCGCAGGGCACACACACACACCCACACACCAAGGACAATTTAGGATCGCCAATGCACCTAACCTGCATGTCTTTGGACTGTGCGAGGAAACCGGAGCGCCCGGAGGAAAACCAAGCAGAGACGGGGAGAACATGCAAACTCCACGCAGGGAGGACCCTGTAAGCAAACCCAGGTCTCCTTACTGTGAGGCAGCAGCGCTACCACTGCACCACCATGCCACCCAAGTGGTCCACATATCAACAAAATTTGTCCATGTTGTTTCATGAGGACAGACAGACAGACATGGCTACCGCAATAGGTGCTTTGTGAATTATATGTGTGAACGTGCCTAAAAAAAGGAGATATTGTTACTGGATCATTTTTGGCTAGAGTGAAGCCAGGCATGATGGGAGCAGCTCTTATGGAGTCTGTTGACTGTGGGCAAAAAAAAGAAGAAATCAGCTCCACTTAACACACAATGTGTTAAAAATGAGCCAGTGACCAAAGAGGCTCCTGTCATGGGCAAGATAGGCAGCAGCTACTTTAAAAGATCTTTTAGTTAGCCATCATTGTTTCTTCTGTTACTGCCTCCAGTAATGCACCTCTCCTTCCTGATCAGTTCATTCAGATATCTTCCCTCAGCAGACCCCAATGACATAGAGGGCACTTTGCTAAAATAATGGTCATAAATTTTACTATGTCGGGAGAGGGTGAGTTGGAAGGCCTAATGACATTTATTGCTTGAGGGTTGTCCAGAGTCTCTAGAATCACCGATGTGGAGGATTCACCCTTCAGGGTGTCAACTGGAGTTTGATCTTTACCCAAAGAGGAGCACATGGTTTGTTAGATGATGGAATATGATGGCCGAGAAAGATTTTTTTATATATATTGTTTGCTCTGAGAGATGAGGGGCAGCACGGTGATGACCTCAAAGCCTTAGGAGTTCCAGTCGTGCAGCTTTCTGTTTTGGAGTTTATGCGTTGTACATGATGGATTTTCTTCACTAGATACTCCAGTTTTATTCCACATCTGTAAGGCATTCAGGTGAGGACAGCTAGTGACTCTAAATTTCTGAGTTAGTGTGTCCTGCAAAGCACTGGCACAAATGGTGCCCAGTGTTGCAGTGATGACCCAGCCCAGACCATTATTAGTGTAAATGGCAGGCAGTGTGGCGTAGTGGTTAAGGCTTTGGTTCAAATCCAGCTACTGACACTATATGACCCTGAGTAAGTCACTTCACCTGTCTGTGCTCTTACTGGAAAACCAAAAGAAATGCACTCGGCTGTTGTAAACCAACTTGGATAAAGGTGCCAGTCAAATAAGAAATAATGATAATAAAGTGGATGAATGGAGAAGTAGTGGCTGGCACATTACAGGGGGCCGTGCTTCTCTGCCTATGGCATCTTCATGATTTACAGTATACAGCAAAACCCTTCAAAAATGAAAAGAATCCATGTTGGCAATGTCAATAATGACACCGTAAATAAAGAAATAGACAAAAAGACGGTGAGTTAAATAAAATATCTTTAAACTGCATAATAACATTTATGCACAAATAAAAAAAAACAGAAAAGCATGTCCACTGTGGAGACGGCCTGGCCTTCCACTCCTTGGGGTTTTTCGTAATAAATAAGTGCAATAAATACAAACGTGATGTGCCCAAGAAACTGGCACCGACCTCTGTACTTCTCCAGATGTGGCATTGCAGGGTAGCTGCCTGGTACTTGGTCATGACATCCCTGCTCCACTGAGTCCCCTCCGGGATCCAGAGAAGGCCAGTCACGTTGATCCCACTGGTCGAAACTGCCCTTCGCAAGTTGACGGCACACTCACGTCAGCTTCAGGGTGAGGTCGGTGTCCTTTAGGCTATTCTCCTGCACTGGTTTGCCCCCATTTTCTTCTTGTGATAAGCGGCAGTAGTAATCATCCTGCTGTGCTGGCTCTTTGATGAGGGGATCAGGCCTGATGGCTAAAAAGAGATGAGAAGTTGTGGTTATCTGTTTGAGTTATAAGTGAATATGCCCCTGTGCCAGGTAGGTGCCACCTGGCTAATGCTTATGTCTCTCTTGGACTCCGGAGATGATGTGGGCTCTGGTGTGGATGTTAGGGGGAGACCTTCTCAGCTACACTATAACAAGACTATTTTTCATTTTCCCAAATACCTTTTTAGAGGTTCCTTCCTTTTCAATGCAAACAATAAAGCAAAGTTCCACCATTACAGCATTTCTTCTCAGACTGACTTGGTTGGCTGAGGCAGAGGGGCATCTTTTCAAGCTGGGTCTGGGGATACTTCTAGTACAATGATATCACATCCAGAGGGCACTTCCAGGTCAAGTGGAACCTCCACGTGACAGGAGAGCCTCTTCGCCCTGGCAGCTAGCTACAAATCCCACGCAGCCCTACCACCATGCCAGAGAGGTGCTGCCACCCACCATACTGGGGAACATATGGGCTTGAGAAGACAGTCTCCCGCTGGCCATCCATTATGACGGCTTCCCAGCCAGGAAAGGGAGCTCTATCCATCCCAGCCAAGATATCATTCCTTCCATGCCCTCCATTACCTCTTTGAGGGCTGAATATTTTTTCCAGTTTTCAGAAAAGCTCACAAAGCAATGGTTTCACACATAAAACAATATAAAATGTTTTTTGCTGCATGCCGTGGCTGCTGTCAGCGCCCATTAGGCGGGGGCAGCTCAATGACCAGCAGGAATATGCAGTGGGCCGGCTTGCCTGGCTGTTTTCATGCAGCAGTAGCAGTGTGACACAATATGGTTTGTACCTCTTGTGATTGTAAGAGGCGGCGCTCACAGGTGAACGCTGGCATAGGTGCATTAGCTACACGGAGGTGTTCAGCACCACGATCAACTGACGCTGGCTACTCACTTTCGTTTTCGATCTCCAGATCACCTACATCAAAATCCGAAAACTCAGAGTCTGACACAAAACGCCATCCACAGAGTATTTAGCTTTGTGCATTCGCTTTGGTCTTCGCCAGATGTCGATACCATTTGAGGGGTTGTTTGCTGTTTTCGCTATTCATGCATGTGCAGGAAACCTCGGTCAAATGAAAGAAGCTAACTTTAAAGAGAGTTAGACTGAAACAGGATGGCGAGTTTTGTCACCGTTTACAGCAGATTATCGTCCTCTACCCCTGAATTTCGACAAAAGTCGACATCCACCCTGAAGGAGTTACTCCAGAAGGAAGCTAACCTAGGCATCTGTCTTCCCAGAATGCACTTCTCTCTTTCACAGGACATAGGCAGCCAGGGGTCAGACATATGAGCTACTGAGTGTTTTATGGGGACCTACTTAATGATGCACCAGGTGGACCAGAAAATGTCTTACACCCCATATTCATATACCTTCCTTCTATTCCCCGTCTCAGGACAGAGGAAGGCCCACTCGGAGATGGCTGATGTCTCTCTTGCCCTCTTCATTCTGATCAGAGCAGCACAGGCGGACACAACTCCAGCAGAGCACCACTATTTCATTATTCTTACAACAATTTCCTTCCTTTCCTGACAGGGACCCCAAATCTTTTTCTTTTCATTTGCCTGTCAAGTTTATAACACCACCAAATAACTCACTGGCTGACCAGAGCGAGACACCATAAGATGCAGGATGGCTGCTGCTGAGTCTCTCTCTAAAATGATTTTGGATTTTGAATTTCTTGGAAGACGCTATATACATACAGTGGACTTAAGATGACTTCAGACCCCATCACTTTCTGCACCCTTGATTTCGCTGTAGCTTTAATTTTAAATGGATAAGTTTGCCATTTTTGGCCACTTATCTACAACCAATAACTCATAATGACTAAATATTTTCAGAAAGGTTTGCAAATGTATTAAAATTTTTACAATTGAAACCTCTCATTCGTGCCAGTATTTGGACTGTTTGTGTGAAACTCCAAATTGTGCTCTGGCGCCTCCTGTTCACTGAGCTTTGAGATGTTTTGAGAACTTGATTGGAGTCTACCTGTGGTACATTGAAATGACTGGACATCATTTAGAAAGGCACACACTTGTGTATTAAAAGTCCCACAATTCACGCTGCATGTCAGGACAAAAGCCCAGCCATGAAGTCCAAGGAACTTCACGATCAACTTGAGGTGAGGTGTAGATCAGGGCAAGGAGATCAAACCATTTCTAAAGCTCTGCAACTTTCCAGGAGCACAGCAGCCTCAATCATTGTGAAAAAGAAGGAGCTTGGAACCACCAGGACTCTTCCTAGAGTTGGCCGTCCAGCCAAACTGAGCAACTGGGCAAGAAGAGATGTGGCCAGCTACCCAGTTCTAACCAATCTGATGAGATGGGATAACCTGTCAGAGGAACAACCTTCTCAGCAGCACGTCATCAATTAGAAGTCTATGGTGAAATAGCCAAATCAAAGCCACTCCAGAGTTAAAGGTGTTTGAAGAACTCTGAGAGAAAGAGGAAAAAGATTCTTTGGTCTGATGAGATAAAAACTGAACACCTTCAGCAGAAAACACTTAAAGCAGGACTGCACTCACTGAAGAACAATGCACCACGGCGGAAGGGGATATCACCCTGCGTCAGCGTCTGTGTGCCATACTGAAGCACTAAAGAATGTAACAATGTAGACCAGCTGGCATACCAAGCTTATGGAGGGCCTGCAAAGCGCTATATCTGGGGAAGACCAAATATCGATAATCTCTTGACTAATGCCATCTATATGGTGAAGCATAAATGGGGCTGGCATCATGCTATGGAGTATTTCTCAACAGCTGGGACCTTGAGACTGGTAAGAATTGAAAGAAGGATGAATGTGGCCAATACAGAGAGGTCCTTGAAGAAAACCTGCTCCAGAGTGCCCATGACCTGAGACCTGGGCACCAGTTTACCTTTCAGCCTGACAATAATCCAACATATACAGTCAATACAACACTGGAGTGGGGTGTCCTTGAGTGGCCCAACCAAAGTCCAGAATTAAGCCCTATAAAGCATCATTGGAAAGACCTGAAGATGGTCGCTTATCATCCCATCTAATAGAGCTTGAGAGGATCTGCCAAGAAAAATGAGTTAAATTGGCCAAATCCAGGTGTGCAAACCTTAGAGAAATGTATCCAATTTGACTCAGAGCTAGACATTGCTGCCATAGGGGCTTCTACAAAATGCTAAATTAAGGGTCTGAATACTTGCCTTATATGAATGAGAGATTTTAGGCTTTGCAAACCTTTCTGTAAACATGATTTTACTTTGTCATTACGGGTTACTGAGCGTAGATTAATGGGCCCAAATGGCAAAATGTACTGCACCCATTTAAAATTAAATCTGCAACACAATAACATGTGCAGAAAGTGAAGAGGTCTGAACACTTTCTGAATCCACTATACGTATATAGCGTCTTTCAAAGGATTCAAAACTAAAAATGACTTTGCAGAAAGAAGTAAGAGTTGCTGTTTACATGAACCTGAATAACCCGGTTATTCATGGAAACCTGGTTTCTAAAATGTCATGCAGACCGTATTCCAGTGAAAGAATCCAAGATTATTGGTCTCTGAGCACTAGGTTATCAGACATTGATTCCTCTGCGAGTAACCTGCTTATGCAAACCCTTAACTGGATTACAGTTTTATAGCCTGCTTACTGTATGTCCGCTGCAGTCTTTGCCTGCTCGGCTTTGTGTCGCTTTCAGCGGCCACATGTAGAAGTGTCCACAAAGGTAAATTTCTTGAGGCAAATGCTCAGGTGATCAGATTATTTTTTGAAAGTGATGGGGTCTGAATACTTTCTGACTCCACTGTAAATTAAACATGTAATCGATCAAAGGATGGCACAATAGTGAAGGCTGCAGCATCACACATCTACAAAATATGATTCTGTTCCTGGGCAGGTCACTCTGAGCATAACAGGCTACTGTCCCACCCCTGACAGCAAAGGTCTTCTGTTTCCCCACAGGTCCTGAATGTCCTGACCTTTACCCCAGCACTACTCTACAAAATGCCAACAATGAATCACTCAGTGGCCAGACCCTCAGTTGGGAAATTTCTACCCGTCTGTCACAAGACGGTGCGTTTACTCCTCGCTGAATCTCACATCAAGGCACACGTCTCTTCTTCAGGGGCTGAGGGGGCTGCAGCAGCTCCGATAAGCGCTGTGCTCATCTCCACCCACTTCTGTAAAGCCCAGTGAGGACGTAAATTTGCTGGATCTCCCTTCAGGAAGGCGTTAAGACAGCTGGAGTGCCCCCCGATGTGTGCCTTCTAGCCAGTCAGGTCTGTTAAGAGTTCAGTCCGTGATGGTCCCTGAACCATATGCTGTGTGTCTCTGCTACTCTGGTGTGAACAACTTGCCTCATTGAAAATATAAAACATGAGGAAGCTGGCAATGGTTTTGGGGTATTAACCACTGGAATGAACTTGGGGAGATTTTCAGGGTAGAGAAAGGGATGGACAGGTTGATGGACTCCGTTAGAATGGCTGACTCCAGATTCTGGCCTGCATGGTCTTCTCTCGGCCCGCACTTTTAGTCACTGACCTGAAGTCTGAATCTGACTGGGGACCCCAATGGGCCAGGGGTTTTGAGGAAGTCTTCTCTGCAAACCTCTCTTTGTCAAGCTACCTAAGATGCAGTCCTCTGCGGACCTTCTCCTCTCATTGACTTATTTTGTTTCTCTGGTTTCGCTTCTGTGGTTACCTTTTTGGAATCCATTAGCCACTGAAGGTTTTTTTCAAGCAGAGATGTGTAGAAAGCAAACATCCCGATAGCAATCTGCAGTTTCCTAGAAGCCACACCAAGTAACAACTGCGGTATTTCCTGTCAAGGGCAGATCTCCAGCTCAACTGTGTTTCTGTCAGCGTGCCTACACACCACTCGATGACTTCAAGCCCCTGTGGAAACCTAATGCCACACACACACTTTGGTATACAGCACCTTGGAGAGTGATCTCTGCATCGGATTGATCTTCATTTTCTGTTGATTTGGTCATCACAACGACTCCCCCCGTGCAATCATACCTGCCAGACTGTAACTTTATACCAAACAGGGCCTATAAAAAGTGTTCACCCCCTTGGACATTTGCAAATTTTCTTGTTATACAACATTGAAACACGGGGGATTATTTTGTTTTTTTTTTACTGTTGTGGTGGATGGCCGGCTTCATATTCCGGCCCTCACCCCCAGGCCGCCAGGAGGAGCTCTCCCGACAGCATGGACGGGCCCCGAATTCCAGCAGGGCCTCATGGACTATGTAGTTTTTATGCACAGCCCTGCTGGATACCTTGGGGACCACTGGGAGTCGCTGTCGGGAGGCCCGTGGACTCATATATGCCCTATAACCCGGAAGTGTGTCATAACCCCGGGACAGGAAGAAACGACGTGCTTCCGGGGTAAAGATAAGGACTATTTACCCTGACCCGGAAGGTATAAGGACTTGTGGACTATTGGGCAGGAACACCTCCGGGTTAGGGAGTATAAAGGACTGTGGGAGCTCCCAGACGGCGAGCTGAGCTGGGAGGAAGGGTGGCTAAGTGTCTGGGAGAGGAGGATTGAGTGTATTATTAGAGTATCGTTATTTATGAGTAGTGTGGAGTGGAGGGTGCTTAGTACACATATTTATAATAAAAAGAATAATAGTTGTACTTTTACCTGGTGTCTGGCATGGTGCCTGAGGGTGAAAGAGGTGGATCAGAACCTCTACTGCGTCACTGTGATCAACAGAAAAATTCTCTTTGATGTCAAAGTGGAAACAGATCTCTGCAAAGTAGTCTAAAAAAGTCTACTCTCTATACGTATATAAAATCCTAAGCCTAAAAGTGCAACGATTTTATGTGACTTTTTATGTCACGTTTTAAATCTGGCTTATTGTAAAACCTACATATATATGTTTGGTATCATTCTTTTCAGAATTTATCGAACTTTAATGTGATGTCGTTAGATTTTCAGATTCTTATTCCGTTTTTAAATTATAAACTAAAAAATATCAAGAACTCACATCCTGCGAGACAAGAATTTGTGCCAACAGATTTAACCACACCAGGGGTCAGAAATAAAATACAAAGAGTAGATGACAAAGACAGCTGCTGTACAGGCTTTTAAATGTTTGATCTGCATCTTGCATGGCAGCAGCAGCAAGCCAACAGCTGGTCGAGCAAACAGGAGGTAAAAAAAACCTGTATTTGTTTCCCATTGTGTTACCGTTTAAGAGGGGGTTTCGGAGGAGCGACCGTGTCTCCTTGGGGTGCGTTCAGCCCCCCTCTTCACAACGCAAGTGGCAGAGACACGAAGTGGCTGGACATAGCGTAGGCTATGAGGGAAGCGAGCAAGCGGTTAAGCCCCCTAGTTACAAATATAAAACACAAAATAATTGATTACATAAGTATTGACCCCCTTTAATATGACACCCCTAAATCCTCACTGGTGCAGCCAACTTGGCTTTAGAAGTTACAGAATGAGTTCAATGGAGGTCACCTGTCTGGGATTTCAGTTGACTGTCGTATAAATGCACCTCATCTTGAAGGTTCGACTTGTGGGGAATCAGTATGGTGGGCTAAACGACACAATGAATACCAAAGAACATGCCAAGTAACTCCATGAAAACAGGACTGAAAAGTCAGAGGATGGAGACAAGGTGCTGACTATACCCTTGGAGTGCAGTTATATCAGACATGAAGAAATGGAAAGAGTAGGGCAGGGCAGTAAACCTGACTGGAGCAGGCCCTCCACAAAAACCAAGTAATCATTCAAGAAGAAGATGAGTGAGAGAAGCCCACCAAGAGATCACTGAGAATTCTGAAGAAGTTATGAACTACAATGGAGATTGGAGAGACTGATGCCTGGGTGCTTCAGCAGTTACAGCTTTATATGACAGTGGGTGATAGGAAGCCACTGCTAAGGCACATGGGAGACTCTGAAGTCAGCTGGAAGATGGTTCTATGGTCTGATGAGACCAAAACTGTTACGCTGTACATTACTAAAAACCTACCATTCCCATAGTGCAACATGATGGTGGCAGCATCAGGCTGTGGAGGTGTGAACTGACCTACACAATGAAGAACAAAGAACAACTCCATGAAAAGGGGATTGAAGAGGACAAGTCAGAGGATGGAGACAAGAAAATATCCAAATCACTGAATATCTTTGGAGTCCAGTTAAATCAGTGGTTAAGAAAAGGAAATAATATGGCAGAGCTGGAAATCTGTTAGACCAGGCCATCCACAAAAACTGAGTAACCATGCAAGTAGATGGTGAATGAGTGAGGCCAGGTCATGACCGGTGGGTTAGTCACCTCCCTGCTGGATAGTCAGAAGGTCACAACTGTTAGGTTTGCCACCCTGGTGGACAATCAGAAGGTCATGACTGGTGGGCTAGCTACCCTGCTGAACAGTCAGAAGTTCACAAAAGGTGAGCTAAATTCTGGATAGTCAAAAGGTCATGACAGGTGGGTTAGCCACCCTGCTGGACAGTCAGAAGGTCATGACCAGTGGGTTAGCCACCCTACTGGACAATCAGAGGTTCATGAAGGGTGGCTTAAACACCTTGCTGAATAGTCAGAAGGTCACGACCGTTGGGCTAGTCATCCTGCTGGATAGTCACAAGGTCACAACTGGTAGGTTAGCCACCCTGATGGACAATCAGAAGGTCATGACTGGTGGGCTAGCTACCCTGCTGAACAGTCAGAATTTCATGAAAGGTAGGCTAGACACTTTGCCGGATAGTCAGAAGGTCACAACAGGTGGGTTAGCCATCCTGCTGGATGGTCAGAGGTCTAGAAAAGATGGGTTAACCACCCTGCTGGATAGTCAGAAGATGATGACGGGTGGGCTAATCACCCTGCTGGATATTCAGAAATTCATGAAAGGTGGGCTAGACACTCTGCTGGATAGTCAGAAGGTCATGACCGGTGAGCAGCAGGTTTTGTGGTTTGCCTTTTGCCTATTTGTACTTTGAGTCGTCTTTTTTTATCTTCCCTCTATTAAATTCATTTTTGCTTTTCACAGATGAGAGCAGGTTCACTCTGAGCACACGTGACAGGCGTGAAAGGGTCAGGAGAAGCCCTGGAGAACATTATGCTGCCTGTAACATCGTTCAGCATGACCAGTTCGGTGGGGCGTCAGTGATGGTCTAGGGAGGCATATCCATGGAGGGACGCATAGACCTCTACAGGCTAAACAATGGCACCTTGACTGCCATTAGGTATCGGGATGAAATCCTTGGACCCATTGTCAGACCCTATGCTGGTGCAGTGGCTCCTGGGTTCCTCCTGGTGCACGACAATGCCTGGTCTCATGTGGCGAGAGTGTGCAGGCAGTTCCTGGAGGATGAAGGAGTTGATACCACTGACTGGCCCCCACGCTCACTCGCCTGACCTCAATCCAATAGAACACCTCTGGGTGGGACATTATGTTTTGGTCCATCCAACGCTGCCAGGTTGCACCTCAGACTATCCAGGAGCTCAGTGATGTCCTGGTCCAGATCTAAGAGGAGATCTCCCAGGACACCATCCATCGTCTCATTAGGATGTTGTCAGGCAGGCATACAAGCATGTGGGGGCCACACCAACTACTGAGTACGATTTGGAGTTGCTGCAATGACCCTTTGGCCAAATGGACTAGCCTGCCTGCCTGCCGCATCATTTTTTCCTTTTGATTTTCAGGGAGTCTTTGAATTCAGCCCTCTGTAGGTTGGTCATTTTCATTTCCATCAAACGATGTGCCATCTTTTTGTTCCTAACACATTACCCAGACCATATCAGTATAGAAATCTAGCAGGATTTTTTTCCCCATTGAGATCTGATGTGTTTTCAAAGTGTTCCTTTAATTTTTTTGAGCGGTTTTATATGAGTGCGTGCATGTGTGTGTGTGTGTGCGTGTGTGTAAGTGAGCCCTGACAAACCATGCCCTTTCTGTCTCTTGACTTGCCCCCAGTGTCATGACACCCAATTACTGTGAAGTAAGCAGCTTTGAGAATGTCATGTTATGGATGTAAGACTTTCGCACATTTTATTTAGACATTAGGAAACACAAAATGGAGAAGATGGATGGATGCTCCGTGCTCAATTGCTTGCTTTGAGCTAAACACTTACCAGGCTTAAAATGAATGGTTTGCTTCTTGTACATGATCCTCCATAGCAGAATGTTGGCAATCAAAATCACTAATGTGATGGTGAAGAGCAAGGAAGCCACCAGCAGAGGTACCTTGGAGTGGCAGGAATCTGGAAGAAGAATCCACATGCAGTTAGTCATTGAGTTTGGTGAAATGAAGGCAGGCAATGACTCAGTAACACTTTAGTTTAGGTACTGCAAAAACACATTGATTACTCATTTACTCTTAAGGAGCAGGATCGTAACTAACTCTTGTAAAGCATCAGTAGTCATGATATTCACCTCTGTGCTGTGAGGAGTATTGACATGCAGCTAAAACGAAGTGTTAATATGAAGGATACACAGGTCATTCGACAGGAATAAAAAATCAATGAAGAGCTCTCCTTAATATCTTTTTGGATTCTCCTCGACAACAATGAGATCAGAAAGAAATAAAATGGAGACGTCGTCTTTTGTCTCCTGCTTCCCAGATTTTTCTCCTCAGGAAAAAATATTCCACAAGGGTCTCCTGTTGAGTTTCAGCGGAGATCTCAGCAAAGTCACACAATGGGCTCAGATCATCCAAGTAGTGTCTTGACAATTTTTTTGCCATTTGAATGTACTTGCATTGTGTGTTCTTCTATATCTGGTGAAATGTATGGACAGAGCAATAAAATACTTTACGAGGATTACAAAACTTGTAGATGCCACACGGGCTGGACTGGCATTGCAGCCAGAAGAGGGGATGGTTCTTATCTGTACGGGAGGCTCCTAGAAGGCAGGAAGGCATCCCAACCAGGGAAGAGAGAGACGAACCAGACCCAGAAGGGATGGCCAGAATAAACGGACGTACAGCCCATCAGAAATACACGTAGAAGAGGTCACAGGGGACTTGCTGTTTCCCCCAGATGATAGATGGCAGCAGCCCTCCATGAAGGCGTCCATTTGGGAACCAGCAAGGAATGCTGGGAGATGTAGTCCGGCAATACAGCCCTGCTGGGGACCATGGGTGCCGCAAGGGGGCGCTGTAGGGAGATGTGCTCTCCAATTTATGGGGATCCAGAAGTACTTCCATCTGGCAATAGCCCTGGCACCAGAAGTACTCCGTAATAATATTGGCCGCACTCCCTTATCCAGGTGAGTCGGAAATGGGAGGACGCAGGGCAACACTCAACTGGAGGAGGGCAGTGCGGTGGTAAGAAGGAGAGAGGTATTGTGAGGAGAGACCACCTATATATTGTGTGCTTGTGACACTTTGTGGAAGTGAATTGAATAAACCTTCCATTATTTGAACCCAGGACTCTTTGTGTGTTTGTGTTTGGGTGTTTGGGGCTCTCTGAGGCCCTGGTTTCTTTCACAAACTGTAGTCCTTGATTCAGAACAATGCTGTTACTTGCCCTCATTTATAATGTTGTGCTCCAGTTAGGTCGTACTGATTCAAGAAGACAGGGAAGGCAGTGTGTCATAGTGGTTAAGGCTTTGGATTTCAGATCCTGAGGTAGCAGGTGCAAATCCCACTACTGACACCACCGAGTGACTTCATCTGCCTCTGCTCCATTTGGAAAAAACAAAGGAAAGGTAACCAATCAGATCTTGTAAGATACCATGGGTAAGGGCATCAGTCCAATCATAAGTAAGAAAAATGTGAAGGCTTGAAAGGGATCATACAAGATGAGCCAGGCTTGTCAAACCAAATTCTCAATTTGGACTCCTTTTTGTTGTCTAAAGCTGTTTCTCCTAAGGAATTTTACGAGAAACATCTGTGACAAAGTTGATTCTTACACGAAACATAAATGACAATCTCTGTGAAGTGTTGTGAGCCATCAAAGATCAACCTTTGAACTGTAAAATTTTCTGGTGGGGTGTTACTCAGAGCATTGTGAAAATCATAAGAGCAAGACATTAAAAAAACACTTTCTCAAAATGACTGAAAAATAAAAATCAGACTTCAAATTTGTAAAAAAATGCAAAACAAGGTTAAACAGATATACAGTTAGGTCCATAAATATTTGGACAGAGACGTTTTTCTAATTTTGGTTCTGTACGTTACCACAATGAATTTTAAATGAAACAACTCAGATGCAGTTGAAGTGCAGACTTTCAGCTTTAATTCAGTGGGTTGAACAAAAAGATTGCATAAAAATGTGAGGCAGCTAAAGCATTTTTAACACAATCCCTTCATTTCAGGGGCTCAAAAGTAATTGGACAATTGACTCAAAGGCTATTTCATGGACAGGTGTGGGCAAGTCCATCGTTATCAATTAAGCAGATAAAAGGCCTGGAGTCGATTTGAGGTGTGGTGCTTGCATGTGGAAGATTTTGCTGTGAACAGACAACATGCGGTCAAAGGAGCTCTCCATGCAGGTGAAAGAAGCCATCCTTAAGCTGCGAAAACAGAAAAAAACCCATGCGAGAAATTGCTACAATATTACGAGTGGCAAAATCTACAGTTTGGTACATCCTGAGAAAGAAAGCAAGCACTGGTGAACTCAGCAACGCAAAAAGACCTGGGCGTCCACGGAAGACAAGGGTGGTGGATGATCGCAGAATCATTTCCATGGTGAAGAGAAACTCCTTCACAACAGCCAACCAAGTGAACAACACTCTCCAGGGGGAAGGCGTATCGATATCCAAGTCTACCATAAAGAGAAGACGGCATGAAAGTAAATACAGAGGGTGCACTGCAAGGTGCAAGCCACTCATAAGCCTCAAGAATAGAAAGGCTAGATTGGACTTTGCTAAAGAACATCTAAAAAAGCCAACACAGTTCTGGAAAAAACATTCTCTGGACAGATGAAACCAAGATCAACCTCTACCAGAATGATGGCACGAAAAAAGTATGGAGATGGAGAAGGCGTGGAACAGCTCATTATACAAAGCATACCACATCATCTGTAAAACACGGTGGAGTCAGGCAGTGTGATGGCTTGGGCATTCATGTCTGCCAGTGGCACTGGGACACTAGTGTTTATTGATGATGTGACACAGGACAGAAGCAGCCGAATGAATTCTGAGGTGTTCAGAGACATACTGTCTGCTCAAATCCAGCTAAATGCAGTCAAATTGATTGAGCGGCGTTTCATGATACAGATGGACAATGACCCAAAACATACAGCCAAAGCAACCCTGGAGTTTATTAAAGCAAAGAAGTGGAAAATTCTTGAATGGCCAAGTCAGTCACCTGATCGTAACCCAACTGAGCATGCATTTCACTTGTTGAAGACTAAACTTCGGACAGAAAGGCCCACAAACAAACAGCAACTGAAAGTAAAGCCGCTGCAGTAAAGGCCTGGCAGAGCATTAAAAAGGAGGAAACCCAGCATCTGGTGATGTCCAGGAGTTCAGGACTTCAGGCTGGCATTGCCAGCAAAGGGTTTTCAGCCAAGTATTAGAAATGAACATTTTATTTCCAGTTATTTAATTTGTCTAATTACTTTTGAGCCCCTGAAATGAAGGGTTTGTGTTAAAAAAATGCTTTAGTTGCCTCACATTTTTATGTAATCGTTTTGTTCACCCACTGAATTAAAGCTGAAAGTCTGCACTTCAACTGCATCTGAGTTGTTTCATTTAAAATTCATTGTGGTAATGTACAGAACCAAAATGAGAAAAAAGTTGTCTGTGTCCAAATATTTATGGACCTAACTGTATAAAATGCATTCTCATGCTTGCCATCAAATCATCCAATGAATGAATGAATGCAGGATCCCACATAGCAGACTGTCAGGTGCCACCAATCACAATTCAGAAATGTATTTGCTTTTGTCACGCCACACACACACACACACACTACTGTTACTGCAGACCAATAAGAAGATGAGGGGGGCGGGTCTTAGTGCTTTATGCTGTGCCTGTAAGGCAGTTAATATTCTGTTGAATCTCACAAACACTTTAGTAATGACTTTAGCAACAGGGCATAGCGCTTATTAAAGTTCAGGTGGTCACAGCAACTCCTGGAGACAAGGCAGGGGACAGCATTGGACAGGGAGCCAGATCAAGGCAGGACTCCATAACTCTCCTACTCAGACTTTAAAATCAGCTGCTAATCTTTGGGAATGTGGGAGAAAAACTGGAGTTTCTGTATTGAAAACCCACATAGACACAGGGAGGCTGTAGAAGCTCCATACAGATATTAACCAATGTCGGGCGTTTGGGGGTCATCTTCAGGACACTCTTCAGAATAATTAGAATGGTGAACGGGGAAACATGGTCAGTGAGTCTATCTGCCTTTTCTACATGTGGAGCGGACCCAGAGTCACTCTTGGTGATGATATCCTCAGGCCTTCTTCTGCTAAGAATCCTGGTGCCATTTTGGAGTCCTCCCTTTCTTATTCCACCCACATAGATCACATTAAGAAACTTCCTGACTTTCACCTCTGCCACATACCCCATGTTAGCTCATTCCTCCTGAGAAGCTTGGCCATGCTTTTATTACCTCCTGCATTGACTTCTGTAACTCGCTACTGGCAGATGCCCCTTACTAATCTTTTATCACAGCTCCAGTTGGTTCAGAGCTCTGCTGTAAGAGTCTTTACAGTGAACGTCAACACCCAGCCAGCTCCGCCATCACTTAACTTCCTGTGTCTTATAGGATGGAATCCATCCATCCATTATCCAACCCGCTATATCCTAACTACAGGGTCACGGGGGGTCTGCTGGAGCCAATCCCAGTCAACACAGGGCGCAAGGCAGGAAACAAACCCTGGGCAGGACGCCAGCCCACCGCAGTATAGGATGGAATACAAAACTCTATTACTAATCCAAAAAGCTTTAAATGGCCTGGCACCAGGATACACCAGTAACCTCCTCCATCTCTACGGTCCTGTCCACCCACTTAGATCCACCAAATCTGGCAATCTTGTAACTGCTACAATTCACCGCGTTTATAATGATGGGTTAAATACGGATTGCATGTCGACCCCAAACTGCCTTGAGACCCCTTCCTGAAAGCCATAGAACGATGGCACCTTTGGCAATGCTTTGTCATCCTTCCTCCTGTTTCATGCTTAGGGACAAATTAAAAGTCCATCATTGTTTTCAGTTGCTGCAATTCTCCATAAGCTGGGGCTGCAGACTGACAGAAGTACTACTGTGGGGGGCACAAAGGGGCAGACAAGGGTGTTGGATAAAAGAGAACAATGCGGTTGGATTCGCCAATAACCCCCTTCATCCTTCAAACCACAGACTGAATCAGAACTTCACACAAGTCTGGTGTCTCCCCACTGGACCCTCACCTTCTTCACACCCATCCTATCTATTTAGCAACTCAGTTGTGACGAATATAAAACCCCACCTCCAGTCCTAATGCGTGAAACACCCCCACCCAATTGTGGTGTACCTGCTATGTTAAACTAAACCCTCCATTTCTTAGTCCACTGCACATTTAATATCCTAAGGGATTCAAAGCCCACTCTCCCAATGTACACCTCTTGATATTAAAGCAGCCTGGTGACAATGTGATTCAGCTCAGGAGGATCTTCAAAGGTGGCCTGACAAGGAGTCTGTCCGATATGAGAAGACTAGGGGGTAGCAGGTGGGCGGCTCATCATCATCATCATCATCATCGACTTAATGAACTTACCCAAACAACACCCCACCCCACACAACTCAACTGACGTCTCCCACCACAGTCTGGTACTACACATTGAACAGACAGCCGTCAGCTTACCTTTGTGACATCCGCACTTTGTGTTGTGGGTTCGGTTGCCAGGGGTGACGGTGATAAGATCAAAGGCTTGACAGCTGTCACAAAAGAGAGAAAGAAGAAGAAGAGTCAAAGCGCATTTGTCTGTGGCTGAGAAGGTGCTGTCTCTAGTACTTCCCACTTGGTAAAGGAGTAGGGGGGACTTTAACACACCTTATCGCTACTGGCCCCGCAATGTCTGACCTCTGGTCAAAGGTCATGAAACTCCAGAGCATCCTCTTGTCCCGTAAGAAAAAGGTAAAGTCTCACAAGAAGGTGCTGGGGTTGAGATTCTTCTAGTAGGTTCACCTGAGTGAAAGCCCCTAAGGGGTGGGCAGTGCAATGTCTGGTCCTTGTGTGCCTGGGACTATACAGTATGTGTGGTCATCATGTGCCCAGGTCTCGACAATATGTGCTGCTTCAGTCTTTTGTTTAACCAACTTTATTCTGTATAGTTTCATTACATGCTGCAAGATGCTGTAAACATGAAATAGTTCATGCACTGTTAATACATATTGTAATGTCCTGGGGAAGTGTGAGAGATGGAGGAATGGAATCTGCCTCTTTACACTGACTGCTGTTGAGTGACCCTGAAAAGGAACTTTGGACTTCTTCAGCAGCCCAAATGGATTGAAAAAGACCTTTAAATTTTTCCAAGCCAATCCATCCCTATGTTTAGTCATACATGCCACCCTACTCCACCTCTCTCTCTGCCAAGAGGCAAGCCATATGCCACACTTTTCTCTGGTTCCTTGAGCGACCCAAGGGCAGGGTCCACATCTGAGGCTCGCTGGCAGCCACACATCAGGGCTGAAGGATTCTAGCAGTTACGAGACACGTCTGAAGCGCACAATAAGTACTTTGTTTGCACTGGTCACAGAGCTGCTTTCTATCGCTGGCTTCTCCAGGTATTCCAACTTCACCCTGGACAGGTCTCAGCGACCTGAGGAGGGTAGATAGATATGAAAGGCACTACATGATAGACAGATAGATAGATAGATAGATATGTGAGGCACTATATGATAGATAGATAGATAGATAGATAGATAGATAGATAGATAGATAGATA
>JANRMT010062815.1:42065814-42078717 GCA_026402145.1 Polypterus bichir lapradei | reverse complement strand
GAATAAGAAATCAGGAAGGGGGCAAATAGTTTTTCACACCACTGTAGTCTTGTCACTTCTCGGCTGGACTACTGCAATTCACTCCTCTTTGGTCTCCCTAATAAATCTCTCCATAAGCTTCAGTCAGTCCAGAATTCTGCAGCACGTATCATCACTGGAATCCCATCTTTTCACCATATTACTCCGGTCTTGCGGCAGCTTCATTGGCTCCCGATCAAGTTTCGTATTGATTTTAAGATTCTGCTACTAACTTTTAAGGCCATCCATAACCTTGCACCTCCATATCTGTCTGACCTTCTACATGTTGCCGTTCCATCCCGTAACCTTAGATCCTCTTCCTCCACCCATCTGACCATTCCTTCTGCCCGTCTAACCACCATGGGGAGCAGAGCTTTCAGCCGTTCTGCTCCCAAGCACTGGAACTCATTACCTGCGGATCTCCGAAATATCAAATCATATTCATCTTTCAAATGTAAACTTAAAACACATTTGTTTAAAATGGCTTTTTCTTCTTCCTCCCGATT
Source organism: Polypterus bichir lapradei (assembly GCA_026402145.1). NCBI lineage: Eukaryota > Metazoa > Chordata > Cladistia > Polypteriformes > Polypteridae > Polypterus > Polypterus bichir. Next base: position 42,078,193 of record JANRMT010062815.1, on the reverse strand, counting down.
ATAGTGATTTTGTTTGGTTTTAATTTTTAGATTTTCTGATGTTTTAAGTTGTTTATAATTGTGTCTTTTATTTATTTATTTATTTATTGTTTGTTCGGTGTCCTTGAGTTCTCTGAATGGCGCCTTGTATAAATAAAATGTATTATTATTTATTATTACTTCCTCAAATGTCACTCTGGACATGAAAGTCCTCCTCACCTAACCCTTTAAATTTTAAAAATCTCTTTGTCTTTGTAAAGATGCTCTCCTTAAATGTTATGTTAGCCTCTTCCCTAACTTCAGGCCACAAAGCTCCCCTGGGCTCCGGTCATATTTCCATTGTGACTTTACACGTCCGCATCTAATGTACATTATGGCTTCCCTTTCTACCTTGTGGTTTGCCACTCTGTCATTACACACAGGGGTTACCCAGCAATCTCAGCTACAGCCAGTGCGTTAGCGGTATGCGTACATAGCATTTGGGGCACGTTTGACGGTATATAAAGGCTTTTGGTCCTAGCGTTACATGTCTTGTTGATTTGGTGAAACATAAAATTTAAAATTTGAAATTGACAGATCGTCAAGTGTACCGTACTGCATAATATTGACCTTGACGGCTTAAAATTACAAACACAGAATTTCCGAAATTGAAGAATATCAACAGCAAGTTAATAACGAGCTTCACATTCCACAAAGAAGTTGTTCTATTGTCCGGCAAAGCAATCAGTGCTTAATTTGATTGGGTTTTAACGAAAATTACAAACTTTTTGTATCAATGCTTAACTTGATCGAAATTTTAACTAAAATGCCAAACCTTTTATATGTTTCAGTCAAATGCACTCTTCCTAATTCTACGGTTGCGTTTCGCAGTAAGGAGTTCATGTGTTTGCGTCCCGGGTCCCCCCTGCATGGAGTTTGCAAAGCACTTTGAGTAGTGAGAAAAGTGCGATATAACTGTAAAGAGTTATTAGTATTGCTTTGTTTCGAGTGTCAATGGCTGATCGTCGTCCTCATAACCGCCATGAATTAACGTATCTCGCAGGACTGAAGCGTGTGAGTGGAGGGCCAACAAATCGTATAAAGAGAAGTGCGGGGACAAGGCTCTCATTCGAGTGACAACTTGATTCATTTGTGATAAACCCGGCCACATGATGAAACTGGAGTACAACTAAGAGACTGTTTTTTGATGAGGTACTGATAGAATCCGTGAATCCGGATCACTGTAGACCACCCTAGCCGCAACTGGTCTGGACATTTGACAGGCACACGTCAGTTTCTCCTGTGTTAGTCTCCCCTCACTGGCTTATGGTCCATTATGGGGTTGATTTTAAAGGTGTCGTTGTTTGTTTTTATGTGCCTGAATGGGTTGGGACCTTCCTGTCTCTCCGAACTTTTACACCTTTACATTCCATCTCACCAACTTAGCTCGTTCTTAGTAGTGTCGGGGGCTCAACTAACACTTCGAGGTGAGTGTGCTTTTGCAACAGCCGCTCCTATTTGCTTATGGTCCGGCCTGCTGCAGCTTTAAATCCCAGATGAAAACACATCTTTTCTCTTTGGCTTTTAATTGGGATTGGTCTGTTTAATATTTTTACTGTATTTTACGTTTAATGTCTTTTGTTTAACTTTATCCTGGTTTAGAAATTTGTTCCTATATGCCTTATTTATTGTGAAGTGCAGCACGTTGGTCAATGTTGGTGGTGTTTAATAAATAAACTAAACTAAACTACTGTATATACTCGTGTATAAGTTGGGTCTTGAAACCCGAAAAATGGATCATAAAATCAGACCCCGACTTATACGCCCGTTCAAAAATGCGACACTTAATTTTATTTTTTTTTTTACATCTTCTTGCCTCCTCCAATCTCGCATCAGTTTCTGTGACACGTCGAATTTTGTTGAAGCAGCGCAGTCTCCAATTTCTTTCGCCACTTCAACGACTTTTAATTTAAAACCAGCTTCATATTTTCTTCAGATCGAACACTCCACCATAGATAAGGGATGCTCTTGCGATAAAGGTGTATGAGGGTGTGAGATACGAGAAACACAAAACAGTGCAAATGTTGCATCGGAATAGTTCGGGTATTACCGTGTGGTCACGTAGGCACAATACATAGAAAAAGAAAGGCAGTGTGCTCCATGGTTCCTCTCTCAGGTGGGCTAACGTTAGCATATCATAATCTCTTGGATCAATAGTGTGAGTTTTCCGCATTCGACTTATACGACCAACATTATAAAATACCAGAAATTATACAGTAAAATCAAGTCCCAACTTATTCACGAGTATACGGTAAGCAGCCGAGGTGAAGAGAAGACCTTGGGGTCAGAGCCATGCTGGTGCTGTTATTTTGTACCCTAGGCCAAGCTTATTAGTGCACCCCTTGTTTTACTAATAAGTTACTTTTTGTTTTAAATTGAAATTATAGAAAAAGGAAACAACAATTTAAATTGACACATTCATTGCACAAAAAAAGTACACATAGATTACATAACCAAAACGTAAATTTTCTTGCCTTCTGCTTCAATCCAGCATGAAAGCTAAGTCCTATTCAATGGAAACTCTTGTCAGGTCTACAAGTCGGTTTTGCGCCATTGTTGAGCGCAAGTAAGTTTGGATATGGAGACACAAAGCCCTTAAAACGCGAGAGTTAGCCACGACATCTGAAGTATTAAGCGGGTGTGTATATCTTTCTAACTCTGTCTCATTTGATTTTATTTTCTTATTTTGTAATTATCGGTTTATAAATAAATACAAGTTGTGGCAAACGACTGGGTACCCTTGCAATACCGGGACAACTCCAAACTAGAAAGACCGTGGGAGGGAGCGTATCCAGAGCATTACCTCCCCAGGAGCACTAGGTGGCAGCCCCCCTGGGTTGCAGCAGTGCCTCGAACTCCTGCAGGGCTCCATGAGAGTTGGAGTTTGGTGCAGCCCTGTTGGGCGCCACCAGGGGGTGCTGTAGCTGCTGCTGAGCCCTTAATTTCAGCACTTCTGCCACACCTGGAAGTGCTGCCAGAATTAGGGCAACGAGCACTTGGAGCACTTTCCGGATGCCTTATCAAAGGAGCCAGCAGCCACTACTCCAAGAGCCAGAGTCAGGTGGAGGTGGACAAAGCTGGCCGGAGGAAGAGTGGAGGCAAAGACAAAGAGAAAGGAGGAAGAAGAAGAAGTGAAGTGTGTTTTATGTTTGTGACTGTGCTGTGCACGTGGGAAACGGGGGAAAGCGTTTCCCATGGGAAAAAGCAGAGAATAACACACATGTCTGCTGAACTCGTATCCCGCGTCTGTCTGTGTCAGGGTTGGGGCAGCTGGTGGTCCACAAAATACAGACCACTTCAGAGCACAAACGATGGCTGTCTATCGAAAAATGGGACTCAAGGCCAACTGAGTGTTCAATGGCTAACCCATGTGGCTGAGTTTTTCCCTCCCTTTAAGATCTGCACCCTAGGTGAATGCCTTATTCGCCTTAATGGTGGTGCCAGCCCTGGGTGGGAGTGGACGTATTTCTGAACCTCCTGTTTGCGTTGCCCTTCCACTGACCTGTGGCTTCAAATTATTTCAACACTTCGTCACAATAAAAATGGAAGGAGAGGCTTTAACTTGGCCTGTCCACATGCACAAGTCCCTTTGAGTCCTATGGAAAACATTACATCCATCCATCCATCCATCCACCCATTATCCAACCCGCTATATCCTAACTACAGGATCACGGGGGTCTGTTGGAGTCAATCCCAGCCAACACAGGATACAAGGCAGGAAACAAACCCTGGGCAGGGCGCCAGCCCACCGCAAGGGAAACATTACAGTGACAACTAAAAACCAACTAAACTAAAACGTTGACCATTCAAAGTGTTGGCTTAGTAACAAGCTGGATAAACAAGCACACCATGCTTGAAGTCCCAGACCCTTCAACACGTTTTCCTTTAGAACAAAGGCAGTCCTGGTGGGCTGTAATGACTGCAGGTTTTTGTTCCAAAGCCAGTTTCTTAATGAGGAGTCCATTCTCGCCATTGAAGCACTTATTACTCAAACAACATTTTAAAGCTTCAATTCACTTGTCTCACCTGTTAGGATTTCCCACCCTTAATTGCTTATTTTAGTCCTAAACAGCTGAATTTGCGGTTTTTAATGCCTCCTTCTTAGCAATAAGATGCAAATGATGAAGGAACCAGCAGTTGTCTGTCTCGCTCGTTTTTATTTACACTTTTGCGTTTTTATCATTTGACTTAAATATTTGAAAGGAAACTGGAGGGAAGAAAGTGAAGCACATAGAATTACTCCTCTGCTTCATTTGGATGATATGACTTGACCTGACATGGCAGAATGAAAATCCTAACAAGCCATCACATTAAATAAGATCTCTTATTGGTAAGGATCAGTTTCTGACTAAGCCATCCAGTTGGAACAACAAACCGCAAGCCTTTGCAGACCCCTAATTTAGAACATCTTGTCAAACTCAAATTTAACGCACCTCAGAGCAACGGGGGACACACAAAAATCAGAATGAAAGGCTTCAATGGTTGGTAAACTCTATGAATACAGATGTGTAGCCAATGAACTGGCTCTGAGGTTGTGGATCCGTGGTGCCATCTGGAAGGCTGCGAGTTCAAACCCTGTTACTGGCAGAAGGGATACTACTCTGTTAGTCTTTGAGCAGGGCCCTTAACCTGAACATGTCTCAGGTACAATGGCTGATACTGTGCTTTGGCCTCCAAAGGTCTTGCAAGAAGACAATTTTGCCTCTGGGATTAGTAAAGTATGAGGGGTCTTCAATAATTTATCTACCTCTGTAGGAAAGAAAACAGTTTACAAAAAATGTTTGTTTTAATTTTTCAATCTAGTCCCCTGATAGCTCATCCACTTTTCCTACAATTACTTTAACCCCTTTTGTGGTGGCTGGCCGGGACGCCCCTTTAATTGAAGGACTGAGGTATAGGGCATATTCAGGGCAATACATCCCCCGGAACACAAGAGGGCAAACCGCCCCTGGTTCACTGATTTGGAGCTTAGAAACTCAACCCTGCTGAGGCCCATGCCCCCCACCAGGGGGCACCTGGACAGTTTCTAAGCCACTCCCAGAAGTACTGCCGGAAGAGGATCTGGGAGCACCTGTAGCACTTCTGGGTGCCCTATAAAGGGAGCCAGAGTTGGGAGGAGGAAGATGAAGCTTGCTGGGAGAGAAGTAGAGGCGGCAGACCGGACCGAGAGATGGAGAGAAGAAAGTGTCTAAAGAAGTGTGTATTATTGTAAGGTGCTAATTGGGCGCTGTGCCGTGGGGAGAAAGAAACGTCCCCTGACTGTGCTGTTTGGAAAACTTGTGTCTGCCTGTTTATGTCGGGTTAGGGCAGCTGTATGAACCCCGGTGGTCCACACATCTGTTTGACCTTCAAAGCAGCTGTGACGTCTTCCTCACTTGAAAACCGCTGTCCACTGTGAGATTTCTTCAAAACTCAGAAGAGGAAATAATCTGAGGGTGCCAGCTCAGGACTGTAGGATGGATGGTTCAGCTGCTGAAAGCCACCTTCTCAGATGGCAGCCTGTGATTGACGTAACACGTGAACCGACACATTGCCGTGAAGAAGCAGCAGGGTACTGCTGGGAGTCTTCCTAGTCTTCTCTCCTTGATTGACTCCCTCAAAGAGATCATTGTGTTGGTGTAACTCTCCCCGGTTATAGTTGTCTTGTGTGGCATGAACTCCTGAAGCAAAAGTCCTTCAATATTCCAGAAGACAGTTTCCATGACTTTGTCTGCAGCTTTTCCTGTCTTGAACTTTTTTTGGTGTGATGACTTGTGCTTCCAATGCATTGACTTCATTTTGGACCCAGAATCTCCGTGATAAACCCAAGTCTCATCTCAATAAAAAAAAAAATTCACTTGGTCTTCACTGAGCATCTCTAAGTTTTCCTGACCACACTGGAGCCTCACGGCCTTCTGACAAGAGATCAGCATTCTTGGAGCACATCTTGCTCTGACCTTTGACGTTCCCAACTTTCCATGAATTATTTTCCAAACTGTACCTGTCAAGATGCCAGTTTCTTCAGCTATTCGGGAAACCTGAATTCGTCTGTCTGACAAAAATTAAATCCTCAACTTTCTGGCACATTTCTGTGGAAGTTGGTTCCACAGGCCGTCCAGTGTGAGGGTCATCTTCAATAGACTCTCTACCCCACTTAAACTGCTTGCTCCAAAATTGTACTTTGTAGGATGATGGCAGACTCACCATAGACTGCAGTCCTGCATTCATGGATCTCTTTTGGCTTTTTCCCTTTTTTTGTGAGATATCTTATCACTGACCGTTACTCCAAAACTAGCATTTTCTTACGTGGTTCTCACAAGGACCCTTCTGATCTCCTGTATCTTGAAATGTTAGACTCGCACTGTGCATGAGTAACCTCGAGATATGTCACACCATTCGTAGACTTGCTTCAACATTGCTTGCTACTTTCTTTCATACGTAGGTACTTAAATTATCGATCACTCCTCGTATGTCAAAAAAAAAAAGTCAAAAGTACGGGTGCAGAAAATGGATGGATTGACAGATACTATTTATTGATTAATTGAAATGGACATTTTTTTTCCAACAGGCCTTTTCTTGCTTGCTCACACTTGCCGACACCACATAAATATGCAGATCTTACTATTTGGAGAAGTTTCTTAGTCAGAAAGCCGCTGCAATTCGCTTTATTAGACTGAAACTCTCACCACAAAGAAAAACACTGCCAGTGTCGAGATTGCAGTAAACATCACAAAGGCTTCACTCTTGGGACCTGACAAAGAGAACGTTGCCTTAACAGCCTCACCAGCCTCCACACAGCTGACTGTAGAGTACCCCTCACCAGAGACCCTTCCTTAAAGAAAGACAGCGCATGGCTAACCACAGCACCCAGCACTGGCCTGAGAGACAATATGTAAAGAGGAGAACGCTGGGGTACATCACCCGTAGGGGTCAAAGGAAAAGATGACAGTAAAGAAATAAAAAATAAAAAAAAAAATACAATACAATACAATTTATTTCTGTATAGCCCAAAATCACACAAGAAGTGCCGCAATGGGCTTTAACAGGCCCTGCCTCTTGACAGCCCCCCACCCTTGACTCTCTAAGAAGACAAGAAAAAACTCCCAAAAAACCCTTTTGGGGAAAAAAATGGATGAAACTTTGGGAAAGGCAGTTCAAAAAGATACCCCTTTCCAGGTAGGTTGGGCGTGCAGTGGGTGTCAAAAAGAAGGGGGTCAATACAATAAAATACACAGAACAGACATAATCCTTAATACTGTACAAATATAAAAATTTTACAAGTACGGAGCAGAATTTAACAGTAGATTATATCACATAATAGGATTTGGATGTAAGATGACAGAATGTGGTTGGACTTCTTGTGTGCCCCCAGACTGGGCTAAGCTGGCACTGCCTTACTTTACATTATAGTAAGAGGCTCCGGGAACAACTTGACTTTACCGAGTGACCCGTGCAGCACTCACACAGCTATTGTTATTATAAGTCCACTGCTGAAATAAATCCCAGCTTTTCTCCTTAATCCTATTAAACACTTGGAATTGGAACCACACAAAACCCCAAAGTCCAGTTTGTACCTTCCGCCTCACTAGGCTTATGAGGAGGATCAGAGAAAGAGAGGCAAATTATCAGAGAAGAGCAGCGGCAGGCAGAGAGATAGACAGACAGACAGATAGATAGACATGAAGGGTGGCTCACCTGAAGAGCTTCGCCCCACGCAGGTGGTGGACTTGACGGCGAACAGGAGGAGGAGTACGGCTACGAGCCGGCAGGACAGCATGCTCGCTCCAGTCAGACCTCAGCTCTCTGTGGCTCTGGGGTTTTGTACAGTAGTTTCCACTGTGATGTCATCTCTGTTTCTCAGCAACTCACAGCCATTCTTCTCTGGGCTGACATTTATTGGTTTTTTGGTAAAAATGTAAATAGGGTGGTTGTTTTTTTTTCTTTCTTTCTTTCTTTCTTTCTTTCTTTCTTTCTTTCTTTCTTTCTTTCTTTCTTTCTTTCTTTCTTTCTTTCTTTCTTTTTTAATATGTTTTACACTCTTGTTGTGCACCTTGGGATGCTTACAAGCAGATCATCTCATAAGCAGTGAAGTGCACCCTCTGTGCCATCTCACATTTTGCCCTACTGTGTCAATAGGGTGAATTACTTTTTATTGTTTCTCCACTTCTAGATCCTGGTGCCAACCCTCAGTGTGGAGTTTCTCCAGGTCGGCAAGGTAGTTTCATCCTCCTACATCTTGAAAATGTTCAAATTGACCTGGCATGAGAGACTGTGAGTGCAAATGTATAGGTGAGTGTGCCCTGCCGTGGTCTGGAGGGTCCTTAAGGGCTGTGATGGAAAAGGAATGTTAAAGAAAGTAACCTGTCCGACTCTTGGGAATCCACTGCTCTGGACCAGGGCAGATGGAGAAAGAGCCTAAGGAAAGGATTACTGCTCTTGAGGTTCAAATATAAAAGCAAAAGTGACAAATTTCAAGATCTTCCCATCTGGAATATCTAACAGCTTTCTTTTTTTTTGTTCTTTGTTTCACCTTGTACAATTTCTTGTATTAGGAATTTGTTAGTTTTCGCCTACCAATTGGGGTCAGCCATTGTACAGGTTAAAGGCCTTGCTCAAGGGCCCAGCAGAGTAGGATCTCTTTTGGGTTTAAACCGGAAACCTTCCACATCCTTAGCCTCGGAGCCCCCACTCTACTGGATCTTGGAAGTCCGTCCTTTAAAAGAGGCAGCTGACGCTGTACATGAAGCAGACCGAGGTGCTGGTATGAGAGAAGATGTAAGTATGTGTGAGGGCTAAAAAACTGGTGTGTGTGCTGGCATGTACATCCACTTTATACAAACCTCGTACGCTCAAACTCAGACATCAAACTACGAAAGAGCATTAAGGAATATAACAATTGATATGGTGACCAAATCAACAAAGCAGTAATAATCACAGGAAGAACGCAAACTATGAAAACGCCACAGTATCATTTCTGAGATGGCTTTATGCGGGTCACACCCTTGGTTTGTGTTTTTTCTTTTTGGTATTTTGTTTCTTTTCTTTTTTTGTTAGCTTGATTTTATCTGTTACTTGTTCAATTATAATTCCCTCTGTCTGTTTAGTTCATGTCTTTCAATGCTCTATAAATTATGCTAATATGTGAATTGTTAAGGTGGAAAATGGATGTAAAAAAACAAAAAAGAGATAAGGATCGAAAGGTAGACTGGGTCTGAAACAGCTAAGCAGCAACAACTGACGAGACAGGAAGAAGCGTGATAATGGAAGGCAAGAAGGCTTAACAAAACGCAAGGGAAAATAAAAAAAACTAGAAGTTCACAAGACTGATGGATGAACTGAGTGGCAGTCACGTCAGTGTCACCAAGCAGGTGACAATTAAAAAGGAACAAGAACAAACCTAAATTTTATCTGAAGCACAAAAACAGTAATTATTATTTATTGAATCCAAAATCTTGGACATTGTGTGCGCTGCTCCATCAGTCATCATGTTGGTAGAAATCATGGTGTCACCCTTTGAAATAAAGACAAGATGGCCATGGCCTCATTAGACAAAATGTAATCTACTCTGTGAGGTGTAGTGGTAAAGACTTTGGACTTCAAACCCCGAGGTTGTGGGTTTAAATCCCACTACTGACACCAAGTGACTTGCCTGTGCTCCAAATGGAAAGGCGAAACTTGTATCTCTCAGGTCTTGTGTACAGCCTTAATTAAAGGTGTCAGCCAAATAATGTGTAATAATAATCATAATAATAATGGATTATGGAAATTAAGTTAACCGCTATGACAATACCTGTCTGACACCCCTCACTGCTGATTACAGGTGCAGGCTCAGCATTGTACTTTAAGGGAAAGTGGGATTTGCAAACATACAGTATTTATGGAACCAGAGTTGTATGAACACCTGAAAAAATGAATAAGATTAACAAATACCAATTAAAAATAAAAAAAAAATGCCCAACAGCTCCTGAAAGCACTGGGTGTAAATTCTGCAAAATATGAATTTTTTTAGGAGACGTCCCTTTATTGAGATTGAGATCTAAATTCTGAAGAGCTGAGAAAGTGGACTGTCCTTTTTTTCCTTCTGGAGGTGGCAGATTCCCCAAGTCATAATCTTATATATAAACATCTACGCGTGGAAATGTGTGTGTCTGTCTGTCCGGCCTGGAAATGCGAGGCAGCCCGGAAGAATGATACAGAGGGGCTACAGCCGCTAATACACAAGTGAGGCGAGCACGTCTGTAAAACGAAACCTCCGAAGAGAGAGAAAGTCGCTTAGCCGCTGACAGACAACAGAGGCGGGCACATCAGCAAAACAAAACCTACGAGAAAACACAGCCTCGCTTAGCTGCTGATAGACAACCAATGCCATTGATTGATTGAAGTGCCAGAATCCATGGTTTCTCAGAGCCTGGGCTTTTTACAGCACAGGCTTACACAGCTAGTATAATATAATCTTTATATATAATATGCTACCAAGGTTGTCCGTTTGTCTGTCCAGGATTTTAAATCACCTGTAGCTCGCAAACTATTTGACCTATTGACCTGAAATTTGGTACACATATACTACGTGACATCTACTATCCGCTTTTGGGGTGATGATTGACCTCCAAGGTTATTCCTCTTTTTATTTGTATTTTATGTTACTATACAATCATCATGCCATGAATTCATGCGGCGCATGCGTACGGGCACCGTTCTCATCCCTGCCACCTTTGCCATCACTTCCCTACCTCTTCATATCTTAAATCATTTTTGAGGCAGATTGAAGACTTAAGTGCCAGTTTAAGTGAAAAATGAAAGAAAACGTGCTAAGTCATTGCAACACAAACACTGACTTAATCAGTTTTAACTCGAAAAGGTGCAGAAGAAAGAAGACAAGAAGCGGGCCGCTAGGGTGGAGAAAAGAAGAGCTGCTCAGGAAGCAGCAAGCGCATCAACTTCTGAGCAAACGAATGGTAAAAGTACAGAGAAAGAGGATGAAAACTAGGAATGCTCAAGTCAAGTGTATTCACTGCACGTTATCATGCAGTGCGCCGTTACTGGTATATATAACATAATATCCATCCATTATCCAACCCTCTATATCCTTACTAGAGGGTCACGGGGGTCTGCCGGAGCCAATCCCAGCCAACACAGGGTGGAAGGCAGCAAACAAACCCTAGGCAGGGTGCCAGCCCACCGCAGCACACACTAGGGACAATTTAGGATCACCAATGCACCTAACCTGCATGTCTTTGGACTGTGGGAGGAAACTGGAGTACCTGGAGGAAACCCACGCAGATAATATAATATAATATAATATTATCCATCCATCCATTATCCAACCCGCTGAATCCGAACACAGGGTCACGGGGGTCTGCTGGAGCCAATCCCAGCCAACACAGGGCACAAGGCAGGAAGCAATCCTGGGCAGGGTGCCAACCCACTGCAGGACACACACAAACACACCCACACACCAAGCACACACTACGGCCAATTTAGAATCGCCAATCCACCTAACCTGCATGTCTTTGGACTGAGGGAGGAAACCCACGCAGACACGGGGAGAACATGCAAACTCCACGCAGGGAGGACCCGGGAAGCGAACCCGGGTCTCCTAACTGCGAGGCAGCAGCGCTACCACCGTGCCGCCATATTATATTATATTATATTATATTATATTATATTATATTATATTATATAACATGATACACTGGCATCCTGTACAAGACTGAGCCTACCTTTTAGCCCAGTAGCAACAAAACAAGATCCAGTCCAGCATTTCCCTGAAGTAGATTTAAAAGGTTTCAGAGTGCTATAATATAATATAATATAATAAAACACTGGGGTCTGTGTGTCCACTCCCTTAGAGCAATCTGATTGATCAGTTTGGCTCTGGAGATGTGATCAAAACAGAACGCGTGAGTTTGAAACAAATGAGACAGAGAAATGGCATGGAAAGCACATAGAGAGTCACCTTCAAAGACAGGAAGTAGGAAAGTGGACAGCAGGGCAGAAAGGCACCTCAAAAATAATGACAGAGTCTGAGAAGTAGGCTCTATGGGCGCGCACACTCCTGAACAAGGAACTGCTGGTGAAGAGGGGTTCAGACACACACAAATACAGAGGAGAAGGTACACACAGGACAAGAAATAACAAAAGTTTGTAAATAACACAATTACCTGTCTTCAACATGTAGTGTGACTATTAATATGAAATAAAAATTGCTAATATTTTGAAACCTGCCTAATCTAAATCAGGGTCCTGGTGGCTGGAGCCTATACCTGTAACACTGGGCATAAGGCAGGAAACAACACTAGATAGAATGCCAGTCCATTACTAATAATATAATATAATATAATATAATATAATATAATATAATATAATATAATATAATATAATA
>JANRMT010062815.1:42045884-42061353 GCA_026402145.1 Polypterus bichir lapradei | reverse complement strand
ATCTATCTATCTATCTATCTATCTATCTATCTATCTATCTATCTATCCTTATAAATGGACATAATGTTAGCACTGCACAGACCGTCGCTTGCCTCTGCCCTTCTTCACTATTTATTCCTATTGCAGATCACATAGCATGCCAGGCCACTCCTTTCAGTCCGATTGGCTGTTGGCTTTAGCTATCCACCAATCAGAGTTCCTCAGTCTGCCCATACTCTGACCAATTGTAATGCTGTGTTCATTAAGTGTAAAAAGTGGGTTAGAAAATTATCAACTGAGTTTAGCAGAAACAGCAGCTTCTTCTCAGGCCTTCTGTGAGTCCCTTACAGTGGTGCTGAGAAGGTCTAATTTGGCCAAACGTAAGCCCCAAACACAGTATGTTATTATTCAGTGAGGCACAGCTCCATAGAGACTGCACTGTGACAATGGTCATCCGATTTCATTGTGTGATACAAGTTATTTGTATCCTGAAGTTGTTACGCAATATGGATGATATATGGTGTACAGAAGAGGTAACAGTTAATACCAAAAACATGAGCGAAGGAACAATGCATCGATCTGGAATGTTTCATTAACAATGTGTTACACTTAAACATTTTGCTTTACAATGTTAGGTGAGTGTCCTGTGCCCATCCAGCCAAGCACTGGGCAGCGGCCCGTCAGTGATTTGTGAGGGATCACGAGAGGTGAAAGTCTCGTCAGACCCAAACGTGAGGCCGTGAATTTCTTATCTGGCCTGTCGCACCTCAGCCATCTTCTCTTCAGTTCCATTCCAGCTGGCAAAAGGCATAAACAAGAGAAGCAGCACAGCCGGCCTTCATACCGCGGTCGAGCTGCCAGCCTCGGAGTCTGCTGCACTGAGTTGTTGAGTATTTCTAACTACTTTAGTTGAACTTGTTTTGAAGTGTAACTGAGTCATGATCACTGCAGTCCTCTGAAATGTCCATTTATCTAGAATGTTTTAATTTTGTTTGAGCTGCTGAGATGAAATCCCTTGCCTGCACTACATGTGCTCCATACAGGAAACCTTTTATGTTGTCCTTGTCTGTTAACCGTAAAGTCGTTTCAGAGGATTTACTTTTTTCTTTTTTTCTGTTGTGTTTTGAAAATGAGTTCCATGCCCTTCACTCTTAATCACTCTGGGTGATCCTATTTGCATGTGGAGGTGTCGAGTGTGGCAGCTTCTGCTTTTGTAGCACCCACTGTCCGCCAAGGCGCCAGCACACAGGATACGCGAGGCTCACTTAGGTGAAAGCATTTTTTGTGGTTTCTCAGCGTCAGCACAAAGAGCTTCTCACTTTTGAGAACTTGCGTCTCATTTCTAGATAATAAGCTGCTTCAACGGAGATGCATCATGCGGGCGGGAGCTGCCAGTGCAGGGCAAATTATAGGAATTGCAGTGGTCTACATAAACCCCTGTGGGTGGCACACTTGGCACTTGGAGCACGGCCTGGTGGTTAACAGCCCGGTGGTTAATGGCCCGGTGTTCCCCAGGCTTACTAAAATAGTGACGCCACTCTGCCTTTCTGTCTTATTTCAGATGTTGATGTCCTTATGCTTCCTCAGGATTACAGTAGTTAGTGCCCCCTCATTCACCACTTTTATCTGCCCTTGCACCCATTTGTCTTATTCCAGAAGTTAATATTCTTATGTCACTTTTGTTCCTTTGTCCCAAAAGGGGCATGACAGTGTTTAACTCCCCTCTAGCCTTTTGTTGTATTGCCCTTCTACCATTTTGGCATTATTACAGTAGTTAGCAGCCCTCTGCTCCTGAGGCTTAAAGCATTTGCTCGTACCCCCCCATCAATCAGTTTTCCCATCCCACTTAATGCCCCTACACACCTTTGTCTTACTCCAATAAGTGCTGCCCTTATGCCATCTGAATGTTATTATAGTAGGCAGCTCCTTTTATGATAGTTGTTAATGGCGCATTGCCCCTATTATTATGCTGTAGTTCAGTGGTTCTCAAACTGTGAGGTGGGCCCCCCTAGTGGGGTGCGAAGTAACAAAAAGGGGGGTGCAAAGATGTGAAAAAAAGAAAACAAGAATCAAAAATATGAAAAATACATCTATTGAAACCAAAACAAATTAACTTAAACTACATTCTGATACTAGAAAAATAAATATAGACTTAGATAAATGTCGATAAAAGTTAAGTAGGTATAATAAAATATGCATCTATGATATATCATTTATTAAAAATGAACAAATTGGTGTTAGTGGGCTCCTTTCAAAAAAAACGTTAGGGGGGCGCAATTAAAACTGTTATGAAAACTCAGGTCGCAAATACTTAAAGGTTGAGAAACGCTGCCATAGTTAATGCCCCTCTGCCCCTTTTGACTTATCATTTGTGTGCTATTAAGTAGTTAGTGCCCCCCACCCATCACTTTTATGGCGCCTTTAGAAAGTCTTCAGACCTTTCACTTTTTACACATTTTGTTTCATCACAGCCTCGTGCTAAAATCATGGAAATTTGGTTTTCTCTTCATCAAGCAACACTTAATATCCCAGAATGAGAAAGTGAAAACACGTGTTTTTATCAGTTTTTTAAAATTATTTTCAAAAATAGGAAGAGAATAACAGATCAAAAAGAAAAGATAACTTCCTTTGTAAATATAACCACATTGACACAAGTATTCAAGATGTAGTTGACTCCCTTAGGAGTCTTCACGCGTCTGACACTTCAAGTTTCACACACCAGGATGTGATGATTTTTCCACCATTCCTCTCTACAGGTCTTCTTAAGCTCTCTCAGGCTGGATGGAGACCATCGGTGGAGCGCACTGTTCAGGTCTCTCCAGAGATGTTTGATTGTGTTCAAGTTGGGGGCTTGGCTGCGCCACTCAAGGACATACATAGAGTTGACATAGAGTGCCCCTCTATGTTAGAGTAGAGTTGACATAGAGTGCCCCTCCTGTGTTGTCTTTGCATTGAGCTTAGTGTCACTGCCATGTTAGACACTCTAAGGTGCAAAGAGCTTTGGAGAAGGACTTCAATGAGTGTATCTCTACACTTTTCCCTAATCCTGACCAGTTTCTCTCAGTCCTCAGCTCCACATCATGTTGCTGCCACCAACTTGGATTATTGTTCCAATGACATTGCACAAGTAAATGAGGCCAGGGGGTTCCATCTTGAATTCATCGGTGGGGGCTTTCAAGTGGACTTTCTTATTTTGTCTGACCGCTCTGCCCTAAACCCCAGATTACTTGAGGGTTCTTCTGAAAGTCTCTCCCATCTCTACTTGGGTTCCCTGAAGCTTAGCCAGAGTGACCATCAGGTTCTTGGTCACCTTTCTTACTATGGCCTTCCTCCTCCAATTGCTCAGTTTTGGCCGAGTGGCCAGGCTTGCGGAAGGGGTGCAGTTGTTCCACCCTTCTTTTATTTGAAAAATTCCTACAATTCTGTTTTCACCTTGTCATTCTGGATATTGAGTGTTTTTGACGGATGAATTTAAAGGATTTTAGCATAAGGCTGAAACATAACAAAATGAGAAAAATAAAATGAAGGAGTCTGAATACTTTTTGGAGACGCAGAACTTTTATCAACGGTGTCCCTTATTGCTATCCCTCCAGTTGATTTCCCTTTCCCACTCCACTTTATTCCAGTGTTTAATGCCCCTTACTATTTGTCCTTATTCCTGCAGTTGATGCCCTCCTGCCATTTTAGCCTTATTGTAACAGCCAGCCAGTGCTCCTGTGGTCCTCAGTGATTTATCAGTGATATGTGCCCCTCTGCCCAGTATTTATTGCCCCACACATTTCACATTTAATTCCAGTGCTTGATGCCCTTATGCCAACTCTATGAGATTACAGTAGTTGGTGCCCCTCTGCAGCCCCGCCACCAAAAAATCTTGGGCTCCCTGGCCCCATACTGCGATACTTTTGCCTCCCCAAACTGATCAAGTGACGTGCCTATGCTACACTCAAGCTAAACATCAATCACATTGAAATTTTGTGCAACCTTAATTAAATTTATATAATATCGTATCGCATGTCGTCAAATGATGTGACAGATGCTTTGAATATTTTGCATCTAAATTTGCACAAGAAGCTGAGATCTCCTCCATGCTCATGCTCCTAATGTTTAAAATTGGACAAAAAAGGCGAGATATGTTGTTTAGGCTTTCAAAACGCCCGGACAATTCTGAAATTAAGGAATCCATTGTAATGTAAAATGTGTCTCTTCTGAATTTTACTTCTGGATCTTGGGATTCCTGATCATCTGCTTCTGCATCAGATCCGTCAGACTCAATAAGACGTCTTGGTGTTTTGTGATGCCTACCTGATTTGAAACTGCAGGGACTTTCATTTTATTTGCAGCAGCTTTAGCCTCCCACTGCTCGGGCCCCTCCATCTGGCGGCGGCTCTGCCCAGTGTTCACTAGTTTTATAACATTTCTTAATGCCCCTCTGCCCCTGTCTCAATTTAATTCAGTGTTTTCTTGCCTCTCTACCCTTAGTCTTATTCCCATAGGGCTTTCTGCCATTATTGTCCCTTTGCCCAGCTTTTATTTCCTCTACCCATTTTGAGTTTCACTAGCCATGCTAACTGGCGAAGACAGGTGACAGAATAATTTTAAAATATTTGCTATCTCTTGTCCTACATGTATCTTTGGTGCTTGACCTCAGTATCCTCCTGTGTCTGAACCTCTCTTGACTGGTGCGCCCCTCGCTCGGGTGTATTCCCATAAAGCCTTGCTTCTCGGACCCTGTCGTTATTTTCAAGGTGCCTTCCTCGTCTCCTGTCTGCTTTTTAAACTTCCCATCTGTATTATTTGTGAGACTTGCCAGGAACATTTATCAGGTTCATCATGTCTCGCCTTTCAAGATTAACACACACACACAGACAGTGGTGGCCAAACATTTTGGCAGTGAAACAAATGTGTTCTGCAAAATTTGTGGCTTTGGTTTCTGTGGTGGCATTTCACATTATTGTTATATTATGGTGGAGTTGGATCAGATGCATATTAATTCAATGCAAAGAGCTTTATTAGCTTAAAGAGTTTACTTTACCACGAACACCCATTGTCACTTATTTTGGAACTGGCACAGCTAAAAGTGTACTGCAAGCGCCAGAACCGTCTCCTCCAGAGGGTTCAGCTCCAGAATGGTGTTGCCACCTGGGCAGAGCTCACCCAGTACTGGCAGCAGGTGGGTGTGAGTGAGGGGAAGACTTTTGGACAACAGCCTTGTGTCAAGAAAGGCAGCAAAGAAAAATATCAAGGACAGACTGAAATTCTGCAGGACGTACAAGGATTGGACAGCAGAAGACTGGTGCAAGGTTCTTTCATTGGATGAATCTTCTTGTTTAACCCATCTGGAAAATCGATCGTTCAGAGAACGAAAAGGTGAACGCTACCATGAGTCCTGTGTCACTGTGCCAACAGTGAAGCATCCTGAGACAATCCATGTGTGGGGTTGTTTCTCATCCACTCACAGATCTGCCCAAGAACATGGCCCTAAATAAAGAATGGCATCAAAATGTCCTCCAAGAGCAACTTCTCCCAACAATCCAGGTGCAGTCTGCTGATGATCTGTGTATTTTCCAGCATGATGGCGCACCATGATACAAGGAGAAAGTGATAATGGAGAGGCTCAGAGATCATAACATTAAAAATTTGGACCCATGGCCAGGAAACTCCCCAGCTCTTAATCCCATTGAGGACTTGTGGTCAATTCTCAAAAAGCGGGTATTCAAGCAGAAGCCCACAAATTGTGACCAACTCCAAGCACTAAAAAGTCAAGAATGGGTCAGCATCAGTCAGTATATGGCCCAGAAGCTGATATCTCAAGCATGCCAGAGTGAGTTGGAGAACTTATGAAGAAGGATCAACACAGGAAATATAACCTAGACATTGCATCTGGACATTGTTCCAGTACTTAGTGCCCCTCTGTAGTTGTAGACCTAAAGGTTGATATACTGTAGATCTTGACAATAACTTGAAATCACAAGGGCTGACATACCTTCACCCAGTTCCCGGGTATAATCTAGACCTAAAGGCCAATTTTCTGGGTTCCCAAAGAATAACCCAGACATAGGGAAGCTGATACACCTTGGGGAATGCCACTAACCAATCAGTGATGCATTACACCCACCATACTGTCCTCTATTGGGACTTCTCCATCAGCCTGCTAACCCTGTGGGAAACAAAGCGGAAATCCCCCACACCAGATGCCCTGAATTACCTTTATTACTTCAATTACTCAAGATAGAAAATAAAAAAATGAAATAAGTGTTAGAAAATAGTGACTAATAGTAAAATCTGGATGTAAATCCCTAATAAAATTACACACTTGCTTCAAAGTAAAAGAAAACTTCAGCAATGTATTCCATGCAGATTCGAACACCGAAGATTAGCAGAATAGGAAACCTCAGCGTCAGAGGAGGAGTCGTCTTGGGCAGCCTTTAAGTTCAGTAGTTGGGCTGATGAGGACCAGGTGGGCGGAGTCTCCCTGAGCTCTCTGCTGTCTCTCTTATCTTTCTTGATTGCTTCATTCTTATGCCAAAATGCACACACTGGTTTCTGTACCTCATGTTGCCACACACAGATAATTGACTAGCTGCTCTGGTGATGGGCACCTCTGTCTAAAAAGCTTGGATGCCAAGAAAACACAAATCATTATGCTAACCACTGTCACACAGCACACATCCTCTTTTTCCATCAATGGTGAATCTCTCGAGGTTGTGCCTTATTTCACTTACCTTTGTAGCATCCATTGTGTAATATAGACTGCAGTCTCCATGCACACTTGAACCTCACTTTCACAGCCTTTGGACCAGAAGTGGACAAACATGAAAACCACAGTTTACAGTTCATATGTATCTTCACTCTTCTCTATGGATCAAACATCCCAGAGGCATAAAGTATAAAAACTTTGGAAGACTTTCTGTCTGTTGCTTGCTATGCATCTTGAGCCTGAACTGGTCAGAAGGAGTCCCATATTGTGATATTTACAGCCACAGCCAGACCCCCAACATCGAGATGCTAGTATCTCACAGGCAAGTACACTTATTGGGAAGTGTAGTCTTGATACCACCATATCATCGCCAGGCAAGCCCTTTATGGACAATCAAAAGACAGGTGGCACCGTGCTGAAGAGCAGAAAATGAAATATAAGGACTACATGAAGACCTTTCTGATGCGGCATGGCATCCCTGGAGTCCTAAGCTGAAGTCAAAGACAAGTGGCATTTTGCTATCACCTATAGTATCCTTCACTGACAGAAGGACTTACTCAGAAAAAGAGCACAGAGGAGGGAATAAACTCTTTACACTTAGAGAGCGCTTTTCTCACTACTCAAAGTGCTTTACATAGACATAGACGTAGACCACTAATGTGCCACATCCACCTGAATGATGTGACGGCAGCCATTTTTGTGCCAGTACGCACACCACACATTAGTTATTAGGTGGCAAAGGGGTGAGAGAGATTTGACATGGGTGATGATTAGGGGGCCAGAATGACTAGTGGGCAAGTGAGCCTGGACATTGGAATACACCCTACACCTTTCAAAAGATGCTCACATACCACAGAGAGTCAGGACCTCGATTGTACATCTCAGCTGAAGGATAGCAGCACAGTGTCTCCATTACTATACCAGGGCATTGGGATCCAAATTCAGACTACAGGTTAAGCACCCCCAACTGGCCTTACCAACCCCTTCTTCCAGCAGCAACCCAAACTTTTTTCCTAGATAGTCTCCCATTCAAGTCAAATCAAGTCAAGTTGGGGGGCATGCACTGATACAGTGCATTGCTGCACCCACTACACATTTAAACAGTTCGGGATCCTGGTTGGCAACCTCCCCAGGCAGACACACGGTCCAGTCCTACCCTCCGGAAATAATCTTCTATCTGCCGCAGCCAGGTGTTACGTGGGCGACCCCTTGGCCTGGTCCAGCCACTTGGGTCCCCAACAATGAGGATCTTTCAAGCTGGATCACCCTTGGGGAAACGCGCCACATGACCGTAGTGCTGTAACTGATGCTCCCTCACAATACAGGTAATGTGCCTCATTCGGGACTCCATGAGCAACTGCTCATTCGACACAAAGTCAAACCAGCGGTAACCAAGGATTTTCCAGAGAGACACAGTACCAAAGGAGTCCAGTCTTCGTCTTAGGTCACTGGATAGCGTCCATGTCTCGCAACCATATAGCAAGACAGGAAGCACCAGGACTCTAAAGACTTGGACCTTCGCCCTTTTGTATAGATATCGGGGAGCACCACACACCCCTTTCCAGCGACTTCATGACCTCCCATGCTCTCCCAATCTGTCTACTGACTTCATAGGAAGAGTCACCAGAGACATGAATGTCACTGCCAAGGTAAGAATCCTCTCGATAAGGTCGACACTCTCTCCGCAGACAGATACACTGCTGATTACTGTGCCCAAGAGGTCATTAAAGGCCTGGATCTTGGTTTTTATCAGGACACTAACAAGCTCAGACACTCAGACTCCTCACTCAGTCTCTCAAGCGCCCTGATCAGAGCCTCCATTGACTCCGTGAAGATCACAGCATCATCAGCAAAGTCAAGATCCGTGAATCTTTCATTCAAGTATTGCAAAGAAAATCTGGTGAATGGACAAATGGATATAAATAATCAACTGTAACATTCTGCAATGGTCAGACCACTGACCGCACACTTCTCGCACCGACCACTCCTCTCTTGTGTTCATGGGTGTCTCAGCTGAGAAATGGACATGTGATTACTTACTGAGCTGAACCAGGTGAAGTGTGTAAAATGAAATGAAATAATAATAAAAAAACACCTAACTGCCAATCTAGGAGGAGAGATAAGAATTGAAGTCGAAAAAAACGGGCAAGAAGTCACACAAAACAAAACTCGCGAGAAGCACTAGCATTTTTTTTCTTAGGAAGTTTGTTTTTTGCAGATCAAATAACGAAAGGAAGAACCCCCAACCAAAATTATATCCCATTGGGCCAATCACCTGCCTTCATGATCATATAAGCCACACCCCTAGCAATGCGGGAAGCGGCTCTCAAAATTATATCCCATCACACCAATCACGTGCCGTCACGACCCTATAAGCCACACCCCTAGCAATGTAGGAGGCGGCTCTCAAAATGGCGGCAATTGAAGGACCTAAAAATAGCGTTCAACACACATCAAATGAATTCACGTGCACCCTAATCATGACAACAGGTTTTCTGCACACTCAAAGCAACAGCTACAATCTTTCATCTTCTGCATCTCTTATATGCCATCATGAGCTGACTAATTCGTAGACGTCCTGCACTGAAAACAACGTGAAGTAGCACAGCAGGCTGCATGCTCTTGGTGTTCTTGGTGGTCTGAAAGATTAGCTTTAATTCATTTTGCACAGGCGGGGAACATTCAGGATAGACGCTATTTAAAATGCCATATATCTTTTCCAAACAAGGCTCTACATAGGAAAAGGCAGGCTCTGCATTCAGAACTCAACCTCTTGACAACTAAAGAAACTGAACAACTAATTTATAAATCCAGGCATCATTACTATGAACACGGAGAGAAAGCTAATAAGCTTTTAGCTCAACAAATCCACAAGCAAGAAGTTCACAATGCAATCCCAGTAATCACCAACATGAACGGAGATGAAATCATTGATCATAAACATATAATGCATATATTTAGAGACTACTATAAATCCTTATATTCTACTGAGTTTAAAGAAGACAACACACAATCTAATGCATTTCTGGATACATTACAGATGCCACAAATAGATACTTTTAGTGCGGAGGAACTGGATAAACCTCTGGCGTTATCAGAATTACTAGATCCTATAAAGTCACTTCAAGGCAGGAAAGCAGCAGGCCCTGATGGCTACCCTGCAGAATTTTATAAGAAATTCTCCGCTCAGCTAGCTCCCCTCCTATTAGCAACATTTACAGAAGCTAGAGACAATCAAATTCTACCTCAAACTTTTCGCCAAGTATTAATCACATCTTTCCTAAACAAAATAAGGACTTATTACAATGTGCATCATACAGACCAATTTCATTTCTGAATGATGATGCTAAGATACTCTCAAAAATCATAGCTAGAAGGATGGAGAAAGTGCTGCCTTCAGTAATATCATAACATCAAACTGGATTTATCAAGGGTCGACACTTATCTTCCAATCTTCGACGCCTGTTTAATGTAATAAACTCACCAACAAAGTCAAACACCCCAGAAATATTATTATCATTGGATGCAGAAAAGCATTTGACATGATTGAATGGAAATACCTTTTCACTACGTTAGAGATATTTGGGTTTGGCCTGAACATTTGTGCATGGATCAAACTACTGTATACCAATCCAGAAGCTTCAGTTTGTATTAACAACATTTGTTCAGACTACTTTAAACTAGAACGTGGTACCTGACAAGAATGCCCCTTGTCACCATTGCTATTTGCAATTGTCATTGAACCACTGGCGGTTCACTGTCGAAAGTCTTATAAGATAAAGGGGATTTTCAGAGAAGGACTGGAACAGATTTCTCTCTATGCAGATGATATGGTACTGTATATATCAGACCCACAAAATTCTGTGCCTGCTGTCTTAACAGCACTTACAGAATTTCAAAAGCTCTCTGGTCTCAGAATTAATTTGAATAAAAGTGTACTCTTTCCAGTGAATTCTCAAACATATAATAGTAGATTAGACACCCTACCTTTTATCATTGCAGAACAGTTTAAATACCTAGGGGTAAACATCACAAGTAAACATAAAGCTCTTTATCAACAAAATTTCACCGTCTGTATGGAAAAAATTAAGCAAGACTTGCATAGATGGTCAACCCTTCATCTCACTCTAGCTGGAAGAATTAACATTGTTAAGATGAATATTCTTCCTAAGCTTCTTTTTTTATTTCAGAACATTCCAATATACATCAATAAATAATTTTTAAGCAGTTAGATTCAACAATAACCTCATTTGTTTGGGACTCAAAACATCTACGTATCCAAAGAGCGACTCTACAAAGACCTAAGGCAGAAGGTGGCATGGCTCTATCCAACTTTCAGTTTTATTACTGGGCAGCAAACATACAAGCTATAAAAACCTGGACAGAAATAGATGAACATACACAGGCCTGGTCCGCAATAGAAGTAAAATCCTGCGTTACTTCTTTATATTCCCTGCTTTGTGCCCCAATAAATGCAAGTTATCGCCAATATACTAATAACCCAATTGTGCTTCACTCACTCAGAAAATGGAACCAATGTAGAAAGCATTTTAAGATGAAGAATCTTTTATTTGTGGCACCTCAGCAAGAGAACCACCTCTTTCAACCCTCGCAAACATATGCAGTTTTTAATATCTGGAAAAGATTTGGGATTAAATTGCTTAGAGATCTTTATATAGACAACATCTTTGCATCCTATGAACAATTACATTCCAAATTTAACGTTCCAGCTACTTTGTTAAACAAAACCTGCCCGATTTTCCTCATCTTGCACCCTCGTCCATGCTGGAAAAAATATTGCTCAATTTCAAGGACATAGACATCATCTCTGCAATATATAAAATTATTTTACAGTCACTTCCTTTCAAAGATCCAAGAGGACACTGGGAAAAAGATCTCTTAATATATCAGAAAAGGAGTGGAAAATAGCAATGCAGGGAATTCACTTGAGCTCCATATACGCAAATCTACAGTTATTCAACTCAAAATTATATATTGAGCACATCTGTCTCACCTAAATCTCCAAAATGTTTCCAGGGCAAGATCCAACCTGCAAACGCTGCAATCAAGTCCCAGCCTCACTGGGTCACATGCTTTGGGCCTGCACCAAATTAACATCATTTTGGATCAAAATTTTTAAGTGCCTCTCAGACAACCTTGGTGTCACAATCCCTCCTAACCCATTAAGAGCTGTGTTTGTGGTTCTTCCAGATGGGTTTAAAGTGGAGAAGGACAAACAAACTGTGATTGCATTCACTACACTTTTGGCACGCACACTTATTTTGCTAAACTGGAAGAATCCTAACTCTCCTCTTTTAAGTCAGTGAGAAACCGATGTTTTATACTATTTTTTCAAAACCTGGCAGGATCTAATCAATAATATTTTAGAATAAGCTTTTAATGCACCGAGGAAGCAATTAACTCCACATTTCTTTTTCTTCTCCATTCATCTGTATTGCCCTGTTAAACTCATCAATTTAGGTATGTTTACAAGCCTTACGTTTTATGCCGTTGGCCATGCTCTCTCTCTCAGGGGTGGGGGGGGCGACTTGTTATCATTCCAATTTTTTGTAAAAATTGATCTATTTATATGGAATGATTGCAATAAAATTAATAAAATAAAAAAAAATAATAAAATAAAATGCCCTACATCTCCCAGTGGCCCTGGCGGTATAACACTGTTGGGCAGCTTCAAGAGTTACAGGGGATGCTGGGAAGAAGATTGAATAGGCGGGTCCTTTAAAAAGGAACCTAAAAGACACCGGGAGGATCGCGATCATCCGTCTGTTTGTTAGTACATCTCATACACACAAATGGATTACGACTTGACCACAGTTTCAGTATGGACGTATGTACTGTCCTGTGCTTGCCTGACCATGTTGAGTCGTCCATACTGAGTGGACTCGTCTTCGCCTGAGGGAGTGCTTCCAATCATTTCAAACCCCAAAACCGCAGCAGGAACCTGGTAGGATAAAACTTTACATTGCTTTCAGAAAGCTGGTCACAGGGTGTTTCGATCACACATCCACTATAAGCTGCCCCTGCTATTTTTGAACATTGTTGTTAGTGTTTATTACATGCTGTGAGGGTTATAATTGATCACCATCAGAGAGCTGGGGTGGGCCGTTGTGTACATAGCTTTGGTTATATTGTGTGTTCTTTGTTTATTAGTTGATGAATATATTTCATTGTGCCACTAACACTGTCACTGTGTGTGAGTCTGTGTGTGCCGGGTCAACACTGGGTGTGTTCCTGGGGTCCCCATAATAAAACAAACAAATCACCGTCTTTGGACGGTGTGAATCTTAGTGTCCCTGCGACCACTACAGATACAGTATCTGTACTCACTCATACCAGGTGGGGATTACTTGCAAAATTAATTTTATTAGTCACAACATTGAGAATCAGGGTGGGATTCTGTAGCCAAACGTTGACACATAACTATTGTTACCAGATACCCAAAGGAGGACACCGAAGGTCATAAAGGAGGAGAAAGGAGATCGCGTCCCGTCCTATTCCCGACACACGGTGTGAACTGTGTGTTACAATGAAAACTTTAAAAACAACTAATTTGACAGGTCACAAAAGGTACCCTTGTTTGCAATGGACACGTAAGAATCTCAATCCAAACACTTTGCATCGTTTTCGGTGCGTCCTTCACCAAAGCACGGATCCTTCGTGTTTATGTGGTCCAACAATTTGCATCTCCTCTTCTTAGTGTTACTGCTGGATGACACGTTTAGATAAAGACTGCTGCATATTAGTATAATAAGTATGGACAACACAAAATGGCGAAGTGGGTGTAGGGGCATAGCCGTGTTTTGCTTATTATAAAACATTAATGATTTATGTAAGATACAGAGATGATAGTATCGGATTTCATCCAATAACACGGTCAAGTCAGTGATTGATGAAACCCGGTCATTTTCACCATTTTAGGCAATGTCTGGCAGACGGAGGACACAACGCTGAAAAGGAGAGCTGGACGTCTGGTAACCCTACATGTAACCATAGACAAATCGAGCGATGTTAATTGTAGTCAAAGAACAGAAGAACTCTGGAATTGAAAATTACTAAAATGATAATATTATTATAATCATTGTAGGTGCCATGGAGGAAGAACAGGAATCCTGGCTGGGATAAAGGATGGATTCTTGCCTGACCAGGAGGCCATAATGGATGAACTGGGCAAACGGGTATTCCGGGAACACGACAGATGGCAGTGTTCCTCAGGGCCAAATCTGATTAGGACACCTGCAGGGTCTGTTAGGATCCAGAAATGCAGCCCTGTTGGGGTCTTTGGCTACTGTCGGAGGACACTACTCGGGGGAGGACCACCCTGGTTTCTACATGACCCAGAAGTGTTCCAGAGGACCTGGATGTGACATCAGAAGCAGTGAAAAGAAAGCCCACAGCCTCACCTGATTGAGTCTGAGTCAGGAGGCAGCGGATAACACTCGACTGGAAGGGGAAGGAAACAATTTATATTTGTGCAATGTGGCTGGTGTTTCTGTAAAGGTGAATAAAATCATCCATCCATCCATTTTCCAACCCGCTGAATCCGAACACAGGGTCACAGGGGTCTGCTGGAGCCAATCCCAGCCAACACAGGGCACAATCATTTTTATTGAAACAGGAATTGTGTTTGGGCATTACTCTGTCTGTGACTTGGGACTCAGTGGCGCTCCCTTGTGGTCACATTACTTTTCTTTTTGTAGAAGCTGAAGGCTCATACGATCATGAGCACGCATGGTGCTGACCTCAGAAGCACATTGATGACACGAGTCACGGCAGGGCTGCCTTAACGCATGGGCATGCTTGGCAGTTGTCCTGGGGTCCCATGCCAATCTACAGTATGTATGTTGTGACTTGTTGTCAATAAATAAATCCCATACTATACTGAACTATAAATATTTGTTATTGACCTCTGATTTAGTATCACGGTCACCTCTGTAACCTCACATGTATGTCTGTGTTCGGATCTCATGCACTACGTCACGTAAAAGCGTATATGTTAACATCACTTCAACTCAATTCTCTGCAAAGAAACTTCACAAATGTTTGTGTTGAACACTTGATTAATAATAAATAATTCATTCTGTGCCATCTCCGTTCAATGCTTTACCAATTGAGTATCATTTATATGTTGAAAATTTTGTGTTTTCCAAAACTCATGTTGTTCAAACGCTTGTGTTGATTCATCGTTGTTGTACAGCATGTTTTTTATTGTTTAAACACTGATTTTGTTGGAAGTACCAATACAATAAATATATGTTTAATTTTATCGACCATTTCCATTTTTATTTTTATTTTTATCTATTTTATAGTGGTTGTGTAGGTAGGGACCCCAGTGCATTGCTTTGCCCAAGGGGGCCTATAATGCTGTTAAGACGGCCCTGAGTCAGGGTGATGGCCTTGCACATCCTCTTGCCTGGAAATGGCATAGCAATCATCAACTGAAATGGAAAATTCAGAAGGAAAATCATCTTCAACATTGGTGAAAACAAAAAAAAAAGTCACCTGTGGATTCCGTGATCTTCAAAACCCTGGAAATGATTTTTTAAATTTAAAGAAACAACAGGAAACAGAAAAAAAAAATTTGCCACCCAAATCACAAGAAAAATCAAGAGCCGATACAGCAGAGTACTAAATAAACATCATGTTTGCTAAAGTTTTGCGGGTTGAAGCCACCATCTCAGACTACCCAGTTGTTACTGTTGTCAAAGTGTTGTATAGACCCTTTTCTAGAAAGAAAGAAAGAAAGAAAGAAAGAAAGAAAGAAAGAAAGAAAGA
>JANRMT010062815.1:42019097-42033801 GCA_026402145.1 Polypterus bichir lapradei | reverse complement strand
AGGGACTATTTTCCCTACGCCCCGGAGGTGCGTCCCAGTCACATGGACAGAAGAAATGACGTACTTCCGGGGTGAAGAAAAGGAATTTTTATCTGACCCGGAAGTGATAGGAGATCACATGGACTGGGGATTGGAACACTTCCGGGTCAGGGATTATAAAAGGATTGTGGGAACTCCCAGACAATGAGCTGAGTTAGGAGGCAGGGTGGCTAAGTGTCTGGGAGATTGGAGGATTTGTTTATTGGAGTATTGTTTATTTATTGGAGTATTTGGGAGTGGATGGTGCTTTGTGCACTTATTATTATAATAAATAATAATTATTTGGACTTTTACCTGGTGTCTGACGAGTGGTCTGAGGGTTCAAGGGGTCAAAAGGACCTCAGTCTGTCACTATATATATATATATATATATATATATATATATATATATATATATATACAGTACATATATATATATATATATATAGAGAGAGAGAGAGAGAGAATAAAATAGATCACTTATCTGTAGAGGGGAATCCATCTCCATCTCCACCTCCATTGGCCTCTTCATCTCTGTCTGTTGATTCCGGCTGGTCTGACACATGTTCCAATCCTAAAAAAGAAAACTTAAAAAAGGTTAAAATTCAAAAGCACCTATATATATATATATATATATACACTGAAAACCTTCACTAAAATATCAGAATTTGAACTGCATTAATGTCATTAAGCCATTTAACCAAATAAACACTTGCTACAAATAGAACACCTGTGGTCATCCTTCCGGTGGTTGTGAAAATTAAATTGTGTAAATAACTCGACCACAAAACCCAGCAGTTGGGCATATGCCAATATCTGGGACAGAAGCGTCAAACACGTCATCACTGTTTCCTATATACTCTACATCAGTGTCAAGTAATACTGACCAAAAATATCATTGTTTCCTAAAGAGCAGTATTATTGTAGGGTTTGCCTCATACTGTATCACAACAGGCAAATGTATGTCTGTGAGAATTTCTGTTCTGTTCATGCAGTTGTCACACATGGGATTTGTTCACAGGGACCCTCTAAATAGCAGACAGTGACCCCGGCCATGTATTGATCATCACCTAACAGGGAGCACATCAGCACTTTTTAACAGCCAGCCTGAGTCGTCTTCCATGTGGTCTTCATATCTCCATGTCAGCTGATTTTATGGTTTCAGTTGTATTTATTTATGGCCTCAATTACTCATTTAAAATAAATTATGTGTATGGCATAAACCGCACACATCACAGTGGCACACTTCAAATCTTCGGCTAGAGGTTTCAGATGGCGAGATCTTTCACTGATCACAGAGAGGATCGACTGCATGTGTCGCTCATCTTTAACTTACTCAGAGACAGTAAACTGAGTGTACAGAAACTGAGCAGGGAGTGGGTACAACTTTTTACTCACTCATAAGTCTTAACCTGTCATGTTTCAGCCAGGATTCCTCCTCAAATCTTTGTTTTATGCTGGTTTTGCTCCATTTTGATTTTTTTGTTTACATAACTATTGCTTGTGCTTATGTGCTTATCATTAATATTCTTTGTCTTTTATTTTATCAG
The DNA here is from genome assembly GCA_026402145.1 of Polypterus bichir lapradei. Lineage (NCBI taxonomy): Eukaryota > Metazoa > Chordata > Cladistia > Polypteriformes > Polypteridae > Polypterus > Polypterus bichir. The sequence continues at coordinate 42,032,233 of JANRMT010062815.1, read as the reverse complement.
TGCCTCGGTTATGCCCCATGTGTTTTGTGGTTGGTTCCCCAGGAGGCAGGGCCCCATCACGAACTGAATTGCCGTCTGCCATGTAAATCCGGAGGGTCCTGATGGTTCTTTGTGAATGTGTTGTGGAGTGGATGAGTTATTGTGTTTTGCTGGGCCTTGTACCTTTCTGTGAATCTCTGGATTTTTAAACCTCTGCTCTGTTTTTCACTTTGTTTCCGGATTCTATATTGAGACTGTGTTCACCTTGGATTATCTTGCCTTTTCAGGCAATTCCCATTTGTACTCCTCAGAGCTGCATTCTGTTAAAAATAAATCTTTAATTCTATAAAGATCTTGCATTTGCCCTGTTAGTTAGGTTTGGCAGTATATGCCCTCTAGTGGGCGTTTTTGGAACTGTTTGGGAATTACATGCCTTGAGACCCCCTAGCTCATAACATACCATACTGTAAATTCCCTTTATTCCAACAATGTGCCTAAATCTGAAAAGTAATTAAATATGGACGTGGCATTTGCCCCAATTCAACCTGGATGGATGGCAACACTTCTTGTCAACGGTTGGACACCCAATGTGCCTACTGCTCAAGTCGATGACCATTTGCATCATGCAGTGAGCTGCTCAGTCTGTCTGGTAAGGGCATGCAGCCGCAGTGGTATTTTTTTGCTGTGGTACGTATGTCTTTTTCACACTCCCCTGTGGCATTTTTTTAGGGCATCAAAGAGTGGGGGCCGACACCATGGTGGCTTCTGGCCTACCTTTCTTCTCGGATCTTCCATTAGTCAATGTTTTACCCATGACAACAGGCTCACATGTCGTACCCATGTTGACTTCAAATGCCCCTCTTTAGCTGGTCATGCCAATTAGTTCAGTTCATTGCCCTGAACATTTGTATGTTTTTCTAGCACACGCTTTTATTACTTTGGCTAATCAATACATGCATAAGACCTGGGAGCCGCACAGCTCTTAGTTATTCAAAGTCCATCCATTTTAAACTATAATAACAGGCTGAGACAGAAAGACTGAGAGCCTTTGTCTATTCATGTGATGTGATTCATTTTATTTTATTGATTTTTTCTCACACAGAGTGAACGCACTGTACAAATACTTGTGTCTTGAGTAAACATCTCCACCCAAAAAAGACTGAGCCTGAATCCACAATGCACTAATCTGCAGAAGTACAACAGATGTAAAGTAATAAAAAATTAACATACTCTTTAAAATGGTTTACACATTTACACTATTTACATGTATAGAAACATTCCCTGCCTCGCGTACGCAAGAAATTCTAGAGAGCTGAATTTCTTACACAAACATATACATAGAATTATCGGTGTTACGCACTCATGATAAAAAAACTCTAATATGTAAAGCATTATGTATATTTAAAAAAACAAATAATTAGAACGTTTACACAATTTATTATAAAATATCCAGTTTGAAATTAAAAGTACAAAATAATTGTATGTACAGAGGTCCAATCATCACACCAAAAGTCAGTCCTTCTAATTGGATGCTATGAACGTAAAAGGCAAGTCGAACAACTGCCGCTTCAGCGGACTCACCAAAGGTCATTCGCTTTGACTGGACACGGAGAACACACAGACTACACAGGACAATTGTGAGGCCAGTAGAGACGCAAACGGCCGTGCACACTCCTAGTCGGGCCCTCCGAGCTCTCACTAGCCACTTGAAGTATCCTCAGCAGAAGCCTTACACAAACGTCCTGCTCCTGTAAAAGCCCACCTGCTTGTTCTGACCATGTTCAAAGAAAGGGGTGACTAGTGGCGATGGAGTTAATGTTATTAGGAAGCGTTGGGTAGAGGTAGTACTTAACGTCACGAAGAAAAGATTGCAATGTGATTACGCGACCCTTACATTAAACTCTACACAGAGGGGACAGAGACCTCCAATAGTGCATAGTGGATAGGACTGGTGAGATTTGTTGGGCTGAATGTCCTGCCCTCACCCAGATTTGCTCTAATTTGTTCTAATCTCAGTGTTGTCTTGGGCCAAAACTCCAATTTGGCCAATGTAGGCCTTCTTGACTGAATGAGGACCAGTCAGTGGTGTAGTCCAAATTTATTTAAAAAATAGAACAAATTCATGCACTTTAAAGACAGCGATACTGAAAGAGGTTTCCTGGACCTTAAGGATGTTACACGCATATGCATAGGGGACAGCTAAGGGACTCTAGTGACTGCCATTCTACTGCCGCTCCAGGAGTCGGCGCTTCATCCTAATACCTCTCTCTTCTTTTCCCTCTGCAGGCTGTTTGATTTGATTGACAGCTAGAACACCTCTGACATCACTTCCGGTGTCCGTCCACTGGACCCACCTCTTCCTGTCAGAAGGGTCCAAAACCAGAAGCTCCGCCATCTTGGAACAGTTCAGTCTTGAACTCACGTGTGTACAGCTCTGCAATATTTTGTGTGTTTTTATTATTTTTTTTTTATCTCGCTGTCTCCAAATGTACTTGGCACCCCAACTCTTTAACATTGTCCTCTTATTCTGTTACAAGGTATTTGTAAGGGCAAATGTGCCTCCTGAGTGATCACTGACATGAGTGTACTAAGAAAAACCCACCTCTTCGTTTCAATACCAATGTGCTTGGAAAGGCCCTGCTCTCTGTAGAAGGTGCCCCTTTCTATTTCAAGAGAGAAATCCTGGGGAGATGGACTTAGCACAAATCCTCATGGCCAGCAGGTGGCAATAGAGATGGGAAGTAGGGACTAAGCTGCCCAAAAACAGAGAAGGCAGCCTGGAATTGGACATTTAAGAGATGTCAAGGGCTCTGGGGTATGTTCACCTAGTGGAATGCCAAAAGGTGCCACACCAACTGTTTTTCACAGATTTGTTAAAAAAATATTGGGTAGGGCATGTTCTTGGCACAGAAACAGACAGGCTTTTTAACTGCTTTGTCCTTTTGCTTGGTGCCGGCTAGTGTTGATTTTATTGTTCAGCTGCATGAGTTCAGAAAAATACTCTAACTACTTAGTTTTCACAAACTGGTGTACCATCTTCTTCATCGTGATCTGTGTTTCACAGTTTAAATTAGACCGCCACACTCATTTCAGAAGAAAAATAACATTAAATAACCATAAAAAAGTCTTTTATGAAAAGACAATTTCTTTCTTTTCACTTATACCCTCATGACCACACGATCCCCATGCCATCTCAACGTCTGATGGAAGTGGAAGTGTCAGTAAGCTGCCTAGAAGTACGTTCTGTAGGTCCCACTGTTTGGGACTAATCAACCTACACAATAGGCGTCCTTAGCAATATGTGGAAAGTGTCCACATGTGTCTTTACAAATAGCGCAACACTCATTTAATCTTTTATGGGGGGGGGGGGGTTGCACCGTTTAATAGGCTGATGTCTCCAGCATTATTGTGCCCCCAATAAAGTGGGGGTCTGCTTCTGGTGTTATGATGACAGTCCTAGAGAGCATCATATGTGAAGCAGAATTTAATCTTACGATTTAATCCATCCCCCAAATAAATACAATAAAATAAATACTGTAGATAACTGAACTGGCAATTACTAAACGTCACTGAAGCATTTAACGTAGAAATAAACTGCTGAAGATGGTTCCCACTATGTATTCTACTAGTTTCAATGTTTCATGTGCCTTTCCCTCACTTTGATGAGGGGGGGGGCATACTTGTTAAATATTTGTATTACAAATATTGGGTTGTAACATTTTGCCAAAGCAAAATAAAAAAAAAAAAAGCTGCAACATCTCAGTTCTTCACAATGGAGGACCTGGCGCCTTCATCTTCTTCTTGAACAGGAATCCGAACTGCTAAATGACCTGCAAGAAAAAGAGATAAAACACTGAGGGTCAGTCGTTCAAGAGGTTTACTTATTTCGGCAGTGACATTCATGTGACTGGTGACTCCTCCTATGAAGTCAGTAGACGGATTGGGAGAGCATGGGGTGGTCATGAGATCACTGGAAAGGGGTGTGTGGCGCCCCCGATATCTATGCAAAAGGATGAAGGTCCAAGTCTTTAGAGTCCTGGTGCTTCCTGTCTTGCTATGTGGTTGTGAGACATGGACGCTATGCAGTGACCTGAGACGAAGACTGGACTCCTTTTGTATTGTGTCACTTCAGAGAATCCTTGGGTACTGCTGGTTTGACTTTGTGCTGAATGAGCGGTTGCTCATGGAGTACCTAATGAGGCACATTACCTGTATTGTGAGGGAGCATCAGTTATGGCACTATGGTCATGTGGCCGCGCGATTCCCCGAGGGAGATCCGGCTCACAGGATCCTCATTGTTGATGCCTACGTAACACCTGGTTGCGGCAGATAGAGGGTCATTTCCGGAGGGTGGGACTGGACCGTGTGTCTGCCTGGGGTGTTCCCAACCAGTATCCTCAGTTGTTTTGTCAGATGGTGGGTGCAGCAACACGCTGTAGCAGTGCATGCTCCCCATTCTGACCTGACCTGACCTGACCTGGTCAGTCATTCTATTGTTTCCTCTTAGTTGACATCTCTAACTTTAACCAGAATTTAGTCCAACTCGCCAGGGGTTCTCAGGGTGGCACCACACTACTCTACAGGTCAAGGAGACAGGGCCTGTCTGTGCGGAAGTCACACATTCTCCTTCTCCTCTGATGCTCAGATTTTCCTCCCAATGGATGTGTTGTATTAATTCTAGATTGAGCCCAAGTGGGAAGTGTGCCCGTATGTAGACTGGTATTACTTTCAGGGTCGGCGCCTGCCCAGTGCTCAATGACTATATGTGTTATGTCAGCAAGTCACCACGTTTTAAAAGAGCAATTGGGAGAGTAGACGAGAACCCGAGAAAACCAAAGTGCCAAAAGCCAAAACAAAAAAATCAGAATCTAAGAGTGTAGATAAAGCTATAAAGGCAGAGAACAAAAAATAAACATTTTTTTTAGATAGGCACAAAACAAAGTTTGTTATCAACACAAAATGCACATCAGAACAAAATAAGCACGTCAGAAATGAAATAGTGAAGTATTCCTGTTATTGAAACAATAATAAATAAGAATTCAAAATGAATACACCAAACATAAAAAAGAGCAAAACCAAGAGCCATATGATTGTTGAACATGGAGGGACCTTGGCTTAGTGTGCCCACATTAAGATGGTGACATTCTCAGACCTTCACACCATTCTCGCAGCTGTGCCCGCTTTGAATCATCACACCCACCCTCAGCCGCTCCCCTCACATGTCCTTTAACCAGAAGGGAAGTTCTCATGATTTACAAGAAACGAGACAGTTCTAGTGAAAGCTGATGACCCCCCCACCACCCCAACCAATATGGTGGTGGTGATGCCCATCTGACTTTGACACAGTGCTATACTGTCAAGAAGGGGTTGCTGCACCATTTTTCACTTACAGTTTTTTCCTTGCCTTAAGTGCTTCTTGATTTTCTTAATCCGAGGCCAGGCAAGAATTATGTAGATGATGAAGATCACAGCCAGGACACTAAGCACCAGGAATAAAAGTGCTGGCAAAGGAGACAAAAAAAGCGACAAGAAGACAGTGAGACAAGGGGCAATCAGGGTAGAGGGGGCAGACTGGCACTCTTCTGTCTCACATTCACCACCAAGCAAGCAGAAACTCCTTCTTCCCTAGTGATAAGCGGAACGATTCGTGGAAAACTGAATTCACAGTCAAACTCACGTGGCAAAACAAATTGTGAAACAAATGGCATTTCACTTCCAGCGAATCTTCTGCCATTGACACAGAAGAAAGATATTCAGTCCCATCTAGAAAGACTTACATGCATTAGTTTTGTAGTCATCTCTCTGTGGTTTAGTAATTTAATAAGAAACTCTAGAGAAAAAAAGTCACCTTCTGTCACATGTAAAGATTTTGTTGAGCCATCAGACGGTTATATTTCAGCCTGGTGGTTAAACTCTTTGTTTTATGTCCTTTCTCTACATTTTTGTGTCATTTACTTATCTTAACATTACTTGTAATTATTTTTTGTTGCCTGTGTTATCCCCGTGTCCCTGTAGTTAGGATACAGCGGGTTGGATGATGGATGGATGGATGGATGGATGGATGGATGGATGGATGGATGCCTGTGTTATCAGTTATCAGTGTGTTTTTAGAGGCGGGGCTCATCAGTGCTCATCACTGCTAGGGACCGCCCTCAGCCCAATAAGGCAGGGCAGCCCCGCAGTTGCTTGCGGTTCATTTCAATGGGCTCGTTGTGTGGTGAGTTCTCTTGACTGCTGCTCTGCATTTTCCTGGATTTTTGAACCTTTGTTCAGTTTTATTGACTTTGGATTACTGTTTTGAGATTTTGTTTGCCTTGGGTTGCCTTTGACTTTTCAGGCAATTCCTTTGTGTCTTTTGGGCTCCATTTACAGAGCATTTTGAATTAATAAATCTTTTATTTTTAAAGATTCTATGTGACCATCTGTGTTAGTAGTTTGACAGTGTTTGCATTTCTAAGGGGTATTTTTGGAACTGTACGGGGCTCACATGCTTTTTGACTCACGAGCGACATTAAACTGTTCTAGTAGTTTGATCACAGCTACGACGGTTAGGACAATCTTGGTGATCACAATCGTAAAGACAGAAGAAATTTGAAGCGTGCATTTCCTGAACCTCTTCTGCAGAAATCAAGAAACCTGAAATAGTGATTTGTTAGGTAATAACAGAGAGGGGGTTCCTGCATTGGGAGATTTTCCTTATTGTGTCTATGTAGCCTGTCAAAATAAAAAAAAATACACTGCACTCCTCTGACGATATGAATGAGAGGCATAAAGGGAATTGATCTGATGGGTGTGTGACAGATCACAGGCATTACGCAGCTGCCAATAAGAAAACAGCTAAACATGAAATATGAATAAAGTGTTACGAAGCAGTAACTACACTACACTGGTTACCCGTGCCATTCAGAATTGACTTTAAGAAACTGCTTATGGTTTACAAAGCCTTCAATAATCTCACTCCGTCCTATATTTCAGAATGTCTTTCACCTTACACTCCAAATCGTAACCCTAGATCTTTAAATGAGGGTCTGCTTATTATTTCAAGAGCTAAACTTAAAAGAAGTGATGAGGCAGGCGGCCTTCTGCTGTTATGCACCTAAAATCTGAAATAGCTGACTGATAGAAATTCCCCAGGCTAATATGGAGGACCACTTTAAAAAACTGCTAAACACCCCATTACTTTAACATGGCTTTCTCAGAGCTTCATTTTAGTCAGTCAGTCAGTTTCCAACCCACTATTTCCTAACTACAGGGTCACAGGGGTCTGCTGGAGCCAATCCCAGCAATCATAGGGTGCAAGGCAGGAAACAAACCCCGGGCAGGGTGCCAGCCCACCACAGGGCACACACACCCACACACCAAGGACAATCGCCAATGCACCTAACCTGCATGTCTTTGGACTGTGGGATAATACGGAGTACCCGGAGGAAACCCATGCAGACACGGGGAGAACATGCAAACTCCACACAGAGAGGACGCGGGAAGCGAACCCACTACCACTGCGCCAATGTGCCGCCCACTTCATTTTAGTATAACCCTGATATTCTGTATACGTGTTTAATTATCTTTTTTTTTCATTGCTCAGCAATCCGTACTAACCACTACTTTTTCTTCTGTTCTTTTTCTGGTTTTCTGTGGTGCCAATCTGCATCACCACCACCTGATCAAAGCACTGTGCAGTCCTTACATTGATGGATTGAAGGCCAGAGGTCCACATGATCATCATCATCAAATTCTTCTACATGAAGCCTGAAAACCATGAGGACTGATTGAGGTCATTTATGTTAGACAGAATGCCCAGTGGTAGCTAGGTGGTCTCGTGGCCTCGGAACCCCGGCAGATTTAGTTTTTCTTTTCTTTTTTTTTTTGTTTTTTTCTGTCCTCCCTGGCCATTGGACCTTACTTTTATTTTATGTTAATTAGTATTGCCTAATTTTATTTTTATATTTTTCTTTTTTCATCTTGTAAAGCACTTTGAGATAAATCATTTGTATGAAAACATCCTATATAAATGTTGTTATTGTTGTATTTCTTATTTTCCATCCAAAATAACACTCTCAATCTCAAAACACCTTTTTTCAGTGAGTTTTATATTTCACTATTAGGAAGATGCCTGTGAAATGAATTTTTGCATCAGTTTGTCAGGATTTTCTAATTTAACTCATCACTATTCTTCACATAAGCAGAGAACACAAGTCTATTATAAAATGAAAGGACACGGCTGGAGATAAATGAATGCTACTGGACTGTCGCTGCACATCTGGTAATAGTGCTGGTCGAGTGCTGCAGTGAGGGTCCCGTGGCCAAAGAATAACAGCATTAAACTAAACGGGACTCTTTACTCCCTGTACAGAGTCAGCAAATATATAACTCGTGTAACCTTAATGCTTCATTTTCATTACCCCTGTGTTTCAGGGCTTCAAAAGACAAGCATTGGTCGAGGTGGCTAAGTATGCATTCCTGACACTGAAATTGCTCTTTAGAGTGTTGATTTTAAAGCCCTTAAAATGATAAAAGGATTAATGGTTTTACTATAAAACAGCAGAAGATAGTTCAAGGTTCAAGAGGTAAATGAAACAGGAACGGAGCAAATCGATACTTCTAGAGCACGGGAGACATGTTTAAAATGTGTCGTTAGTGCACAAGGGGAACCAAAAAGCAGAGCAGTGTGGTCGAAAAATCTTGTATGTTTTATAAATGACGATAGAAACTAACAATTAAAAACGATCGTGCAAGTGATGTGAAAAACCCAAGCGAAATACAAAAGAACTGCAGCGTCGCGTCTCTGGAGTAACACAATAAAGTCAAATAAAGAGCCGTTGTCGGTGTGTGCATTCAAATAAGAATTTTATCGCTCCGATTCAATCTGACAGCCATAATCCTTTCACGTTATAAGTTTAAAGATTTTTTCTTTGTGTTTGTCATTTGTTACTTATCTTTATCTTCTTTGTGTTTCCTGCATGTTCTTTTATTTTTTTTCCCAGTCCCTTACATTTATGTGTTGTTTTTCTTTACAGTTTCTCGTATTAAAGTTCACTTCTCAGTGTCGTAATCTTTTGGCTACTCCTACGCTTACCTTTTTCTATTGTTATTTATATCGTTATCTTATTTAGATATTTTTCTGTAATGTTATGGTAATGTCATTTTGTGCGTAGCTTTGATCACAGTTACCAGCGTCTTTTTTGTTTCTGCAGGGCCGCGTTCACATGACACAAGAGGGTGGTCATGTGATATGTCATCGCTCCCTGCCTATGTAAGCTGGCTGTTCTTTGCTTTTAGTGTCCAAGCTTTGGATCAAAGCACAAGCTTTGGTAGTAAACTGGGACAATTCTAGCAAGGGAAAGCATCTTCAACTATGGTTTGGAACTTTTACTCTCGTTTCTTGACTTTGCTTTCTGTCTCACGCTTTGTTGCTGACGTTTTTGATCTTTAGGTATGCCTAGCACCTTTGACTCTCCTTTTTCAAAGCCCTCTTTTGATCTGACACCTCAGATTCTACCTAAAATTCTCCTCCAAGTATCATGGTTGGTTATAACGCTCAGGTGCTGTGGTTATCAGGGCCGCAGTTACCTGAGAGAGGTCTTTAATGCCGCTGCTTGCTTGCTCGGTCACTCGACTGCTGGCATTTGCAACTGTCGTTTTCAGCCTCCTCATTTGCTTCTCTTCCTTCACAAGGTTTGTCATCTTTTTGACCATTTTGGCTTGTGAATTTTCTGGCTCAAGGTTTGATGATTTTGAGAATGCAGGGTTTCCCATATTAGTTTTATAGTAAATTGTTAATTAAATTCTTTTTATATTTTTTCTGTTGCTGTTTATTATAATCAGTATTTTCAGAATTCTCTCTCCTTTTGAGTATCAAATTTGGAAGGCTAGAATTTCATATTTGATTCTTTAGCTAAGTTTCTGTTTAATAAAATTATTGTAAGTACCGACTTGGCCTTTAATTTTGGAAAATTCAAAAAACTAAAGAGACCAGCGTTAGAAAAGAAAGACAGAAGGCTTGTGGCTAAAGTGTGACATATGCAGTAGTGATAACCTGTATGACCCCGAGTGAGTCACGTAAACTGCTTTTTTTTATTTCTAGGAATTAGGAAAAGATGTGTGAGTTACTTTAAAACTGAAATGAGTAAATGGAAAATGTAGCATGAAAGATACAGTCAGTCTCAAAAATATTTTATGAATGCTTCGATGTCAATGATGAGTCTTAGGTACTAACATAATAATGGCGGGCACCACTATTTTCTGTATTTAGCCTCCTGGTTTCCTGTACAATCTCTTCTAGAATACACCGGCACTGCGCCGTGTGACATCTACACCTAAAGGTCATTAAGTATCCCAGATTAGAATAATATGAGAGCTGGCGTGCGATTCTATTTTTGACTAAAGACTTCCTGGTATTTGATCTTAAGTTCTTTTCTTAGACATCTGAATTTTTGACTGACATTTTGAAATCGACGACACCTAGATTAGAATGTTTTGGTATTGACCTCGGCATCATTTCTCAACTACGTCTAATCTAAAGATGCTTTTTATTGCAATCTTCGTGCACACACAATACCGGAATAAGGTGAGTAACCCAGTTAAGGCAGAATCGGGATTCTCAAAAATGTGCGTTTACGTCATCATCGGCCGTACTGGGCTCTTGGTTTGTTTTAGGAGCTGACTGACTGCATGCAGATTTATCATAAGTTGCAAATTTCTAAAGTATTTCTGAACTTTTAGTCTACCCTAACCATACTTTAAAATGAGATTCAGTTATTACTAGTAGTTGTAGCAGCAGTCACTTTTCTGACTTTAGAGGGAGTCAGCTTGGCTATGGTGGCATCCTGTTACCTCATTTTAAGACAGAATGATTACTAATTCTGAGTTAAAGCGGCCCTCATAACCACATTTGTACACACAAACACACACAAACTAGTAAATAGCAGAGCAGTCTTACAGGGGAAAGGGGTCCGCAGCTCCGGCTTTTCTTTTGTCACACTTCTTACTGTAGCCCATGACGTTTCACTGCTTTGGGTCACAGGTGTGCTTGTGCTTCCGATTTGAGAATTCACGTCGTCTCTTGTTGGGCTCTGGGAAGGTTGGTGGGAGACTCCAGCTGAAGAGTTTTGTCCTCTTGAAGGTCCACGTGGACTGGTTTTGTGGGATGCACTGGAAGTGACCCCGACAGGCACTGTCTTTACCGGCAAATCGCTGCAGACCACGTCCTGTGTTCCTGACCCGCCTTCTAGGACCTTCTGTCCATTCTCTGTGCAACTACAGAACAACAAAGGTTTGACATATTAATGAGTACTGGGTATTGATCTTTAATGTGAAAGGCGCTATATAACAGAGAGACTTTAAAGAAATTTTGATATATGCTTAGCTCACTGATTCAATTTTGCTTCCTCAGCTCTGAGTTCTGAAACATCAGCAGAAATGAACTCAATTCTCAGTTTCTGGCTGGTTAACTCCATAATTCCAGGACAGAGTCTAACAAGATTCTTCTCCATTTTTGTGCATGTTTATCCAACTTACAATTTACACATTCCAGGTAAAGAACAGACACTGGCTGGCTGACCACCTTGACAGTCACTGTCACAATGCTAGCTGACTGGATGATGTCTGAAATCACTTGATGACGATTCCTACAAATTTTCCTGCTTTTTATTTTAGCTGTTGTTGTGAGTTGTGTGTCTGCCATCTTCACCTGCTGCCATTACCAAATCATATATCCACATTAAAGTTTTCAAATCAATGGCCTGTCACCTCCTAATGGTCTTCTGTTAATGATCTTCTGGATCAGAAGTTGAACTTTATATGTAAATGTCATGAATGAAATGTATTAATGGAATACTCCACACAATTTTTATTTATGCTACTCACCCTGTAGTTTGTAGTAGCCCTCGACCCTCTGCAGTTTGCATACCAGGAGAAGGTGGGAGCGGAGGATGTCATCATCTACATGCTACACCGATCCCTCTCCCACTTGGACAGAGGCAGTGGTGCTGTAAGAATTATGTTTCTGGACTTCTCTAGTGCCTTCAACACCATCCAACCTCTGCTCCTCAGGGACAAGCTGACAGAGATGGGAGTAAATTCATACCTGGAGGCGTGGATCAGGGACTATCTTACAGACAGACCTCAGTATGTGCGTCTCGGGAACTGCAGGTCTGACATTGTGGTCATCAGCACGGAGCGCCGCAGGGGACTGTACTTTCTCCGGTCCTGTTCAGCCTAAATACATTGGACTTCCAATACAACTCGGAGTCCTGCCACCCGCAAAAGTTCGCTGACAACACTGCTATTGTGGGCTGCATCAGGTGGGGGCAGGAGGAGGAGTATAGGAACCTAATCAAGGACTTTGTTAAATGGTGCGACTCAAACCACCTACAACTGAACACCAGCAAAACCAAGGAGCTGGTGGTGGATTTTAGGAGGACCAGGCCCCTGATGGACCCCATGATCATCAGAGGTGACTGTGCAGAGGGTGCAGATCTATAAGTACCTGGGAGTGCAGCTGGATGATAAATTGGACTGGACTGCCAACACTGATGCTCTGTGCAAGAGAGGACAGAGCCGACTATACTTCCTTAGAAGGTTGGCGTCCTTCAACATCTGCAATAAGATGCTGCAGATGTTCTATCAGACGGTTGTGGCGAGCGCCCTCTTCTACGCGGTGGTGTGCTGGGAAGGCAGCATAAAGAAGAAGGACAAACTGGTGAGGAAGGCAGGCTCTATTGTAAGCACAGAGCTGGACAGTTTGACATCCGTGGCAGAGCAACGGGCGCTGAGCAGGCTCCTGTCAATCATGGAGAATCCACTGAATCCACTGAACAGGATCATCTCCAGACAGAGGAGCAGCTTCAGCGACAGACTGCTGTCACTGTCCTGCTCCACTGACAGACTGAGGAGATCGTTCCTCCCCCACACTATGCGACTCTTCAATTATACCCGGGGTGGGTAAACGTTAATACTATACAAGATTATAGACTGTTATACCCGTCTCGCACTCTCCACATTGCATTTTTTTTTAACTTGCACTGCTTTTTTATTGCTCTTTAATTAATATTGTTGATATCAGTAAGCTGCTGCTGGAGTATGTGAATTTCCCCTTGGGGCTTAACAAAGTATCTATCTATCTATCTATCTATCTATCTATCTATCTATCTATCTAT
>JANRMT010062815.1:42001473-42019087 GCA_026402145.1 Polypterus bichir lapradei | reverse complement strand
CTATCTATCTATCTATCTATCTATCTATCTATCTATCTATCTATCTAGTGGCCAAGTAAAAAAATGTAACCTCAAGTTTTAATGCAGAATGAAGAGAAAAAAAGTTTATGATATAATGGAGACTAATGGTGACCATTGCTGTACAATGGCAAAAAACTGAAAAGGATCCCCGGAAAAAGAAAAACTCTCACATTACTCATGTTGCATAATCCACATGTCAGTTATCCAGTTGTGTGCTCAAAATGTTTAGAATGCTAATACAATTGATACTTAAATAGATACTTCCAGAATATAAGCATCATCAACAGGAGACTAAAGCCTCATGAGAATGACTTTTTGAACTGAAGACAGGACTCTTGAGAGGAGAGGTGGGTCTTCAATTTCAAACATCTTTCCCTTTCCCACAGGCAAAACTCCTCTCGATTTCTGTGGCCACCTTCTGCTGCTGTGGCTCCTTCTCTGCAGCTCCACACAACAGAATCGCACTTACTTATCTGGTCGACGGCAGCTTATGATATTTAACATGCAACTAGCGCCATTTCTTTTTATTTTGCCGATTGCCGCACAGGCAGGTGAAGTGACTTGCTCCTGGCCACTGTGATGGAAACCACGGCATCAGTCTGCCCCAAACCCCAACACTAACACACACAATGAGTCCCAGGTTCAAATAAAGGATTATTTATTAACCAAATTCCACATGCACAGGTTTCTCTCTCTCCACAATACTCTCTTCTCCTTCCACAACACTCTCTACCATCACCGCACTGCCCTCCTCCAGTTGAGTGTAGCTCTACGTCCTCCCAGCTCCGACTCACCTGGAAAAGGGAGTGTGGTCCCTTTTATTAAGGACCCAGGAGTACTTCTGGTGCCAGGGCCACTGCCCGATGGAAGTATTTCCGGGTCATACGGAAATCCCATTTTAGGGAGTGCATCTCAGGACAGCACCCCCTTGTGGCACACATGGTCCCCATCAGGGGTGTTTTGCTGGACTTCACCTCCCAGCATTCCCTACTGGTTCCCAAATGGGTGCCTATATGAATGGTTGCTGCCATCTCCTGTTCTGGGGGAATAAAAAGTCCCCAGCAATATCTTCCACTTCTGGTGGGTTGTCCATCCATCTCTACCGACCGTCACTCCCGGGTCTGGCTCCTTCCTTCCTCTTGGTTGGGATGCCCATTTGACTGTTCAGAACCTCCCTTCTGGGTAAGGAACCATCCCTTTTTCTGGTCGGGATGCCCGTCCAACCCGTGTGGCATTCACACCACACATAGTCAGCAGCAGGATTTAAACCCAAAGCCTTAACCTCAGTGCCTCACTGCCTTCCATCACTTCTGCCTCACATCACTCATTTAGTATCATCATCTGTGCTCAGTTTCTCCAACTCCATAAGCCCATCGCCAGCGGTCACATACTGAACTGTTTTCAGATATTTGATCTCCCCATCTGTCTGGAATCTACATCATAATTCACTGTCCTTGGCTTTTGCACATGGAGGAAAAAGGGCTGCACATGAAATGGAAATATACACTCTAATGGCACAAATTCCACTTGTGGTGACAGGAAATTTGTTTCTTGAAATGTTTTGTGAAACCAATCATTTGGCTCATCGTTAATCACCAATCACATCAGTCCTACACAAAACAAACAAGATCTGACCAATCACGAGTGTCTCTCTCGCTGTGGAGAGCAGTGCTGGTCCTCAGGCAACTTCCTTGCTAGCCAGATAGCTTACTTTAACTGAGCATGAATCACTTTAGGTGAAAAAGAGGATGACCTGCCAAACATCTCTGTTATTACAAATTTCAGTGTAACTCTGTTGTCTGGATATAATATATAATGTTAAAGTTTGCATCTTCTTTCGTTTTTTGGCTTCCACTGTGGGTTTGATGGGCATTACGTATAGTCTATGCCACAGTCCATTGATAAAGTAGGTAGGTATAAAGTGGCGGATTTGGAGCTCCTTGAGTTCTGTGGAGCTGTCGCCTGTGTTGGGGTCGTGTAGTGTTGACCTATTGTGCATGAGATCGATGAGTTGTCACCTCAGCAGAAGATCAGTCCGAGCTGGTGACAATCAGTTCACATTTATATTTTGCTAAAAGACAGACAAACAGAGGATAACAGTTGACTGGTTACTTACTTGGTCCACTTTTGGCATGGAGAATTCACTGCGGAAGAAAAGTAGCCACTTGGACAGGGATGACATTCTGTAGGAGGAAGACGGTAAGAAGAAATGTGTACAAAATCTCAAAGCCACCCCAACCAATTGTTCTAGAATCCCCAAACAGTACCTTCATTGTTTAACCCCCGTCCCGCAGGGCAGTAGCACTCGTCACAGAAGTTCCGCGAGCACACAAAAGATTCTGGGCAGCGACACTTTGCGTTGGATGTTTTGGTGCACGACTCCACTTCTTTGCTTCCAGTTGCTTGAATAAAAGGACAAAAGAGAGTGCGAAAGTTCACTTTTCAGTTTGCCTGTTTTTTATGAGAACACTCATCGGTCGCCATAGGGGGTTGCTGGTCACTTTCTTTCTTTTCAATTTAAAGACACTAAGAAGTGAAAACTTTGAAGATACCACCAAAGAGATAAAAGAAGAGGCATGTGTGCGTAATGTCATTTATTTCATCCTGGTACCTCCTGGACACGGTCACAGTGAGCACTGCCCTGGTCAGGAGGTCCGTCCATCCCTGGGGGCAAATCAACACAGTATGACAACTCGGCATGGGACTGTAAGCAAAAAAACGTTCCACAAAATGATGATGACACCGTAGCCAAGTCCGGCAAGACGATAAGGCTACCATCGGAGGAAGTCCACACTCTGGAGGAATGTTTTGGACAAAATTAAATAAATATACAAGTATATTAATGTGACAATAAATGAATAAATAAAAAGTATGTGAATGTAATTGATTAAATATCTCATAGCATTTCTTTATGTATTTATTCAATTATTTCTTCACTTGAAATAAAAACTGTCATTTTCACCCGTCTAAGTCGAGAGGGCAGGCTCTAGAGAGTACTGCGTCTTGATTGGTGAATTGTTGGTAAAATGCACATAAATCTTTGGCCTTCAAGCACTCCACTTATAAGATGACACCACACATCACATTCTAGACTCCTAATGATGAATTCAGGGCTTCTTGAACTCTGTGCAGTCATTTTGGCCAACTTCCTCTTGCACTCGTGCCCACCACAGATGCAGCTTTACTTGGCCTGGGAATCCTGTGGCTCATAGCAAGGCCATCTTAAAAGCATCATAGGCCCCCCCAGGCAAAGGCGTGCACTGAGGCCCCCATTTTTATATCAAAACAGAAACATCCATAGGCATCAGAAAGCATTGTGGGCTCCTATGCTCCTGGAGCCCCCATGGCCAGTGCCCATTGTGCCCATACGTTAAGACAGCCCTGGGTCATGTAGGAATATACAAAGCTATGACTGTGTGCGACCCTTCTACTTATCAAAATCCAGTTCCTGTTAGAGCCCACCCTCTCAACTGGTAGTTTTCATTTCCAGCCGTATTTCATGTTGCATGCTTGACACTTGGCACATTTAGTTATTCATGCTCACGTATTTTGTTTTAATGTATTTACTGAAACCTACTTTTCCAGAGCAGGGTCCTGAGTCTATCCCAGAAATCAGCAGGAACAAACCCTGGAGAAGGTGCAAGTCCATCTCAGGGTGAACACACACACACACACACACACACACACATATCAGGGGCCAATTTAGTAGTGCCAGTCCTCCTTATCTGCCTGTCTTTGGACAGTGGGTGGAAATCAGACCACCTGGAGAAAGCCCACAGAGATACAGGGGGAACATGCAAACTCCATACAGGTGGCTGTAAACCCTTTCGCAGTGATGCTCTCTATTTAATGTTACCTGTATTTATCTATTTAATTTTCTCCTTACTAGGCAACTTCGACCACGAGATTTCTTAATAAATCTGACAGAACATTTTGTACTGGACACGAAGAAAATGGTAGAAATGGTCTTACTGGTTTCGCAGGTCAGGCACTTTTGGCATGATGGCTTCCTCCCTTCTTCGTCCTGATATGTGCCTTTATCACACTCCACGCAGGCGCCCCGGTGTAATTTTTGACCTGAAGGAAGAGCATATAATTGAAAATGTTAAGCTTAAGAAAAAAAGAAGATGAGCGGCACGGTGGCACAGTGGGTAGCGCTGCTGCCACACAGTAAGGAAACCTGGGTTTGCTTCCCGGGTCCTCCCTATGTGGAGTTTGCATGTTCTCCCCGTGTCTGTGTGGGTTTTCTCCGGGTGCTCCGGTTTCCTCCCACAGTCCAAAGACATGCAGGTTAGGTGCATTGGCGATTCTAAATTGTCCCTAATGTGTGTGTGTGCCCTGTGTGGGCTGGCGCCCTGCCTGTTTGTTTCCTGCCTTGAGCCCTGTGTTAGCTGGGATTGGCTCCAGCAGACCCCCGTGACCCTGTAGTCTTCTCTTCTGTATTTATATGCTTCCCTTTGGCCATATTATTCGTAGCTATGGACTGGGCTATCATTTTCATGCAGATGATACTCAACTCTACTTCAATGTTAAAAGTGGAACTTCATTAGAGCTTTCTCAGCTCACAACCTGCCTTAGTGAAATTAAAACCTGGATGGAGCAGAACTCTTTAAAATTAAATTGCAACAAAACTGACCTCCTGCAAATTGGGACTAAAATGCAACTTAATAAAATGAGCTCCTTCCCAGTCCATCTTGGTGGTGATCTCATCAGACCTGCCACTACTGCAAAGAATCTCGGTGTCATTTTTGATTCCTCCCTCTCTTATTCCGCTCACATGAATCACATTAAGAAACTTTCTTACTTTCACCTCCGTAACGTATCCCGTGTTCGCTTCTTTCTCTCCTTCTCTAATGCTGAGAAACTTGTCCCTGCTTTTATCACATCCCACATCGATTATTGTAACTCGCTGCTGGCAGGTGCCCCTTCTAATCTTATATCACAGCTCCAGCTTATTCAAAACTCGACTGCAAGAGTCCTTACTCGAACCAGCAGCAGCGAGCACATCACACCCATCCTGCTCCGTCTTCACTGGCTCCCCGTTTCTTACAGAATCGAATATAAAATCCTACTAATAACCTACAAAGCCTTAAATAACCTCGTGCCAAACTACATCAGTGACCTTCTCCATCACTATGTGCCTACCTGCCCACTAAGGTCCTCTGATTCTGGCAATCTTGTTGTGCCCCACACTAATCTACACTCCATGGGTGACAGCAGGGCCTTCAGCTGTATAGCGCCCAGACTCTGGAATGACCTACCGAAATTAATCAAGTCAGCTGACTCCATGAATTCTTTTAAAGAACAACTCAAAACTCATCAGTTCAGGAAGGCTTTTAGCTCTACTTGACTTTATTCCCCTTATCTCAGTTTACCTCTCTGTCAAGATGCTCATGTAACCTGTATGTGTGTGCTAGACCATCAATTATGTTGTCTGTTAGACTTTCTCTGAATTTACTGTCGTAATCTTCTTTATTTATTTATTTGGTTTGTACAATGCTATATACTGTATACCCTGCCGTTCTTTCTTATATTCTGTAAGTGCCTTGAGCATGGGAAATGCGCTATATAAATAAAACGTATTATTATTTATTATTATTAGTTAGGATATAGCGGGTTGGATAATGGATGGATGAAAAAAAAGAAGACCAGAGCCTTAGTATTACCGCGCTGCTCTACTGCCCTCTGCAGGATGATAAAGGAAAGGCACACGAGCGCGCCGCGCGCTTCCTTTCTCCGGCCACATTATGAAGCGTTCGCGCATCTGATCGCCGCGCTTCTGTAAGGCTTGCTGTTCACTTTGGGTTTCATTTTACCCACGAGCTTCGTCTACACACAGTAACAAAGTGGAAAATCAGCAGGGCAGAGAAGGGCGAAAGTGTGTGTGAGGACGAGACATGGAGGAAAAACAAAGAGGGGACGCCCCATTGTTGTAAAACAAGTATTTGAAAATAAGCAACGACATCTAAATTAGCTCCTTTGATAAATATGACAAATTCCACTTTTTGTATCTGCTCGTTTTGATTCCGTGACATCACATGTACTAAATCAAAGCCATTAACAGATGTATAGACAGTAAGTTCCACGCTGACAACTAAAGTGCCACCGCTCGAAAGGAAGGCACCTGGGCATCGAAAAGAGGAATTCTAGGAAAAGCTTTACGGGTTATTTTTCATTTTTACGGCCCCAGTTTGACCTTCGTATTGTATCTCCTCCCATTTCGAAGCCTGTCACCGTAATTCAATGACTTAACTGTCAAATGCAGTCAGAAGCGGTGCGTTTATGTTACTTAAACTAATGCAGCTGACATTTAGGAAGCGCCGCTAAGTGTCATGACAGTCTCCACGGGCACATTAAATGCATTTGGCTTGTTTCATAACCGAGATGTAGCGGCAGCATTTACAAACAGGTGGTCCAATTTATCTACGCGTCATGTAGGAGGTCTGGCCGCTGCCGAGACCCCCCACAGGTTATTCCGCGAAAGAGTGATGAAGATTGAGCGGCCGCACAACTGTGCTGCACATAATTCAAACAGTGAACTATAGCGAATGTTCACTTTGTATATCAAATTTATGTTACTTAACACAGTTTTGTTCGCTGGCATTGCTTAACTTTATCTAGTTACACTGGCTATAATCTGTTTGATGTCACGCTAAACCAATTAAATTATGTTGAAACAAAGCAATCAGATTCTTTTCTTTCAACAGAAGCATAATCCGTCTTTACTCGCTTATTTTATGCTAATCATACTCCACATTTCCACTTTTCTAATTATCAGAGCATGGTATCTCGATTCCCTACCGTGAAATTAAGTTGATGTAACTTAAACTGCTCAAGGTTTATGCGCACGGCTATCCTATACAGTATTTCCATAAAGTCTCGTGTTTTGCATAAAGCCCCGCCCCTTTTGTTGACCGCGCACTCCCAGGGATCTCCTCGCTGTTCTACGTCTGCTAAGACTTTGAGAAATGCGGTGGGGTTTTTGAGTTTGTGGCAGCCGATTTATGATACTTGTTTTGATACACGATGCCCACCCTACATCAGAAAAACATCTTTTCCTTTGTTTCAAATGCAACATTCTTATTAATGTTAAGAAGACGCACAAATGTAATCAGCCAAAACGTAACGCGTTTACCTAATGTGGCAGTACGTGAACCACTGCACTCCTGATAAATTGACCAGCATTGACATAATGTGAGTATTAACAGTCATTTTCCTATCCTAACACAGGGGTCTTCTGGAGCCAATCCCAGCCAGCACACCACAGGGCACAAAGCGCCTAACCAGCATGTCTTTGGACTGTGGGAGGAAACCCACGTAGACACGGGGAGAACATGCAAACTCCACGCAGGGAGGACCCAGGAAGCGAACCCCGGTCTCCTTATTTAGGGGCAGCAGTGCTACCCACTACACCACCGCATTAATAAAACCCGCGCCCTACTTAATTTATCTACATGTGGTTTAGTTCGCTTTATTACATTAAAATACATATATTGAGTGAAAAGTAGTACTTAATTAATCTGGGTGGAATAGGTTGACGAGAAAATTAATGAAATCCAAAGATGTTGTTTTTGAGTGTTGAATATATTCATGATTAACCTCAACCTAACAAATTAATTCAGATGCAAGTATTTTACTGTAGTTCAACAGAAAAGAATAAATTAATTGAAATGTAAGATTTTTACTTAAAAACAGCCCAGTAAAATACAGTATATCTATTTGTGGCTGACGCCTTAATCCAAGGTGACGTACAACACTTATGATACAGTTGGTTCCATTTATGTTGGTTTTCCAGTTGGAGGACAGGCAGGTGACGTGACTCGCTTGAGGTCACACAGCGTCACTAGCAGGATTTGAACCCACAACCTCAGGGTTTGAGCCTTAACCACTATACCACACCTGCTACTTGATTACACCTCAATGATTTCACTTAAGACAGTTTACTTGTATTTAGTCCCAATTACCACCTCTCCTTTATTCAAGTCATGCTCGTGGGAGTCGTTTTTTTTTTTTTAAATTTTAGGTTTGTTCAAATAAAGATTTTTTTTTTTTTTTTTTCTCGAATGCAAAATTGAGTCATGCCATCCACTTCAGGGTGGCAGAGTGGCAGATCCTGTCCTGGCACCACTGAGTACAAGGCTCCGGATGGGATGCCAACCGCTTATCATTCAAGGTGCCAGAGTGGTTCTTCAGAGGGATGCCACAGGGGAAGAAGCAGTTTTGGCTCCCAAAAGACCCGTCCACAGGAAGGTTCCAGAGATGACTTTTATTTATTATGATGCTTAACAGGTCCCTTGAATAGCCATGAATAGATGAATAAAAATAATAATGTGCTCCTGATTTTAAAAGAACTGTTGCTGCCTACAGAAACTCAAGCTAAGTTCAGGTTTTCTTGATCAGTTAGAGTCCTGCCTATACAATAAAAGTTTCTGTTTTGTCCAAATGTTCAGGACATTTACCGAAGCCCAAAGGACCCATTTCATGTGCAAAGACCCCTTCTTAGAATAACATGGAGCAACAAGCACCAGGGTGGTGCTTTGGATCACAAACCCTGAGGTTGTGGGTTCAAATCCCACTACTGATGCTGTGTGACCACAAGCAACTCACTTGACCTGTTTCTGCTCCAATTGGAAAACCCAAAAATATGTCATAAAATGTTGTAAGTCACCTTGGATAAAGGCGTCAGCTAAATAAGTTCATGTAGAACCACACAGCCTAGAGCTGTTACTTTTTAAAAGTGAAGTTCTAGGCAAAGACCCCTGATAAACACAACCACAGATGAGAACAGTCCCACATTAACACGTATGCCATTGAAATGCCAAGGTACAAGAAGATAAATCCACGCTGGTAGGGTTAGAAGGTGCCCACTCCACTCTCCAGACATCTGAACCTCTCAGCAGCTATGAAGTTAGCAGTGCAGGCCCCTCTATGTTACAGTAATCTTAGCAGTCACGTCCCTTGAAGAGGTTAGGGGCAGACGCTGATACAGTGCATTGCCATACCCACCACACAACAAACCGACCCAAGTGTAGCCATGCAATGGGTGACACCTCAGCACCACACTAGTTCAGATGGAGTGGAACAGTGTGAGGTTTTTTTTTTAATGGTGGCTGCAGGGCCAATTCTGCCACCAACCCCCAAGTTTTTCCCTGCAGCCTGGACGGCCTACATGCAGGGACGGATGCAGATTACCATCATACCCAGGACAGAGCAATTGCAGGTTAAGGGCCTTGCTCAAGGGCCCAACAGAGCAGAGACCCTTTTGGCATTTTATGGGATTTGAACCAGCAACCTTCCGACTGCCAATGCAGATCCCTAGCCTCAGAGCCACCACTCCATCCCTTGAAGGTAGCGTGCAAAAAAATATTGCTTCTTATGCTCCGGGTGGCCCAGGTTAAGCCCCCTCCAAATATCAAGTCGAAAATGCTGTCAAGAACATTATTAGTTTGGGGAGTTTTGGGAGTTTATCACCTACCATACTCTCAAAGAACCCCCCTAGTCTCACATACACATACACCCGCACCCACATACTGTATTTTAGATGCCCCCTCACTCTTACTAATCTGGACTGGAGCCGGGGGGCCTCCACACTCATTAAAATGATGAGAAAGATGTGCCCCATCGCATCATAGTGTTAAACTACTGGTGTTGTTAAATTGACCCAAGTGTGTGTGTGTGTGTGTGTGTGTGTGAGTGAATGTGTGAGTGTGACTGTGTGTGCGTGTATGTCTGTGTGTGTTCACCCTATGATGGACTAGCGTTCCGTCAAGCTGATGTTCCTGACTGCCACCCCATGATTACTGGGATGGACCCCAGCTGCCCCCAACCCTGCTTTGGGTAATCAGATTAAGAAAATGGACGGCTGGATGGATTCACCTACTGGCCTGATCTAAAGAACACTAATGGGGTCTGTTCAACCGAACTGCTGAAAACGGACGGTCACTCTTAAAAATGAAGGCTAAGCCCATTGTGGTACTCCTTGTGTGATTTTGTATTGTATTTTAAGATGCCAGGGTGGTTCTTCAGGACGGCACCATAGGGAAATTATTTTTAACTCCAGAAAGAACCGTTTATTTGTTTAAATCCATAACAGACATTTTAATTGAGGAAGCAGATTCTCTCACCTCTTTTTTATTATATTTATCTTTATTCATTTATTAATTTATCTATTTACTTATTTTGACTAGTTTAAGGTGTTACTCTGCTGGCCTAGCTCTCTTTCTCATGGGTGGGGGGTTGATTTGTTTCAAACCTTTTTTTGCAAATCTTGGCTTATTTGTATGGAATGTTATTTGATTTTAATAAAATCAATAAAATGCAAAAAAAAAAAAAAAATTTAAATAAATGAATCCATAACCGGGCGGCACGGTGGTGCAGTGGTGGCGCTGCTGCCTCACAGTAAGGAGACATGGGTTCACTTCCCCGCATGTTCTCCCCGTGTCTGCGTGGGTTTCCTCCCACAGTCCAAAGACATGCAGGTTAGGTGGATTGGCGATCCTAAATTGTCCCTAGTGTGTGTGTGCCCTGCGGTGGGCGGGTGCCCTGCCCGGGATTTGTTCCTGCCTTGCGCCCTGTGCTGGCTGGGATTGGCTCCAGCAGACCCCCCGTGACCCTGTGTTAGGATATAGCAGGTTGGATAATGGATGGAAATCCATAACCGGCTCCATACCGTAAATAACCATGAAGAGATGGTGACAGATCTGTGAAATCCCAATGGCCCCTGATTTTTAAAGGACTCTTACTGCATACAATGCCACACGCCAAGTTCCTGCTAGGTAGCCTACCATACATTAAAGATTTTTTTCCACCTATTAAGACTTTTTCAAATCACAAAGAACTGACTTCACATGCAGAGAACCCTTCCCAGAATGAAATGGTGCTTGGTCAAGCAATGGGTCCACAAAGAACCACACAACCCAGTGAAGAACCATGAAGTGCCAGCATTTGAAGAGTGTGGTCGCACAGCTGCTTTAATGGTGCTTTACTGGGGTGTGTGGTTCTTCATAGAACAACTTCCTGACAAAGAACCATTTCATTCTGGGGAGAGTTCTTAGCAAATGAATTGGGTTTCTTTTTTTGTGGATCACCATGTTGAGCAAACAGGACCTTTCAATGGATGGTGGGTTAGCAGGACACCAAAAGATCATGAAAACCTGAACTTCATAGCTGCTATGGATTCACAAATCTGTTATCGTCTCTTCGTGATTATTCATGGAACCTGTTTCTTTGTGTGGATGAGTATCAAACATGGCTCCTGTGTGGCATCACCCTAAAGCAGGGGTGTTAAACTCCGGTCCTGGTGGGCCTCAGTGGCTACAGGTTTTCATTCAGACCCTTTTTATCAGTGACAATTTCACGGCTATTAACTCCTTTTCCATTCATTTTAATAGCCCTGTTTTTAAGGATTCGGTCCTCTCAACTGATTCTTTTCTTCATTAAATGAGAGCCAAACAGAAATGAGATGTGAGACGAACCAACAGATGACCAGCTAAATTGGAACTTCAAACTCCAGCCAATTTCACTCCAACCAATTTCCTAATGAGAAGCTGATTCTTCTTACTGTTAATTAAACCCGTTATTTAATTCCATGGCCTGTTGCTGCTCTCATTCTGGCACAGCAGACATTTCCAAAACTGTTGATTTTTTCTAAGAATACCGTCAAAATGTTATGGTGAACTGAGAGATTAACCTTATGTGATGGGCACAGGTTAGCTGGTGGCTTGTCTTGTGTCTCATTATTGTTTGGCTGCTATTTAAGGAAATAACTGAGGGGTCTGAGTCAAGTAAAATAAAACTAAAGCAAAAGAAGTTAATTAGCAGCAAAAACTGGTCACTAATGAAGACGATGGTTAGAATGAAAACCTGCAGCCACTGGACCAGAGTGTGACACCTGTGCCCTAAAGGAATGCCCTGGCGCCTTCCTTCCTGAGAGGGTGTGGTGTGTGCCGTTTGACTTTATTTTTCTATGCACGCTCATGTTGTTGAGAGGTAGCAAATACTTGAGAGGTTATCATTGCCCGTTAATTCATGTCCTTGATATTGTCACCTAAAACATCTATTTATGCATCTAAAATTGTTTAGCCGACCACCATTATTGTATTTTTTTTTTTACTATGAACAACATACGTGCGATTGCACTAATTGATTTGCAGAAGCTTCTTATTTCATGTTTTACTAATTTCTACAAATCTATTTTTGACCTTTTAGTGGGTAGTGACATTAATCAGCCTCATTACCTTATTGACTCACCCGGTTAATTCCTCTCAAAGTAAACGTCAGCTCGTCTTTTCATGAAGGTAACTGCGATGTCTTTCTTATGTAGGCCCTTTTCATGTGGTTTCTGTGTTAAGATGTCACGCAGCCCAGAACCCGAAGCCTGCTGGGGCACCTCGTAGCGTTCAGCCGGAAATCCTCGGCTCGTCTCACTCCTTCTGCGCACATTTGGCTCAGTTTAGCCCCTCGGCGTATCAAGTTGAGGTGTTTGTGTGGTTCTTCGTTGAACCAGTGATTGACAAAGTGAAGGTGAAATTGGTTCTTTAGGCTTTGAAAGGCTTACGGTGGGTCATGATCTGGCTGACCCTGTCCTGCTATACATTCAAGATTTCAGGTTTTTCTTTCCACATATTAGGAAGTTTTTCAAAGCACAGAGAACTCACGTTACACACAAAGAACGCGTCTAAGAAGGAAACGGTGCTTTGGCAAGAAACGGTTCTACGAGGACCCACACAGTCGACTAAAGACCAGGTACACTCTTGAAAATCAAGGCGCCAGAGCAATTCCACAGGGGCGCCACTTTTGGTTTCCAAAGGACCATCCGCATGAAGGTTCCAGAAAGAACCATTTATTTATTTATTTAGATCACAGACAGGCTCCATACCGTACGTAGCAGATTTGTGAAACACCATCTTAAAAGGACCCTGTTTCCTGAATCTGTTATGTCCTGCTTGGTAGCCTACCATACATTAAAGATTTCAGAATTCATTTTTTCTACATATTAGGAAGGTTTTTAAAGCACAAAGAACCAACTTCACATGCAGAGAACCCGTCCCAAGAATGAAACAGTGCTTGGGCAAGAAACAGTTCTACGAGGAAACCACACAGTCCACTAAAGACCAGGTACAATCTTCAAAATGAAGCAATACCACAGGGGAGCCATTTTTTGTTTCCAAAGGACCATCTGCATGAAGGTTCCAGAAAGAACCATTTATTTATTTCGATCACAGACAGGCTCCATATTATAAATAGCCATGAAGAGATGGTAGCAGATTGGTGAAACACCAATGGGTTTCTCATCTTAAAAGGTCTCTCGCTGCTCACAATCACCCAGGTTAAGTCCCCATTTCCTGAATCTGTTATGTCCTGCTAGGTACCCTACCATACATTAAAGATTTCAGATTTTATTTTTTTTCTACATATTAGGAAGTTTTTCAAAGCACACAGAACCAACTTCACATGCAGAGAACCCGTCCCAAGAATGGTGCTTGGGCAACCAATGATTCTGTGAGGAACCACACCATCCAGTAAAGAACCGTAAAGTGTCATTAAAGAAATTGCATTGTTAAGAGCGTATCCTGCGAGCAAAACACAAAACTTTCAAATTTAGTAGACAAGATACGAACAGATCAAGAAAACCTGAACGTGGTCCGGATTACTGTATATGGGAAGAGTCCTTTAAAAATCATAAATCCATTGGCATTTCACAAGTCTGTTATTGCTATTTATGGAGCCTGTTATAGATTCTTTGTAGAACCTGCATGTGGATGGTCCTTTGGAAGCCAAAAATGGTTTCCTCCATGGCATCACTCTTCCTGGTGAATTAAACTTCAGTAACTGACAATTACGCAAAATGGCATAAGCAGGAGGTCAGCTAGTCTGTTGTTAAGGTGTATGTTGAGCGTTCACTACAAAATACGAGTGCCCCCTCCATGGCTGGGTCTTGCTTTGCCACCATTGCTGGAGGACGAGGCCTCCCACAGCCTATATGGGCATAAACCAATAGAGTCTAGTTGAGGACCCCCAGAGCTCCACTCCATTCAGGAGGTTGTCATTTTAAATTTCACGTCATTGATAAGATTAGGGTTGGTGGAGGGTCATCTGGCTCAAGTCAGGTAAGCCAAGAGACAAAAATCCTGCAATCCAATTGGCTACTGAATGGCGGAGCTGTGGGGGTCTGCAGCTGGACCCATCTCCAATATACATTTTGGGAGAAAGACTTACTGAACATATACGGTGGAATCTCTTTGTGTATGGCATCTGTTAGTTGTACCCAATGTAAAGATCTAGAGCAGTGATAGAAACTCCAGTCCACGAGTCTGTCAACAGCATAGCTCTCATTCTCCGCCGCTACTTCCTCGGCGTATTTTATTTTGTAGTACAAAGAGGAGGAAACAAAAATTTTTCTCCACAAAATACTACAGTGCCATCTTATAAAGTGTTTAACCGCATACCATGACTGAAGTCACACTATTCCACTTCACCAGACGGTCACATCATGC
The DNA here is from genome assembly GCA_026402145.1 of Polypterus bichir lapradei. Classification (NCBI taxonomy): domain Eukaryota; kingdom Metazoa; phylum Chordata; class Cladistia; order Polypteriformes; family Polypteridae; genus Polypterus; species Polypterus bichir. The sequence goes on along the minus strand of JANRMT010062815.1, from coordinate 42,004,571 downwards.
TAAATGACATCAGGTGACAAAACTGGCTTTTGTATTCTATTTAAAAATGTTCTTGATCATCTTGAAGCTTGATCAGTATTTTATTTATTTTTTCTTTGTGCAGACACTGTTATAAATACCGGCCCCGCACTCTGGCAAAACGAAAGTTTAGAAATTTACAATAATAATGCAAAAGGATGAATAAGTGTTACCCTTTAGTGTTAGGCCTCACTCATTCAAACCGCTCATTCCAACATGACTTCTCACTGTCGCCAGTCGTTTTCCCAGGCTGCCCCATTTTCCTAATAGCAGCGGGTGCAGCAAGGCAAGAAACTGGGTGCCAGTGCATCACGGGTCACACTTACTGACCACATCCACTTCCACCAAGGATGCCAAGTTAATAATAATAATATTTATATAGCACATTTCTAACCTACTCAAAGCACTTTACATTGAAGGGGAGCCATGTCACCCAGCACCAATATGCAGCCTCCACTGGATGAGGTGACAGCAGCCACATATGTGCCAGCACACTCACCACTGTGGAGCTGTTAGCGGGTAAGAGACCGTTAGCCAGTTGGCACATTAGAACAATCTGCATGAGAACAAGCCATTCAGCCCAACAAAGCTCGTCAGTTCTGTCCACTTAATTCTTCTGCTCTAAAGTCCTACTGTCCACCACACTACTTGGTCATTTACTTCATCTCTCTATGGTCGTTGGTGTGAAGGAAAACTTCCTAATGTTTGTGCAGAGTTTACAAGTTTCCAACAATAAGAGACAGGGGATGATTAAGGGTGCCAGAATGGATCATGATTCGTATTTTGCCAGGACCTCAGGGGACACCCTACTATTTTCAGAAGATGCTCAGGGATCTTTTATGATGGCATAGAGTCAGGACTTTCATTTTAGGTCTCATCTGAAGGATAGCTCCAATTTTTACATCATAGTGTCCCCTGTCACTGCTCTGGGGCATTGGGATCCACACAAGCTAAAGGGTAAGTGCCCCTTGCTGGCCTCGTCAACACCCATGTTGGGGATGACATTGGGGTAAGCAGGATCGGGGGCTGAATTTGAGGTGGTGGCTTACATCTTCATCCAGACCACGACAGCATTTGCCCAATTCGGAAGGGATTATTGTGACTCTTCTCTCATCGTTACAAAAGACTTTTCTAATAAACACACATTTATTGTTTTATTGTGTTTGCCAGAACAAGCTTTTTAAATCAGTCAAGCCGAATTTCACAAAGCATCATTCTCTGCCTCTTCTCTTTTTTGTTAAGTAGATTTTACACCTTAATGGAAACGGCCGTTGGTACAGCTGGCACCAGAGCCGTTTGCTTTTCCACTGACTATTCTGAAATTTTGCTAGTGGGCTGTATTTCTTTTTTTCTTTTTCCCGAACAAGGTCTCCTCTCATATTTCCTCAGCAGGAGAGTCCTGGCTTTTTAAGGCCGACCGCATGTCTTTGAAGTGTGGAAGAAACACGCAATCTAACGGGAGGCGGAGTCCCCTGCGCGTCACTTGCGGGCCCCGATCTTTGCATAATTAAGGTTCCACCAGGGTGCTTTTTTATGCAGTTTATTTAAAATATTCCCTAACTTGATAACAATTACAATTTACGACTTTCTATCAATATTTTTATCAACCCTTCACAGTCGGTATTTCCTGAGGTGCGTTAATCGATGGGCTTTAACACAAAGCTGTACCCTCCATTCATCCCGTGTCTGATAGTGTGTGTAAACAACATTAAGGGGTCGCCGGGGGCTGGAGTCTATCTTGAAAGTTCCAGGCATCCGGTAGAAACAGGCTCTGTACGAGACGCGAATCCATCGCGGGCAGGGCAAACGAACTCATACTGGATTAACTGCCAATTAACCACATAAAGGTGCCAAGGGGGTTCTTCAGAGTGATGCCATTTATTATTCCGAAAAAGGTCATCAACAAGAAAAGTCCAGAAAAAAAAACTTTAGTTACTTAGACCTGTAGCATTCAGTCAGGCTCTACGAATGTAACGAGGAATAGATAAGAGATTTATAAATATGTCAGAGGGCTCTCATTTTCAAAGGACTCTTGCTGCGTACACTCGGGCAGACTAACTTTGTCTTTTCTTGATCAGTTCGTATCCGCGATTTCTGTTTTGTCCCCCATATTAGGAATCTTTTCAAAGCCCAAAGAGACACTTCACAGAATGAAACGATCCTCTGTTAAGTAAAGGCTCTGCGAGGAACCATATTGCTCGGTATAATGTCTTTTACTGTTATTTTTAAGAGTGTGGCCTCATATTGAATGAAACGGGATTATCAAGGAAAACCCTCATTCATCTTCCAGATGGCAACCCCGGAGGATAACCGAAGCTCGGAGACAACAGCCCTAAGGCGGCACCACATTCAACGCAAAGGACCGATACTTACTATAGAGAGCAGCTACAAAAGGGAGACACTTATAAAGTCTATCGATCACGGAAAACCTCATAGCGCCTTGCGAACAGAATATACACTTAAGACAAAGGAAATAATCAGTTAATACATTTGAATTAGAAGAAATGAAAAGAAATCACAACGTCTGAGTCGAGCAAAAAATGTAAAGCTGATAAACTGAGGACCGGTAGAAGTCTTACCGAGTCAGCCTTGTCTGGTGCGCTTCCTCTATGGGCTCAAGTCTGTTTCTGCCGTATTTTACGAGACAATGAAGAAATATTGTCGATGCTTACTTATCAATATTGCATCAATCCTCTGCATAATTAACCCCATGCTAATAAATGAAACGACACAGAAGCCCACCCGTATTCTAACGATTTGCAGTATCAACCACACGGAAGTTACTTCTACTATGTGCTAAAAATGCTTATAGTGGAAGCCAGCTTGGGTTTGTTGAGGTATAGGATCTGGGTCAGAGTGCTAATTTAGCGCATCACCTTTTCTCGTCACTCTCGAGATCACCGCGCTTCAAGCACTGGCAAAGCTCAAGTCATTCACTGACAAACTGGAGCGCGAATCCGTGTGAGCTGAGAGTGGCGCAGAACTGAGGGGCCCTCATAGCAGGTTACGTGCTTGGGGTGCGTTAAATAGACTATCTATCTATCTATCTATCTATCTATCTATCTATCTATCTATCTATC
>JANRMT010062815.1:41974590-41987397 GCA_026402145.1 Polypterus bichir lapradei | reverse complement strand
GATAGATAGATAGATAGATAGATAGATAGATAGATAGATAGATAGATAGATAGATAGATAGATAGATAGATATGAAAGGCACTATATAAGAGATAGATAGATGGATAGCTAGATATAACTTTATTATTATAAGTAAAAGCAATGCCCCTCAATTACACAACAGCATAACTAAAAAAAGAAAACTTCTGTCTTGGCTAAAAATAAAAAGAGTGGTCCCAGTTCCAGTGCGGCATTACTAAGCCCTATATGAGCCCCTTAGTGTTTCTTGACCTACTTTTGCTGAATCATTCAATGACTCGAAGTCCTCAGTGCTGCTGTGACTGACACAGACTATTCAGCGTTGTTCACAAAGGCCCTCCGTTTTGCCTTCATTCTCTCCTTAACTGCCACTTCCAGGTGGTTGAGAATGCATCCCATAATTGAGCAGACTTCTTTATTAACTTTGGTGGGCTTGTCTTGAAGCGGTGCTCCTGGCCATCATATAATTATAGATCATGTTGCTGCCCACATTAAAGGATTGCAGAGTCCTATGAATTCAAGTATCTACTATGCCCTTTCTTGCATCAGTAAGAGCCTAGCAGTCTGGTGCTTTACTGGGTACCATGAATGCCAGTGACCACCAAAAAGAGTCCACTGGTAATAGCTGGTGTCAGAGGTGATGCCCTGGAGAACACTGCTTACAGTTAGCTTATCATATGAAAAAGAAATTGTGGATACCCATGAAGAGAGTAACGACATACTCTAATGTGAGGGTCCATGCCCACTATGGCAAGTCAGCTCTGTGACTTTTCTTTTCTAAAGGAGAGTGGGTGACGTTTCTGTGTGACATTATTACACTGTAGTTTAGGGGATGCTGACATGAGGAATGGGCTCAGGAACTCCGGGACTGCCCAAGGCAGCAGTTTCTTCCACTTTTTTGTTTAACAGAGTCAGGCTGGCACATTGTGTTGTGCTAGCGGTGGTCCCAGCACAGGATGCACTGGGTTGCCTTGTGTTTTATTCCTTTTTAATTACAACTTTGAATTAATTTAATTAAACTACACACGATGTGAGAGGACAGCACACATGTACACACACACTAAAAAACACAGTAGCTAAAAGGGGATATTTGTCTGTGACGAAGCAAGGTTCATAGAAAACCCACAGCCCACCTATACAGCTACAGCTATAGATAACTTTTTAAAAAACAAAACAACTGCTCAATGTAAGAAACTGTGCTCACTAACGGGGTAACCAGTTGAGTGTTTCCAGAACATAAAAAGTTTCCACGTAGACATCATCGTCTGCCTGTTGAAGCTGACAACTCATTGCAAATGCAAGATAGTCTGAAAACAGTGCAAAAAAAAAAAGGTCATTGGCACGCCTGCACACTCTGCAGAAGAGCAGCGAGCAAAACAACAGAAAGAAAAAAGGATTTCAAACAAATGTATCAAAATTCACATTTTCTGAGGTAAATGGCAGGCTCAGTTCTGCACGACAAGTTGACTGCAAACTTAAAAAAACGTAACACAAAACTGCCTGGGGCACCCTGGGGTGGTGGTGGCATCCCCTGTTTTAGGGAACACCATGTTGTGTTTTGTGAGATGTAAATTAAATTTGTTAAAGTGTACTGCACTATGGGCTATGAGTGCGCTATATAAGAGAAGTGGAATTGAACCGATTCATTTAGGGGAGCCCTGTGACATTCACAATCACATTTCCACCCCATGGTTTTCTAGTTAAATAAATGCTGTTCTGGCAAAGAGGAAAGGCAGGGGAAAAAAAAAGTCATATAAATGCCACATAAAAGCTGACAGTTCAGCAGGGGTGCAGCATAGACAAGCCCACTTGTTTTTTCAAATCCAAACCTTCCTGTTCTCAAAAAGGACTGAGATAAAGACTCGGGAGATGATTTTTAACAATGAGATAGGACAGCTAGGAGTCAAAGGAGGTGCCCACGTTCGATAGGGGGCCATCGCTCACACCACACAGGGACAACTTAAAGATGTTCGTTTATCTAATATGTATATCTTTGAAATGTGGGGGGATTATCACAATGTTACGTGGTGAAAAGCCTACACAGGCATATAATGGAAAGGTAAGGGCAGCTGCTGTAGTTTGTTTTTTCTCAATTTTCCTTGGCATTTTATCAAAAGATCTGCATGTAAGTGAAGTTTTGAAGCCCAAGGAATTCATATTCTGACGTGTTTTTTTAGATTTAAACTAGATTTCGTAATGTGAAAAACCATGAAACCATTTTTTTTTCCCACGGGTGCCGTCATTTTGAGAAACCTTTTTTGACGGTTGCTGTGTTGTTGTTAAGCAAGTTGAACTGGAGGAGTGCGGAGTGTGGCAGCAGCGGCTCAAAGGAATAATGGCTGCCTGAATTTAATGATTCCGTTCTGGTCAAGCGAGTGTTCATCGCATGGTTTGTGTTTACATTGGTCACTTGTCATTACTGCTTATGGTTTTGACCCATTTGTTTTTATAATATTGTTCTGTTCATTTGTCTAATTATGTACTTTCTGTTAATTTAATTCGGTTTAGTCATTATGTAGATTCTATTCATTTGTTATTACTTTTAATAATTCTGATTTTTAAATTAGATAGTAAAAAATAGTTATTTTTTTATAATTATTATTTATAATTATTATTATTAGGTAATGTTTTCAGTTTTTATTGTGTATAATTATTTTAAATTGAATATTATAAATTAGTTATTATTATTTATAGTTATTTTTAATAATTTGCAAGGGATGGCCGCCATCCTTACCTGTCCAGGGCACCTTGACAATGGAAGGACCTGGGGAGAGGAAGTGCACAGGGAATTATCGCTAGCTGATAGCTCCATGGGTTCCAGTGGTGCCTTGGATTCCCACCTGGCATGCTGGGACTCAGCCCTGTTGGGTTCCGTGGGTGCCACCAGGAGGTGGTGCAAGGACAGCTGTGGGGACTGCAGAGCCCTACTTTATTGGGCTTCCGGACCATGCTAACGGGCCACTGAAAGTACTCCCGGATGCAACATAAAAGAAGCCCGCTGCTTTCATTCAAGAGCCAGAGTTGGGAGGATGGAGGACAAAGCTTGTAGCTTGCTGCTGGAAGCGGTGATGGAGAGAAAGAGAAAATAAAGAGTTGCTTATTACTGCTGTGTGCTGTGCTTTGGTGGTGGTAACCTCTTACTAGAGGAAGAGTTTCCTACAATAAAGACCCTTTTGCCAGTTTCCAGGCTACAAAAAGGACATAGCAGCACTAGAAAAAGTCCAGAGAACAGCAACGAGGCTGATTCCAGAGCTACAGGGGATGAGTTATGAGGAAAGACTAAAAGAGCTGAACCTTTACAGTTTAAGCAAAAGAAGATGAAGAACAGACATTATTGGAGTGTTTAAAATTATGAAGGGAATCAGTCCAGTGGGTCGAGAATATGACTTTAAAATGAGTTCATCAAGATCACTTGGACACAGTTGGAAATTTGCTAAGGTTAAATTTCATGGAAACATCAGAAAGTTTTTCTTTACATGAAGAACCATAGACTCTTGGAATAAATTAAGCATTGTGTTAGACAGGAGGACTTTCACAAACCTCGACCTAATGTTATTTTAGAAAAATTAAGTGGATAGGACTGGTGAGCTTAGTTGGGCAGAAAGATCTGTTCTTATCCTGATTATTCTATCCATCCATCCATTATCCAACCCGCTATATCCTAACACAGGGTCACGGGGGTCTGCTGGAGCCAATCCCAGCCAACACAGGAAACAAACCCCGGGCAGGGCTCCAGCCCACCGCAGCGCACACACACACACACCAAGCACACAATAGGGACAATTTAGGATCACCAATGCACCTAACCTGCATGTGTCTGGACTGTGGGAGGAAACCGGAGCACCCGGAGAAAACCCACGCAGACATGGAGAGAACATGCCAACTCCACGCAGGGAGGACCCGGGAAGCGAACCTGGGCCTCCTTACTTTGAGGCAGCAGCGCTAACCACTGCGCCACCGTGCCGCCCCTGATCATTCTAATGTTCTTGTATTTTATGGATTGATTCCCCGAGAGGCGGGGCCACCTGTCCATCATTTAGAAACATTTATATATTTGGCTGACACCGTTATCCAAAGTGACTCACAACATTTGAGATACAGCTGGTTACATTTCTTTTGTTTTTCCAATTGGACCACAGGCAGGTGAAGTGACTTGCTCATGGTCAGTAATTGTCAGAATCAGGATCTGAGCCCACAACTTCAGGGTTTGAGTGTCAAAGCGTTAACCACTATGCCACACTATAGGCTAGGCATTGAAGTCATTTCAGTTTTGCTCAGGTGGAGTTACAATTGGAACAGATTACAACAGATACAATTTGAAAAGACTTGTCAGTGTTGTTTTTGTGTGTTTGATGTTTGGTGTATGCTGACGTCACAGTTTATTGATTTTTTGGTATTGAACTTGGCCTGGCTTTTTGACCACATGTCATCCCACAATCTTTCATTAAAAATATATATCTGCTTCAGCTTCAGGTGGCAGAACAGTTAAGAGACTAAGATTTGAGCCCAAAACTCTGAGGCCACAGCCACCCTTACATTGACATGTTAATGCACTTTTTCATTATGTCACCTGTGTTGCCAGAATATATTCTAGCCAACCATAGACCTGAACTGGTTTAAGCAGGATTATGAATGTTGTGGGATGTTATGATGTTATATTACATTAAGGTTCATACTGTCATTCTTATCACAATTGCAAAGCACAGTGAAATCCTTACTCAAATGTGCTAATCAATTATATTGACATGTCACCACTCTCTGGTGGCCTGATTAGAGAGTAGAACTAAAACTTCCCTTGAAACTGCTGTCCTCTAATCTGAAAAAAAGTTGTCAAAAAGGCATACAACATGGACTAATAAAACCAGTATAAGTCTTCAGAAACCTGATTGGAATTTGCATATCAATAAAATGCAGGAAGAAAATGACATCGGAAATTGAGAGATGTCACTCAATTAAGACTGATTATTGGTATTGGCCCTGTATGAGTGCATCCCTAAATGAGATGTCAAACTGTAACATCAAAAATGCTTGCTAGATTTTCAATTATAGTTTAAATATTATTGTATTATACTTTTAATATGGTGTATGTAGGTTTGTCAGTTATCTGCCATGTCCCCTTTATGTGGAGCTTCAGCATTGTGCTCTTAATTTTGATTCTTCTTTCTTGTGATTGTGTATTTGGATGATTTATTGTGATCTAAAATAATCATTTGTGATGCCCGGGTGTGTATAGCTGCCCTAACCTGACACAGACTGGCAGAGACACAAGTTCCAGCGCAAAACACACCCTTTTATTCCTCTGTGGGTAAGTGCTTTTAAATTAGCTCTCCATTTCACAGCACAACACGAATAACACACAGTCCTTCTGCCTCCAGTCCTCCACACAGGCTTTGTCCTTCTTCCTCCCAACTCTGGTCGTTGAATAGTATCCTTTTATAGGACACCCAGAAGACCTCCAGGTGTCCAACAACCTTCTTCGGGCAGCACTTCCTGGTGTGGCAGAAGTACTGCCCAACTAGGCCCAGCAGACGTCCAGGCGCCCCCTGGCCCCAGCAGGGTTGAGCTTCCATGCTCCAAACCCATGGCCCTCTATCAGTCTGGGGAGAAGATGTCACTGAAAAAGCTTTCTCTCCCAGTGCTTCCATTGTCGGGGCATCCTGGCCAGGTAAGGGCTCTGGCCGTCCGCCACAGCTAGTACAATAATACTACAGTATGTCTGTTAATAGGAGTTGGTATGTTGGTGGCATGATTGGGTGTGATACAGTGTTATCTAGCACTTCAATGGAAGGTTTTGGAGTTCAGGGGGTCTGTTTATGTCAATTTTTATTAAGAATTCTATATGGTTTTTATACTGTGTTTTGTTTGGGCAACGTCTTGGACACGATTTTAGGTTCTTATCACTGCTGTATTGACTTCCCATCGTTGGATGTGCTTCACGTGTTTCTAGGAGTGTGGCCTCAGATGTTATAACCAATTCATAAATGGACGGCTAGAGGTTTGTTTCCTTATCTGATCTCATTAAAATTGCCCTGTGCCAAATGGCAGATTGGCACCCATGCAGGGAAGGTGTAAAATCAATGTATGCTTAAAATGTTTGCAAAATCAGCTTCTGCTTCTGAATTTAGGGTATGAAAACCACTATGAATGAGAGATTTCAGTCTTCAATTTGTAATGAATTTGCAAACCATTCTGAAATCATGTCTTCACTTTGTCATTATGAGTTATTCATCTTAGACTGATGAGAAAAAATGGCACATTTATCCATTTGAAATTGAATCTACAACACAATAAAATGTGCCAAAAGTGAAGGGGTCTCAATGCTTTCTGAATCCACAATATATACACTACTGGTCAAAATTTTAGAACACCCCCAAATTCAAGCAGTTAAAGTCTAGTGAATAACCTGAAATGGAACAAAGGTAAGCGATAAACAGAAAAAGAGGTTTTAAAATGAAATTTTAGGTGACAAAAACTGAAAAGTAATGTCATTTTGTACACAAAGGCCTTCTTCCAGGAACAAGTAATGGGTTTACAACTTACAGATTTTCTTCAGCAATGCACAGTAATGAAGCTCTGAAAGTTGATGCCGACAATTGCTACAGGTGTCCCAACTTTTGTTGATTACTTACTCTCTGTATAAGAGCAAACTGTGCTGCTGCACCCTCTGAAGCATCATTTGGATAGCATTGCACTGTATATTGCTATGATAATGGCGAGAAAAGGCAATTAACCAAAGCACCCATCACACAAGCTCTTAACTTGTCCTCTGATTCTGTTGTGGCTTTGGGACTGCCAGAGCTGTTCCTGTCTGAGATTCCTGCAAGTTTCAAGTTCCTTTTTACTCGTATAAGGTACTGTACTCACTGTCACCTTGGCTTTCTTTGCAATTGTTCTGAAGGAGAGGCCTACACTTTTAAGGGTTATAATGGTCTGTCTGTCTGTCTTCCTTTGTTAATTGTTTGTTTTTTTGCCATTATAAAAGCAGTATATATATATATATATATATTTATTATATAAAAAAATCTTGGGTTGAGACGTGATCATCTCGGAGAGACACTTTGAAGTCCCGCGAGACTACTTGCATGTCACGCCCTACTTACAAACAGTTTCTTGGAGACAATTTAACATTCCACGAGACAAGGAAGTGAGACAAAAGGACAGCTGCTGTACAGGCTTTTAAATGATCGATGTGCAGCGCAACATGCAGAACACGCAGCTCAGTAGCAGCATCTCCTTAATGTGCGTTGAGTCCCCCCATTCAGAATGCGAGCGGCAGAAACGTGAAGTGGCAAGCATGAAGCGTGCCCCCGGGTGTTGGGGGGATTGGGGGGTGGGCGAGCGAATATATATATATGGTTGAATAGTTTACTATCACTCTTTGCATTATTTGACAGTAAACTATTCAACCATTGTATGATCTGCTTCTCGCAACTGAAAGAGGGCCCCGTGGCAGATGTTTGCCGACTTGCAGACCAACTACAAGCATTACCTGGTAGGTAACCACCCATACATTCAGATTGTGATTCAGACTACGAACGCCATGAATATATATATATATATATATATATATATATATATATATATATATACCGTATTTACTCATGTACCACGTGCCATATACCGTATTTACTCATGTACCACACACCCTTGTGTAAGACGCGCACCCTAATTTTTACAAAGAAAATTGCGAAAATCGTTTTGCCCCATCTGTGATTGTATAGGAAGCGTTTAGAGAGAGAAACAGCGTGATCGAAAGAGAGAGAGCGAGCGTGCGAATCCCAAGCAGAAGAAATAAAGATTACAGAATTACATTTCCTCGTGTGTGACGCGCACCTGATTTTCTAATACTAAAAAAATGCGGGAAAAAATGCGCACATGGTACATATATATATATATATTCATGGCGTTCGTAGTCTGAATCACAATCTGAATGTATGGGTGGTTACCTACCATATATATACACTAGCTGAGTAAGCCTGTGCTGTAAAAAGCCTGGGCTTCTAGAAACTATTGAAATCGTCAGAAAAAAAATTGAAATACAGAATCAGCGGTTTTGTTTTGCCAATGTGCTCGCCCCCCTTGTCTATCAGCGGCTAAGTGAGTTTCTCTCTCCTTGGAGGTTTCATTTTGTCGCTGTGCTAGCCTCGCTTATGTATTAGCGACTAAGTTTGTCTTTCCTCAGCTGGTTCACTTTGGCGACAGAGTGACTTTCTTTCAGCTTCATGCCGTAGCTTTGCACTTCCAGGCTGGACAGACAGACACACACACTTCCATGAGTAGATGTTTATATTTAAGAATAATATATATACAGTATATATACAGTATGTGTGTGTGTATATATACTGTCATTCATGTGTGCATAGGGGACAGTTTACGGGCTCTGGTGATGGTAATTCTCCACCACTCCAAGGGATGGCGCTCTATCATAATGCCTCTTCTTCTCCTCCCTCTACAGACCGCCTGGTATTCGTTTGCCTGGGTCTGCCTCTTCCTGCCGAAAACCCATCATAAGTGAAAGAGCTGCCATCTTTGGCAATCAGATCCAAATTCCCATCTGAAAAGATGTTTTCTACAATGCTTATTAATCACTTTTTATTTCTTTTTGAAATTCAATTATATAAGGTTTGCTTATGGGTGCCCAACACTTTATTGTCTCTATTTTAATCTTCCAGTGTATATATTTATAAATATTGTCATGGATGAGCTGGCATTCCAGCTGGGATGGACTGTAGTTCCCTATCTGGGTGGTAGGCCAACATATGGATGATCCAAGGCAGATGGAGAGGCATCCCGATGAAGAGACTTTCCACTCCTGCCCTAGCTTGGAGGCTGTTGTGGAATGCCAAGGTGAGTGCTATTCTCTCCTTCAACTGGGACGCAGGAATAACAAATGGATAGAGAGGGACTGCCTCCTGAGAAAAGCTGCAAGGCTGCATGGGAATTGTAGTTCTGCAGGGCAGCCATATTGAGTTTCCCAGACGGCATTGCAGGGAGAGGACTGCCATGTTTTGTGGTGGTTCCATCTGACATTAAAGTGCTCCCAGAGTGCAATGTTCTGGCTGCAGAAGCACTATCAAGTACAGAGTGAGTTAGAATCGGGAGAAAAGGAGAACAAAGCTCGCCTGGGTGGATCAGAGGAGAAAGAAGAGCATTGTGTTTGCAGCAATTTCCTTTAAATGAAAAATCTTTTGAACCTGGGACTGGTGCAGTGGTATCTGGGGTTTTAGGTTTTAAGATGCCCACTACAGGCCACAATATTGTACGTGCATGTGCGTATGACTGAGCAAAATACATATGAGTGTAAAGGGAGCATCAAAGTTATAAATGTGTGCTATCTAAGCGTGTGAAAAATATTGTGACTGTATGAGTGCGATAACGTCTCTAAGGGAGCCTCTCAGTCCTGTAGGCATTCTGCTTTGAGGAAGCAGCGCTGCATTAGAAGGGAAATACAAATCATCTCATGGATGGTCAGTGGTCAGACCTCTTTCTTCACTTCCTAATTGAAGCCTCCTAAGGTTTGGCTCCTCACCGTGTTAACAGCAAACCAAATACCGAGTGACTCAGGAAGCAGCGCGGTGTGCTGGCCTAAATAGTTCAGCTAATAAACTTTCCACACGTGCCACACTGTGCCTTTGTGAAGCATGAATAATTTGCTGCGAGCTCCAGACGTCATGTAAAGAGCTCACACGTGCGCATCGGGAAGCCCAGTCAAGTCTGAACTTCTGTGAGTATTCAAATGAGTGCATCTGATGTGTAAGTGAAAAACTAACACGAAGAAGTGAGAGAAGGATGTGAGAGGTGAGAGCTGAAACCTGTGAGCTCCCACGTCAGGGGGTCGCTATGACACGGCACAACGTGGGGGCAGCACAGATAAGTGGGAAGTCTCCAGTGAAGAGCACAAGTCTGGATAGACTTACCGATTCACCAATCAGGCCGAGCAGAGTAATTGAGAGGCTGTCTGACTTTACTGCTCAGGTCATTCAGTGCTGCAGTGGCCCACAGACTGAATGTTTGGGTGTTGAATCGTCACCTGATGGCTTCATGGCAAGCTTTAGTCTCGAGATCAAAGTTGGCAACACAAAAATCAGCATCACATAAACAATAGTGGTGATGTGGTCAGTCCCATCTCCATGCCTCACAGTACAGATTCTGGTCAGGTAATTAACTTTTGGCTTTTCCCATATTTATGCAGGTTAGGCTCACTGGCAACCCAACATCTACCAGTTTTAAAGGCATGTGGCCTGCAATGGGATGGCACCTCCTGAATGTTGATCTTGCACCCCATGACCATGAACTCCATTTAGTGGATTTAACAACGAGTGGATGCATTGGCTTTGCACTTAATGTTGTGAATGACTGGAACTGTCAAATTCTTCATGTAAGGGTGGATTTATAATTTCAGAAGTTACACCCAGGAGCCTCTAGTGGTGTCTTGTCTGAATCATAATGATCAATATGACATCTGAGACGAGAAACCTTGCTCATTTCAAAAATGTTGCATGGCTTCTTGAGTCAAAGGAGTCAAATACTGAAATAGCGTGATTTGTTTAGGAGAATCGCTCCTCCACGCCTCAGCAAGTGCAGAGCCTTAGAAGGTACGGCTTCAGCGATTACATGCTTCATCATAATGAACGCTTCAGCATTTACTCCAGTCAAGTGGTAATACTGTGGTCTGCCTATCCACACATGTTGCAATTAAGTCACTTCACTACAGCCGTCTCATCGTCTGTCGCACCATTATCTTCAAGAGCACAGAGGCTTCTACTGAAAGGCGACTGATGGGAGCAGCGAGTGACATTATTAGATGTATTCATTACAAGGGGACACCAACAGTGAACAGAGAGGGCACTGTGCTCATAATGACCAGCAGCAGGATGATCTCACTCTGGGTTTTGTTTTGTTTTGTTCAGTCTTTTGTTACATATATATATTTTGTCACACACGTGCGCATGGGAGGCAGCTAAAGGGTTTGAGTAAGGGCAGTTTCAAAGCATGCCGGGATGTGGCAGAGTGCACTGACTCTTTTTCTCCCTTTCCTGTAGACCAGTCACGGGAGATCCCACCTGGCTCTCTTGACGTCACGTCCGGGACCGAGCCTATGGAAGAAGACCTTGCCAGCCCCGGCCCCTGTGATATCACGTCCGGACTCGAACCAATGGCTGAAGACCATGAGCCCGATCCATATGATCTCATTACCTGTTTTCCCCTTTAAAAACCTACACCTTTTCCCTAGTCCCTCAATTCTGTCTTGGACTCGGTTGTGTGCACATCAGTGCAGTATTCATTTAAAAACAACTTTTGCAGCCAGGAAACCAATTATACGGGTGGCTGCCCCAAACCATTCTATGACTCTGTGTGAGTTTTGTGACAATATATATGTATATATATATATATATATATATATATATATATATATATATATATACTCAGCAAAAAAAGAAACGTCCCTTTTTCAGGACTGTGTATTTCAACAATAATGTTTTAAAAATCCAAATAACTTTACAGATCTTCATTGTAAATTGTTTAAACAATGTTTTCCATGCATGTTCAATTAACCATAATCAATTAATTAACATGCACCTGTGGAATGGTCGTTAAGACCTTAACAGCTTACAGAAAGTAAGCATTTAAGGTCACAGTTCTAAAAACGCAGGACACTAAAGAGACTTGTCTACCGACTGTGAAAAACACCCAAAGAAAGATGCCCAGGGTCCCTGCTCATCTGCGTGAACGTGCATTAGGCATGCTGCAGGGAGGCATGAGGACTGCTGATGTGGCTAGAGCAATAAATTGCCATGTCCGCACTGTGAGACGCCTAAGACAGCGCTACAGGGAGACAGGAAGGACAGCTGATCATCCTCGCAGTGGAAGACCACGTGTAACAACACCTGCACAGGATCGGTACATCCGAATATCACACCTGCGTGACAGGTACAGGATGGCCACAACAACTGCCTGAGTCACACCAGGAACACACAATCCCTCCATTAGTGCTCAGACTGTCCGCAATAGGCTGAGAGAGGCTGGACTGAGGGCTTGCAGGCCTGTTGTAAGGCAGGTCCTTACCAGACATCACCAGCAACAACGCCGCCTATGGGCACAAACCCACCTTCGCTGGACCAGACAGGAGTGGCAAAAAGTGCGTGAGTTTCTGCATGACAGCAATGTCAGTGTTCTGCCATGGCCAGTGAAGAGCCCAGATCTCAATCCCATTGAGCACGTCTGGGACCTGTTGGATCGCAGGGTGAGGGCTAGGGCCATTCCCCCCAGAAATGTCCAGGAACTTGCAGGTGCCTTGGTGGAAGAGTGGGGTAACATCTCACAGCAAGAACTGACAAATCTGGTCCAGTCCATGAGGAGGAGATGCACTGCAGTACTTCAAGCAGCTGGTGGCCACACCAGATACTGACTGGTACTTTTGATTTTGAGCCTGCCTTCATTCAGGGACACATTGTGGAACATTTTTAGTTTATGTCTTATGGTGTTGACTCTTTTAGTGTTCATACAAATATTTACACATTAAGTCTACTGAAAGTAAAAACAGTTGAAAGTCAGGGGACGTTTCTTTTTTTGCTGAGTATATATATATATATGGAGGGATGTTCAAAATGTTTCCACACTTTTTTAAAGTCTATTTATTAAAAATTTCAACAAGAAATCACATCACTTTTCTACACAGTCACCTCCGCTTGCAATTTTCCCAACATTGTACCAACTTTTTAATGCCCAATGACTGCTCCTCCCACCTTCACCGTTTCCAGTGAAAATATAAAAGTGCAGAAACTTTTT
>JANRMT010062815.1:41943588-41964590 GCA_026402145.1 Polypterus bichir lapradei | reverse complement strand
ATAGATAGATAGATAGATAGATAGATAGATAGATAGATAGATAGATATGAAAAGCACTATATGATAGATAGATAGATAGATAGATAGATAGATAGATAGATAGATAGATAGATAGATAGATAGATAGGAAAGGCACTATATTAAAATGAATTGAATGAAAATGGGCTTATGTTGTACCTGTGAGTCAGGAGGTGCCGGCCCAGAACAACTGAAGTGATTTCAAATGTGCACAACACACAAACAACTTTCACTCTTAAATGTGAAGGTGCCAGAGCAGTTCTTAAGAGTGATGCCATAGGGGAACCATTTTGGGTTCTTTAAAGACCCATCCACATGAAGGTTGCAGAAAGATTCAGAGCCATAGTGGGCTTCTTACAGTAAATAACCGTGGAAGGAGGGTAACAGATTTGTGAAACATGCACCGGTGGGTATTGATTTTAAAATGGCTGTCACTGCACACAATCACTCAGGCTAAGTTCCAGTTTTCTTAATGTGTTATGTCCTGCTAGGTAGTCTATCATACATTAAAGTTTTTAGTTTGTTTTTCAAAGCACAATTAAAAGTTTCTTTAGAAGCACAGGTATTTCACAATATTTTTTACAAATCTATTCATGGTTATTTATGTTACTTGTAATGGATCTAAATAAATAAACGGTTCTTTCTGGAACCTTCATGTGGATGGGTCTTTTGGGATCCTAAAATGGTTCCAGTGTGGCATCGTTTTGATTGGCACCTTTATTTCAAGGGTGCCCTTATATCCACCTTGTGTTCCAGTGGGCTCTCGTTTTCTTCCCACAGCTGAAGGGCAACCAGATTGGCGACTCTGAATTATCCCCTTATGGTGGGTGGCGACACACACAATCAATCGTTTTGGTTTTTTTTTTTTTTTTCCAGCTAGTCTGCCCAGTCTACCAGTGAGTCAGAAGAGGTGGCGTTCTTGTTTACCTTTTTTGTTCTTTGAATTTTCAGGCTAATAATAGAAACACCGGGAAATGTGACGAGGGAAGAATTTCTTACCTTTTTAAAATGTTCATTCGGCACAACTGCATTTTTTTTTCCACTTCCACATTTCAAGATAAGAGTCAGCGCTACTGCGTGAGGAGAGCCCGAGTGTTTTGCCCACATCCATTTTCCTCTCCTACTTGTCACTGAGAATTTCCGCCGAACTGATCAGATCCCCTTTGGCGCCTCAAAGGTGGCTGCACTTGCAATGCGTCGGGCATCCCGTACCGGGAATGGTACGGGATCGGCCACGAGTCCCCCATCGCAGCCTTATATCACGTCATTGAGTGGCTGTATGGATTTTAATTTTAATTCTGTAATTAACTCCTCCTACGTATGAGTAAGTGTGTAACAGGGTGCTAGACGCCAGCTGGAAAAGCTTATCACAATATGCACGATGCCGATCCGTGTTTACTTCAAATCGTAAAAAGAATTTATCTACTGAGACCGGAGAGGTTAATTTATGGGCGAAACAAGGACCCCCGGCTAAGCTGTTCACAAGGAGAGCGTGAAGCAAACGGCTTGAAGGTTTAGTAAACGAAACAGTGGGTTTGTGCGCCCCGACAGGTTTCAAGTGTGCGTGCAATAAGAAAGGCGCTATATAAAAGCAAAGTAGACTGAAGCCGAAACTCAGGGCCACTTTTACATTAAGATCACTGTCGGCAATTCAGAAGATTGAGAGATCGGGAGAGACCCACAAAAATGACACCATGGATGTCCTTCAGGCGGGCAGTGTGACAAAGTTGGCTTTGGATGTCATAGGTGGTGGCGTCTGATACTGGATGGCCATGAATGAGCAAGTCACTTCACCTTCATGTGCTCCATTTGCAAATCAATCAATAAATAAATAAATAAATAAAAAGTAATGTAACCAATTATATCTTAAACGTTAGTCAAATAAGAAATAACAACTTTGACTAGCACTCTATATGGGGCTTCAGCGCTATACACTAGACAGTTTATGACATTTTTCTAAATTAAACCTTGGCACCTTACAGACTGCCAAAAAAACAATCTGATGGGAAAAAAAAATGTCATCATATCAGAAAAGAAACTCGAGGTTGGCAGAAGCAACATGTGAAACCCTAAAAAGTCCCCTTCTCCACCTCCACAGAAACAAAGGCGTGCAGAATGCACAAAACTGGAGAACAATCAGCCAGCTGCAGCAAGAGGATGTGGGGCCGCAAAATCTGCACTCGATAAAGCGCTGCTCGTCTGGTGCTTGTCGGCTTCTGATCTTGTCACCTTTAACTGGTGTGCCAGGCTATTCCTCTTTCTGTTCCAGAACGACACTTTTATTTTTTAATTAGTGCCCTGCTCAGTCTAACGTCCCATCTGGGGTTTCATAGAGAAACAAGACAATGCTAAACAAAGAAGAAGCCCTCTGCTAGACACCAAGTGACAGTCTCCTCACTTTGATTGACTCCTGGGGACATTATGTGGCCATCACCTTCTTCTTCATCTTGGCCTTTCATGCGTCTTGGTTTTTAATGAAAAGACATGAAGCAACACACCCACAAGTATTGTCGTAATGTCAGGGGTTCTCAGGCAGGGTCGTCTTAACAGCATCATAGGCCCCCAAGCAAAGTACTGTGCTGGGGTCCCTCTTTGGATAGCAAACATACATAGGCACCAGAAACGTTGTGGACCCCCGGCCAATGCCATTGTGCCCATACTTTAACATGGCCCTGTCCAGGTTCAGTCCACTGTGGGCCCCTCTCATTGTCTCAGCAGACACATTGTTCAGCTGGCCTTTGTTCTTTGTCTTGTTCTGCATTCAAAAGAGTGCTCTATAGTGTGAAATTCAGAGTTTTTATTTTCTTTGTCGTAGTTTTAAACACCTGACTTTCTTTTACCATTTTTTATTTTTGTAATTCTCCTTCTTTCTGCAGAGTTTGCACCTTAACTTGTTTTAAAATACTGATAATGAGAGCAGATGACACTGAATGTTAAAGCACAGCCGCTACTTCATTTGTGTGCTAATTATTAATAAAAGGGTTAACTAAGTGGTCCTCAAGTTCAGTTCTGCAGAACCCCATAACTGCAGGTGTTCATCCCAACTACACTCTTAAAAATAAAGGTGCCAGAGTGGGTTCTTCAGAGTAAGACCATAGGGGGAAACATTTTTGGTTCCCAAAAGACTCATCCACAGAAAGAATTTTTATTATATTTAGATGCTGTGGCCATCAGGGGTTGCACCAGCTCCCCATCCCGGACACAAACAGACATGGACATAAGTGCAGCATTTCTCTGTGGGAAACACCTTCCCCCAGTTCCCACCTGCACAGCACACTTCCAAGCACAGTAAGTGCGGCTCCTTTTATGCTGCACTCCAGGTGGCTCGTTAGCGTCATCCGGAAGTGTTTACAGGTGTGGGCAGCACCCACGGAACCCCAACAGGCCTGTCCACGAACTCCAACTCCCGTATTGCCCCATGGGAATCCTAGGCACCACTGCAACCCAGAGGGGCTGCCATCTAGTGGCCTGAGGGAGGTACTGGCCTGTATTTGTTCTCTCCTCTGGTCCATCCGGTTTACAGGCGTCCCGGCCATCCACCACAGTCCATAACAGGGTCTACTCAGTAAACGGCCTTGAATCGATGGTAACTGATTTGCGCAATACCAGTAAGTCATGAAGTAAAGAGGACCCTTTCTGCATGTAATCACACGGCACAGGCTAACTCCAAGTTTTCTTGATGTGTTAGTGTCCTGCTAGGTAGCCCACCATACATTAAAAACTTTTTTTTTTTTTTCCGTAGATTTTTCAAAGCACAAAGAAGCAACTTCATGCCAAGACCCCCTCTCAGAATGAAATGGAGCATTGTCAGGCAATGGCTCTATGAGAGGTATGTCAAACTCCAGGCCAGGTGGGCCGCAGTGGCTGCAGGTTTTCATTCAGACCCTTTTCCTAATCAGTGACCAGTTTTCACGGCTAATTAACTCCTTTTCCTTTCATTTTAATTGCCCTGTTTTTAAGGATTCAGTCCTCTCAATTGATTCTTTTCTTCAGTAAATGACAGCCAAACAGAAATGAGACGTGAAAGGAGCCAACAGATGACCAGCTAAATTGGGATTTCAAACTCCAACCAATTTCACTCCAACCTATCTCTTAATGAGAAGCTGCTTCTTTCTGTTAAACCAGTTATTTAATTCCATGGCTTGTTGCTGCTCTCATTCTGCCGCAGCAGACATTTCCAAAACTGTTGATTTTCTGTTTTTATAAGAACACCATCCAAATATTTGTGTGACCTGAAAGATCAACCTTACTGAGATCTTCACCGTTCTTTATTTTCAGATATTTCATGATGGGCACAGGTTAGCTGGTCATGAGGCGGCTCATTTGTGTCTCATTATTGTTTGGCTGCTAATTAAGAAAAAAGAGACAACTAAGGGGCCCAAGTCAAGTTAATTAAAACCAAAGCAAAAGAAATTAATTAGCAGCAAAAACTGAAGAAGATGGTAAGTATGAACACCTGCAGCCACTGCGGTCTTCCAGAGTTGCTCTATGAGGAACCACATAATCTTGTAAAGAACCATAAAGTGCCATTAAAGAACCATTTATTTTTAGGAGTGCACCTTCTTCTTTTAAACTGGCATCTCACATTTATTAAAAAGATATAGAAGTTACACCATGGGTCTGGTACATTTTTAGGGGAATGTGTGTGTGGAATTCATTATTGTCCATTCTCTTCCTTTTTAGGTGCTTTTTATAAGGCGCGAAACACCAATTGTGAAAGCCCATGTCTGTCTGAAAGAATTTGAAAGAATTTGACCCCTATGGACCAATTATTACAGTATAACAATTATTATGCTCTCACTTCGTTCGCCAACCCCTGGCAGGGGGCGCTGGGTCCCCGTGATCTCACGGTGGAGCCGCTATGTTAGAGAAAGCGATCGTATTTAAAGGGATGGTATACAGAAGAGTATGCGGGGCGCGGGCGGAAGACGTTTTGGTCCTTAGTCATTATAGATAGAAAATCAGTTACCTGAGTATTTCACTACAGCTGCTTATTTTAAATACCAAAGTAAAAGTAAAAAAGTAAAACATCATAAAAAGTAAATAAAAATTTAAATTACATTAACACCTCATCAAAAACAATATTATGAATTACTTTATGGTGGCACGGTGGCACTGCTGCCTCGCAGTAAGTAGACCCGGGTTCGCTTCCCAGGTCCTCCCTGTGTGGAGTTTGTATGTTCTCCCCGTGTCTGCATGGGTTTCCTCCCACAGTCCAAAGTCATGCAGGTTAGGTGCATTGGCGATCCTAAATTGTCCCTAGTGTGTGCTTGGTGTGTGGGTGTCCTGCAGTGGTCTGGCACCCTGCCTGGGGTTTGTTTCCTGCCTTGCGCCCTGGGATTGGCTCCAGCGGACCCCCATGACCCTGTGTTAGGATATAGCAGGTTGGATAATGACTGCTGCAGTGGGCTGGTGCCCTACCCAGGGTTTGTTTCCAGCCTTGCGCCCTGTGTTGGCTGGGATTGGCTCCAGCAGACCCCTGTGACCCTGTGTTAGGATATAGCAGGTTGGATAATGACTGACTGACTTTATCCTCTAACTTACATTCTATAAACATTGCTTTTCTGCATTTTCGTTAGTATATTGTTCGGTATATTTTTCTCGTTTTTGCTTATTAGACAATTCTCTTTGTTCTTGATTTTTATTATATGCTGCTCTTTTTTTTTCATTCATTAGCAGCTCTTGCCGCTCTTTTTCTAAAATTCGACATTCTTAAATAGATAATTTGCTCTTCCACAAATTGAACTGCTCTCGCTGTTAAAGTTTGTAAGAACTGCACTACTTGACTGGATCTCATTGAACAAGACGATTGTGTAATAAGTGGTGCCAACCGAGTGAGGAAGTGTTGGGGTTGCCCCTTTTAATATTTACCCAGTCCTTGAATAGAAACCAGTGCTCAACGGCACATCCAATAAAGCAATTTGAAAAAGCAGGTTAATTAAAAAATTAAACAAGAAGCTTCTTCGCTCTTTTGTCAGGTGCTACCATTTCAGGTTAAGCGCTGCAGTCATCAGTCTGCAGTCTGGGAGCATCTCCGCAGGAGACGGAGTCAGTTTCCATGCATGGGCGGTTTCTCAGGGATGTAGGATTAAAAGGAGATGTTGCCCCCTGGTGTCCTGGAGTGGTAGTACGTACCTCAGAGGAGCCCGGAAAGCAAACCTCAGACGTGGCTGCGTCCCAGTGCATAGAAGTTCTGCCTGTCATTACTCCATCTTGAGGTGCACCCATTATAAACACACGGTCATTCAAGTAAAGGGGCCGAGAGGTTTGACTTACAGGGTAAAGGTGTGCTGACCTTGGTGTCCGGAGGTGGGCTCTCTGATAAGGTGTCATCCCTTGTACGCTGACCAGAGACAACCACGACTTCTGATCATACTTGGAATAAAATAAGAAGGAACACATTCTCATAATTTAGATTCTTTCTGAGAAAGATTAGATAATTCCCAATACTTTATCAATTGCTGAAAATCGAGGGCATATATCAACAGCAACTGCTGTTTTTCAACACTCAAATCCGGTCAAGTCCAAACTCAGAGATCTAGGAGGACAATGTGGATCTTCTGATTCTGTCCATAGAGATCACAGAATAAAAACAAGGTCATTGCAGCCTATCATGAAGTCCAAAAGGAAGGTTTTGCCATAATTCCAAAACTTGACAATTACTAGATAGCTAAATGAGTGTTATTTATTTTGCTTTGTTTCTCTGAGATGTTCATATATACAGAACCATATGCAGACTTTGCAGAAAGCAGTTGTCACTTTGACATTAGGGTTAGAGGTAGGGTTGGGGTTAGGGTGAGGGGTTTCTGCTGATCATGGTGTCAAAAGGTGAAAATGAAGGTGAAGACTTGTTATAGGCACCACAGATATAAAATCCTTTTACATTGTATGACAGGTTGGGAGCATACGCCCACCACACAACGAACCACCTGGATTGGGACCCGAGTGTAGCGGGTGACACCTCAGCAGGGCTCTGGAGCAAATCCTGTCCTATAAAGCCCCCTTGTGAGCCAGTGCCCATGTCATTGGTGCTAATTGGCTGAGTTCAACCACTCACAGAATGTGTCCATCAAGGCCTTCCACCTCTTATGAACTTACCAAGGACGGCACCTGAGGACAGCCTACAGAGCTCCAGCACATCAGATATCATTTAACCTCTTCATTCAAGCTGCTTTCTAGGCAGAGTCATGCGGAGACAAACAGTTTTATCAAAATGACCAGCTGACTTCACACCTTCCCATTGTTATATTTTGGGGATTTCCTGCTGCCATGATTCAGTTCAGGTGTCATTATTTTCCTCAGAAAGTGGAAATCACACACAACCAGGGTTTGCACATCTCCCTTGCAGCACACAACCACAACGTACCTTTGTTTTGGAGAGCACTCTGACTCTGCAGATGTTTGCAGATAAGAATAACAAGAACATGTCCGGCTGGCACCTTGTCGGCATTGCCGGGCTCCAGACACCCACTCTCTGTGGCTGTGAACTTTACAAGATATGAGAAGTGGACTGGATGAGAACAGGTCAGGTAAGCTGATACCGAGAAATGCTGATCAGAGGTGAACTTCTAGAGGTTGTACAGTAGAAGGAAACAGAAAATACTTCTTCTCATAGAACACTTTGAAATGCAGCATTTGTATAATGAGTGCCACGTCATGGCTACTATTTATTAGTCTTTATAAAGGGCCAGATCATGTGTTTTTCATTTATTTGTAATTCTCACCGCAAAGCCAGAGAATTTTATAAAGAAAGTGAATGTCAATTGGCATAGCTGTAGTGGGTAGAAAATTAATGCGTTAAGAATTAGATGATGAAAAGGGAAAGAGAAACAACAGTTGCATGGATGCAGAGCCAGGACCTCAGCTCTTTGGGCAAGTATTAGACCTGAGGGATGGGCAAAATAGCCTGGCTGATGTTCACAACAGACGTGTCAACATCTCACATACCAAACAAAGAAATGTCTAATGCCACTTCGTCTTATGGAGGCCCACGCCTGGTGAATGTGACCAGTCATTCTACCATAGGCACGCACTGCTACTTGTACCCTGCTTAGCTCATCTTCATCGGCACCTATTGCAGATGCCCTGCTTTGGTTGCGTGGTATTCCTTCATTACATTTATAGCAGGGTTTCTTACACTTTTTGTTTTGTTCCAACCCAATCTTGCCCTTTTTAGTGTCTTTGAGACCCATTCCTTGTTGAATGCCTGGATAACTGTCAGTTTGGTTCCACCTTGGAGAATCCTGGCAGGGGGGATTTGACCCATGTAGAAATGTGGACCACCCGCAACCTATTACCATTAAAAATAACAGTGACCCATGTGCAGCCTTGTTTAAAAAAGTTATAATCAAAGCATAAGTGTCTGTGTGTCTGTGTGTCTGTGTGTTGCTTAGGAGTACTAAGGCATTAAAAAAAAAAACTTAAAAAAAACATCTGCCCTGTTAGGAGTCAAACAGGTCAATTTGCAATCAAGTGGGGTAATAAGCTTAACCACCTGAATAAAAACTTATTGTCATATTATCCACCTTAATAAAAGGATAAGTGTGTGTATGTATGTGTGACTGTCTCTGTCATTCCAACAGATGGCACATCACACACATTTTTAGGAATAAAATGCATTGCATTTGTCATTCTAACAGATGGCACATCACACATTTTATTAATAAAATACATTGCATTTATCATTCCAACAGATGACACATCACACATATTTTTAGGAATAAAATGCATTGCATTTGTCATTCTAACAGATGGTACATCACACACATTGTAGTAATAAAATGCATTGCATTTGTCATTCTAATACTGTAGATGGCACATCACAAATATTAACACTGCTTTTATGAATCCCATAGCAAATGGCATATGCCAGAGACATATTTATTGCATTTGTCATTCCCACAGATGGCACATCACAAACATTTATAGTAATGCATTTTATTATGTTATGGTCAGCAGATATAGACTGGTATCCTGGCCAGGACTGAACAATATTCCTTACCTGGCCGGGAAGCCAACGCAGTGGAAGGTCCTGGTCAATTGAGCACTCCTGAATATTTTCACCTCCACTACAGGACAGTATCTTTGGGTTGGGATTCACACATGAACACCTGCAGAGCATGCTGGGACCTGAAGTCCAAAGGGGCAGCCCTATTGAGTTCAGCGTGGCTTGGAAGTGACTTGGAAGTGCTTCCAACAGGCTATGCCTTTGAGAGAAGGACCATGAGGGAACAATTGAATGGGTGCATTTTTTTGCAGGATTTTTTTTTTGCAATGCACAACTTTTATGACTGTTTGCGCCATTTACTGAACAATAAATTGCACTTTTTCTCAAATTACATTTCTGTGTTGGCATCCCTGACTGTTCCACTGACCTTGGTCCCTCTATCAAGGGCTTGCGGTCTGCCAGTTTTATCTGTTAAGGACCCAAGTGCCTGACACAGATTCTTTCTGTCACACATACTTACAAAGTTACAACTATTTTTAACTGCACGTGGACTTTATGGACAACCTGTAGTGCCAAAAATGGGCTCAATCATTTTTATTAATAACTGAAATTAATAATAACAATACAGAAATATGATGCAGCACTTCAAACAAAAAATCCCGAATAGCACTCTTTGCTTTCATTTGTGAGATGTGCGTTATCCCAGCTGACTGGAAAACAGGACTTATCTTCACTAGAAGAGGAAATGGAAGGGTGATCGCCTGGATTACGGAACCTACAGAGGACTAACATTGCTCTCAGATCCTTGCTAGGGTCGTCGTCCTCATAGGATCCGTGATCACTTGCTCACTTACCAGTCTGGCCTTATGCCTAAGATGTCTACCATCGACTGCATCCTGGCACTGAGGGTTCTCATCAAGCGCAAACACAAATATCAGCAGAGTTTCTTTGCAACTTTTTGTTGATTTTTGTAAAGCATTCAACTCAGTTGTTCAAGATGCTCTGTGGGACATCTCCGATCCCCCCCAAAGTTGCTGGCTATCATGACCGGCCTGTACACTGGTACTGTGGGTGCTGTGCAGAGTGGAGGCCGAACGTCTGCATTTTTTCCCAGTTGATTCTGTTGTTCGTCAAGGGTGTGTTTTTGCTCCTGCTCTGTTCAATGCTTGCATGGACTGAGTGTTGAGCAGGGTTGTGTGTTCCTGTGCCTGCGAGCATCTATTGGTGAAGACATTGATGCTGTGATCTTCACAGAGTAAATGGAGGCTTTGAATGGGGCTCCTGAGAGACTGACTGAGGAGTCGGAGTGTCTGGGTTTGTGAGTATCCTGATAAAAACCAAAGATCCAGGCCTTTAATGACCTCTTGGGCACAACCATCAGCAATGTGTCTGTCTGCTGAGAGAGTGTCAACCTCATCGAGAGGTTTACTTAGATAGATAGATAGATAGATAGATAGATAGATAGATAGATAGATAGATAGATAGATATGAATAGATAGATATGAATAGATAGATAGATATGCCAAAAACGATCCGGCTTTGTTGTTGTCACACTTATAGCTCAAGAGGTGTTACAGTAAAGTATCAGACTTTGCAGTCACACTTTTGGTTGCTTCCTTGCACTGGCTGTTCAATTAGGAATGAGAGTCAACATCTTGAGTGTCAGTCCTCATTTTTCATAACCCTGATTCAGATCCTAGCATAAGTGGACCTTCCCTATGTGGATCCATCCATCCATCCATTATCTAACCCGCTATATCCTAACTACAGGGTCACAGGGGTGTGCTGGAGCCAATCCCAGCCAACACAGGGCACATGGCAGGAAACAAACTCCGGGCAGGGCGCCAGCCCACCACAGGGCACCCTATGTGGATGCAACTCATAACTTTTGGAAGTTCGGTCAGAGTATCTCAGTAAGAGTTCTCAAACAAATTAACAAATTCAGCCATTCCCAATAATTTGACCAGAAAACCCCTCAACCACTGCCCCATGAGAGGAGAATACAGGAAGCTACAACAGAATAATGAAGCCCACACCACCTAATGAGAAAGTGCAACACGTAGACAATCCAGAAGAATGAGGTGATCCTGATGCCAACCAGTCTCCAGACAGCTCTGAAGCACTTGTACGTTAGACTGCCATCTTTGAATGCACAAATCTGTTAATTGGTGTTGGTAAAAGTTCAAGCAGAATTGTGACGATGCAGGTTCGCTGCATGCTTCCATCTCGCTTCTGGGAGCCCTGAACCCGACACCGTCAGTAATGTTACCAATGAGCTTGGCAGTGAAGCACAACAAACAGAGCAAGGGGATGGAACAAAAATGTGCCAAGTGCTTTTATTTAAAACCAACAACAACAAAACAAAGTCCAAATAAATAGTGCAGTGCTTTCAAAATCCTCAAATACTGTAAATAATCCAATAAAATTCAGGTGAAAAGTGGAGGTTAAAATCCATTAGCGAAAATCTTTAAAACAACGAGGTTAAAATAAAGGCTGGAAGCTTTCCTTTTAAAAATCCGGTGCATCCTTCTTCTAATACTGGCGGCTCCCCTGCTTCTCCCAAATGGGCCCTGCAACAGGGGAGTCACCCTAGCTGCAGCTGACCTGCTCTGCCTGCTTCGGCTGATCGGTTCGCCTCACCGACCCCTGGCTCTGGTAGGCTCCTCCAAACAGCGACTTGGGCTCCCCAGCGACCAGGGCGCCCACGCTGGCGAATACACGTCCCAAGTCCTAACTCCCGCTGCCTTTCGTGGCCTTACGCGGTGAGTCATCCGCCTTCCGCTCTTCACAATAATCTCAGCAGGAGCGACCACTACGACTGCTCCCCCGGGTGTCGGCCAAACACCGAGGCTCCCTGCTCAGCTGCACAAGAGCCTGCACTCGCACACTCACTCGCTCTCTCTCTCTCTCTCCTGCACCGGCTTTCTCCTCCTGCTTCCTGCCTTCTCCTGCAACCTCCCGTTCTTTCCTGTTCTCTTCCCTTTTTTCTCCCCCCTAGCCGCCTCGCGCTTCTATTTATCAAGAGGACATGGCAGCTGTGGCAATCAGCAGCTCCTGGGAACAATTACAGATACGGACCGTTTCTCACCTGTGCACTTAGATGAGAAACGCCCACATCACAAACTCTTCAGGAACCTCTTTGGCCACACACACCACCACGCCCCCTCGCTAAGCCAGGAATACGGCAATTATTTATTTTAAAAGTGGCCCTTTTAACATGAGCTGTGGACCCGCTATACCACAACAATGAATTTAAAGAAAGACAACAAATCAAAGGATTTCCAATGGCAGGCTAAACTGAAGTTTGTGGCAATCATATCTAATGAGACATCTTCTGTAAGAAGCAAATAGGAAGAGACAATCAATCCGGAAGAAGAATGATATGAGGGGAGAAAGAGATATTGACAGAACGGAGCAACGACAGAGTAGGTAAAAAGGTAGAGACCAGGGAGAGTCTACAAAGGTACCCAGAGAATTAATGGAACAGAGGTTATTAATTAATTATTAATTAATAATTAATAATTATTAATAAGAGGTTATTAATTAATTATTAATTAATAAGGTCAGGTGGCAGGCCCCTGGTATACCATTTGCATGCAGTGAAATAAAAATAATGTGCAAATTTAATCAAGGTATGTGGATAACAGATTATTAGAAGCAAAGGAAATGTTTTTACAAACAGACCCCTTCTTAAAACCCCACTTCAAATGCAGAGATCCTTTTCCTGTAGGCACTCTGGTCACTCCTCTGGCCTTAGAGATATATATTGTTTACAATTACGCTGCACTTGCACCCAGAACTATAGTCCACTACCTCCAGACTTCACCCAGGTACTGTATGACCTCCACTGTCCTTGCTTCCTCAGCCTCGATTCACCGAGCTATTTCCATCCCTCGGTGGCAAAAAATAGGGCAAAATATACAAGCAGGAAAGCAGGCTTAAAAAGTTTTAATCTTTAACTACCGTATATACTCGATTATAAGTTGGGTCTTGAAAACCGAAAAATCGATCATAAAATCAGACCCTGACTTATACGCCTTTTCAAAAATGCGACACTTACATTTTTTTTTACATCTTCTTGCCTCCTCCAATCTCACACGAGTTTCTCAGATGCATCAGATTTTGTTGCAACAGAGCAGAGAACAATTTGTTTCACTACTTCAACAACATTTAATTTAAAATGCGCTTCATATTTTCTTCTGATCGAGCACTCCATTGTAGATAAGGGATGCTCTTACGATAAAGATTTATGAGAGTGTGAGATATAACAAACACAAAACAGTGCAAACGTCGCTTCAGAATAGTTCAGGTATTACTGTGTGGTCACGCAGGCATAATACATAGAAAAATGTGGTTACTCTCTCAGGTGGGCTAACGTTAGCATATCATAATCCCTTAGACCAATAGCGTGAGTTTTCCGTATTCGACTTATACGACCGACATTATAATACCAGAAATTATGCGGTAAAATCAAGCCCCGACTTATCCGTGGGAGAATTTAAACGCGAGTATATACGGTATTATAGTTAGTGCCATAAACAAAAGCAAACAGGATGTGGCAAACAATACCATACAACCTGGATCATTGTAAGTTTAAGTTGTGACGAATTTAATGTCAAATTCAGTGGTGCTTAATTTAAGTTACTTGAAATATCGAGTTGACTTTCTCTTTTCTCTGGCCAGTTCATCTCTGTTTTGTTGGCTCTTTTCTTAGTCAATGCTCTACTAGTCAGTTCATTCTCTGACTTCATACCACTTAATTCCTTTGTCCCTAAAGTGACGCCCTCACTTCTTTTTGCCTGAGGAAAAGGGCTCATGTGTCTAAATTCTGTGGAAGAAGAAGCTCATATAACTAAACCCACGTGTCATAAATGGGGTAAAGAAGTGTACTTCATATTCAAAAGCAGAGCTTATTAACGATAACAGGAACTGCAGCTTTACGCTCAGTGGTGTTCCTTGTAAACCACATCAAAAGAGGCAAATTCAAATTCAGTGGACATGGAGGTATAGCAAAGCACTCAACTGCAATGAGATAGGACAAATCTCACAGCATGCTTGTGTTACCTTGCATTCAGACATAGTTCTTCCAACTCCGCGAACCACAAATTTCACACCCAGAAGTGGTACTTAACATAAATTCTCATCAGTGATAGCCAAGTTCAAATTAAGACCCCCACAGGCCCCAGAGTGACTTAGCTCCTTAACAGAGAGTTGATGATACTTGAATGTTGTGCTGTAGTTCCCACTCACATGTTTAACTTGGCTCATCATGCATATGGACTGGTGAAAAAGACCCTTCCCATCATGATATGTTACTTAAATGGCCAACAAATCCCAGCAGCCCCAGTAGTATTATACAATTGGGTAGTGTCATGGGGGTTTCTGGGAAGAAGAATGATTAGGTGGTATCTCTATATATAATCTTCATTTGGATCGTGATCTTTGTTTGTCCACTAATGAATTAGAAGAAGAAGCACTAGATGGCAGTAGAGAGACAGCTAAAACATAGGCATTGCATTAAGAATCTCCTCCAGGCTTATACTACTGAAGACTGTAGTACTCCAGTCACACCTCAAAACACAGACATTCAAACTAAACAAATTGTTGTGCTTTAAATTAACTAAAGAGATCTTCATTTAGATCTTGATCTTTGTTTGTCTGCGAATTACACGCATGCGTAGACCACCTTCCAGTTTAGTACGTTGTTGTTACTCACAGATGTCAACAATGTGTCGGAATAACGAAAGGGGTGGTGGGCAGTGTTACGCTGGTTAGCTCCTGAGGCCTGGTTAGAGAATGAGATTGCCGAAGATAAAAGGTACGTGCCTACGTAACATATGAATGAAAGAAAGACAGTGGGTAAAATGAATGACAGCGTAACAGCACGTTCCGGAAATTATTATTGTTACGTTGTAGCCGGCGAGTGCTGTGCGTCTCACAGTTGTACCTTGCTCACATGTCAGTGAAGTGATCCCTATTTATGCTTTAAAGAGCCTGGATACCTATGTGTCCCCCTTTTATAACCATTGCTCCGTGTATATTGCCTTACTCTTTGGACTGCCACAAAGCAACCTGCGAGATTGGAGAAAGGTTGAGAAGACATCGTGAGAGGAAAAGATAGCGTCGTGAAAACGAGAAGGACTGTGAACGGACAGAAGCAGAAATGCTCCTACACCACCACATAATTACTATTCGGACAGTGATTCCGAGTAGGCCATTCCTATCGAATCAATATCCAAGGGTTTTCTTTTGTAATTTTGTTTCCCTTATAAAAAATCATAATGCTGTGCGACGAAGGGCCCAGTTCACGACTGGCAGCCGCGTTTAAACAGGGAGCCCTTCACAGACAACTTTAACACGCGCAACGTAGTTGGGCGCACATTGCTAGTCTTTTATAAAGAGCTTAATCATGCTGAAGAGGATTGCAATCATCCGGGTCTATTTGCTTCTACACTTCACACTCAATGGGATTAGAAATAAAACCACTTTGGATTATAGTTCTTTCTGGATTTATGTGCTTGTCCTTTGCCTACTTGTTTGTGTGAGTTTGACTTGGTTGGATACATCTTCATCTGGTGAGCACTCCCAATCACATCAGATCTTCACATAACAACTGGAACCTGGTAGGACAAAATTATATTTTTTGTTCGGAGGACTGTTCACAGGGATTTTTCATTCTTCTCACCACCATCATCCGCACCTGCAGTATTGGCCTGTGTTCGGACTGTTGTGTAAGTGTGAATTGCTTATTGTGTAATGTTCAGTTTCATGTGTTTGTTAGATAATTATTGCTACCAGGGGAATTTGGTTTTTGCTTTCTTCATTTAGTTAATATATTTTTTGAGCTGCTTTATCATGTGTCTCTGTTTGTGAGGTGTGAGGTGCCCAAAATAAAATAAATAAATTACAGTTTTAAAAACAGTAGGAATCTGAGTGGCTCATCACGTCCGCTACAATGGGCCCCTCTGTTTGCAATTTAAATTTTCCGATGGTAGATCTACTCATGGTGACAGCATTCCTAAAATCTTTGGATAGTTTATAGAGAAGCAAGTCTGCAGTTCTTATCAACACTTCCAAGACATTGTACAGACAATTATCATAAAATACCAGATGCTAGAAATGCACAGCAACAAAGTGACACAAGAGTAAAAGAACATCAACAAAGCAAGTTTCAGAAAACAAATGCCTTTTGGACAGTTCCTAACGTACTTCTTGTTTTTTAATTCTTAAGCATAGTTTTAAGTTCCCATTATTCCAGGAAAGAGATGTTGAGGAGAAAGACAAATCCTTTTCCATATTGAATGTACAAATTTATGTGAGGCTCTGTATAACAATGCGTACAGTATGAAGCTCCTGCTGGATTAATACTGGAGAACAGGGAGCAGGACAAATGGCAAACCTGGAGGAAAGAGAGCAGAGAGGATAATGGAATATCATTTCATCTGAGATCTATTCTAAGATGAAGACAGAAGAAAAAGGAAAAAGATGAAACAGAAAACCTTGATATCAATGATTGGAATCTATATATATAAAGGAGAGTTGGGATCCGAGAGACTGTGTTTGTGTGTTTGTGGAGGGATTGAGAGTTAAGGCGGGTAGGGGAGTCACGTGATCATCTCCCCTCCCATTCACGTCATTTCATTCATTTCATTTCGCTCCGAGCTGAGCTCCGCTGATCTCCGCAGCTGACGCGGTCTTGCCGTTCTTTTTCCTTAGTGTTTAGTGCTTTCTCCTTTACTAATTTACTGTTTAGTACACGCGGTACTTACACAGTCACTCATAAAAGGGGAGAAGACTCCGTGCAAGAAATGGGTATTGAAACTACCTTGGAAGACATGCAATCAACAAGGCCATTAAATGGATCTCAAGAGAGGTCTTCTAGGTTGGAAAAAAAGCGCTTGGCTGCCAAAACCAGGTGATTAAACGAATCTCAACAAGAAACGACTTCTACGTTAGAAAAAAAATGATTCGCTGCCAAAATCAGGCGGTTAAATGAATCTAAAGAAGACAGGATTTCTAGATTGGGAAAAGGACGATTGGCTGCCGAGACCAGGCGGTTAAAAGAATCTGAAAAAGACAGGACGTCTAGATTGGAAAAACCACGATCCGCTGCCGAAACTAGCCGGTTTAACGTGCAGCGAAGCGCGCCAGGTCTGCTGGTATTGAATAAAGCCATATTACTGCAACAGAATAGGGAATCACAGTGGCCATCACAGAGATGTCAAACATGTGAAGGACACCACTACACACATTAAAAAAGTGCAGTGTCCTAAGAAAAGAGTCTGCTCTGCCCTTTTTTCTAGTTCTTTTTTATTACTAGAGCAGTCCAACTTGTCATTGATTTGGACCCCCAAGTCCTCCACAATCACTCTCTGCACAGTGACCGGGTGTAGAGACTCTTTGGTGCGGTAAAGGCCTATAAGAAGTTCTTTGGTTTTGCTGATGCTGAGCTCTATATGGTTCTCGAAGTTCTCCACCTGACTCCTCTCCTCTGTCTCATTCCCCATATTGATGCACCCCATTAGTGCAAAATCATCTGAGAATGTCTTCAAATGACATGACCTTCTGGTATTAAAATGCTTAGATATAATTGAATATTTTGCGCATATGGAGCTAGAGTGAATTCTGTGCTTGGCTGCCTTCCACTCTATTTCTGACGCATTGAGTAAGCAAACTTTTTCCCACTGTACTCTGGGATCTTTAATGGCAAGGGTCTTTAAAATGGTTTTATATATTACAGAAATGCTGTCAGAGTCCCAAGACTGATCAATATCTATTTTGGAATCGAAATAGATGGGAGGTAAGGAAAACTGGTCAGATTCCGTTTAGCAAAGTTTCATCATGTAGAGGTGCCACAGATAAAAAATTCTGTGACGAAGTGCTTCCTGAATTGGTTCCATATTCTGAGTGAATGATGGACAATTGGGTTGCTAGTATATTGTCAATAACTTGCATTCAATTATTCAATTTAAAATCTTTTAAAAGATCATTTAAAATTGTGCAAGATGTTTCCAGGGCAAGATTCAACCTGCAAACGTTGCAATCGAGGTCCAGCCTCATTAGGCCACATGTTTTGGGCCTGCACCAAATTAACATCATTCTGGACCAAAATTTTTAAATGCCTTTCAGACAGCCTTGGGGTCACAATCCCTCCTAATCCTCTAGCAGCTGTGTTTGGTGGTCTCCAAGACGGGCTTAACATGGAGAAGGACAAACAAACTGCCTTTACTACACTACTGGCACATAGACTTATCTCGCTCAACTGGAAGAATCCTAACCCACCTCTCATAAGTCAGTGGGTAACTGATGTTATATACCAGTGGTTCTCAACCTCTGGGGCGGGCACCCCTAGGGGGGCGTGAAGTAACAAAAAGGGGGGCACGAAGATGTGAAAAAAAGAAAACAAGAATCAAAAATATGAAAAAAACATCTATTGAAACCAAAACAAATTAACTTAAACTACATTCTGATACTAGAACGATAAATATAGAATTAGATAAATATTAAGTAGTGTGGCGGACGGCTGGGGGTGGTGAGGGGGCGACCGCCCTGGTTGCACTGGGGACCACGGGTGCAGAGCTTGGAAGCTCAACCCTGTAGGGGCCCGTGGTCACCGCCAGGGGGCGCCCCGGCGCCTGAAGAGCCCTGGACCTCAGCACTTCCGCCACACCAGGAAGTGCTGGGGGGAAGAAGACTGGGGACACCCGGAGAGATTCCGGGTGCGCAGCCGGCACTTCCGCCACACAGGGGAGTGTCCGCAGAGGAGTGTCGGGAAGCACCTGGAGCCCCTCCGGGATTGTATAAAAGGGGCCGCCTCCCTTCATTCAATGAACGGAGTCGGGTGGAAGTGGACGGGAGTCTGGAGAGAGAGGAGTGGAGGCGGCCTGAAGGAAGGCACTGGAGAGTCAGGCCTGGACTTTGGGGTTCGGTGCTGGAGGCACTGGGTTTGTGCACGGACTTATAAATTTGTACATATTGTAAATAAATATGTGTGTGCTGGGTGACAAAGTGTTGTCCGTCTGTCTGTGTCCGGGGCTCGTTCCACAGTAGGTATAATAAAATATGCATCTACATTTCAAAAAAGTTAGGTGGGGCGAGATTAAAACTGTCATGAAAACTCGGGTCGCAAATACTTAAAGGTTGAGAAACGCTGTTATATACTATTTGAAATTGGAAAAAATCAAATTCTCACTTAGAGGATCTGTCCAAAACTTTTTTTAAACCTACCAGGATCTGATAAATAACATTAAAGAATAAGCTTTTAAATTGAGGAAAAAGACTCCTTTCTCTCCTTACTACTTTTAACAGTTTTGCTCTTGTTGTTGGCCTTCCTCTCTTTCTTATGGTTGGGGCTTGATTTGATTTTAGTTTTTTTAAGTTTGACTTGCTTGTATGGAATGTTATATGCTTTTAATAAATTCAATAAATAAAATTTAATAAAAAATGCTTAGAAATTAATGAGGGAGAAAAGGGAAACGCTAAGAAGTACAAGTTGTATTGCAGTCCACAAAACATTTGGATCATTATCTCAAAAACGAGTTATAAGGAGAGGTGTGACTTGCCAGAAAGGCAATGACATGGCATGCAAATACAACGTAAATGACAAGTGTCACTATCAGCAGGGAGTGGCTTCTTATTAGGACAACGCAAACCTGCAGACTCAGTGGCCCTCTGGGAGTGTGGTTGAGGGCCCATGAGTTACTACAAAGCATCAAAAGATTACTTTGAATACTACTAAGGAAATCAATCATATATGAGATAAAAATGCTGCCGCTTCAGCTCAACAGAAGAAATGAAAGAAGATTTCAAGTGCACCCCTCTCACCACTGAAACTGAAGGCAGGAACTTTGAACCACAGGGAGTCAGCAGTAACCTATTTCATTTTTCTTGGTAAAGTCTGATCACGATTTAAAGATTCATGACATTTCCATCGCCAGAAATGTTTCATTGAATTTCAAAAATCATTAATGAGGGCAGAACACGGGCTGCTTGTGAGCTCCCCACTCTGACTTTGTCCCCTTCCTGAAACCGAGAGCTGAATGTAAATTAGGGAAGCTCCCGGCACACACTTGGCTGAAACTGAAATTCTGAACTTGGAACAAAGGAGCGACTGTGAGCTCAGATCTCATTGTTTTTCCATTCATCTGATGCTGAATGTGTAAATTCAGACTTTGTGAATCGTTGACATGAAATGAGATGAAAGATCTGACGTGTTCGGTAATATTTGAACGAGGCAAGCAGAATGAAGGACGAGTTTCATCAAAGTCTTTAATCCTCCAAGGTGCAAGGTTTTATTTTATTGTCACAAGTAGGATTAAGTAAGTGGTTAGTCATAATAACAACAGCACATTTAATTTTGGTACAACAGAAGTATAGCAGTGAAAATAACATCCAATACAAATATTCCAGTCTGTCAGCGACTATACTGGGTTTGTGTTACAAAGTGCATGTCAAGGAAGCCATTAGACGGAGGAACGAGAAAGAATTCTGCTGTCTTTGTGGTACGCAGAAATGATGTAACCAAAGTAAAAAGTTAATACCAATAGTTAGGTGCTAATATCAGAAAAAGGGGAGGGCTAAGTAAGTCTTCATGAGGGGGTACCTTGCTGGAGTGTGGCGCACAACCAGGTATGCTCAGGGAAGATTAAAATCCCTCAAAAGTCTTCCAGGAAGTGGAAAGGAAGAGAGAAAGACAGCCAAACTGGCAACGGTGGAGGACTAGTATGGGGTCACCACGGAAAACGGACACCATCTATGAAGCAGGGCACACCCTGTGTAGTGGGGCACCTTATATGTAGCTGTAGCAGGTCATCCTCCATAGAAAGGGACCATTTCTGTGAAGTAGGACACCTTCCATGGAGCTGGACACCTCCTATGGAGTGGGATGATTTCTGTGGAGCTTGACACTTTATATTGAGTTGGACACCCTATGTGAAGTGGAGACTCCACAATGAAACGAGACGCCCTGTATAAAATAGGGACACCGACTGTGGAGTCTTTCTACGGAGTGTACCACCCTGTACGGAGCAAGACACCC
>JANRMT010062815.1:41899458-41933588 GCA_026402145.1 Polypterus bichir lapradei | reverse complement strand
GTTGCTATGTGCTGTGGCTGCTGTTGGCATATGTTCAGCATCTCTGGTGGCAGTGGCTGTGTGGGGGCACGTCGATGGACAGCAGGAATGCACTGTGGGCCAGCTGCCTGGCTGTCTTCGGACAGCAGGTGGGTGGTGGTGGTCGCAGTGTGACGCAATCTGGTTTGTACCTCTTGACATCATAAGTGGTGGTGCTACCAGGCAAACGCTTCTGCAGGCGCATCAGCTACAAAAAATTGTTCAGCACCACAATCAGCTGAGAACCGATCAGATGATGCTGGTACCTCACTTTCGCTTTTGATATCCATCTCCAGATCACTAGCATCATACTCAGAGTCCGACAAGTCAGAGTCCTATTCAACAAAATTACATAAAACGTCCATGGAGTATTTTGTTTTACACATTCGCTTTGGTCTCTCGCCAGATTTCAGTACCATTTTAGAAGTTCTTTGCTCTTTGCTACTCATGCATGCTTAGGGAATCAAGGTTCGAACAACAAAGCTATGTAACTTTTCTTCTAGCAAAGAGAGTCAAAGTAAAACGTAAATGTGAGTTTTGTTGCAGTTTACAGCTGATTTGCTGTCCTCTGCTCCTGAATTTTGACAAAAGTCGACATCAGCCCTGAAAGAGTTAATTTGCATACATGATACCTGATGCACTGCCATGGCACAGGGATCAGCCAGTGTTATATATCCAATGGCAGTACTCATAATATTCTCATTATGGGCAGTTAATGTACCCATCCATTGAAAATACTGCAAGCTCTTGTTTTTTTATAAATGCCTGCAGGGTGGAAGTCTGGAGTACTGATTGAGGATCTTACAGTACGTCTGCATAAAAGATCTGTGCATGGTTAATACAGCTCTGTGATGTTACAGTGGCCTCGCAAAATATCATGAGCCGCTTGGAAAAATATAGTAGTCTAACAGCTGATTTAAGACTAATTTATACTTCTGCATGAAGTCTACACTGTAGCCCACATAGCCTGTGGTACAACTATGGCATAGGCTGCCACTCACCTCCTCAAAAATGTGACTATGTGTCACATCATCGCAGACCACACTCAGGCACCTATGACTTTGATTGGACAGTTCAATAAAAACGTATTTCCTGAAATGCATTTCTGTTCATTTTCTGCTATTCCAAATTAAGATGGAGCAGATTGAGGAAGGACATGTTGAAGAAGTTAGAAAATATACACAACACTGCAAAGACAATCAAATGGCAGCCAATTCATGACGTGAAATATCGGCTAACATCCATTTGACATGATGTGAATGTATGAAAAGTGGAAAAACGTGAAGGACAAATATGTTTGCCTATGGATGAAAATGTGTAGCAAGAGAGCAGGATTTTAATGGATCGAGTGTGCTGCAAACACTGACGCCAAGCATTCAGACTCGCGTGTGCAGCACAGCACAGTGTGATGCTCTTGATGGCATAGCCCTCAATGTAGACTGTGCATGTGACAGTGATGGTATTGGCTCAACGCAGAAGTATAAATCAGCCTTTAGCCTGCCACAAAGTGAATTTTCAGGTGTCACACACATGCACATCAGAGGCAGCTAGAGGGCTTAAATAATAGTTTTTAAATAATTTTAATAATAGTAGTACCATGCCAGACCAGGCCGTGGCGAGCTACACTAACTTTCTCTTTCTGTCCTCTTAAGACTATCCTCGGGAAATCCCACTAGGTACCGGCTCCATTAATGACATCACCTTCCGGTACTGGCACCAATGATGATATCACTTTCGGTACCGGCGCCATGGATGATGTCACTTCCAGTCCCAAAGACACTACTTCTGGCTCCAGACTAGATGACGTCACTTCCGGTCACGGCGTTTAAGGCCGCCATTTTACCTAATTCACATCAGTTCTGTTTTGGACTCCAACCTGTAAAAAACTCATCAAAAATAACCATTTGCAGCCAAGGCGCAATATACGGGTTGCTGGCCCAAACCTTTTTAATGTCTGTAGACTGTTATTGTGACACAGGAAAACAATTGGCAAACAAGGTCACCAGTGAACACAGCATATTCACTGCGAAAAACACTTAGCCAAATTTCGCCAACCAACACTATTAAAGAACCATGTTACTGGAAGTCAGTATCCATTTATGAACTGGAGAAAGAAGAGCACCGAGTTCCACAAAAGAAGTCATCCATAGAAGCCTGAGAAGAAGAGCACTAAAGGAAACGCAAACTTCACAGTAACTGAGCTCAAACTTCTGTTTCGTTTTCTTTTCCCAGTCTTTTATTTATTTATTTTTTTACTGGCAAGTCCCCAGGACTTTATTGTCTCCCTCTTGTCTTTCTTCACTATAATATTTATTGATATCTACAGAGTTATGTATTTGATGTTTATTGTCTATTTTACATTCTTCTTTCGATTGCACACTCTTGGAGTTTAGCAAGAAAGCATTTCGCCCCGTAATGTACTCCGTAAAGTTACACATGACAAATCAAATTAGATCTGATTTTGATGTGTATAGAATTGCTAGAAGACCCCCATTTTGATGGCCAGGAAGGAAATGAGAATGCAAGCTGTTAACCGCAGCCCCGAGTGATTCTAGTAACAACAAACCATTTTTCTCTTCTTCTTCTTACCTCAGAGCCTCTTTTAAAGAGATTATTTTCCTATCATCATACAAAACATTCCAAATGACAGCAGCTGTTAACCACGGGATTTCAGAGTATGTGAACATAGCCCAGTAGAGGGTGATATTCCCAAGTTGGTGTCTTAGCTGTGGACTCCAAATCCTACAAAGACTTCCACTGTGACTGTATGCAGTGAAGAAGAGCAGCCATCCCAGCATGCATTTGGTTTGCAACTCCTGAAGTGTAGAAGAGGGATCAGGTGGTTCAGTTCTCAAGACGACGCCCTTTTCAGATGACCACAGAACTTGTCAGCACATTCCATAAGCAGAAAGTGACCCCGGCAACCCCATGACAGCAGGTTTCTCAGTAGTGTCTGGCAGTAGTCATTCTGTTAAAGAGCCAGTTGTAAGTAGACTAGACAGTCTTAAGAAGGAGATTACGGGGGTGAGTGGGGGATTTCGAAGTAGGGTTTTTGCTTGGAAAGTGAATGAGCCAGCGTACATGGCAGGTCAGCAACACATATACAGTAAGTTGACCACCAGGGTTTATTTAGCTCAGTTTTTGACGAAACAATCTCAGTACTGTGACATTATGGGTCCAATGTAAACTGATAACCCAAAACTGCCCCCTGAGTGAGTGTGTGTATGACAGTCACTTCAATTATCAGGGGCTTTAGCACAAAGCCCCTGATTTTTTCTCAGGAATGTACAAGAGTAATATTGTTAAGCCCCTGATCGTTTTATCTATCATGATCACAGTGCAAAAGGCTGAGGGGGGACCCACCCACTCATCCTCCTCTTCAAATTTATGTGTTGGATAGATGATCTCACAGCTTCAGGGGGAACTCTTCAGTTTTTCAGCTGAGTAATCCGAGTAAAGTTGCATGCAAATGACACAGAGGGGGCTAAGACCCAGAGCTCTGCAAATCCTAACGATGGGCCTGCACTGCAAAGGACCGGTGGTCTGTCCAGGGCCACTTCCAGACAAGTCCCCAGGGCTGTTGTGATAAATCCAGAGCCCACGTGACCATCAATTGGACTAGGCCTGCTTGAAAATTTTATGCTACTTGGTGGTACTTCATGATTAATCCTTTTGCACCTTGTCTCTTTTCCATTTTTTCAGTTTTACACTCTGTAGTATTCCCAAAAAGCTCCATGTCAGGCTATCAGGACGATTTAAAAAGAAATACACACAAAAGTCAATACAGCATCACAAACAAAATCAAAACTTTGAGGTGCTCATGCTTTTGCTTCTCGACACTTGAAGCTTTGCATGATGGGTAAATACGCCATCCTTTATTCATACTTGCAATTATTTTGTTTGATGTCTAGGTTGGGGGGCCAGAAGAGCCATAAAAATAATTTTATTTTGTTTATTATAATAATTCTTTATATTTATATAGCAATTTTCTCACTACACAGGGAGGACCAAGGAAACAAACCCATAATCCCCTTACTGCAAAGCAGCAGCACTACCGCTGCTCAGCCTGCATGGCTTTTAAAGTCACATCCCAAGTTAAACATCTTGAGTTGCTCTTAATATTCTTTCATCTTAATGGTGACTCGAGGACACCAGTAGAGGTTAAGGGGAAAAAAATTTAGGGCTGAAGCCAAGATGGACTTCTCCACACAAATGAGTTGTGGGACTCTGGAGCAAACTACAGAGACATGAAGTGGAAGAAGAAACCTCAGCAACCTTTAAGAAGATCCTGGATGAGATGATGGGACAGCTTAGCTACATGTGGGCAAAAGGAAAGTCAATTATAACTGCAAGATGGGAAACACCGTCCTAAAAGAACCAACCTCTGAAAAATGATTTAGGGGTTTGTGCTGATACATCATTTTCACAATGACTTTTTTTGAAAGATGCCAAGGGGTCTTTTATGCCCACATGACCTGATTTTTACATCTCATCTGAAGGACAGTGGCAATTTTTACAGTACGGTGTTCCAGTTGCTGCACTCAGCATGGGGTTCAGCACACTCAGGGTAAGCACTACCCCGCATGCTGGCCTCACCAACTCTTCTTGAAATAGCAGCCCAAGCTTTTACTAGCTAATCACCCATCCCAATGCTGGTCGAGCCCAAACATACTTGTCTTCAGGTAGATTACTTATTCTGCTGAT
Organism: Polypterus bichir lapradei; assembly: GCA_026402145.1. NCBI lineage: Eukaryota > Metazoa > Chordata > Cladistia > Polypteriformes > Polypteridae > Polypterus > Polypterus bichir. The sequence continues at coordinate 41,928,866 of JANRMT010062815.1, read as the reverse complement.
GGTAGTTGCTGGCTTGACTTTTGAGTTTGGGTCTAGGCTGTCTGGGGTAAGGCCTGTTTCATGGGCACGGACTTGTAGCGGGTGCCACATGTGCTAATGTCCCTTTGTTAGTTTGCATCTCCTTAAGGAGTACCTCAGGAAATGGGTTGCTGAGGGTTCGCCAAATAAAGGGAACTACATCTATAAGGGGAAGACACCGTGTGGACAGGACGGTTGGGCTGAAGATGCCCAAACATATGTGGCTTCAGGTGGATTACTTATTCTGCTGATGTTAGTTGCTGGCTTGTTTTTTGAGTTTGGGTCTAGGCTGTCTGGGGTGAGGCCTGTTTCAGACTTTTAGCAGGTGCCACATGTGCTAATGTCCCTTTGTTAGTTTTTCTTCTCCTTGAGGAGTACCTCAGGAAATGGGTTGCCAAATAAGGGGAACTACATCTATAAGGGGAAGACACAGTGTGGACAGGATGGGCTGAAGACAATTTAACCAGGAAATGAAGGAAGAGAGCGAGAAAGAGACATTGAGCGGTGAAGCGAGGAGCAACAGCGTGGTAGCGCCGAGAGTCCACTTGTGAGTCATCTGTTGGAAGAAGGTTATTTTTTACTCAGGATTGCAAAGGAGGCACATCTCTGAAGACAAACTTTTTTTGTAGTTTAGAGGGATCGACTGTTGGACCGGTAGGACAGAACATCTATGTTATTGGCATCGGCTGCAGGCGTACTCCGTTGGGCTTCCTGCATTTCACCGTTCTCTTGAACTGTAAGGATAATTTGGGCGAATCTGGTTATCCCTAGCGAGAGCATCTCACACCCTAATTTGTGAATGTATGTCTTTAATTCCTGTTATGTATTTGTTGTTTGGGGATGTACGTTTAAACTGTTTTGTTTGTTAATATGTAAATAAACTTTTATTTCCTTTCATTGCTTTAATGCTTTTTATCATATATTACCCTTGTGGTATTCTGATAAGGGGCCTGGAGGCCTGGGCTTAGTTGTTGGCTTAGACTTAATGGAGCTGTGCGGCCTGCACACCTTTTTTCTGTTTTTTGGTTGAAAACAAAGACAACGGGAAATGCGAACCCCCATGTCCGTCAATGTTGTGGTATAGCAGATAACGGCTGTCTTTCCTGATTCCGTTGTTCCTTATTGCTCTGGACATCAGCACTCTTTAAGACTCCATTATATCCGATTATTTGTTTGAAGGAGAAAAACAGTCAGTTTCAAATGCAAGGAAACTGGCTCTTCATGTCTTGTTCATTCAGAGCTCCTGCGTTGCTTTATTTTAGTTTCTTTGCCCCTTTGAAACGTCTCATTTTTTTGTCACTTTATATAGTGACAAGTCAAGTCAAATGACACCTTTTATTGGCCAACTAAAAAAGATTACACTGTAATCTTTTTAGTTAGCCAATAAAAGGTGTCATTTGACTTGACTTGTCACTACATTCATAATGGCTAGCAGGGTACAACACCCTAGTGCTACAGACATGCAAGTCACTTTATATATTAAGTAATACACCGATGTACCCACATGTTGGCACCGTTTTCACTTTGACCCTGCAGTATCTCACCAATTCTGTATTCTGTTTTACCTTCCCCTTCACCAGTAACACTGGAGCAGTACGAGTGTGGCAGACTCCAACCGTGGGTCATATATAACTATATATTTTGTTCTTAACAATTGCCTTTGACATCTTTTCTCTGTTTTGTTTATGTTTTGACACATTCAGTGCTGAGCGTTGATTACTTCATTGTCACATTCTAGTAATAATTCATGTCTTTTGCCATTGTTAATTTGAAATTCTCTCTTGTCGCTATATTGAAAGGTAGCTTCCTGTGGAAACTGAAAGCCCATGAGGCAGACTGTCACATCAAAGCCGGTCTGCATTTGTACCTGTTCCTGGCAGAAAGCCCAGACCGCGGGTTGCACGCGTACAGATCGGTGAGCTGCCCCCGCCACCACCGCTGCCACCGCTTCCTGCGCTGGGATTTTTTGTTCTTTGAATTTCTTCCGTTTCACATGCCGAGCAGCTGCTAAGGTGAGATGACGTTTAGGATTTAATGCTGCTATCAGGGGACACTAAATCTCCAGAAAGAACTGTTAATATAATCAAGAAAAAGAAGATGAAGAAGAACAAGTCGAAGAGGTTCTAACTAGAGAAGGTGGTAACGTTTAGCTAGCTGAGTAGAGAGTGGCTGCTTCAATAACATGCAGGCCTCTTGGGTGAGAAATGGAAAACCAAGATGGGAAAAGCCTGGCAGAAATAAGGAGAACATGAAAACTTGGCACAGGCAGGAACCAGGCTAGGATTTGAACCCAGTCCTCCAAAGCCACACTCACCACTGAACATGAAGACCACTGTGTATAATTCAAGAATTGCTCTAAAGCCGTCAGTCTGCAAAGAGGTTTATGTCTGGAATACCACCTGAGCTTCAGAGGAGCTGCATGTTTAGACCCAGGAGGTACTTGGATGGGAGACCACCTAGGATATGTGCGCTTAACCTGTGGTCTGTGTGGGAATGCCCCAGTTTAGTGACGTCGATACTGTGCTGTAAAAACTGTCACCATCATTGCAATGAGATGTAACACTGAGGTCCTGACTCTCTGTGGTCATTAAAGATCCAGGGACATCTTTTTAAAGAGTAAGGAGCACCCCAGTGTCCTGGTGAAACTGCCCATCACGGCCTAGTCATTCTGGCCCCCTAATCATCCCCTGTCCCTTATTGGCTCTCTTTCTCTTTCTCTCACCCCTTCACCACCTAACAGCTAATGTGTGGTGAGCGTACTGGCACTATAATGGCTGCCTTTACATCATCCAGGTGGGTGCGAAAACATGGAGGAGGTTGAAATGGCTTCCCAATGTCTATGTAAAGCACTTTGTGTCGTGAGAACAGCTCTATAGAAATATAATTAATTACCATCATCATCCATCCATTATCCAACCCTCTATATCCTAACTACAGGGTCACGGGGGTCTGCTGGAGCCAATCCCAGCCAACACAGGGCGCAAGGCAGAAAAAAACCCTGGGCAGGGCGCCAGCCCACCGCAGGGCGCACACACACACACACACACACACACAATAGGGACAATTTAGAATCGCCAATGCACCTAACCTGCATGTCTTTGGACTGTGGGAGGAAACCCATGCAGACATGGGGAGAACATGCAAACTCCACACAGGGAGGACCCGGGAAGCAAACCCGGGTCTCCTAACTGCGAGGCAGCAGCGATATCCACTGCGCCACCGTGCCGCCCTACCATCATCATAATTATTATTATTATGTTGGCCTTGTCCCCTCTGCTGTATTCTGTCACACCGAAGACAAAAGCAGTCGCCAGTCCTTCACTTAGAGTCACATGCAGCAAGTTCTCGACATATCGCTAAGAAAATTCAAGCCAACAGCACCCACCGGACTGCCACAGAAAAGGGTCTGTATGTTGACATGAATGACGGATTTTAATTTGTGATTTTTAAAAAATTTGTAAACCTTTTTGAAAACATGTCTTCACTCTGTCATTGTGGGTTATTGAAGGTCATGACTGTTAAATGTTATCAATTTAAAATGAAATCTATTAGACAATAGACTGTTCAGAAAGTGAAACGGGGCTGACTATTTTCTGAATCCACTATATCGGACCACCTGGTAAGCCCTCATTCTCCAGTGTGGCGGAGTGACATGTAGCATAGAATTTGAGAAATATTTTGCATGTCGTTGTTTGTAATGTCTGCTTTGGGCTGGCACACTGCCCGGGGTTTGTTTCCTGCCTTGCGCCCTGTGTTGGCTGGGATTGGCTCCAGCAGACCCCCATGACCCTGTAGTTAGGATATAGCGGGTTGGATAATGGATGGATGGATGTTTGTAATGTTTAAGAGTAAGGAAGTCAGACAAACCTGTTCTCTACCCCCAGAGTCTTATTGATGGAGGAAAGCACCAGCTTTATGGTGGAACAATTTCCTTTCTTGCCTGTTTGTTGGGCAAAATAGAAAATACTAGACTGGCTTGGAGCTCACGTGAGCTGATTCACCAGCGACTGTTACACCTTCATGCTGTAAAGTGGCTGGACTGGGAAGGGGGCTGGGGGCCGAGCTATTTCATCAGTGAATGGCCTCAGGAAGTGCTGGTGTCAGTCAGGAGCTGTGGTGGGACACAAAAGGAGACCTGTAAATGCATACTCTGTCTCTCTCACCGTATGGCCATGAAGAGTCGACCGGCACTCTCTCTTGCATTTTCTCCATGGTGAAGATAACTCAGCGGCCATATTGAGACAAGCGTGTGGCCTGTTTCAATACTCCGTTCAAAGGCCATGCGGTAGCAATGACAAAGATAGACTGAAGATTAGCCAAAATGCACTGTAATGGTATGGATTGCCAACATTCACATTGTACTCTGCTTCCTTATTAGTTCTGGGCATATTACCAATAATACAGAATTAAATGGGTAACTTCACTCCTGCCCGTTTTTTTACTCCATGAGGTTACAGATGTAGATAGGAAATGGCGAGGAAGTGGTAGCGTACCTGATCACAGAGTGCTGTATATGGGATTTAAGACATTTTAGTAAGGTACACACAATAAAGAGTATAAAGGGGGGTCACCATAGAACCCTACAAGTCAAAAAAAAAACACACAGTCATCATCGGTGGCCTCACTACTGAACAGACAGGTGACAACTCTAATGTCCACATGCGTATCAGTACAAGGTGAGAAATACTGGTGGTCCTGGGAGTCCAGAACCCTCAAGATTAAAATGCTGGGTGGTCCCTGCAAATCAAATTTAGAAATGTGATTAAGTTACAAATCATCATCACCGGGTTTGTGTGACAATAAGGCTGAGAGTTTTGTCACCATTGTGGCTTTGAGGTGGCACTGTAAGCAGAATGGCTTTGTCCGCAGTGCATTTTCAGGCTAAACTCTCAAAGTGCCTGACTGTAGTTATGTAAAGGTTTTGTTACGATTTACTTTTTACATTTTTTCCTGCTTGCTGTAGTCCATTATTTAGATCTTTTGATTTGGATTTTGGGGTTTTGAACGTTCTTCCACAGTCTACTTGGTGTTTCTATTTTACAATTTATGTCACATTTGGTGGCTACCAACTCAAAAGAGACAGCAATGATTTTTAAGTGAAGGAACAAGCCAGAGTCCACGTCAGGTTCATTAACAGGAATTCTAGCGTAACTTTAGTCAATCTGGTGCACTAACCAGGAATCAAATGCTAAAATGATAGAAGAAGTGTTTAACACCACAAAACACACCAAAGGTTTGCTCAGAATTACACAAAGTTATTGTAATCTCAAATGAGGTGCACATGCTGACCTTTATATGGTGTGGCCAGCAGGGGGCGCAGTAGCCACCCAAACCGGACACAGACAGGCACCAGGCACAAGTTCAGCATACAGCACACGTTTATTAAGTGGAGAAGTGCTTCTCCTTCGCTCCCCACAGCAGCACAGTACACTTAATACAGCACACTGCCTTTACCTTCTTTCATCTTCTTCTTCTTTCTGTTTTTCTCTTCGCCTTCATTCCTCCTTCGGCCAGCTTCATCCTCTTCCTACTCCTACTCCTTCCTGATTAGTAGCAGCTGGCTCCTCTTATAGGGCACCCAGAAGTGCTCCAGGTGTCCAGTGATCGTCTTCTGTATGCATATGGTGGAAGTGCTGCACCAAAGGGCTCAGCCATTTCTGTAATGCCCCCTGGAGGTGCCTATGGAACCCAACAAACTCCAAATCCCATGGAGTCCTATGGGAATCTGATGCACCACTGCAACCCAGGGGGCTGCCATCTATCACTCTGGGGGAGGTAATGCCTCTCCCCCCAGTCCTTCCACTATAGAGGTGTCCACCACAATGGTCATGCCAATTACATCATGTGCTGTGTAACCCCAGGTAATTCTGGGTAATATCATAATAGAAACTACCAGCACAACATTTAAAAATAAAAATAAAGTGGTATTGCAAAAATATTTCAACTCTTTCTGGATGCTTTATACAATAGAAAAACAGATATACGTTTAGTTGAAAAAATTTCAGAAAAACCCATAAAAAAATTAATCACAGAGATTCTCTTTTGTTGTTGTTCATGGGTTGTTATGGTAACCAGCACTAGATGTGCAGCACATGACATCACGGACTTAAATGAACAAAGGTCAGGCCATTTGATATCCAGGTCATCCAAGATTACGGATAATCAAAGGCTTTTGCAGAGTTGTGTGTTTGCCAATTGAGATTCTCTAGCTGTTAGAATCCCAGCTCTGATTCTTTTGACTTTTGGTTCAGATTTATGGTTTATAAGTTCAGACAGACCATCCTCCTCCTTCATATTGAGGCGAGAAGGAAGGACTGAGCGGTGCATCATTGATTGTGTAACATTTGGTGAGTGCTGTTCTTTGTAGGTATTCCTTTTATGGCTGTTTGGATAGTTTGATTCTGTTCTTGGTTATTGTTTCTGTGATTTGCTTTGCTAGGCACATCATTTCCCCTCATATTTGCAATTTGGTGTGCTTCTTTTGTTTATATAAATGAATTCCTTTTTTTAAAAAAGTCTGCCTGTGGAGTTGGGAGGTTGAGACTGTCTAGGGTGAGGCCTATTATTCTAAGCATGCTAGGGAAAAACCCTGGCTTGGATTTCTGGGTATTTTACCATTTTTGTGCCACCCTGACTGGGGTTCAAATGTTGTTTTTATATCTTTTTTTTGTAATTTTAATATTGCTGATGGGCAGCACAGTTGTTGCAGTGGTAGCACTGCTGCCTCGCAGTAAGGGGAATAGGGATTGCATCCCAGGTCCTCCTTGCATGAAGTTTGCATGTTCTCCCCATGTCTTTATGGGCTCCTCCGGGTGCTCTGGTTTCCTTCCCCAGTCCAAAGACATTCAGGTTAGGTGAACTGGCAGTGCTAAATTGGCCCTGGTGTGGCTAGTTGGTGGGGGTGTGTGTGTTTGCCCTGTCCAGGGTTTGTTCCTGCCTTGCACCTTATGTTAGCTGGGATAGGCTCTGGCACCCCCTGTTCAGGACTAAGTGGGTTAGGAAACGATTGACTGAATGTTGTTAATTATTTAGTTTCTTCAAGTCTAAGTATCTTGTGTTTTATGGGTGGTCCCCAAGAGACAGGGCCATCTGTCCATCATCATCAAGGCAGTGCCCTATAAAAGCTGAGGAAGACCCACAGTCCCTTGTGGTTCATTAAATGCACTGGCATTGTTGAGTTCCTTTGCTATCTGTTTGTGCCTTTGTGAATTACTGAATGTTTTGAACCCTGTGCTTTGGCCTTCAACTAATCTTTGGATTTGTGTATTGGAACTTGTTTGACTCCGTACTGCCTTTGCCTTTTCAGGACACTCCTGTAACTTCATGTTCCTCTAACCTTAATATTTTTTTTGTTTAACAGAGCATTTTGTTAAAATAAATCTTTTTTTATTAATAGAGAGACCAAGCTGCCCTTTTGTTTCTATCCGGGGTTTGACAATGTTTTACCCTCTAGAGGGCTTTTTGAGTATTTTTGGAACTCTCTACTCATGACAATTTTTCTGTTTTGTGTGCTGCTCCGTCATCACACTAAATGTTTATTTATTTATTTATTTTCTTTATTCCAGCGTTTCTCAGCCTTTAAGTATTTGTGACCCGAGTTTTCATAACAGTTTTAATCGCGCCCCCCTAATGTTTTTTTGGAAAGGAGCCCACTAATACCAATTTGTCCTTTTTTAATTAATGATATATCATAGATGCATATTTTATTATACCTACTTAACTTTTATCGACATTTACCTAACTCTATATTTATTGTTCTAGTATCAGAATGTAGTTTAAGTTAATTTGTTTTGGTTTCAAGAGATGTATTTTTCATATTTTTGATTCTTGTTTTCTTTTTTTCACATCTTCGCTCCCCCCTTTTTGTTACTTCGCGCCCCCCTAGTGGGGCCTGCCCCACAGTTTGAGAACCACTGCTTTATTCCCATTTAACATTAGGTTGCACTTTCTCGACAGAGTTCAGTATATTGCGTCATGCATGTGCGTCTACCGCTCTGGCTCGAGAGTAGGGCGAGTGCTGACGCTAACGTATTCCTCTTTAATTCCCTCCATAGCACCGACAAGACGCCCAATGAGGGTAACTGACTCAGCCCCTTCTGGTCCCTGAAGTATAAAACCTGCTGCTTCTGGAAGGAGGTGTTCAGTCTTCTTCTACTTCCATAAATAGCCCAATCACAATCTGATTTTGGAAATCTTCCTTTCTATTGGTGCCGTCATTTTCGTTGATTTTACTTAGAATTTTGTTGGAATTAAATGAGGACAACCGGGTTGGTGCCCCAACATTTCCCAGTGGCAATGTGCAGTTCCTTTCTTGAGCCTATTGTAATATAGAATAGATCAATTAAATTAGCTGTGATGTTCTAAATGAACCGCAATTATCATATGTTTGCCAAGCAACCATTTATCTTCGTATTGTTTCAAAAGTTTTAAGTTCCTGCCATGAACTGCACATATTTTAGATGTGGTGTTAAACTTGCAGGTCATATTGTTAGTCAGTCTCATTGTAGTTATGCTATGTTACCCATACTGACCAGGGCCGGGTGCCATTGCATAGTCACGTTCCATGCAGTGCAGACTCTCGTACATTAACTCCGAGCCTTTGCCCTTTCAATTCTCATGTTGTTAGGACACCAGAGTTGTTCCATCTAAAAAGTCAACAGTATGAGATTATCGGATTCGATGGGCTACAAAAATGCATGCTGCCACAGCCTGTAACAAAATTTGGTCATTTGTCACTTTTGATAGTTTGGATTCATTTTTTCCTCTGTGCGCCATCAGTTGGAAAGCTGTAAAAAATCAGGCAAGGTTTGAATTTGCTGGTTACTGCAGATGTTCTTGTTTGCAAAATTCCACCATTGTTTTAGATAACTGGGCTAAGTGGGTGAAGAGGTGCACCAAGGTTGAGGTGGAGCAGAAGAGACCAAATTGGAGGTGGTCGCAGATGGAATTAAAAGACTGGGACACAGAAGTTGAAGAGAAAAGAAATGAGGAGGGGCTGGGTGTTACCCAAGTGGGGTAAACTGGAAAATGGTCATTAAACTGGTGATGATGATAATAAAGTCTGTAGGCTACTGTGTCAACTTAGCTCACTGGGACTACTATACCTTTATGTGTCAGAAAAGCACCGCACTCTCCATGATAACGAAGTCTGACTTAAGGTCTAAGGCAAAATGGGCCTGCTGTTACATTTCCTTTTTGTACGCCATCTTTATTTATTTGATCAATATGAGGTTCTTCCAACAGACACAGTTTGACAGGAGAGCCACCTCACTCCCCTGTAAGCGTTTCCCACATTGCGGGGGTCAAGACAGGTAGAGAATTTGCTGACAGGCAGGAATCGGCTCCTAACAAGAAAGCGGATGGAGCAAAGAGCAGTCGCCAGAAGGGTTCTGCAGGACCTCCGCCTACGAGGGTCCACTCATTTTTAGGCTTCTTTTATTGGAGAAAGGCTGTCGGCTCTGATTTATTGATGTTTGAGGCTTGACAGATTAAAAAGTGCTGTCTTTTTGAATGTGAACTTCACCCCCTGTTTATGAGGAGACGTCTCCCACCCCCAAGGGCAGATAACATAAAAAGAAAACAGGCTCAGTATTTGTGATGTGCAGCAGCTGGCCTGACACTTTATGGTTTTAATTTTAATTCAAGTAAATACAGAGAGCACGGAAATGTCAGAGGACACGTGTGTTTAACAAGTGGGGTTCAACGGTAATGCAGGATAAAGTTGCTGTGCTTTACGTTTATGCTTTATTTTTTATAGTTTTCTATGTAACAAAGGTTTTCTTGCTCACATTATCAGAGATGGCGACAGTGAAATCAAATGATTTTTTTTAAGTATTAAGCTCTTTGTCTCTATTGATCACATAAAGGGGCTCCCATCTAATTACAAGATGTGTACAGAGGATTACGAGATACCCACAAACCCAAATGAGGAACTAAAGGAAGACAAAAGCCATGATAAAGCAGGACAAAGGAGAACACATCGTTCACTTTTAACATGTCTTTCTAAATCAGTGGTTCCCTTGCAACGGACACGTAAGAATCACAAACCAAATCCTTTGCTTCATTTTCGGTGCGTCCTTCACCAAAGCACAGATCCTTTGTGTTTATGCGGTCTGACAATTTGCATCTCCTCTTGTTAGCGTTACTGCTGGACGACATTCTTAGATAAAACACTGCTGCATATTCATATAATAAGTGCGGACAACACAAAATGGTGATGTGGGTGTAGGCGCGTAGCCTTTCGATAAAACACCGATGATTTATGTAAAACAGTGTGCGATTTTAGCCAATAGCACATTCAAGTCAGGGATTGATGAAAGCCAGACATTTTCACCTTTATAGGTAATGCCTACTGGACGGAGGACACAACGCCAAAAAGTTGTCCTCCTTTTGCCAGATGTCTGGTAACCCTATGTGTACCTAAAGACCATGTCACATTATGTGACTTCCAGTCACACACTTCATTTACATAATCTTAGGAAGTCAGAGGCGGCCGTGTAATGTGACATACCCAACTAGTCCACGACTTGCTCCGATAAAATGAAACCAGTTTGATTTTGTCTGTAGTCATAGTGGTGTGCTCTGCACAGATGAGAGCTGACAACCAATGAATCCTCATCCAGAAATACAATGAACAGAGGAATACAGCAACGAGGAATAGGTGTTTTGGACCTCACAAACAGAAGAGGAGTTGGTCTGTCTGATGTTTCATGTTTTACTTACCATGACTCAATGGAAAAAAAATGAAAAAAGGGCAGGGATTGCGGCTGAACTCGCCATACCTGTTAACACTTCATAGAGTGTCGGCCTTATTTTAACATGGCTTTCTCATAGCTTCATTTTAATTTAATCCTGATACTCTGTATATGCATTTAATTATCATTATCATTCCTGGTGGCTCCATAATCCATACAAACCCCTACTTTCTCTTCTGTTCTTTTTCCGGTTTTCTGTGGTGGCGATCTGCGCCACGACCACCTAATCAAAGGACCACGATGTCCCTACATTGATGGATTAAAGGCCTGAAGTCCACATGACTGTCATCAAGTTCTTCCATGTGAACCCTGAATACCATGAGGACTGATTGAGGTCATTGATGTTAGGTAGAATGCCTAGAGGGGGCTGGCCAGGTGGTCTTGTGGCCTCTGAACCCCTGCAGATTTTATTTTATTCTCCAGCCGTCTGGAGTTTTTTTGTTTTTTCTGTCCTCCCTGGCCATCGGACCTTACTCTTATTCTATGTTAATTAGTGTTCCCTAATTCTATTTTCTTATTTATTCTGTTTTTTCACTTTCTTCATCATGTAAAGCACTTTCAGTTACATCATTTGTATGAAAATGTGCTATAGAAATAAATGTTATTGTTGTTATTGGCTGTCACAAAAAGGGGTGTGCACAAGAGTCACAAACTCTGACATGCCCAGTGAGGTTCAGTTGTGTTGTGCCACAGTAAGTTATAACTTTTCACTTCGAAGGGTTTGGGTGTCACGGAAACCGCGATTCCTTACTAAGTTTTTATTTTGAAAAGGCTGCTTCGGGTAATGTGATGACAGGAGGAACTTTTATGCTGAAATAAAGAGTTACAGGAATATCATCATCTTGTGGAAGGTGAACTGGAGGAAGGAAGGAAGCCACTGGGGAGAAAGGGAGAGCTTCCATCTTGGGAAAGAGGCCTGTAATGTAAACCTCTTGGAGTGATGTTATGGATTACAACGTGGTGGTGGATTCTAAGTGAAACTTCTGGATAATTCCTTTAATGGATTATACTCACTAGATGTTCCCAGACTTCAGAAAAAGAAAAAGACAACCAGCATTGTATGAAGCAAAAATTCCTGCTCTTTTCTATTTATATTCTGGCATCTGTATTTGTGACTTAAATTTCAATTCTAGATAAGTTTGGTTTTGTTAGAACATTAGAACAATCGAGATGAGAACAGGTCATTTAGCCCAACAAAGCTCACCAGTCCTATCCACTTATTTCTTCAAGTCGAGTTTTGAAAGTCCCTAAAGTCTTACTGTTGACCGCACTACTTGGTAGCTTATTCCAAGTATCTATCGTTCTTTGTGTAAAGAAAAACTTCCTAATGTTTGTGCAAAATTTACCTTTAACAAGTTTCCAGCTGTGTCCCAGTGTTCTTGATGAACTCATTTTAAAGTCACCGTCCCGTACTAATTCCCTTCATAATTTTAAACACTTCACTCAGGTCTCCTCTTAATCTTCTTTTGCTTAAACTGTAAAGGCTCAGCTCTTTTAATCTTTCTTCATAACTCATCCCCTGTAGCCCTGGAATCAGCCTAGTCGCTCTTCTCTGGACCTTCTCTAGTGCTGCTATGTCCTTTTTGTAGTCCTGTTGACCAAAACTGCACCCAGGACTCCAGATGAGGCCTCACCATTGTGTTATAAAGGTTGAGCAGCACCTCCTGTGACTTGTACTCCACACATCAAGGCGCTCTATAACCTCACATTCTGTTAGCCTTCTTAATGGCTTCTGAACACTTTCGGGAAGTCGATAGCTTAGAGTCCACTATGACTCCTAAATCCTTCTCATAAGGTGTACTCTCGAGTTTCCGACCACCCATTGTGTATTCAAACCTCACATTTTTACTTCCAAATTGTAATACTTTACATTTACTGACATTAAATTTCTTCTGCCACAAATCTGCCCAAGCCGTTATGCTGTCCAAGTCCCTCTGTTATAATTCAACAGATTCCATATTATCTGCTAATCCACCTATCTTGTTACCTAATAATAAAATGGGGGCATAGTTATTTATTTTTTTCCTTTATGCTCCTTGGTGTTTTAGTAGCTCAGCTTGATGACAGTTGATTGTTACAGTGTAAACTGAGGAGATCCAGTGACGAGATCAGCAACACAGCCAACAAGAAGGAGTCGTGTAATGTGACATCAGCTGTAGACCTTCAACTTATCATAATGAGTGCTGTAACCTTCCTCTCCATAAGAGGTGTGTGGTGTGATATGACGAAGTGTGTATTATACAACGGTGTTCTCAAAATTACACAAGTCAACAGCAACACATCTTCCCCAAGGATTGTATAGGCTATTCTACACACATTTTATAAAGCTGAATCTTAATTTGGAGTCAGATTAATTTTTTGTGACACCACCTTCATAATTGCATCATTTAGTGTCATCACGAGGTAAAAATATTAATAAATATGTATATAGTTTTCAAACATTAATCACTATTACATCCCATTTTAAAAAAAATAATCAGGTATGTACAAGTTTGTGTGTGTGAGCGACACTTATTGATGGACTCCTCAAAAGTTGGATGTTTCTCCAAAATGGAAATCAAATCCCTTCTGTATTTATAGCACATCGTATATGAGTTGTATGAGAACACAAAGTTACTTTTAGAAAATATACATGACCAGAAATATAAGTTGAACATTTGTGCAGATCTAAAGGTGATGGCAGTTTTAGTTGGTTACACCAAATTCTGTTGTTTTTTTGTTTTTTTTTTTGTGTGAGTGGGACAGTAGGGACAAAAAGAACCTCTGTGATTGGAAAAAGTTGCTAAAACACGTCATGTCTGATTTGTTCCAGGAAAGAAAAATGTGATAAATGGTCAGCCTTTTGGCCCTGAGAAAGTATCCTCCTTCTCTGCATATCAGACTTGGACTTATGCAAAAATTCTACAAAATCAAGAGAGAAGTGCAAAACAGAATACAAATAAAATTCTGAGATTGAAAAGTGTTGAAACAACGAAGCCAAAGAGTAAGAAACAAAAAAATGAGATGAGAAGGACACAACAAAAGTTTCAAGACCCAAGAGAGCAATACAGAAAACAAGACGTGTTCATGATAGGTTTTTTGAACCACAATGGAGATAAAGACATGGCACAGTGGGTGGATATTTAAACCCGCCACTGCAATTACCAGCGGGTGATGAACCCGAGCGCCATGCCCAATCCCCCCCCCCACCGTGATGAGAAAGCAAATTGAACAAGCTGTGGTGCACTCAAGGCCCAGGAGAAGCCTAACAGAAGAATTCAATTCAAAAATATAAACAGCAATTGATAAAACACAAACAGGATTCATTGACGTGAGAAATCCAGTGATGCAAAGGCTAAGGAAGACATTTTTGTTTTTGTAGGTCCTCGGATTAACAAACTGTTAAAAGAAGAGAGATTTGAAGAAGAGTTAAATGAAATTTGACCACTCTGCGGAGACCTCTCTTCACTTGGACATTAAGGAATCTTTCTCTGTTGGTCAGTATCATAAAAAAAAATAAATGATGAAATTCACTGCGATTCAATGTTGTATAAAAGTAACACTTGAGGACTTCCAAGGATGCCCTGCAATGTACTGGCACCCTATGCTGGCTGGGATATGCTCCAGCACCCCGCGCCACCCTGTTATGAGACAAATCAGGTGTGAAGGGGGTGAATGTCTTTTATAGACGCTCAATACAGCTGTGAGGTGGCACTGCTAACCACCCTGCCAAGTATTCGGTACACACAGATCAGAGGCAGTCAGTGTGCAAAGAGAGTCCCGTGCCCTTCCTGCCTCCATCGTCTCTACCTCCTGTAGCTTAGGCCCCTCTAAACCCAAATGAAGAAAGCAGCATCCACTTTTTGGAACTGGTTTAAACTGGCTAGAAGCTACCTTTTCGCAGTTTTCAAGGATACGTGTGGGTGTCACTGGCAGTTTGCACCTTTCCCTAGACCAGTTAATGATGGAATGGCTGAATGTGCAAGGCCGGCCAATAGTTCATGGGGAAGGGAGAACCTGGCTCAAAGGGCCAATCAGACTGTAAGGGGAGTAGCCGACCATATGTAAATCTGTGGCGGGAAAAAAGTGAAGAAGGAGAAGAGAGCGGCAGAGCCAAAGGAGAAAGGGAAAGCTACTCAGCTCACTGGAAAAAGTCAGGTGATCCCGGGTTCATCTCTGTAAGAATCGTTTTCTGAATCATCCGTACCAACCTCTTGATCACCCTAACCCACTATCACCTCGAAGTACTGCATCCTCCAACCATCCTTCTGCTGATACCAGCATAGGAGAGACATCCCCACCCACAATTACAGCAGCCCATGTGAGCAGAGAGTTGAAAAGACTTCGTGCCAGCAAAGCAGCGGGTCCAGATGGTGTATCGCCACGACTGCTGAAGGCCTGTGCGTTGGAACTGGGGAGTCCTCTACAGCGCATCTTCAACCTGAGCCTGGAACAGGGGAGAGTCCCAAGGCTTTGGAAAACATCTTGTATCACCCCTGTCCCAAAGGTATCACGACCTAGTGAGCTGAATGACTTCCGGCCTGTTGCTCTGACGTCACATCTGATGAAGACCATGGAGCGGCTGCTGCTTCACCACCTGAGGCCACAGGTCCGCCACGCCCTCGACCCTCTGCAGTTCGCATACCAGGAGAAGGTGGGAGCGGAGGATGCCATCATCTATATGCTACACCGATCCCTCTCCCACCTGGACAGAGGCAGTGGTGCTGTAAGAATTATGTTTTTGGACTTCTCTAGCGCCTTCAACACCATCCAACCTCTGCTCCTTAGAGACAAGCTGACTGAGATGGGAGTAGACTCACACCTGGTGGCATGGATTGTGGACTATCTTACAGACAGACCTCAATATGTGCGTCTTGGGAACTGCAGGTCTGACATTGTGTTCAGCAATACAGGGGCGCCGCAGGGGACTGTACTTTCTCCGGTCCTGTTCAATCTATATACATCAGACTTCCAATATGACTCAGAGTCCTGTCACGTGCAAAAGTTCGCTGATGACACTGCTATTGTGGGCTGCATCAGGAGTGGGCAGGAGGAGGAGTACAGGAAGCTAATCAAAGACTTTGTTAAATGGTGCGACTCAAACCACTTACATCTTAACACCAGCAAAACCAAGGAACTGGTGGTGGATTTTAGGAGGCCCAGGCCCCTCATGGACCCTGTGATCATCAGAGGTGACTGTGTGCAGAGGGTGCAGACCTATAAATACCTGGGAGTGCAGCTGGATGACAAATTGGACTGGACTGCCAATACTGATGCTCTATGTAAGAAAGGTCAGAGCAGACTATACTTTCTGAGAAGGTTGGCATCGTTCAACATCTGCAGTAAGATGCTGCAGATGTTCTACCAGACGGTTGTGGCGAGTGCCCCCTTCTACGCGGTGGTGTGCTGGGGTGGCAGCATAAAGATGAAAGACGCCTCACGCCTGGACAAACTGGTGAGGAAGGTAGGCTCTATTGTAGGAGTAAAGTTGGACAGTTTAACATCTGTGGCAGAGCGACGGGCATTAAGTAAACTCCTGTCAATCATGAATAATCCACTGCATCCACTGAACAGTGTCATCTCCAGGCAGAGGAGTAGCTTCAGTGACAGACTTTTGTCACTATCCTGCTCCACTGACAGACTGAGGAGATCGTTCCTCCCCCACACTATGCGACTCTTCAATTCCACCCGGGGGAGTAAATGCTAACTTTTTTCATTTTTATTACTATTTAATTTAATATTGTTTCTTTGTATCAGTATACTGCTGCTGGATTATGTGAATTTCCCCTTGGGATTAATAAAGTATCTATCTATCTATCTATCTATCTATCTATCTATCTATCTATCTCTCCTTTCTCTGCTGTTCTTTTTCTGGTTTTCTGTGGTGTCGATCTGCGCCACCACCACCCGATCAAAGTACATTGATGGATTGAAGACCAGAAGTCCACGTGACCGTCATCATCAAATTCTTCCATATGACTGATTGAGGTCATTGATGTTAGGTAGAATGCCTAGAGGGGGCTGGGCTCTCTTGTGACCTCTGAACCCCTGCAGATTTAATTTTTTTCTTCAGCCGTCTGGAGTTTTTTTTTTTGTTTTTTCTGACCTCCCTGGCCATTGGACCTTATTTTAATTGTATGCTAATTAATATTGCCTTATTTGATCGTTTTTCTCTTTCTTCATCCTGTAAAACACTTTGAGCCACAGTTGTACCTTTGTATGAAAATCCATCCATTCATCCATTATCCAACCCGCTATATCCTAACTACAGGGTCACAGGGGTCTGTTGGAGCCAATCCCAGCCAACACAGGGCACAAGGCTGGAAACAAACCCCGGGCAGGGTGCCAGCCCACCACAGGGCGTTGTATGAAAATGTGCTATAGAAATAAATGTTGTTGTTGTTGTTTCTCTTTTCTTATGAATGAGGTGAAGTCAATCGGGAGAGGACCTGACGGGCCAGCATAAGGAACTGGGTAGTGTTACATTTCCCAGAACAGGAGGTACGGCTCGGCGCACCCAGACTATAAATGATTGTGATTAATGGTGAATATTTAAAAGAGTCTGGTTTCATTAATTTGTTTGTCACATTTGTGTATTAGTGGTGTATGTTGTTAATTGTTTTGTTTCGTGATTTGTGTGGGGCGATGGAAGCGCTGCAGCACGGTATTATGAATACAGGGGTTTTGTTTGTTGTGTCTGATGCCTCAATTTACGGGATAGCACTTTTTTTGTAACTCCACTTTGCTTTCGCTGGTGTGCTCCTGTACATTTGGTGGTCTAGTAGGACTGTAGTGTTGGTCGCTCACACCCCAGATCATTTCGTTATTTTTTTCCTTTCTTCTTGCTGCCGCTCTAGGATGGCAGTGAATGTTAGAAGTGGTACAATCTGCTCCTGCTTCTGCCTCCTACAGATACTAGCGGCTGACATTCAATTTTCTTAGTTAAAAATGAAAGACGTAAGCAGCCTCATGACAGCCAACCTGGTAGTAAAAAGCAAAGCAGACAGTGATTGGCTGAGAAGTACGGTGATTGTATTTAATTAGCTTAGAGGCAAGAACACTGTCCACATGTTTAAAACAAAAATTATCAATAAAAAAAAAGAGTTTTGTAAGTGCCTTAGAATATCGAGTTTGCTACGTGCCGGGAGAACAAGCCATCTAAGATGCGATTCTACTGGAGGCACCATGCAGATTCTGTCGTTGGCATATAGCAACAAAGGAAAACCAAAAGGAGTCCAATTTAGCGCTGAGGTAAGATCATCCAGGATTTAATCCAGGCCACTCTCCACCCCAAGCCGAAGAGCATCACTTGAGTGCAATGAAGGTCATTCTCAACCCAACAACTGTCCGCAAAGAAGCAAGAGACTCGAGCAATGGCAGCATCACTTCCACCGGAGGGGACGTGCACAGGGTCCTGAGGTAGAGACCTTTGTCGTGAAGGAGCAGAGCCTTTCCCCACTTCAGAGATATTCCTCTTCGAGCTTCTGGGTGGCGCACTTGATGCGGTTGTTCTCGCGGAGATTTCGGAGGCGAGCGCTGCGGCTCGTGATCTCCTCCACGTAACTCTTTGGGAACCAGCCCCTCTCTCCATCAGAAAGCCGGATTCCTTCGATCCACCCTTAGGAGAGCAGTAAAGCCATTTAGTACCCCCTCAGTTCTACACACAGGCACACCGAGCACTCTAAGTTTGAAAGGCAGCCTCACCATCATTAGTTATGGTCTTAGCCTGAAGGATGTCGGCCTTCTCCAGGGTCAGCTCGTCATCCTCCTGGGCTTTGTAGCTCCGGATGCATTGAACTTGTGGTAGATCTGCATACAAGAAAAGCATTGGTTGGTCAATGACATCTCAAAACAAGAGGCTTTCAGCAGGATACCACAGAGACTGGGTTAGAAGATGGCTTCTGAAGTCTCACTCTGCAGTAGACTCAGATTCCAAGGATGGCCTATGAGGCCTGAGTGAAGTACACAGCGATTAGATATAAATGCTATACACCACCCACTTAGGAAGGCTAAAGAGATGTTCTTACAGAATCAAATTCTTCAAACTGCCTCATGGCACACTCTTAAAAAACGTTAACAGAGAATGGGGGGGGAATGGTGGTGTGGTGCTCAAGGCGCTGTCATTCTCAACGGAGAGAAAACTTCTAGTTGTTTTAACTCATTAGTTAAAGCAGGATGATCACAGTTTGATATTATTTAGTATCAACAAGTACGCAATTCATGTGGGCATTTTGAAAACACTGTGATGCGAAACATTTTAGAAAAATGACCCGTGACATCACTCGGCCAGCATTGAGCTGACGGAAGGACTCAAAAAATAAAAGAATCGATGCAGCAGTGTAAAACTGCAGCACCTTCACAAAGGATTCAGACCCCTTCATCTTTTACATAATTTGTTACTGTTCAGAAGTTGTTTAGATTCATTTTTCCTCTCTCATCAAGCAACACTCAATACCCCCAAAATATAATGCAAAAACAGGGTTTTAGAAATTTTAGCAAATGTATTAAAAATAAAAAAACTGAAATATCCCATTGACACAAGTGTTTAGACCCTTTGCTATGACATTTGACATTTGGCTCAGGTCCATCCCATTGTATTGATCATCATTGAGATGTTTCTACACCTTGTTTGCAGTCCACCAGTGGTCAGTTCGATTGGTTGCACAGGATTAGAAAAGGCACACACCAGCCATGGGGTCGAAGGAAGTGACTGAAGAGATTATGGACAGGATTGTGTCAAGGTGCAGATCTGGGGAAGGCAAATAAAAAACTTTCTGAAGGTTTGAAGGTTCTCCAGAGCACAGTGGCCTCCGTAATTCTTGGAACAACTAAGACAATTTGTAGAACTTGCTGTCCAGCCAAGTGGAGCAAATCAGGGGAGAAGGAACTTGGGAGGAGTGGTGCTTAAGAACGTAACAGTCATTCTGGCTCAGCTCTAGAGAATTTGTGTGGAAATGGGAGAAACCTCAAGAAGGACAACCACCTGCCTGGGATTTATGGAAGAGTATCCAAGCAACGCATGAAAGCCCACTTGGAGTTTGCAAAAAGGCACCTAAAGGACTCTGAAACTGTAAGAAACAGGATACTCTTGAATGAAGAAACCAAGATTTAAATGTTTGGCCTCACTTCTAAGATTCCATCTCTGAAGGAATCCAGACACCTCTCACCACCTGTGCAATGCCATTTCAGTAGTAAAACATGGTGGCGGCAGCATCACGCTGTTGGGTTGTTTTCAGTGGTAGGAACTGAGAGACCTGATAGGGTTAAGGGAAAGCAGAATGGAGCAAAGTCCAGCAAATGTCCTTAATGAGAACCTGCCGAGGGAACTCTGGACCTCACACTGGCATGAATGTCTGTCTTCCAACAGGACAATGCGTCTAACCGCAAAACAAGGACAACACAGAAGTGGCTTAGGGACAACTCCATGAATGTTCTGGAGTGGTCCAAATAGAGCCCACACTTAAAAAGCCGTCCACCAACGCTTTTCATCCAACCTGACAGAGCTGGAGAAGATCTACAGAGAAAAATGGCAGAAAATCCCCAAAATCCAGGTGTGCAAAGCTCGCCTCATTGGACCCAACAAGACTCCAGGCTGGAATCACTTCCAGAGGGGCTTCAACTAAGTACTCAGCAAAGGGTCTCAATACTTGTGTCAGTGTGATATTTCAGTTTTTTATTCTTAATAAATTTACAAAACTTGTTCTTTGTCACTTTTTCGTTCTGAGGTATTTAGTGATGCTTGATGAGGGAAAATATTTATATAATATATATGTAATTTAAATGACTTTAATATAATTATAAATAATTTAATTAAGATAACAGTTAAATGTCAAACTTTTTTTCTAATGATGTAACCCTGCAGTTTCCTATCTATCTATCTATCTATCTATCTATCTATCTATCTATCATATAGTGCCTTTCCTATCTATCTATCTATCTATCTATCTATCTATCTATCTATCTATCTATCTTATAGTGCCTTTCCTATCTATCTATCTATTATATAGTGCCTCTCATATCTATCTATCTATCTATCTATCTATCTTATAGTGCCTTTCCTATCTATCTATCTATTATATAGTGCCTCTCATATCTATCTATCTATCTATTATATAGTGCCTTTCATATCTATCTATCTATCTATCTATCTATCTATCTATCTATCTATTATATAGTGTCTTTCCTATTTATCTATCTATCTATCTACATGGGCTGCCATCTCAGCCAGGATTGAATAGGGGCCCTTATCTGGCAGGGAGGCCAGTACAACAGAAGGGCTGATAGAGATGATAACTGGAGAATATTTTCTCCCCCAATACACTAGATGGCAGCAACTCTGGGCTTTGGTACCCATTCGGATACTCACAGGGCATGCTGGGAACTGGAGACCTGGAGAAAAACCCTGTTGGGTTCCATTGGTGCCTCCAGGGGGTGCTGCAGTGGTTTACAATCCTGACTTCATGGGACTTCCACCTAACCCCAGAAGTGCTAGGACAGGCCATGTCCTGGCACTGGAAGTGCTCCTGGGTCTGAGATAAAAGGAGCCAGGTGGCAGGGGGTGAGACTCACCAGGAGGGCAGAAGGAGAAAAAGGTTCTTGAAGTAGTAATTATGTGTTTTTGGTTGTGATCACCAAAAGGTGTTGGGGACGGAAAAAATATTCTTTAGTTAAATCCAGAATTGTGTTGGGTAACATTGCATCTGTGGTTTGAGGCTCAGTGGTGCCTCCTTGTGGTCACACTATTTATCTATAATTCTATTATAAAGTGCCTTTTCATATCTATCTATCTATCTATCTATCTATCTATCTATCTATCTATCTATCTATTATATAGTGCCTTTCCTATCTATCTATCTATCTATCTATCTATCTATCTATCTATCTATCTATCTATCTATCTATCTATCTATCTGTCGATCTAAGGTTGTACATAGCAAAGTTTAAAAAAGCGAAGGAGACTGAATTCTTCCTGAAGCAGCACATATGTCCTGCCAATTACTTTTTTGTCTTATTTGTGCATTCTTTAATGACATTTTGAGATAACTTTTGCGTTTTCTTTTGGTTTATTGTTGACACTTTCTGTGTTAATTACAGATCAGGAAATGCAAATTTCCCTGTATTAGAAGTAAACAAATGAAATTAAATGAAAAATATTGAAGGCTATATCGGACAATACAGAAATTGACTTTCAATCTGTGAAGTGTTTTGTGTCTCTGTAAGCGCCCCCTACTTACTGTACCCGACTCTTTTATAGGCACAGTCTTTACAACTTCATTGAAGGAGTTTTCAGGTAAAGCTACAGCAGAAGCCCTGGGCCGACATAAGAAGGCAAACAGAGTCATTCTTCAGCTCTCCCACCTTCATTTTCTTTGATGTTCTCTTTGCCTGCCTCCAGATTTGAAGGAAACATGGCTGTGATCCAACGCTGCTTCTCACTCCTGAAAATATTCCAGCACATATAAAATGTCATCCTGTTGCACTTCTGAACACAAGGCAATAAAACTTATATAAAAGGAGGTCTTTCAAAATATGTCAAATTAAGAAGCACCCAAGATTTCCAGGTTGCCCCCATCTCCTTTATTCTATGGTGCTGTCAAATCTCTGCAACTCTCAAAAACCATGGATCGACAAGCCCCCAGATTCTGCCCGGTCACTTACTCTGTAAGAGCTTTAAGTAGGATCTGGTATTTCAGCTGCTGCCCATCACAAATCTGCAGGTGGAAGATATATCCAGAGATGCCATGCAACTTCACATTCAAGTCCTTCACTTTTAGCCCACCGATCTTCGCGTGCACGAACACAGCAAACTTGCCTGTCCTGAAAAGAAAAAAAAAAACTTTAAGACAACCTGTTATATTTGGCACTCTACCATTAGTACTAAAATCAAGATCATCAATGAAGAATCCCCCATTATCTTACTAAACCATCTACGAGACCTCGTCCACCTCTCCCAAGAATGTCAGGTGTACCTACTCCTTCTTCCGTGACAGCAGAAGATAGTCATTGAAGAGGTGGAGATAAACAGGCCTTGTCGGCAGCTTCAGTTTGGAGCCAGACATGCTGATGGTCTGAGTGTCCACCTCAAGGAGTTCTCCATGTTTTACAAGCCAGCGAGACTGAGAAATCAGAGGAAAGATCTGCACAGAAGCAAACAGGAATGCCAGTCAGGCTGAGCACATGACATCTGGCACAAGAACCCTGAGGCGATGAATGATGTGTCCTTTATATCTAACAGCATCAAGTGTGGTGCATCTTATTACAGTGATCAGTAAGCAACATGACATGTTATTGACATGAGCCGTGGAATTTGTAACACTGCTGCCCTTTACACGGAACTTTGTAAAAGAAAATGGTGATGTCACTGGGGCTTCTGGTACAGACTTTTGAATTTAGATGTCCCACCATTGTAAAGCATACACAATGCAATTCACCTCTAAGCTGTGAAAAATATCCAGAGGAATAAAAATTGGCCACCCCATCCCATTCTTCATAATGTGCTGACATATATCAGTGGTAGGTGCTGGTGGATTTCAGGAAGACTGTTCATTACCTTTCCTTCAAAATGAATTTTCTTGTTGAGATGTATTAGCTCTTCAGTTCTTTTCATGGACTGGACACTGGAGTTGCATTCCTTGATCAACTGAGTAGATAAAAAATGATGAAGTGGGTCACTGTTACATGAGTGAGTACACATTAACAAAAGGACTGTGAAATATCATTTAAACTGATCCATATATATATATATATTATAATAGCTCTGTAAGCCCATGCTGTAAAAATCACAGGGTCCTAGAAACTATTGAAATTGTCAGAAGTCAGGTAATTTAAAGGAACTACTCTGGGCGTCTCTCTCCTAGGAGGTTTTGTTTTGCCGATGTGTTCGCATCGTTTGTGTATTAGCGATTAAGCGGTTGTCTTTCTTCTGAGGTTTCGTTTTGCAGACATGCTCATCTCACTTGTGTATCCTCAGAGGTGGAGCCCTTAGCCCAACTCCACTTCTCACTTCCGGGCTGGACAGACAGACACACACTTCCATGTGTAGACATTTATATATTATATTATATTATATTATATTATATTATATTATAGAAAATCCAATGTCTGTCTCTCTGTCTGTTTGTATGTCTGTCCGCTTTTCACAAGAGAACTACCTAACAGATTTAGATCTTTTTTTTTTTTATAATTTGCTTGAACATTTTGGTTAATTTTCCAACTTCTCTCATTGAGCTAAGTATCATAGTTCGCTTGCGGTACCAACTTATTTGTGTGAATCCGAGAGAGACGCATCAGCCCAAGAGGAGGGGGTCGGGGCCCTCCTCACTCATGCACCAGCCATTCAGGGTGTTTCTTACCGCCACTTAGCTAGCGAACGAGAGAACTACTTAACGGATTTAGATCTGTTTTTTTTCTATAATTTGCTTGAACATTCCATTTGATTTTGCAACTTCTCTCATTGTGCTAAGAAGCATAGTTCACTTGCAGGAGTGATTTATTTGCGGTTTTCCGAGACAGAGGCTGAGGGCCAAGGGTAGGAGGAAGCGTGACATGAGTAGTAGGGAGCAGGACAGGGCCCTCCAAGCTGTCCTGTTTCACTTCTACACAGGCGGAGCTGTGGGGGATGGCTAGTATATATATATATATATTATATATATATATATATATATATATACAGTATATATATATATATGGTGTAATTCTGTTGTAAACATTTTCAGATACTGGCTCAACCCATGAGCCTTTATCTCATATAACCTAAAATTAAATTAAATTAAATTTACAAGTTAAATTAAATTAAAAACTTTTTTTTTCCAGAACAGAACTATGATGTGGGTAATCGTGAATTGCTGGCTATTAAAATAGCATTAGAAGAACAGAGACCTTAAAGGCACAAAATACCTTCTTGATCTATGCTGATCACAAAAATCTCATTCAGTTCTTATCCACTAAGTGTTTGCATTTATTTTTTTAGCCGCTGTGATGTTTTCATTTTTTACTGAGGAAGTAGCAAACACTGCGTATATAAACTTGTTAGACCCAAATGTCACCGCTCCTGAGCCTGTTCCTATTATACCCCCTAAGAAATTTGTATATGCAGTATATGAATTGTTATTTCAATCCTCCATCTTGAGGACATCCTTCAAAACTCTCAAACGTACGTTTCACTTGTTCAACATACTGTATTATGTTCCATCTAAAAATCATGATATTGTCTTTCATTGGGCCCATGTGTCTCCTATGTTTAGTGCACCACGTGAACATGTAAAGGTTGGCACATGCATCCCCTTAGTATCTGAGACTAGGATAAAGGCCGTGTTGGTTTTCAACCATATCTACCTGGCAGAAGAACTTGCTTTTGTTTCTATGACTTTTTAATTTTTTTGGTTCGCATTTTGTACTTGTCAACATGTTAGTTAGATTCTTGGTAATGACTTCAGCTCAACACTTGACTATGGCTCATCTCCAAATCCTCTTTATTAAGAAATTTACCATCTCACTTCACATAGTGCATGTAAAATGAAAGAGATTACAAATACTTTTAACTGATACTCTTTAAAGGATGATTTAATATGCCAGCTTTGTTCCAAGAGCTACTTGGATATGCTAAGTCATTGCAAACTCTCAAGAAAAATGAAGGCCATACTGAATGGGCAGCACTAAGCAGTTTAGCAGAAAGAAAGAGATAATATACAAGCGAAGTGGGCAATAGCAAATGTGTCATAAGCTGCAATTTAAATATGATATATGCTAATTTAGAAGGATTTTGCAGAATTTTGGAAAGCATAATTCCTTTAAAATGTGTCTAGTCATAGCTTAACTAGAATGCTTTTTCTTTTCAAACTTTGTCCTTTCCTTTCTTCATTTTGATATTTTCTAACAAATATTTATTCATTCAGCATTTAGCATCAATCAACAAAATGTTCAGTATATTTTTCTTGAATGCCATGAAGCAAACCGAAGTCTCTACAAAGTGCAACAGGAATTCATCAGAACTGCACATTCAAGTCCGGTAAGAAGTCACACCACATGAAAGGAAAGCCACACCAGAAATTGAGGTCAAAGATTCGGTAAACAGAACGATGTTGTGATAAACTACTGAGCTTTGCCGTCACACTTATACCTCAGAAAAGGATGCCATAATAACTATTCATGGTGGCACTAAAATCCGTACTGACCCCTACTCTCTCTTCTGTTTCTTTTTCCGGTTTTTCTGTGGTGGCGGCCTGCACCACCACCAACTTACTCAAAGCACCATGATGCCCCAGCATTGATGGACTAAAAGCCAGAAGTCCACGTGATCATCATCATCATCATCAAGTCCTTCCGTGAAAACCATAAATCCAAAGAGGACTGTTTCATTTATGTTAGGTAGATTGCCCAGAGGGGACTGGGCGGTCTCATGGCCTGGAATCCCTGCAGATTTTATTTTTTTTCTCCGGCCGTCTGGAGTTTTTTTTTTGTTTTTTCTGTCCCCCCTGGCCATTGGACCTTACACTTATTCTATGTTAATTAATGTTGACTTATTTTATTTTCTTACTGTGTCTCTTATTTTTCTATTCTTCATTATGTAAAGCACTTTGAGCTACATTTTTTTGTATGAAAATGTGCTATATAAATAAATGTTGTTGTTGTTGTTGTTGCCATTAAGTGCTGCGCTTTGCTGTCACACTCCTTGATGCTTCCTTACTAATTTAATAAATCAAAGAATAGCTCAGGCAAAAATTCAACCACCTTTAGAATAAAAGTAACTGAAAAGAAGACAACACAAAGTAACAATACAACCAAAGACCATGGGAGTCTACAGAAAAGAAAACCGAGGAAGCAAATAGAAACTGAATCAGAATTAATGTTGCACAAGAAACTAAACAAGACTCAATGCAGAAAAAGGAGAAGACCTAAAGCTAAAAACAGACTTTCTCAAAGAGAGTTGCTCATGAACGGGGGCTACAGGCATTCAGACACAAATGTTTGAGCAAAACGGAGACCCCTTTATATTGCGTATGTAGTTGGTAGTTACCCAGGGCCTACCTGATAATTCCACTAAGGCGGAGACATTAAATTTTTCTGGGGTAATCAAAGCAGATAGCGTGAAGAGAAAACAAGATAAGGCAAGGAAAGCACTGAAGAGAGCATGGAGTAGCCATGGGTGGGACAAGACAAGACCAAGACAGATACCAGCAGATTACCTTTTTCAGTTCATTAAAAGCTTTGGTGGCTGTGTCTTCGTCTTTGGAACCAGGTGCTGTCCTTTTCAGGATATTCTACATGTGAATTAGAAGTAAAAAATCAGAATGTTATGTTGGGCTAATGCAGTCAAACTCAAGAAAGGAGTTCTCCATGTTTTACAAGCCAGCGAGACTGAGAAATCAGAGGAAAGATCTGCACAGAAGCAAACAGGAATGCCGCACTTCAACACATTCACAGAAGACTTTACAATCAGCCTGCTAGTCTGAAAAATACGTACTGTGCAAAGTGTGGAGGTGCCTCCGTCAAGTCAAATAGTATTAGCTACTTCAAGAGAATATGAAAAAGCAGTTTCTTTAGTTTTACATAGTGAAGACACCGCAACAATCTAATCAGGGTATGACCATTTTTGAACCACAATATGACCAATTTCAAATATGAAAGAGCCACTCGAGGGGATCAATGGAAATGAATGGGAAATGATGTGTCAGGTGGTAGCAGAAGACCTCACTGCTACAGGTTGCAAGTCTAGAGAGCCGAATGTCGAGTAGGAGGAGCAATATTGAGTGGGAGGGGCAATATCAAGTGGGAGGGGCAATGTCGAGTGGGAGTCCAGACAGCCAAGGGGTAGAAGCTGTAGCAGAACCTGGCAGAAGTGGTTTGAATGCTATGATGCCTTCTGCCAGATGGAAGAACAACAAAGAGACTGTGGGAAAGGTGGGAGTGATGCTTCACAACTCCATAGGCTTTGCGAGTGCAACATTTGATAAAAATGTCTTCAATTGAGAGTAGAGAAGTCCTAATGATCTTATCTGCTGTGTGTACTATCCGTTGTAGGACCTTGCGGTCAGAGACACTGCAGTTTCCAACCGGCAACCTCCCAGATACCAGCGCAAATTCTTAACCTCAGAGCCATCACTGTATTATATTATATTATATTATATTATATTATATTATATTATATTATATTATATTATATTATATAAGTAAGACAGAAATTTTGAGGTAGGGCAGTAATATTCACTAATCATGGTGCTGGAGAATGGTGACATGCTGTATGTTGATTAGCACATGTAAGTACAGAGTATAATATTAACCCTATGTACCATATAATATTATTGTCATTTTATAACCCGCTTAATCCAGACCAGGGTCACACTGGAGCCTAACTCAGCTAGCACTGGGCACAGTTCAGGAAGAAATCTTGGACAGGGTGTCTGTCCATTACAGAGTGACCATGCATGCACACACACACGCACACGCAAACACACGCACACACACACGAATTTAGCATTGCCAGTTCATCTAACCTGCGTGTCTTTGGAAGGTTGGAGTAAACCAGAGCATCCGGAAGAAACCCATGCAGACATGGGCAGAACATGCAAATTCCACACAAGGAGTACTTGGGATATAAGCCCTGGTCTATTTACTCTGATGCAGCAAAGCCACCCCTATATTATATTATATTATATTATATTATATTATATTATATTATATTATATTATATTATATTATATTATATCATCCTCTTTAATAAAAGCCCTGTGTGCGTCCAGGTGTCCGTGTGTATCTTCTGGTGAAGTGCGCATGCGTGGGGTCACACGGCACGTGTTCAGTCTCTTCTTGTGCATTCCCTGTGCAGACACATACATAGAATCATGAGAGACAGACACGCACACACAGGCGTGTGCACAACAGACACACGCACACACACAGGCACCCACGCGACAGACACACGGACGCATACACGCATACACACACACACACACACACACACAGGCGCGCGCGGGACGCACACACACACACACACACACAGGCGCGCGCGGGACGCACACACACACACACAAGTGTGCGCGTGCATTGTTGCAGTGTTACTTTTCTTGGTTGTTTATTAATTTTTCAACTGTTCATTTTTTTCCCAGTGCTTAAAACTCATTAAAAAAGGTGTTTTTAGCGGGCGGGTTGTAAGGCTATAGCGCGAACTCTTCCAGTCTTAGTTTTCTCAGTTGTTCAAAGTTTTCTTAGTGTTATTCAATGTTTTTACATTTAGTTTACTATTACGCTGTGCGTTCAGTGGTATAATTAACTATATATGCGCTTAAAAACGTAAAAAAATATATATTTACATACAGTTCATACGGTCTGGAATGGATTAATTGTATTTACATACAATCCTATGGGGAGAAATTACTTCGGTTCACGACCAAATCGGGTTACAACTAGAGTTTTGGAACGAATTATGGTCGTGAGCCGAGGTTCCACCACTGTATTACTGTCAGACAAAATTACAGGCATTTTATGGAAATACAAACCAGTATTACTGAGAGAGAAAATTAAAGGCACACAATACAGTGACACATATTACAGCCACATACAAGGTCCCTTGCCATTTAATATAGACTGTTCCTACTAATGTTTATGCACTACTGTTCTAGCACCCGTTATTGTAACAGGCTTAATGTCTAGTTATATTAT
>JANRMT010062815.1:41877564-41891477 GCA_026402145.1 Polypterus bichir lapradei | reverse complement strand
TAGTATCTCATAATTATAAGATAAAGATCTCATATTTAGATAATAAGCTCTCGTAATTATAAGATAAGGATCTTGTAATTATGACTTAGTATCTAATTATTAAGAGATAATGATCTTATAATTATGACTTAGAATCTCAAATTATGAGATGAGGATCTAATAAATATGACTTAAGATCTCGTAATTATGACGTAGAATCTCATAATTATAAGATAAAGTTCTCATATTTAGATGTCAAGATCTCATAAATCATAAGGTAAGGATCTCATAATTATGACTTAGTATTTCATAATTATGGGTAAGGAACTCATAATTATAACTTAATATTGCATAATACCAAGATAAGATCTCATAATTGTGAGACAATCTCGTAATTGTAAGATCTCAGTATTATGCAATATTAAATCATAATTATATCTTACCTTATAATTACAAGTTCTTATCTTGTAATAATGAGATAATAAGTCACAACTACGAGAAAAATCCCCCAAGTATTTTTTCCTTTGGTGTTTACGATTAATTTCCATACTTCAACACCCAAAATGGATGTAATCCCTCACTGTCCATATTGATTAACACGATAATATAAACAGAGATTCTGATGCCATCTTCTCATAGTCCTAATCACGAATAAACACCAGGACAGCGGACACACTGAACAGTTAGTCTGCACATGTAGCACATGTCTGTCATATTACAGAGAAAATCTTGTTGTTCTTCACACTTCTTGATTTCATATTTACCTAAATAATCCAATCAGCCAATCAGAGTGTGTTGGTTGCTGTGGTGAAAGGAATGAAGAAAGTATCCTGGTCAGTGTGGCAGGTAGGAGGACGCATAAAGCATGAGGAGGTGTGACACTTGCCTCAAGACACTGGTGGTTTTCTTTCCCTTTCAAACTTTCAAGTGCAAAGAACATTTGCCTGAGATGTGATAAACGCCATCTTATAGCAGTTTGCTAGAAAGGCTTTCCCTAGGAGCCTTAGATGCTGACATTCAAAAGTGTGCACACCTGATGAGCCCCATTAAGAGTGAAACACGTGTCATGCACTTTCTGTATTAATTGGCAGATACGGTATCACATATATACTGTATATTTATACATATATTTGTAACTATATATAATTTGTTTGTCAAACTTCATTTAAGTTCATTTTTTTATTAAACTAAAATTTATATGCCATGTGTGTTTCTAATGTTGCTCTCCCAGTTTCTTTTCCATATTCTGACCTGCTCTACTAAGTAAACTGACTGCTTTACTCTCACACATAGACTCTTAGATATGCCCCTTAATGTTTATTTTTTAACTGTATCTTAACATTGTTTAGAAATAATTAAAATTCCATTTGGAAAGAGATTTCTGGGGCACAAATACTTCTAAGATGGTGCAGATCTTAGACATTTTGACAACCCTCCACTGTTAGCCAGCGCATGCTACTGTAGAAAGAAATGAACCATCAGGGGGTTGTGCCTTGGATGCCAGTTCTCTGAGGGCACCAGCACAAAAGATAAGCTTTACAATATGCACAAAGGGCAAAGAATAAAAGGCAAAAGCCCCCTTGTCTCATTCTGGGCTCCAGAGATGTGGCCTTGTTTAAAAGCCATTTAAAGACAAGAGTGTAGATCTTCCAGTAGCCACTAGGGGCCACTATAGACTAGCTTGCCTAGAGTTTTTTAGGACTTTACTGAAGCCAAAAGTGACTCCTAGTAGGACCTGGCATGGAAGTAAGCTTTGATGTGGCTTGAAGACCACTATCAGCCAAAAGCCTCTTGAGTCCAAAGTGTGAGAGATATTGAGATAAAAATATAAGAGGAGAATTTCACAAGTGGCCGGTTTCTGGCAGTATCACAAGTGAAAAACAGGGAAAAGGGGTGTGATTGGGGTCTATTCAATGGCGCCCCATGATGAAGTTCAATAAAAATCCCATTAGACCTAAAAAACAAGAAAAATGTGACTAATAACAGCTATGAGAGTCAAAAAGAGCAAGCAGCCTACAGGTTTCATCACACAGTTCAAAGGGAGTGCAGATGTTGCCTGTACAGAACCAGGGAGCTAAACGCTGAATGAGCAGAAGGTGGATTCTGTTCTAAATCAGACCCTTCAGGCTTAATATATGGCTAAGGCTGAAATAAAAGGAAGAAAAAAGCCATCAGGAAAAGAAAGACTAGCGGTACATACAATTAGGCAGAAATCTTGAGAGTCGCTTCGTGTAGCCAGGACAAATAGGAGCGCAGGTAGTCTCTTCCATTGAGTCCTTCCTAAATGAGAAAAAGGAAAATATGAACACTGGCTAGCATAATGTTACTGTCCCACCTGCCACCCATTTCTGCTTTACTCTCAGTTTCTTTCTCCTCTGTTGGGACTTCTGGTGACTTGATTACATTTTTTGGCCACTCCACAGGCTTCAGTGATGACCATTTCATGGAAGCTGGAGAATCAGAAACTGAGGAATTCAAATATTTCAAAGAAGATTTGAGCTAACATGAATACATTCCATAATGAGAGAGGAAACTAAATGTAATTTGACAGGTTGCCTGTTTGCCAAAGAGTAAAAAGATGTCAGGTCTGGGAAACGAGCCACACTTCAAATTAGAAACCTTCCCTTGTGCCTGGAAAGCAGTCCGAGTGCCATTCTTGGAAAACACGACTTATTGCTCAAATGATACTCTAGCCAAAGTCACTCTGAGACCACTGAAGAGGGTGGGAGAGGGTTTATGGAATTGATGGGATGCCAGGACAATTCCCCAAACTGGTGGGTCTCACACAGAAGGTGCACATGGGAAAGGTTTAATTGTTGGCCTCTCCGATGGGCAAGCAGCCTGGGAATCGCCAAATGTTTGTTGCCTTTAATAAAAATCGTGAGCGCACTCCCCTCGACTTTCTCATATAGTGAGATAGAGGGAAAGGTCATCAGAACAATTTCCAGTTGTGCAATATTTCTCAAATATCATATCTCTTTGTTTCTCATCATAACTAATTGATAATATTGATACACAATCATTTATCTCTGTTTATAATCAAACTTTATATTAAAACTAGCAAAATACCCGCACTTCGCAGCGGAGAAGTCGTGTGCTAAAGAAGTAATGAAAAAGAAAAGGAAACATTTTGAAAATAACGTAACATGATTGTCAATGTAATTGTTTTGTCACTGTTATGAGTGTTGCTGTCATATATATATATATATATATATATATATATATATATATATATATATACACACACACACACACACACACACATCCTTCTATATAAAAGCGGTCGGGATTGTCCTTCCGTCCTGTGAGTGCTACACAGGCGCGGAGTTTCACACACGCCCCATCCATTTTGCAATGCACGATGGGATTTGTAGCTTCGTTTTTCCAGGTAAAAGATGATTTTCTACTCCAGACTGTGAGATATCTTCTTCTTCTTTCTTACTATATAAAAGCGGTCGAGATTGTCTTTCCGTCCCGTGAGTGGAAAGCGTATCGGTGTTCCGCTTATCACAGACTTACTACTTGCAGCTTGCGGTACGAAGCGACATGATGTGAGCAGAGTTCTGCTGCTCCCATCGTTCCCTTGCTTTTGTGCGCGATGCGCTAGAAAAATAGACAAAATTATGTCTCTGGAAATAATTAATGTTGATGGAGTACAAATGCCTCACCGCGTAATAAATATCAGGGGGGTTCAAAAGGGCGACCTCAATATAGAAAAAAGTTTAAATTTCATCACAAAAATAACAGAAACTACGAGTATTAAAGTAATACCGCTCAAATGCAATATAACCAAATTAATGAGTTTGTATAAAATATCAAATTCATCTACATATTGAATTGCCTTAAGAAGTGGTCAACTTAAAAGTCGGTCGCCTTAAAAGGCGGGTCAGCCTAGTATAAACATATATACTGTATACATATATATATATATATATATTTGCCTTTTATTAGTATAGATGATATTTTCGTACTTAGGGAGGTCAAAAACGGTGTTGGAATGTTTTTATGATTACATATGCATTACCTAGATTACGTGCAAATAAAAGGAGTTATAGTCACCTAATAGCACAGAAAAAGTATTAGTATTATATAATATTTGTTGCAATAAATTGCTATAGGTAAAGCTGCATTTAGCTACATTTAATTATGATAATGATGGCGGAAATAAAAAAAAATCATAAAATTAAATGTATTACCAGGAACACGATGGGGATGTAGCAGCTTATTGTTCCCGTTACATTTTTATATTTACATGGCATGTTCAGTGTTTACACATCATTGTTAAGTTAAAATTAAATTAATAATAGTTAATTAGTTATAAGAATATGTGTTATATTGAATACAGTTTTTAATATTGTGTACTCATTTATATTTCCATGATACAAAAAATTTGGATGGTTGTTTAAATAAAATACTTCTTCCAGTTGAGTCATTTTTTTTTTATCAGTTTGCTTTTTATCATTATAAATATCTATATAAAATTTGATTAATCTATCTGTAATTCCACCATAGTTTACTTGAAAATTCTCAAAAGTATTCATTTAAAGTCCCACTTCCAGTTGTCAGAAGTGGCCCAGAAGTTGAATGGATTCCTTATTTTTGATATAAAGCAAAATCTCATTGACCAAAGTTATTAAGTTATCATGTTTAAACACAGACAGACAGACAGACATAATTTCAAAAATGGTATCATCAGACTCAGGAAGGTCTAAACCATCAAGATTCATCAAAAGCTCGAGGTTGAATTTTTTCACGATTCCTATACTTTCTTTATGTCTTTTTCTATAGCGTTTCTATGTATACAAAAAAGTAAAAAGGGGCTTTAGAGTGCAAGGATGACCAGGGCTGCTCTGTTGGGATGGCCTCAGGACTTTTGGAGGCTGTTCCATCAAATGAACACCTGGGGTAGTATTTACTAGTCACTCCTTTCCAGTGCATATTGTGCTACCACACCAGCAAATAGCAACTTTCAGACTAGAAACCTGGAGAAAGGGCATAGTCAAAGACAGGTGCATGGTCAAAACTGAGAGGTAAATCACAAAATGGCAATCCAAAATCAAAGTCAAGACTACCAATGGCCCAAAATATTTAACAACAATAAAAGCAAGCTTTAAATAGACTAAAACAAACTAACATGTAATTCAGATTCTGGGGTTCAAAGATCCTTCAAAACAAGTGTTAGATCTGCATTGAAGGATGAACACAATATGAGATACTGAACCCATTCATAGCAGTATCCTATTTATTGTTAAGGATATAATTAAATAAGGAAAACTCTGTAGGATTTTAAGAAAAAGATGAGGGGATGAAAATGGATTTTGAGGTCAGAATTGTGTGTCTTAAGATTGGCCACAGTGATAGTAATAGCAATCAGTGTGTCCACAGCCATGAACAATGAGCACAAGGTGGGTCCAGAAAACAAAATGGAGTCATGGTGTCTCCTAACATAAGGACAAAATAAACAAAAACCCACCTGAAGAGCAAATGAGAGTGCAGAAAGGAGATGATGACCATGGCCAAAAGGATGGAAAAGTGGTTTGTCCAAGACAGGAAAAAATATACAAGGACCAGGAGATAAAGAGCTAAGGGAAATGAACCAAGGGAAAACACTTGAGAAAAACATCTAGGACTCTTAGCTAAAAAGTCAAATGGGCCAGAATACCAAAACAACGACATTACAGTCATCAAGAATCAAGTGACGTAAGCAAACGTCCAAACCATAAGAATTCCTTTCTTTGAGCACTCAATTGTCATGACGTTTTTCTGAAATCCCAAAGCTTGAATGCCTTTAACATCTGTCTTAAACCATAGAGACATGACGATTTCACTCACACAGTAACATCCAATTATGAGGTTATGAACAAACATTATCACCAACAACAATATGGTGGGGCTTTTTTTAAAATAATCCAAAATGACGATAATAGTGGGAAAAATCTATTGCAAAATGGCACTGCGGTGAGGACACAAAAACAATGTGAAAAATTCAAAGCACTAATAAACCAAATTAATTTATACAAACATTGTATGAGAATTAGTATTGTTGCTGGACCTGACTGAGTGTGCCCTGTGATTGACTGGCACGTCATCCAAGGTTGGATCCTGCCTTGCACTCAGTGCTCCCAGAATGCAATTGAACTTCCCCCAACCCTTAATTTGGATTAAATGGTTTCAGATAAAGGAAAGAGGGATATGTGTCAGCCATACTTTTTGATAAAAGGTGGACTGATGGATGACAGCTTGCTGGTCTTCGAAATGGAATAACATAAGGATACATTGATGAGCCAAAACATGATGACAACTACCATCTGAAGTGAATGACACTGACTGTTTCGTGACAATGGCACATATCAAGGTCAGGGATATGTTAGATGGTAAGCTGACATTAGGCGCTCGTATTGGACGTGTTGAATGCAGAAGATATTGGCAGGTAAAGACCCAGGTGACTCTGATAAGGTCCTAATCATTATGGCCAGGAGAATGGGTTAGAGGATTTCCAAAATGGCAAGACTGTGGGTCACAGTGAGTACTTGCTAACAGTGGTCTGAGGAGGTACAAAAACCACAAACTGATGTTGGACTTTGCAAGGGGTCAACGAAGGCTATCCAATCTGGTACAAACCAGCTATTGTGGTACAAAGTTCAATGATAGTTATTAGAGTAATGTGTCACAGCAAAGTGCATCAAACTCTGCTGCATATGGGACAAAGTAAGCATAGGACAGTCAGCCTGCCCATGTTGACTCCTGTCCATCATGGAAAGTGTCTCCAATGTGCACACGAGCATTGGAACTAGATGTTGGGCCAATGGAAGAAGACTGCCTAGCCCAATGAAAACTGTTTTCTGTCATGTATGTATGTGTGCCTTGCTTACCTGAGGAAGAGATGGAACCAGGATGCACTGTGGGAAAAAAGACACAGGATGCAGTGTTTTGTTGGGTAATCCTGGGCCTGGGCATTCATGTCAACATTAATTTGATGTGTAACACTTACATAGATATCTTGGCAGACCAGATATGCCCCATCATGACAATGACATTCCACCGATGGAAATAGCATCTTTCAGCAGTATAATGCACTCTACAAGTCTACACAAACTGTTTGAGGAACATCATGAAGAGTCCACAATGTTGTTCTGTCTGTCAAATTTCCAATCAAACATTGGTGGAATATGTTGGAACAGCAGGTCCGATCAGTGGTGGCTCCACCTCACAATTTATAGGAATTAGAGGATTTGCATCTTGACATCCTGGTGCCACATACCACTTTTTCAGAAGTCTTATAGAGTCCATGCCTCGGCAGGTCGAGGAGCAACAGCATATTAGGCAGGTGATCAGAATGTTTTGGCTCTGAAATTTACATGGCTACACCAAGCTGATGTATAGATGTCTACCCCTTACTTTGTGTGTGTGTTATTGTGATGTTACACATATTTTGCTTATTCATATTTGGCAATATAGATTTAGTTGCTGTGTGCACCCTTTCTCCACATGGCTTACCTTTGTCGTGATGGTCCTTTATGCAGTGCTGCAGAGTGCTCACCAGGGGGCACCGGTCCTGGGCCCACAGGACTCTGAGGCGCGCTGTCGACGGAACCCGCTGAACTGCGATCTCTGCCGCTGTGTCTGCCTGAGGGGAGAGGCGATGACAGACAATGATTATTACTATCGCCCTAGTGACGAATGATAAGCAGGCATTTCAGATGTTTTTGTCAGCAGACCCACATTTAATTTTTAATGAATTTCGTTGGATTTTATTGGCTTTGTCTCCCTTTAACCCTTAAGGACTATCAAGATAGTGCCAAGGGAGTGGCAGCTGGGCTTCACCAATACAGACAATGGCAGCATGTGTCTGAAAAAGGGAGGAAGGAGTTAATAAAGGAATGATCAGGGCCGAGTCAAAGAAAATGTCAAAAAGAGAAGGTGCTCAGCGGGCACAAGCAGGCGAGTCTAGAGTCAACATGCTGGGTTTACCAGACTCAACAAAGGGAGAGGAAATGCGGAACGTTAAACCTGTCAGCCCACCAGTAGAAACATAAGAAATTTGACAAACGAGAGGAGACCATTCAGTCTGTCAAGCCCGTTTGTTTAACTAGTAGCTAAGCTGTCCCAACATCTCATCC
Source organism: Polypterus bichir lapradei (assembly GCA_026402145.1). Taxonomy (NCBI): domain Eukaryota; kingdom Metazoa; phylum Chordata; class Cladistia; order Polypteriformes; family Polypteridae; genus Polypterus; species Polypterus bichir. The sequence continues at coordinate 41,883,378 of JANRMT010062815.1, read as the reverse complement.
AGATTCTTCTTAAAGGTTGTCAAGGTTTCTATAAAAAACAGAAGGGTCTGTCAGAGATTTTCTTCATGATGAACCAATAATCCACTGCTTTATCTTAAATGCTGGTGGTAGAATGCTGCAGAAAAGTTACTAGGTGAGGTGGTCAAACTGCAGAAGGGACTGACAGGAATCCCATTTAGCAAATAGGCAAGAGGGTATCTTAAGTCATGCCGCACTGATAGGAGGATTACTGGGACCAAAGATCACTCTGTCAAAGTCAAAGACATGGAGGACCACCTATGGCCAACAGCCACATACAACTGTAAATTACCACTTCTCTTTTCTGCCGGTACATTTGTGGAAAATACTGTAATGACTCGAGGTGCATGGAAGATGAATTGGCCCACACACTCAAAGAGTGGGTTAGTAGGCCTGAACGGGAAAGTTTATTGGATAGAAATCTCTTCCTTAATTTAGGCACCTTATGAGAGACAGCAGAATACCCAGCACAACCAGAACTCTGTCAGACTTGTGCTGCTCCTCCGTCTCTTTCTGTGGTGTAAGCTGATTCTCGCACTGCTACTCCATGAGCTGCCATGCTGGCTCCTTGGTGTTGATGTTACCCACAGCTCTTCATCTCTCAAGCCTGGGTGTCATACAGTTGTCCCTGTTTGAGTCTCTTGCCTACCAGGTTGCAGTAGAGCTACGAATTAAAGGACTCCAGCTTTCCCAGCTGCCCTGAGGGTATAGGACAACTGCAGGGGGCGAAGAACCTTCTGGGGACAGAGAGAGGCTGGCGGGAACTTTAATAGGAAGCCAACTAAAGAGAGAAAAAGTCAGTTGTTTTGTGTCAGTGTTCACCCGTCTGTTTTGCCATCTCCATCATCTGCCTTGCAGTGTCACTTTTTCTTGGATCACCGCCTGTATGGATGTATGGACTACTTGTGCCTGCCTGTCATGTGAGTAGTGTGTTCGGGTTTACCATCGCCATCGTCAAAGGGAGCGCTCCCAAATCTCACCACCCCTCGCCTCATCAGGAATACTGGTAGGCCTGTTTATACATTTCTTACTGCAAGCTGTTCACAGGGTCGCCATTTGGTTTCTTCATTCCACAACATCTGTTTCTGCTGGTTCTGGACTGTTTCTGGACTTGGTTCTTAGTGTTTACTGTTAAGTTTTTATCAGTTTGTTATTTGTTATCAACACATTGTTGTGGGTGAAAGGAAGGGCTAACCATTTATTTGTTGTATATATTTTGTTTAATTTAATATACAGCATGATTATATTGTGAGTGTCCTGATAAAAACCAAGATCCAGGTCTTTAATGACCTCTTGGGCACAGCCATCAGCAGTGTTATAATAAGTTTGTTATAATATTAAGAATTGTGTCACTGTATCTGTTATAAGATCTTTTTAATGTATTTTCATTCTTTTTCTGTGTAACATGCCATGAAGAGCTGAGCCAGATTTAGTACAGAGTGTCAGCATTCAGAATTGCTGGGCCAAGCAAAGCATAAAGACAGACAAGGACAGCTGTTGTCAGCCCTAAAAGGACTAAGTGTTATTTGACCTGCCTGTTTGATGCTCAGCACAAGTTTGTCTGCCTTGTTTGGTAATTGTACTGGGGATTTGGTCGTGTGGACACAATATAAAAGAAGCTGGAACCTTGCCAAGCTTTGAGGACCTGCGTGAGTGGAAGCCATAGACTCAAAACTCCACTTCCGTTGTGACAGAAAAAGCAATTTCTACACGACCGAATCCCCTCGGTTTAAAGATGAAATTCGCTGGTCTTCCCTGTCTCTATAGCAACGTAAGCCGCATTAAACAAGCTAAGTATATTCTGTCTTTTCTGTGACTTTGTCGCCGCCTATCGCCGAAAAGAGGGATATCGGCGTTAAATTTATAATTATTTAAATAAAGGTTTATTAAACGCCACAATATAAAAGAACATATTTCCACGGAGCTAACACTCCCATCGGAAACAAGCAGTGTGTCTGTCTGCGGAGGGAGTGTCGACCTTGTCGAGAGGTTTACTTGCCTCGGCAGCGACATTCATGTGACAGGTGACTCTTCCTATGAAGTCAGTAGATGATTAGGAGAGCATGGGGGGTCATGAGGTCGCTAGAAAGGGGTGTGTGGCAGACTAGCAAATTCTCTATGGACCACTCTGCTCTAAGGTTCTGAACTGGCAAAAGGTGCTGCTCAGGGGAGGCAGGGGAGGCAGATAACATAATGATAACATAAAATAAATGTATCCACTGGTCTGTGCTATAAATTTATTTTCTGTATGATTCCAATAACTTTGGTCATTTTTATAGTCGCTTAAATTACGTATTTCCTGTTCAAATACAGGGGAGTAATGCAAGGTGAGGCAGCAGTTAGCTTCACCTCCCGTCGGACTATGCTCTCACTCACACACGGGGATGATGTCTGCGATTGGCACGTGCCTGTTGCTGTCTCTCTGTATGTCGCCAATATAATGCTTGCAGACACGTTTATTATACACCCTGACTTTCCAGAGTCTGGCTAATATCTTTAATGAATGTGTGTGACATATTCAATCTTGCTGATCAGACATAAAACAGCAGTGAAAAGGCACAAGGTGAGGCAGACAGTACCGTGCTGCTCTGAAGGGGGCGCATGTGAGCCCAACAGGTGCTCGTTGCTGCTGTTCTTCTACGCAGAGGAGCCAATAAGTTAGCGATAGCAGAAAGTCAAGTGCACTGCTGCGCTCTGTTTAGTTTTATTTTTTGTTCCGACTGACTTCCAAAATAGAAGGTTAAAATTTTTAAAACTAAAGAAAAATAAGGAAGCCTTTTACAAGAAATTGACGTAGATTTTCGTGGAAAAGGATAGGCGCATGGACTTCATTTACAAATAAAGGTAAGACCATAAACGGTTTTCAATTTTATAAAAGATTTTACGAAAAATGTGATCAGAACAAGAAAAAAATAATCCAATATTTAAAAGCAAAATTCTGACCTTGACTAAAGCATCAAGATAAAAAGCTTTAAAAAAAAAACTAATATATTTCAATTAAAGTCAAATTGAAATCCATTTTTTTTTGTATATCACATTATACTTTCATTTGTAGTTAATGAGTATGAATTGTGAAATTGCAACAGCAAATTTAGAACACATGGAGGGTGAGGAGCAAATGCCCTCTCTCCGCTCCCTCCCGCTGCAATAAATGTGACGTTCTTTCTTAGTCAAATGTGAATCTTACCTACGTGTGTGTAAAGAATGCTGATGAGATGTGAAACATAACTAATGTGCACGCTGGCTGCCAACTGAACAGTCAAAAAGCTACTCTTTTGAGTTCATATGTTTGTAAATCTGACTCTGAAGGACCCAGTGCCTCACCAGCCATTAACCTCACTTCACGTCACTGGTGCTGCTGTAAAATACAAAATGGATGACTAGTCTGAACTGAAAAAATTGGTGAAGTATCGGATCAGGAAAAGCAAAGAAAGTTTGGGGAGAAGGGAGCTTGCAGTCAAACTTTTTACCAGGGGGTCACTAACTAAAGATCTGAATTACAAAGTCTAATGACTTGAACCAACTGTTTAGCTTTTAGTTTATTTTGCACACTACTTTGGTTGTTTTCATATTTTGCTGTTTCATTGAAGGGTCTTAGAACTCATTTCTATCATTCAGTTTTACTTTTTGTAATTTGTTGTTACTCAACGCCATTTTGTTTTTTAAGGGTCCTGGTCAAAAAAGTCGCATGGGATGACATCATCAGTGTGACAATTAAAGGTTGACATTGTGGACAACACTGTGTCCAAGACTGTGGATTCCTAACAAATTATTTGTTTGATTGTGTGCTTCCGTCTGGTTTCCAGGGTTACAAATTCTTGGCAATAATTGAGCATTTTACTGTTGTTGTGATTATTTTCAGCTTATAATTTTTACTCCTATTTAAACAATGCTGAATTCTGATATTTGTTTTCTGTTTCACTTTCAGTTTAATACTGTAAGAATGATTAATCATTCACATCTTAATCTTTGAAAACTTGAGGAAAAAACATTTGCACTGAGTACTGAGGAAGACACTTAGATAAGCAGCAAAACATTTTTTAAAAGAGAATGTGATGTTTAGGTGACCAGAATAACTGAATTCTTTATCTTCTACCACCCCAGATAACTGAGGATATTCACAGAGAATCTGATCGTCCTGTAACAAGCACCATATTTCCTTGTGTTAAATCACTGCTGTCATTACTGAGAAAGGATATACTGTATTGGTGGCAGTACGGCAGCAATTCTAATAGGACACATGCATTTCCTGTGTAGACATAGGAAATAATATTCTGGGGTTTAGTTTCATGTCCTAATGCTGTTGTGCATTCCGTTTTATGGGTAAGTCATACATGCTAACGTATTCCCATTGGCCTAGGAGTGGTGGTCTATTCACTACTTCCTATTCACTACTCACCCTGTCCTTGGGAGAGCTTTGAAAATACTCTAAGGAAAGAGGTCTCTGCGTGACTTAATCCACAGTTCTCTACAGGCAGGGCTTGGAGGAGGTTGACATGGATGGATAGGACTGGGCACTCTGTGAGCTCGGAGGCCTCTGCCATCACATCACCTTCATTGTCAGCAGCTACTACAAGCTGGGCCATGACACTCTGTCAAACTGCACTCTACAACCCACTGGCAGGGGGCCCGGGATGCCATAATTGACTCTGCACACCACCTCCAAGAGGCTCAACATTCAACATAGGGGATGTCCCTGCAAATGAATTTTAAAAACATGTTATGGTGATGTAAATTATACAATTTCCATTACTGGCTTTGCAAGAAAAATAGGCTCATATATGACTTCAGAAGAAGATTAATTGTTATGGTGTTTCCTTTTAGTTTACCCTACTTTACCCTACCCTAGAAAATGTAGACTTTCTCTCCACTCTGCCAATTATGATGACAATCTGGGTGATCACAATCTTAAACCTGCAGACAAAAAAGAAACTTGAACCTCCATGCCATGTGGAGAATGTTGGTTAAACATACAAGCAATGATTTCAATGTATTCTCTACACCTGAACTACTACCGCTAATTAAAATATCTATCTATCTATCTATCTATCTATCTATGTCTCTGGCACCTGGAGGTCAACTTCCTGGCTCCGTCAATGTAAGCAGCACCATTCATTAACAGGAGGGGGTGCTGTCACTAGCACTGTCTTTTTTTTTCATTCACAGTTCCGAGAGGAGGCCTCTAGTGCCCACCTACAAATCCAAGGTGGCCCGCCCCTTCTGATTAGGCCACAATAAAAATGGACAGGGCCCAGACGACGCCGGCTAATTCTGGATCTCCCACTGACGAGACCCTTTCTCTTTTGAGCTGTAATAGTTGCTGGACCAGCTAAGATTTGTGTTTTGAAGCTTAAATATTGAACAACTTACTTTTTGCCTTTGTTCATTTCTCTGGCAAGGCACCTGCAAATTCAAGGGGGCAGCCTGGCTGGCGCCCTCACAATCAGCCCACTCTTCACAATATACACAGGTTTAATGGGATCAAGTTGGCAGAAGAGCTGGTTGTCATTTGACATTTACATTGTAATAGGCAATATGGGTTGGCTGGCATCACAGCAGTGATGGAGGGTTCCTTACCTGGGTGGGAGGTCTTTTTTAATTGAAGTTTGTGAATGGATGGGCATCCTGACCAGGTTAGTTAGTGGTACATTTTTCTGGTTGGGAGGCCATTATAATGGATGGACAAGGAGAGACTACTATATATTATATGGTGACTTACATATCTATCTATTATATAGCACACTTTTCATCTATCTATCTATCTATCTATCTATCTATCTATCTATCTATCTATCT
>JANRMT010062815.1:41850432-41874396 GCA_026402145.1 Polypterus bichir lapradei | reverse complement strand
ATAGATAGATAGATAGATAGATAGATAGATAGATAGATAGATAGATAGATAGATAGCTTTTTATATACAGGGATGGGTTTACAGTTGTGGGTACATGAAACACAGAGTTTATTCTTGTATTATTAGTTTATTAATTATTGTATTATTTATTTGTATTATTTATCTTCTTCTTATTAATATTATTAACATGTGCTTCTGTATGGCAGGTAGACTACCAGAATGTGTAAATATTGAGGGCTATTTGAGCACTTATGAGATTGTACCTAAGCGCTCTGTGCCATTGTGACATTCTTTTGACTACTGTAATAATCATAACCTGCATGTCTTTCTCCATACAAACAACTGTAAGTCTACTTTTGCCCACCCCTGTATATGTACACATATATGTATAATCACACATGCAGATCAAGGAGCTCCTCCACGGATTTGGTAAAGGTATGTAATAACCCACTGAAACAAGAGGGTGTGCTACCACCAACTTTGCCCTTTTAGTTTTCTTCCCTCACGCTGCTGAGTATCCGCCCAATAAGAGCACCTTGCCCCACCCCATTCCGTCCGACTGCCATAAAAGACAGGCGTCATAAGAAGAGTCGTCTTTCGAGGCCAGAGCCAACCGCAGAAGGGAGCACTGTCCTGTTTTTAAGACAGAGCAAAAATATTTGAGAAACCCTTGGCTGGGGAGCAGCACAAAGTTGTGCATTTTGTTTTCATTTTTCGTTCGGTTTAGTTTGGCTGACAACGAATAAAAGGAAAGACCTGGTTGGTGTCCCAAAAATCAAGACTGTAATTCCCCCACCTGACCACAATAAATATATTGTCATGCATGAGGATCTGAGGTTTGCCTTCCAGGCTCATTGGTGGTAAGCTCTACCAGTGCAGGATATGAGGTGGCGCAGTCACTGATGGCATCATCAGTTTTCTCCCACAGCCCATTGATGGTAACTGACTCCACCTCTTTTAGTCCCATCCACTATAAAGCTGAGGCGCTCTCTGCATTGGGTCACCTCATTCTGGAGAGAGCAGACCTCCTGCCCGACTACAGAACACTGTACAGAGCCCTGAACCCGGCTGATTACTTCAGTTTATTATCTTACATTTTGTTATTTTTCTACGTACCGTCAGGCACCTGTTTAAATTGTTTGGACTTGGCAAAGGATTAAAAGGGGCCCTAACATTTTTTCTGTGACCAGTGTGTTCCCTTAGTCGATGACAATATTATCGTTCACAAAAATATATGTCTCCGATGGTTATTTTAGGTCTTCTGAGTTAGTGTGTTGATAGAATAGAGTGTATTTTAGTGTTGCAAGCACACTTTGTACAAAAAGTAAAGCAATACAATAAGATATCTGAATGTCCATCAAGAATGAAACTAACACAGCAACAGAGCAGTTGTCAGCTAAAATGGGTGCCCAGAGGCTCAGCTCTCGCAGTAAACCGGGGGACACATATGGATGAGACACAGCTACTAAGGTCTCTTCCTCTTCCAGTCCTAGAGTGAAGGAGGAGGAGGAGGAGGAGCCTGCTGATGACCAGTGACACTGCTGGTCTGCCCTGAAAGCCCCGCCCATTCCGGTCACCTGACTACAAAAGAAACAGCTGCATAAAGCTGGTGTTCATTTCACAGACTGTGATTGTCACAGTGACTGGCACTCATTTCTTGTGCGTTTATTTTTAAAATAAAAAATACACGAAAATAAGCCCTAGCATGATTTTTTAAGGCTGCTCTGTAATATAAGCCCTACCCCAAAAACAAGCCCTAGTCAAGATCATCAGCTGAAAAGTAAGGCGCTTAAGGCCAAGTGCCTGTGGACACTCCTGCTGTGCAAGTGTTGTACTGTTTATACTGTTTGTACTTTATGTAAATCTGGAAGATTCCACCAGATGACAGTGCGAGGTATCATCACGGTGAGAAGATGTTTGGCTTCACTGTGTGGTGTATTGCCCGAAACATCCATTAAATTCCAAGGACACTTTGCAGCAGTATCTCCAAAAAGGATGTTTAATGATTACATCCATCAATCCGGGGACGTGCCCATTCCAGCAAGCAACGGGTGCGAGAAAGAAACAAAATCCCTGGATGGGGCATCAGCTCATCACAAGTTGAACACAAGCACACACACACACTCTAGCGTCATTTTAGCGTCACCAAATCCCCAAACCTTCATGTCTTTGGAAGGAAAACGGAGCACACTGTGGAAACCCACCAGGAAAACATGCAAACTCCAGTTAGGGATCACCAGCGCCGTGACTCCCTGCGAGACAGCAGTGCTACCGCTCCGACCCCGTGATATATAAGACATCCCCTGAAAATAAGCCCTAGAGTAAAAATGAACATAAGTCTTATTTTCAGGAAAATATGGAAGTATCATTGCTATAAAATGGGGACTTCCCTGAAGTCACTTGAGTGTTTCCAACATTTGTTTCGTATTTTCCAAGCTTATTCATGTTTTTTTCAGACACTTTCCTAGCGTTTTTCAAAGACACGTTTGTGTAGGGAAAAATATAATTTCCATTTTGTAGGTTGTGAGGTGTTGCCGGGTTGTTTCCAGAATGTGATTTCAATCCTGGTGATCAAAGTACCGAAGAGCAGGCATCGTCAGCATTGGACTCGGCCTGTCCTGCAGCAAAGAGCATCGAGAGGACAATTCTGCACCCTCTATGAAGCAGGCAGGATTACACACGGATGATGGTTATCATGTAGGTAGTGATACGTGGGGAATAAAATTGTTGAGTGTTTCGCAAAAAAAAAAAAAAATGGCTTTCTGCTGTCAGTGCAACATCATGCAGAGGCGTGAAGCGGTCATCTAGTAACAGCTGCTGAGGATGAAGTGCTTTCTCACACAGTCATAATCAGCTCAAAAGAACCAAACTGACATCATATTCACATACATTTAACTGAGGGGTAAATTTAATCTGCCCAGTTCAGAGTGACAGGGAAGCAGTGATCATTGCATTCGCAGAAGCACATGTGCTGGAGGGTACGTCGATCCGTTTCAGGGGCTCAAATGCACAGCAAGGCAGGAAAGAGTGTTCTGCATGCAATCTAGCAACAGCAGCACTGCCAGTTGTTTGTTTGCTTAGCTTCAATGTGCTGCTACACCCAGGAAGAGGCACTGACTTCCTGTAAAAATGCTTCCCAAATGTTCTTTTGTTTTCTTTCACCATTGATTTCAATAGAAGTAACGTTTGGTAGATAATGCTCAGCAAACTGCTGCATGCGCAAGTTTTCTAAACCACTTGCTGCTACAAAAACTTACAGTACTTGTGAAAAGTGTCATTAAAAATAATGGCAGAGCACTTCTCGAGCAGCTTAGGAGCATTATGGTGTAGCAGTAAAACACTAGAAAACGCTTAGGTGTGAATGAGACCCCATGCTTCATCCTGTACTGTCTCCTATGTCCTCACAGTAGGCATACAGCCCAGTGCTTGATGAAGGTGCCAATGATCGGTGACAACACGTGGAGCTTAAACCAAAGTGATGAACTGAAATGGAAATAAAGTAGCTGAGAAGAGGGAATCAAACAGGACAGGAGCAGCCATACTGAAAAGGAAAGGATCTGGTAGATGTGTAGATTTCATCTGCCTGTTCTACAGCATCGGAAAGCGGACGGGTGGCACCCTTACCCAGCCAGGACGCCTTTGGAGTGGAAGGACCGGGGGGGAGAGCGTGCATCGGTCTCTATCTCCCCCAGATCACTAGAAGTCAACCCCGTCTGGGTTAAAGAAGTGCATCAAATTTCCACAGGGCACCATGGGACTTGGAGTTCTGCAACTCAGCACCGGTAGGGCTCTGTGGGTGCCGCCAGAGGGTGCTGTGGGGGTTGCGGAGCCCTAATTTGTCGGACTTCCGCCTTACCCAGAAGTGCTTCCGGGCCATGCTAACAGGTCCAGGAGCAGTATAAAAGGAGACTGCTGCCTTCATTCGAGGAGCCAGAGTGAGGAGGAGGAGGAGGATGAAGCTTGCTAGGAGGAGTGAAGCCAGAGAGGAATAAAGGCGAAGAAAGAGAAGGAGAAGACAAGGGCTATTGTACTGTGCTTGCTGGTGGCAAGCAATTAAGGAAATTGTACGTCCAGCATAGCACACAAGCTGTATTTTGTGGGAAACGTTTCCTTAATATATATTGTCACACATGTTCGTCCGAGGATCTTCTTGCTGGCTTACTTGTGTTAGATGGGAAATTAGCTCCACCCCTTCCGGTCCTCCAGCTATAAGAAGCCCGACTGCCTCCACTGAGCTGTCTTTTCAGGACCGATAGAGCTCCACAGGAGACTTGTTAGTTGTTAGTTGTTACAAAGGCTAACCAGAGCCCTGATTTTCTTTTGAGTTTTGTCCTACATGGTTATGCCTATTGTTGCCAGAAGGCACTTGTTTAAAGAAGATTCAGAGAATTAAACGGGATGACCCGGCTGGTGTCCCAGCTATTCTTCGCTTGTCATGGCTCTGTTTTTGGAATCACAAATGCAAAGCATTTTATTACTAAAAATGTTTTCTTGATCCACCATCTTTTGGAACGATAGAGGCACAGTAACTGGAAGAACGCGCTGACACTTATCCTTTTAGTAAGTTGGATGTGTCATGTGTTTGTATGTTCTCTATTTTCAGGAGAGAACCAGAAGCCTCAAAAGAAAGACACTCTCCACACAGCGTGTCCACATGTGAAAACGTTTCAGGAGGCGGCTTTGTGACGTTAAAGAAATACTCCACCCAAAAATATTATTTGTTATCTGTTACTTACACCATGTGTTTGTAGTGATGGCCGAAAAAAAATTTTCTCATGTTTTCATGTGGAATGGACATAACAAAGCTTTTGATAGAAGAGGTGTCTATGGAGACCAATGATGGACAACAAACAGAATCAAAAAAGTCTATGAAAAAAATGACATGTTACTCGTGTCACCTAATCCACATATTAAGCCATCCAGTTTTATGCTCACAACATACCAAACAGATGTATTTTTATTAAAATATTGTTAAATAAAGCACCAGTGGTGCAGTGATAGCACTGCTGCCTCGCAGTTAGGGGACCCGGGTTCGCTTCCCAGGTCCGCCCTTCGTGGAGTTTGTATGTTCTCCCCGTGTCTGCGTGGTTTTACTCCGGGTGCTCCAGTTTCCTCCCACAGTCCAAAGACATGCAGGTTAGGTGCATTGGCGATTCTAAATTGTCCCTAGTGTGGGTTTGTGTGTGTGCCCTGCAGTGGGCTCACACCCTGCCCGGGGTTTGTTTCCTGCCTTGCGCCCTGTGTTGGCTGGAATATACTCCAGCAGACCCCGTGACCCTGTAGTTAGGATATAGCTGGATGGATGGATAAATGAAGCACTTATGAAAAACACTCTCATGACTGAAACTGGAGTGCACTGCCCAAGTGAACTGACCTTTTGCTGGTTGAAGCATGAGGCCTGTTCTCTTCCTGTTGATGCTTTCACTGACTTTTCTTTTACTTTTAATTTTTAGGCGTATGCTTTTTGTTGATATGATGTGAAGTGCAATGTTAGCCAATGAATAAGCTGTCACTGAGCCAGACTTCTGACCAATGAATGAGGCGCAGAAGCGGGTCTTCAATTGAAATGCTCCATCACCTCTGAGCGCGTTTCATATCCATTCTGGAAATGGTTTATTTAACAATATTTTAGTCAAAATACTGTACATGTGAGGCACTACATAAATAACATGCATTATTATTATTATAATTATTGTTTTGAGTCTGGGACATTGTGAGCACACAACTGGATAGCTTAACGTGTGGGTCATGTGAGACGAGGAATGTGAGATTTTTTTCATGAACGTTTTTAATATTGTTTTCTTTTAATCCAGCATTTGGTCACCATTCTGTTCTATCAGAAATGCTGTTATCTCCAAACATGAGATTCAATTTTTTCCTCAGCCATCAATACAAACTACATATGGTAAGCAAGATATAAAAATTATCATTTTTTTAGTACATATTCCTTTCATGTTCTCTTAACAAATCGGTTCTGTAGTTGACCATTATTATGTGAAAATAAATGTCTACAGTAAATGACATTCACAGATAAGCAAATTTTTCACAACAGCATAGATCTTAAAAAGCCTGTTATCTCTTGGCTGTCTACACATCCTTCACACTGCAGTTTTTTTAAGGACTTCCCGAAATTTGCCTTTGCACCCACATTCTCAGGCTATTTGCTGGGACAAAATGGTGCTGCGTTAGAGAAACTGGAAAGAGGAAAAATAGGAATTTAAGATGGGGCCTCAAAGGCCACAAGTCCCCCATTTCTGTATGGCTGTGTGTACTCATATTAAATCAGCACATCTTCATGAATGTGCGTGATGTGTATGTAACGATACAGTTTGACTGTGTATGTGTACAATGTCACAAGCGCATATATCAAGAACATCCACGCAACAAGGTAAAGGCTCAGAAACCCAAGTCTGGGGAAACTGCCTTTTCTTTCTCACCCACAGCCTGCACACTAAATCCTACTGATGTAACTTCCGCGTTGGTCCAGAAGCTTGTGATTCTTCCACCACATGGGAAAACACAAAGAGTAAAAGTGGAAGACATCAGTGTTCAATTGCAAACTGGAATCTGTATTAAACTGGGTGGCGTCTGCTCCCTAACCTTTTCGCTATCTCCTTTTGTTTTATACTTATTACAATTGGCGTAGTCGGTAGGATTTTCTGGCTGTCAGCTTGGTAGGATCCTGCAATTATAAATTTGCTGTGGTCAGGAAGTTTTTGGGGTTTTGGGAACTGTGACACACCCTAAAAGGTCACAACAGGCATTCACAAAATACAGATGTGTCATATGTGTGTGTGTCCGTGTGTGTTGACATTACAAACATTTTGACAATGTGTTCTGTGCTGTATATACATGCATGTGAATTCAGGTGGTGATGAATGTAAAATTATGTGTGTGTTTCAAATTTTGTATCTTAAAATAGATATTGTACACGATTTAATAAAACTAAAATTCGTTGTGCATGTATGTCTCCCTGTTTAAAGGACCTGTACTCACGAGCAGATTTTTCCTTGTCTGAGCTCTGAGACATCCGCCTCTGTGGGCTGCACAGCTCTGGGCTTCTTGGCTCGGATCCATGGGGTTCGGAATCGCACATCTGAAGAGGGAGTCTGGGGGGAGAGCCTGACTTCCTCCGTGCACCTCTCACCCAGACTGACTCTGAGAATGTCTGCTGCCCCGACTTCTCCTTCGACTGCTCCTTTCTGGATCTCATGCTACTGCAGTCCCAATTGTCCGTGGAATGTGCTGGCTTCGACCATGCACCGCCATCAGAGCTGCTCATCCTTCTGCCAAATCGAGGCCCCTGACTCTCTAGAGGAGGCGCACACCGTCCATTAGTAGCAGTGGTGGTGGCGGCAGCAGCAAGGTTAGGCAGCTCGATGAAGGCCAGCGTTTCTTGTTTGCATACGGCAATGTGATGGTGCCGGGGAAATGGCCTATCATTCAAGCCCTCACTCAAACCTTGGGCCTCAGAAGAGCCTGGAATCCACATCTCGGCAATTTCTCTTCGATGTAAGAAGGCTTGCAGGTGGGGCTGGAAAGCAGGAAGAGGGCGGTAATCCATATCCAGGAGGTACCGGGTGCAGGAGGCTGTATGAGAGAAACAGAGAGATAGTGGTGGTGAGACTTGGGGGTGAATCCACATGAAAATAGCTGCCCTTCAAGTCTAACCAGTGAGGATAAATATCAAATATGACACCAAAGGGTCCATTCTGGTCGGGCACCTATGGCACTTAAAGAAGAGTGAACTGTGTTCATAATTGTGATTCAAATAATAATTATAAACAGTTTCCAAAACACCTGGATATATCCATACAATTATCTTTTTGAAACATTTTTCTAGTGCATGGCTACAAGACAAAGCGTCATTGGGTATAACATGTGAACCAACCCAGGATGAGATGCCAGTCCACCATAACACACAATTATAGTCACTGGAGCAGTTTAGTGTCAGGTGGGAGTAACGGATGGTGGAAACTTGGAGAAAACCCACCACACAATGAGCACGGGCGCGCTACATAATGGCAGCGATTTAACCCAAGCCCCTCGGTAAAGCTGTGGGAGAGCAGCAAAATCCTGTACCAGCTCACCTTGAGTACAAACTTTAGCAAAAAAAAGATAAATCATTCAAATATTACTCCTGCCAAACACTAGTCACACAACACTTTCAGGTCAATTGCATTCACTTTGTGGTTTCAGGGGAACAGAGTCCATTTAAACAGCACTGGGTGCAAGGCAGTAACCAACACAGGCCCATTATAGTGCCCGCTTAAGCACAGGTCCAGTTCTTAGATGTCAGTTGTGATGGAAACCAGGGTATCAGTGAGCCCCAAACCCTCAGCATGAAAACACACAAGAATCCGGATTCAAATAAATCCTCCACAAGTAGCAAAAGCACAAATGATGTCGCTCTCTCTCTAACAAATCACAATTCTTCCCTTCACAATTCTCTTACCACCGCACTGCTCTGCTCCAGTTGAGTGTTGCCTTCCTTCCTCCCAGCTCCAACTCTCCTGGCTAAGGGAGTGCAGTCCCTTTTATTAAGGGCCTGGGAGTACTTTCGGTGCCAAAGCCATTGCCCAATGGAAGCACTTACGGGTCATGTGAAAGTCCATTACACTCCCTGTAGCGCCCTCTTGCGACACCCAGTGACCCCAGCAGTGCTGCTGTGCCAGATTTAATTTCCCAGCATGCCTTGCTGGCTTCCCACTGGGCATTGATATCCGGGGGTGCTGCCATCTAGCATGGTAGGGGAGTAAAAAGCCTCCAGGGATGTCTTTCCTATCCGGTGGGCTGCCGTACATCCCCTCTGGTCCTTCCTTCCGGGACTGATCCCTTCCTCCTCCCTGGCTGGGATGTCTATCTGCCTGTCTATCTCCCGTCCAGGTAAGGAACCATCCCCTCTTCTGGCCGGGATGCCCATCCAGCCCATGTGACCTACACAATTCAACTTAAAGTGCAGGTGTTTGGAGTACCTGGAGAAAAGACTGCCCAGAAAGGGCACACAGGCAGTGCCAGGGCTGGAATTTGAACCCACGTCTCTGGACCTGTGAGCCAGCACAACCAAACACTGTGCCAACCCCACCTACATAACCATCTATTGTCCACATAGACCTCTTCCATTCTAGACAGGCATTTCAAAATATTATTATTATGAATTAATAATTCAGACAACTAGTAATACTCAGAAATCTTTCAATGTAATTTAGATTAATTATGCTAGCATTGTATCATTTCTAAACAGAACCTATTCATCCCAAATGTATAAATCCATATCTGCCTCGGTGTTGGCTCTGCCCGCTCTTCCCAATACCCATTCAGGTGGTGTCTCTGCCTTGTGCCTATGATGGCCATGAAGTTCAAGAAGCAAACAGTTAAATGAGATTGCATGTTAGGTGCCATGAAAGGCTCCGCTGACGTTACAAGTGACCAATAATTTGTACGAGAAGCAGGAGTACTGCAGGCAGCAGAATTGTCGTCCCCCAGACAACAAGTATGTAGCAAGTAATCCCAGTTAAAGTTGTTCCTCCGTCACCTGTGCCAATGGCAAACCAGTAATATTGCTAATCCCTCTCCTTTGTACAGCCGCCTGTTCGGCGGCAAGAGACACTCATTCTCGGTGGGGCTGATCACTGACTGCATCCTCCACATTTCCCAGACAAAGGGGCTTTTCAAACACTAGCAGCCGCCCTCCTACCTCCCTAACCAGGTGGAAATAACTGCGGAGAGGAAGCGGCCACAGTGGCTTGGCTCTGGCAGCCAGGTGTGTGCGTGTGTGTGTGTGTGCAGGTAGTGGCAGCTTCGCTGGGGGGGTGATGATGGGGCATGGGGGTGTGTAGGCTTCCTTCCAGACACTCTTCACCGAGCTTGTCTCAGTCTGAGTGACGGCCACTGTCTTTCTTTTGCACGCTCCTATTAATTGATGCTCTCAAGATAAACATCAAGGCCGACTTTGAATTTCTTCCTTTGTAATCAGGGCTGCTCATGCAGTTTGTGAGTTACGGTCCACAGCAGACAGCAAGGGTAGGGAAGGATTAAGTTGTTAAATTGTAATATTGGTTATTTTTAGAGAAGGTTAAGATAAATAGTTTAAATAAAATAAAAAACATTTTAATACTACGGTGGGCTGGTGCCCTGTCTGGGTATTTGTTCCTGCCTTGTGCCCTGTGCTGGCTGGGATTGGCTCCAGCAGACCCCCGTGGCCCTGTGTTAGGATATATTGGGTTGGGTAATGACTGACTGACTGACATTTTAATATCAAGGGACTTAACCAAACATCTGTGTGTGAAGGCAAAGTAGTCAGTTTAGAAGAGCGGGTCAGCATACGGAATACAAACTGGGAGAGCGACATCAGGAAAGGCATCTGAATATCAGTTTGACAAAGGGAAGGGTCTCAAATGAAGTATAAGCAACACCACGATGTATATACAGCACATGGTATAGATGTCCAAGAGGGAGAACAGGCACCCTGGCTGGAAAGCAGAAGAGTTTCTTACCCGTACATGAGGTCAGAGTGAAAGAACAGATGGGATGGCCAGCTTGGCAAAGAAACAGCTCTGTGCCCAGCTGGAGTAATGTAATGGATGGACCAGCTGAAGTCTATCTGGTGGAAGTGACCCTTGGGTGGTATCCCAGTTTAGTCACCCACAGGGGTGCTTATGAGTTGGAGTTCAGAAGTGCAACCCTATATAACATACAGTATATACAGTATATATATATATATATATGTGTTCACAAACACACACAGACACACATGCACATGCACACACACACATACATATATATCTGTATATATATATATATATATAAAATCCAACGTCTGTCTGTCCGCTTTTCACAAGAGAACTACTTAACGGATTTAGATTGGGTGTTTTTCTATAATTTGCTTGAACATTCCGGTTGATTTTGTGACTTCTCTCATCACGCTAAGTATCATAGTTCGCTTGTGGTATCGATTTATTTGCATGAATCCGAGAGACATGCAGCGGGGCAAGGGGAAGGGGTGGGGCCCTCCTCACTCACTCGCCAGCCTCGGGGCGCACCTTACATCTGTTTAGCTAGAGAATGAGAGAACTTCTTAACGGATTTAGATCGGGCTTTTTTCGAGAATTTGTTTGAATATTCTGGTTGATTTTGCGACTTCTCTCATTGTAGTTTAAGTGCGTTACCGATTTATTTGCGCAAATCCTCGTTGCACACGCGCCAGCTCCCGATCGAGTCGCTATACCTCTCACCACGTGTTGGAGCGCACCTTACCTCTGCTTAGCTAGTGATACCTGTTTGTTCAGCTGACATTATCATCTACAGATTGTTAAAGAGTAACGTTTGATGTTTTTGAGAGAGAGATCAGTGCTACGTGTGTTTTAAAGGGTACCTGCTCATTGGTAGAGATATCAAGGCCAAGCACTTTTCTCCACATGTGGGGGATGCTCTCCCATCAGAGCTGAACATGATCAGATACAGTGCCAACGTTTGATGTTGGAGCGTACCTATCGTACCTAACTTGGCCAGAATTACATTTATTTATTTTTTATTGATTTTTAAAAGTTTATCCCGTTTCACTACTTTGTGGACGGAGCCATGAGTTGACAGCTAGTATCTTATATATAAACATCTACGCGTGGAAGTGTGTGTGTGCCTGTCCAGCCCGGAAGTGAGAGGTGGAGTCGGGGTAAGGGCTCCACCTAACAGAATACACAAGTGAGGCGAGCACATTGGCAAAACAAAACCTCCGAAGAAAGAGTCACTCACTTAGCTGCTAATACACAACCGATGCAAGCACGTCTGCAAAATGAAACCTCCTAAGAGAGAGATGCCCAGAGTAGTTCCTTTCAATTACCTGACATCTCTACATTTCAATTCTTTTTTCTGACAATTTCAATAGTTTCTAGGACCCTGAGCTTTTTACAGCACAGCTAATATATATATATATATATATATATATATATATATATATATATACCCACCTAAAGGATTATTAGGAACACCATACTAATACGGTGTTTGACCCCCTTTCGCCTTCAGAACTGCCTCAATTCTACGTGGCATTGATTCAACAAGGTGCTGAAAGCACATCCAGGGCATGAAGCTCCCGTTCCACCACATTCCAAAGATGCTCTATTGGGCTGAGATCTGGTGACTGTGGGGGCCATTTTAGTACAGTGAACTCATTGTCATGTTCAAGAAACCAATGTGAAATGATTCGAGCTTTGTGACATGGTGCATTATCCTGCTGGAAGTAGCCATCAGAGGATGGGTACATGGTGGTCATGAAGGGATGGACATGGTCAGAAACAATGCTCAGGTAGCCCGTGGCATTTAAACGATGCCCAATTGGCACTAAGGGGCCTAAAGTGTGCCAAGAAAACATCCCCCACACCATTACACCACCACCACCAGCCTGCACAGTGGTAACAAGGCATGATGGATCCATGTTCTCATTGTGTTTACGCCAAATTCTGACTCTACCATTTGAATGTCTCAACAGAAATCGAGACTCATCAGACCAGGCAACATTTTTCCAGTCTTCATTTGTCCAATTTTGGTGAGTTCGTGCAAATTGTAGCCTCTTTTTCCTATTTGTAGTGGAGATGAGTGGTACCCGGTGGGGTCTTCTGCTGCTGTAGCCCATCCGCCTCAAGGTTGTGCCTGTTGTGGCTTCACAAATGCTTTGCTGCATACCCTGGTTGAAACGAGTGGTTATTTCAGTCAAAGTTGCTCTTCTATCAGCTTGAATCAGTCGGCCCATTCTCCTCTGACCTCTAGCATCAACAAGGCATTTTCGCCCACAGGACTGCCACATACTGGATGTTTTTCCCTTTTCACACCATTCTTTGTAAACCCTAGAAATGGTTGTGCGTGAAACTCCCAGTAACTGAGCAGATTGTGAAATACTCAGACTGGCCCGTCTGGCACCAACAACCATGCCACGCTCAAAATTGCTTAAATCACCTTTCATTCCCATTCTGACATTCAGTTTGGAGTTCAGGAGATTGTCTTGACCAGGACCACACCCCTAAATGCATTGAAGCAACTGCCATGTGATTGGTTGATTAGATAATTGCATTAATGAGAAATTGAACAGGTGTTCCTAATAATCCTTTAGGTGAGTGTATATATATATATATATATATAGCCTATATATATATATAGCCTGCGCTACACACCAGCCACTTCGTGTCTCTGCCACTTGTGTTGTGAAGATGGGGGCTGAACACACCCCAATGAGATGCGGTCGCTCCTCCTAAACCCCCTCTTAAACGTTGATACAATGGAAAAGAGTTTATTTTTTACCTCCTCTGTGCTCGATCAGCTGCTGGCCTGATCTGCATCTCGCACGGCGCTTTGAACATTTAAAAGCCTGTATAGCAGCTGTCCTACTCTTTGTCTTTTATTTCCGGCCCTGGGTGTGGTTAAATCTCTTCTTGATATTTTATAGTTGATAATTTAAAAATGGAATAGGAATCTGAAAATCTAACAACATCACATTAAAGTTTGATAAATTCTGAAGAGAATGATACCAAACATATATATGTGGGTTTTAAAATAAGGCTGATTTAAAGCGTGACAAAAAACATCACATAAAATCATTGCACTTTTAGGCTTAGGATTTTAGATATATAGAGTAGATGTGTGTGTGTGTATAACATACATAATCAAAGAGCCTTCTGGATCCGATCCTGATGCTCTCTTGCATTATAAACCTGCCTGCTTAGGTGTTCATAAACTCAACAGCACCAGATGTTCAAACTGAGTTCCCATCCAAGACGAAAAATGGCCATCAAGGACTCCTGCCCACTCCCCCCTTGGACTACTAGCACTGGGGTGCATAATTAGACATTTGAGCCGATCAACAGTCTTTAAACAAGCTGAGGCGTGAAGAAAAACCTGCCGTTCAATTTCAAGAGATTAAAAAGTTAAAGTTTAGGGTTCAACAAGCGGCTGGCCAGGGGCAAACTCAGCAGGGGCAGGTTTGGTGGAGAGCATCAATAATCACCTTAGCTTTTTAATAAATGAAAGGCAAGCCAACGTCTTGTGATCTGACATCAAACCAGAGAACAGGATTTTACTGGCGGCAAATGAAAACAAAACTCTGCTGTAAAATTTCAACCAATATCAAGAGAGGGATAAACTAGAAGAGTAAACGTCTGTTCAGTGCTCATCACAAGAGACAAACAAAACAAAATGTTGGAAAAGACATCTAAGATCTTCATTTCACACGAATTCCAGGTTGACAAATTGAGCCTGCCAGTCTAGCAGCCGGGAGTGAGTGATATAAAGAAGAATGGAGAGAAAATGGCGGCGTCCAGATGTGCAAAGCTGATAGAGACAAAGAGAGAGAGACCAGTGCACACAGACTCAGGGCTGTCATGGCTGACACAGGTGCTTCTGCTAAGCTCTCGGCTTGAGGGGTGAATATAATTTTTATATTTATAATTCATTTAGATCACTTTGCAGCAATCTGTTTTTCACTTTGACATTAATGAGTCTTTTTCTATTGATCAGGGTCAAAAAAATTCCAAATTAAATCCAATGAGACTCAACGTTGTATAAAATGTGAAAATCTTCAAGGGGAGAATTAACTTTAACAGACATAGAGCTGTGAGGGAGCAGCACAAGCCTCCCTGTTTATATTATGTGCCAAGTGTTCAAATCAGAGGCAGCCGGTGACGGTCCTGGTTGTCTCCACTCTCCCTCTTTAACCTCAAAACTGTCGCTAGTCATAAACCGAGATGAGCCGAGCAAATGATGACACACACACACACATGCAGCGAGGGGCTGCTGTGAAAAGTGTCAGTGATTTTATTAAAATCAATCAAAAACAGCGATCAAAAAGAGCAGTGCGTCAGTTCTTCTAACAGGTAAGTAATCCATAAAACCAGCGATAAATACGTGGAAGTAAAAACTCCTAATAAATACATCAGATAAAACAAGGTTAAAATCCATTCAGTTTTTTCAGAAATACCAGCCCCAGAGCTTCTTTGTTCAAACTGATGCCAGCTTTGCTTATTCTATTCGGAACTGACGGGTGCAGTCAAACATAAAAACCCGAACCGGGTCCCCATTGCCAATCCTTAGGCATCCATGAGGCGCCACACCAAACCATACACACAAGTCTCCCGCTGCCAGTCCCGTGGCATATGATGGAGACACTGCATAACGGGCCACTCCAATGCCCCAGCATCACCCAATAGGAGCGCCCCTTCTGCAGCCCTTCGAAGATGCCTCTATTCCTCTTTAGCATTTCTTCTCGCTCTCTCTGTCCTCCTCTTTCACCTCCATTCTCTCCTTCTTGATCTTTCAATTGTCACACACGTGCACATGGGAGGCAGCTAAAGGGCTTGAAGGAAGGTAATTCCACACCAGACCAAGGGGTGGCAAGGTGTACTGATCCTTTCTCTTTTTCCACTGCAGACCCATTACGGGAACTTCCACCTGGCCTCCATGATGTCATTTTCTGGTCAGGAGCCCGATGATGTCACTTCCGATCCAGACGACACCACTTCCATTCATGAGCATGATGACATCACTTCTGGCCCAGATGACACCAGCTTCCGGTCACGACCCCGATTACATCACTTTCCGATCTAGATGATGTCACTTCCAGTCATGAGCCCAACGATGTTACGTCCCATCCAGACGATGCCCCTTCTGGTCACGACCCCGTTGACATCACTTCCAGCCCAGATGACGCCACTTTCTGGTCACCAACCTGATAACATCACTTCCGGTCTAGATGATGTCACTTCCAGATCATGTGTCCGACGACGTTACATCCCATCCAGACAATGCCCCTTTTGGTCAATACCCCGATGACATCACTTCCAGCCCAGGCGACAGCACTTTCCGGTCACAACCCCGATGACATCACTTTCCGGTCTAGATGATGTCATTTCCGGTCACGAGTCTGACGATGTTACATCCCATCCAGACAATGCCCCTTCCGGTCACGACCTCGATGACATCACTTCCAGTCCAGATGACGCCACTTTCCAGTCATGACCCCGAATACATCACTTCTGGTCTAGATGATGTCACTTTTGGTCACGAGCCCGACGATGTTACATCCAGTCCAGACGACACCCCTTTGGGTCATGAGCTCAATGATGTCACTTGCAGTCCAGATGATGCCACTTCGGGTCACGAGACCCTATTGGGCGATGCTGGGGCGTTGGAGCGGCCCATTGTGAAGTGTCTCCATCAGCCGTCATGGGACTGGCAGCGGTGTGTGTGTGTGTGTGGCTCGGTATGGAGCCTCATGAGTGCTGAAGGACTGGCAATGGGAACCCGTGATGAGATCACTTCCGGGTCCAGTCATGCTGCACTTTACAAACCCACAATCTCATCCTCACCAGTTAGTTCTGTTTTGGATTCCAAACCATATATACTTGTACACAAAATTATATATTATATTATATTTGGCTGCCCCAAACCTTTTTGCTCTTTCTTGTCTCATCTTTGACAAGATCTTTCTGTCCCGTGTCTCGCCCTCTCGTTCTCCTCACTCTCTGCCCTGCAGGCTCCTTTATATGGCCTGATCAGGGGCAGATGTGACCATATACCACCTGGTCCGAAGTGTGAATGAGGCATCTGACTGATCCAGTAACATTTGCATTTGCGTGCACGATCAGCCAAGCACCACAATCAACCCCGGAGTGACGCCGTCATGTACACATCCACACCCATTCTGAGCCTGCATGCTCTCAGGATGCGATTATTTATTTAAAAACGTGCACGGTGCCACAGACCACTCATCACATGCCTCACCGACTCCATATTCTCTAACATCTAAGACTTTAGGCCCCTCCAGAATTTTAACATCAGCATCCACGTCTTGAGCGGGTTTAAGCTGTCTAGAGGCGGCCTGGTCCCGCTCCTACCTCCTAATACCTCCTAATACTGTCTTACATTGCATTTCTTCAATTAAAAATGGAGTCTTGCAGCATCATGACAGCCCACTGTGGAGAAACCAGAAAGCCAGAGAGTGACTGCTTTGAGGAGTATGGTGATTAATACACTTAGAGGTAAGAACGCGGCCCACTTGTCACATACTTTTTTAATAGGAGGGCCTTTCATGCAGCACCTTTCCCTAGTCGGCCACATTGGTCGTATTCTAACTGGCTGACATTGCACATTTGCTTCTCATCTTCCTGAATGACTGGTCTCATTTTGTACAGAAAATGAAAAACAACAAGTTGTGCGTACGTATTGTATTACAGTGCGGCCACAATCACATTCTGAGCTGTCACATAAAGGCTGCAGCTTAAACCACAAATGACTACACGCACGGTGATTAGTTGTTTAGCGGTGCCTTTCTTAGATTACTAGAAAAGAAAATTCCGACCAGATTGCTATTTAGTAATTAAATGTAATTAAAATGTTGGCCACATCTATTGAAGTTCGACTCTGGCTGGGGCAGTTGGAATTCAGAGATGACAGTCTGCAATTCATCTGCTAAAATTCTGGGCAGGTAAAGAATGTCAGGTATGTGAAAATCTCCCAGCTCGGCCCGGTTTTCTGCAGGCCCTTCTGCCACAACACAGCACAGCACAGCCCCACCATACCAACGGTTAAGTGCTCGCCATTCCCGGACCAGAGGTGGGTAGTAACGAGTTACATTTACTCCGTTACATTTACTTGAGCAACGTTATGAAAAAAATGTAGTTTTACTGCACCTTACTTTTTACTTTTACTTGAGTACATTTGTGAAGAAGAAACGCTACTCTTACTCCGCTACATGTTTTTTCCATTTATATACTGTATTACACTATATTTTTGCCAGAGAGAAGTCGCCAGTGGATCTACTGCATGACTGTTTCACCAATCAGACATAGCAACAACAATCACATGACTACATTTCACCAATCAGACTTAGCAACAATAATCACATGACTCTGTTTCACCAATCAGACGTAGCCATGCAGTCACATGACCACACACAAACTGTGAGAGACTTTTTAGTCATGTGGGGCTCCTGTTCACTGCTAAACGGTCACAGCTTCACTACAAGAACCTTAAGAAGTTTAACCATCACTTCCCTGAGTGAAGAACAAGCACGTTTTAACCAAATATGCACACACAGTCAACGTAAAGTGAGACTTTTTGTACGTGCACAAGCTGCCTTGTTCTAATGTTATTTTCTATCAGCTGTGTTATTTGGAGGGCAAGTGTGTGACGATTCTGGCCCCCTACAGACTCCCTCTTCCCACATGGGAGTCTGCTGAACCAACACCATCGATAGTTATGACCGAGATGAGCTGACATATGAGGATAATTCACTGATGAGGCCAGAGGATGGTGGAAAAAGTGCTCAAGTGCTTTTATTAAAAACCAGTCAAAAAAAAAGTAACAAAAAACAGTGTTCTAAAAAACAGTGCATATATAAATCCATAAAAATCATTGAGAAAAGCAAGGATAAAAAAAATCAATAAATAAATCCGTTAAAAATCCCAGGTTAAAATGTAGACTAACTCCTGATCTCAGCCCACCTCCTCCTCCTCCTCATTCTCCTGCCTTACCTATTGCTTGTGTAGCCAGCGGAGACTCAGCAGCCATGAGCTCCTTTCGGCCGACCTCCGTCTTGACTCTTTTCTTTGATTCCCTCTTCTTTTTTTGTGTTGACCCGTATATATACACTCCCGTCTCCGTGGGCCTTAATCACATGCCGCAGGAAGCCAATGAAGCAACTGAGAATGTGCAGGTGCGACTCGCTTCAACTACCTGATTAACTCCCCGCGGTCGTGCAATTGCACCCACGGTGAGCGACACGGCTTTATGGATTTGAAACTGGCCTTTTTTTTTTTTTTTGAAGCCACAAAGTGAATATGCAGTATTATACTGTCAGTGTACAATATATCTTATCACTGTAACTAGTTTGCACTGTTCAAACATACATGTTACCTACTGTACAGGGTGGTCCAGATCTAATTATGCAATTATGAAAAGGCGAACACATCGCACCCGCTGTTCGTCTGACAACTGTCTCCCCGCCTTTTTGGAATGCAGGGCAGGTGCTGCCATCTATCAGCAACAAAAATAATTTTTTGTGAATTCATCCATCCATCCATTTTCCAACCCATTGAATCCTAACTACAGGGTCACGGGGGTCTGCTGAAGCCAATCCCAGCCAACACAGGGCGCAAGACAGGAATCAATCCCGGGCAGGGCGCCAACCCACTGCAGTTTTTGTGAATTCTCTATGTAATAAACTAAATATATTATAGCGTAATGAAAATTGCATAATTAGATCTGGACCACCCCTATAGGTATCGGCTTCAAAAGCTTTGTTGTGAAAAACTGAGATTTGGAACTTTGTGTTATTTGTGCATCTTTATTTTGTAAAGATGTTATTTATTTTTACTCATTTTTTATTATTTGTAAATAGCAGAATTTGCATATTATGTTATATTTTTGTCTTATTACAACATTTCTAAAAAATAAATCATTTATTATGATCAAAGGGCAGCACGATGGCGCAGTGGTAGTGCTGCTGCCTCGCAGTTAGGAGACCCGGGTTCGCTTCCCAGGTCCTCCCTGCGTGGAGTTTGCATGTTCTCCCCGTGTCTGCGTGGGTTTCCTCCCACAGTCCAAAGACATGCATGTCAGGTGAATTGGGGATTCTAAATTGTCCCTTGTGTGTGCTTGGTGTGTGTGTGTGCCCTGCAGTGGGCTGGCACCCTGCCCGGGGTTTGTTTCCTGCCTTGCACCCTGCGTTGGCTGGGATTGCCTCCAGCAGACCCCCGTGACCCTGTAGTTAGGATATAGCGGGTTGGCTAATGGATGGATAGATTATGATCAAACAGTTACTCGGTACTTGAGTAGTCTTTTCACGTAATACTTTCTTACTTGAGTAATTTTTTGGATGACTACTTTTTACTTCTACTTGAGTAATATTATTTTGAAGTAACGCTACTCTTACTTGAGTACAATTTTTGGCTACTCTACCCACCTCTGTCCCCGACTGAGACACACTGCACTCCCCTACAGGTCCCATAATCCCACATTTTCGTGTTCGGCCATCACACAGCCGAGACGGTCTGACCTTTCAGGTCACTGGATTTTTTAAGCTGAGGTGGAGATGGCTTATCTCGGCAGACCTACACGCCCTCCCTTACACGCCCTCGTCTTGCTTGAGGCAGGTGGCTTATCTCCTTTGTTGTCCTTTCTGTTCACACCATGCTACACCCCGTTCACACCTTGTTACTTCTGAGATATGCAATCGGGTTAATTGCTGAGGATAAATAACATCTTGAGTGCAAAGCTGCATCTCTTCCAGGTTTACGCTAAAATCAATGGATGTCATGTCAATGTTCTTAACTAAATTTTCCTTTTCAGACAGTCTAGCTCAGGCAGCCATTACTGCAGTCAACTCGATGCCCTTTGTCTCTCATAAATGACAGCTTATCGAGTGGAATCGCTTATCTAAACTTGAGCTGCGGCCCTTTTAGTTTGCACAAAGTGAGAATTGCTCATCTGAGCTCACCTCGCTGCACTTTGCTCCATTCCAGCCTGCCAGCGCTGCACTCTTTGCTCATCTGAACTCGCTGCCCTTTCCCACACACAAACATCATGTGGCTGATCTGCACTTCAAGGTGCTGCAGAGTCCTGGGTTCAAATGGCCACTGCTTGTTTCTGGAGTGTACTGTTATTGTATTCTTCCTTTCCTGCCATATCCCAAAGATCTTTAGGTCGGGCAGATTAGCAACTTTAAATAATGATAAGAGAGGCTCTGGCATCTCCAGCAATGAACTCATCTTGGTGGACTAGGCAATGGATGGACAAGCTGTATCCACCATGACTTCCTTTATGGCTTCCTTTGCTCCTGACCACCTCACTTCCTCTGCCACACTTTACAAACCCACCATCTCAACCTCACCAGTTAGTTCTGCTTTGGACTCCAACCCGTACATACTTGTACACAAAATTCAATCATTCTGCAGCCAGGACAGGAAGCTGCCCCAAACCTTTTTGGTCTCTCTTGTCTCATCTTTGACAAGATCTTTCTGTCCGTTGTCTCATCCTCTCGTTCTCCTTCCTGTCTGCCCTGCAGGCTCCTTTATATGGCCTGACCAGGAGCCGATGTGACCACATACCACCCTCTCCGAGATGTAAATGAGGCGCCTGACTGATCCAGTCACATTTGCACGTTGAGTGGATGATCAGCCAAGCACCACAATCAACCGTCACATACACATCCACACCCGTTCTGAGCCTGCACGCTCTCGGGACGTGATTATTTATTTAAAAACTTGCATGATGCCACGGACCACTCATCATATGCCCCCCCTAATTCCATATTCTTTAACATCTAGACCCCTCCAGAACTTCAACATCAGCATCCATGTCTTGAGTAGGTTTAAGCTGTCTAGAGGCGGCCTGGTCCCGCTCCTACATCCTACTACTGTCTTACATTTCATTTCCTCATTTAAAAATGGAGCCTGGCAGCATAATGACAGCCCACTGGGGAGAAACCTAAAAACCAGGGAGTGACTGCTTTGAGGAGTGTGGTGATTAATACACTAAGAGGTAAGAACACGGCCCACTTGTCACATACGTTTTAATAGGAGAACCTTTCATGTAGCACCTCTCCCTACTCAGCCACATTGGTCGTATTCTAACTGGCTGACATTGCACATTTGTAATTGTTAGGGGTCACCACAGAGGAGCATCTTCTTCCATATTGTCCTGACTTCTGCATCTTGCTCTGTCACCCCCATCACCTGCATGTCCTCTCTCACCACATCCATAAACCTTCTCTTAGGCCTTCCTCTTTTCCTCTTACCTGGCTGCTCTATCCTTAGTACCCTTCTCTCAGTATATCCAGCATTTCTGCTCTGCATGTCCAAACCAATGCAATCTCGCCTCTCTGACCAGAGCCGGGCCTAGAGGTATTTTCACCTGAGGCAGGAGGATAAATTTGCACCCCTATGTATATAGTTTTTTATTATTAATAAGTATTAAATATAAATAAATAAATAAATTATGTTGAGAACAAAATGAATGAATTAATTATTAAATAGAAAAATCACAGAATGCAGTAATAATACAATAGTAATAGGAACATAAAGTTGCACATATTAAAAATAAAATCACGCCAGCCTTAACAAAAGATAAACAAAATAAAGTATTACACATGACATGAATTAGAATATTACAAATTTTTCAGTAATTTAATTTAATAATGCCCTGCGGTGGGCTGGCGCCCTGCCTGGGGTTTGTTTCCTGCCTTGTGCCCTGTGTTGGCTGGGATTGCCTCCAGCAGACCCCCGTGACTCTGTATTTAGGATATAGCGGGATGGACAATGACTGGCTGACTGACTAATTTAATAATCGAGTCAAAAAAATATCAATAATACTTTAGCCAAAACAAAATATAATTACAATGAATAAATAATTAAATAAATGGCAAATATAAAATCTTTTTTTAAAGTTTTAATTTTCTTGCTTTTAGGGAAGCAAATTCATTATTTTATCAAAATGAATTTGTTTTGTCAATTCCTCTTCGATTGATAAAATTGCCATATTTGACCATTTTTCCTGAGCAAGTGACGATCTTAAATATTTTTGATATTTTTTAGTTTACTAAAGTGTCTTCTCCAGAAGCTACAGTAACAGGTAGTGTTAGGAATATTCTCAGTGCAACTTCGACATTTGAATAGGAATGAACTAAACTATATTCATGAATCATTTTTAAAAGATCTAAACTTGTAGCTGCTTTAAGGTCTGGAATTAATGTAATTGCCTGATTTTTACGTATTTTAATAATATTTTAGCAAAAAATGCACGCATTTTCTGCATTGCGAGAAAAGACTGAATGACTGGATACGTGAATTACATGACACAAGTAACATGAGGCGTTTTTACATTGTTTCCTGCGGTCCGGCATTGATCTCCATAGACGTCCATTCTATCAGAACGTTTATTATCTCCATTCCCCATGAAAACACGAGATTAGAAAATTTTCTTGCCATTTGTTCCAAACTATATGGGTTATCTAACATATTAGACAAACAGTTTTGGGATGGAGACTCCAAATTGGCCCCTAACTGGATATGTGTGTGAATGGGCTCAGGGATGAACTGGTTCCCAGTCCAGGGCTGCTTCTTGCCTTGTTCAAACTGAGACAAGTGCAGCCGCCTTGAGACCCTGAACTAGATTGAGCAGACTGAGACTGTTATGTTATATTAAAATGAAGCCATGATTGCTGATCTTAACTCATCAGGTCAACTTTTTTAAAAAAATAGCCTGACTTCAAATGGCACATTGATTGGTAATCGTAATCCTTCTTGGAGATCCATTTACAGATTTGAAAAATGACAGGAACCACCCATCTCCAATTGATTGCCTGTCCTTTTTAAAAAGCTAAATTTTAAATAAAGTGGTGATGGCTTACTTGAAATCGACTTTCTTTCCTTTTTAGTGACTGAAATTTGCCATGCAGCAGCAGTTTCTGATCAGAGCTCAATTTGCGGCCCTCGTCTTAGACATACTGAAAATGAGGCCAGACCTGCTGATCTAACACAGTCTCTTCTTTATTGTCTGAGATTTAACACTGACAAATGATCAGAAATC
Source organism: Polypterus bichir lapradei (assembly GCA_026402145.1). NCBI lineage: Eukaryota > Metazoa > Chordata > Cladistia > Polypteriformes > Polypteridae > Polypterus > Polypterus bichir. The sequence goes on along the minus strand of JANRMT010062815.1, from coordinate 41,850,825 downwards.
ATCCCCCTGAAAACTTGAAGTGTAGTCTATTCTGTCTATTCTGCAGTGAGGTAGTGACGGTATACTTGACGTCATTAATCTCGCCTGAACACTGTTTGAAAATATGGACTTGTAGCAACGCCTTGCTGATGATGGTGGAGGTGCCCTGTTGTTGTTTGTTTAGATGTAGGGTGAGAGCAGGACAGTAAATGCTATTCGAAACACAGGGTGGCGCAGGGAAATGGGACATTTTTTAATTAGGTGTTGGTGAATCTAGGGTGTCAGCAGTCATTTGTGACCAATGCCACCTCGTTTAGAACCCCCTGCTATTAGTTATAATGGAGCAGTGGAGTGGTTTGCTGTGAAGAGATAGATAGATAGATAGATAGATAGATAGATAGATAGATAGATAGA
>JANRMT010062815.1:41838719-41850422 GCA_026402145.1 Polypterus bichir lapradei | reverse complement strand
AGATAGATAGATAGATAGATAGATAGATAGATAGATAGATAGATAGATTATTAATCCCAAGGGGAAATTCACAAAAAAGTAGTAAAAAGTGTCCAGGGAACGAGTCCACATAAAAGAAAGCAGTAGGAGTGATCAGTGAACAGAGAAAAAAGGTAGAAAGATAAAGTCGCACATGGAGCTGCTGAAAAGGCTGCCACTCGCGGCAGCACCTGAGTCAGATTGAAAGCCTTTTACAAGAATGGTAATAGTGTGACTGCTGCGCAAAGGGAATGATGCCATCATTACCAGTTAGGATGTCATGATCGTGTCCCGTCTGCTTATGCGATTGGTTGTGGAATCTCAGATAAACGGGTCCCCAAGTGGAGCCATTCGGCATACTGCCCCACAATCAATGGCATCAATTCGATGATTGTTTAGAAGGCGCGTCATTTCACGCCATGGCGACATTCCATGGCCTCCGAGATCCCCAGATGATTTTTTTTTTCTGTGGGGACATCTTACAAGCCAAGTGTACCGCACACGTCCTTCAACCATTGCTGAACGAAAAAGGAGGACTGTAGAGGAAATTGATTGCTTTCCACTTGACATGTTATGTCGAGCAATGCAGGTTGTCAGAATGTTAACGGAGAAATGGACAACACCCTCATGATATTTTCTTCAAAACATACAGTGAATATTGATTATCATCATTAATTGTATATCCTGTACAACACACGTCATCATTAAATGTAATTAGTAATGTGTTTATTCATGCATTGAACGTCAATTGAAAATTTTCCGTTTCCCTGTGCCTCCCTGTATAACACCATCCATTTTGAAGGCGTGTTCAGTATGTGGCGTAGCAATGGATTGTGCAGATTGTGCAAAGCACAAGGGCCTATGAGCTTGGGGGGCCCACTCGGGGCCGTATAGATTAAATAAAACGTATAACTCAAATCATTTGCACAGCTCATTGCACTCATAATTCACAGTTTTAGTGACATGTTTGGCAAGTCCAATCCAATCTATGATGATATTACATATTCAGCAGGCCTATAGTTTACACAAATTTAGACTTTAGAAGTTCAGGGGCTCGGAGCCACAACACATCCAAGCCCGCCTTACAAAGAAGTGCACATTCCCAAATTTGGCGACCTTTGGCGTGCCATAGCGGACATGAACGGAAGAAGTTTTGAAGGACATAACAAGAATAATGTAAATGTACATTATTATCTTAAATAATTGTTACTTTTGTACATCGATTTGATGTTAACAGTTCCTGAAGTTGAAACTCGTAAACGGTAAATCATAGCAATTCTGTTGTTAAGTTATGGTCACCGTTAGTCATCAAATGCGAATATTTGAACAATTTGACGCTTTTTATACTCTCGCCATACGACGCCATGTTGGCCAGTAGCAGCAGATCCGGAAAACATTATAAGACTGGTGCTGCTAATGTAATGCATGCCTGCAACAAGAACTGAAGAGCGCTAAGCTTACCAAGATTTCTACGTTTCTCAAAACTGAGGAAGGGCCAGCGGTGGTAACTGAGAATGCTGATGCTGGTGAATCATCACAATGGTCACAAGCAGGTTATGCAGACAGTGCAGTGAAATAGTTACATCTACCAAGTCTGGAGGCAGCGATACAATGGCTTCAGATCAGGTGCTATCTGATAAAACCATTAAAATGGAGAAACTACTAAAGACAAACAAGCAATATACATGACCAAGCAATTTCCTACCGACAAGGCAAATTTCTTGGAACCATTGACACCTCACTTTTCTCAGAGCTTGTGTAAAACAGGTCGATTGTGTAGAAGTATCATGTCAGCCTGTGTTGTCATTTTAATTTGTTACAAACTGAAATGGCTTAATTTTATAGCACAGAATAGTTTCTACTTTCTAGCTTACGTTACATTTTAATCATCTTTCTTCACAAAGTTGTCTTAGAAAAGCAAGCGGGTCCAAATCTTACATATATTTATGAACAATTAGGACTTCCCGCAGCTGGATGATAAATTGGACTGGACTGCCAATACTGATGCTCTGTGCAAGAGAGGACAGAGCCAACTATACTTTCTTAGAAGACTGGCATCCTTCAACATCTGCAATAAGATGCTGCAGATGTTCTACCAGACGGTTGTGGCAGTGCCCTCTTCCACGTGGTGGTGTGCTGGGGAGGCAACATAAAGAAGAAGGACGCATCACGCCTGGACAAACTGGTGAGGAAGGCAGGCTCTATTGTAGGCATGGACCTGGACAGTTTGACATCCGTGGCAGAGCGACTGGCGCTGAGCAGGCTCCTGTCAATCATGGAGAATCTACTGCATCCACTGAACAGGATCATCTCCAGACAGAGGAGCAGCTTCAGTGACAGACTGCTGTCACCGTCCTGCTCCACTGACGGACTGAGGAGATCGTTCCTCCCGCACACTATGCGACTCTTCAATTCCACCCGGGGCGGTAAACGTTAACATTATACAAAGTTATTTTCTGTTATACCTGCATTTTTATCACTCTTTAATTTAATATTGTTTTTTATCAGTATGCTGCTGCTGGAGTATGTGAATTTCCCCTTGAGATTAATAAAGTATCTATCTATCTATCCATCCATCCATTTTCCAACCCGCTGAATCCGAACACAGGGTCACGGGGGTCTGCTGGAGCCAATCCCAGCCAACACAGGGCACAAGGCAGGAACCAATCCTGGGCAGGGTGCCAACCCACCGCAGATCTATCTATCTATCTATCTATCTATCTATCTATCTATCTATCTATCTATCTACCTCCCACATTCCATTCCCACAATTTATTTTATTTTTGCTAATTTACAATGGCTCTAATAAAGTGATTAAAAAAGTTATTACAAATTCAATATAGAGAACCAGCTTGTTTGTCACCAGCGCGTGATCTGATAGTGACGCGGTCCAGGACACCACTGCCCAGCCGACCCCTAGGATCTGCTTGTGAATAAATTACTAAGAGTTATGCCAGACAGATGGGTGCTGCACAGGGGCATTCAGCAAACTGGCTATGCCACTGTGTTCAGTAGTTGGTGCTAATTTGAGTTTGACTAGCAGGACGTTTAGCAAACGACATTGGACCACAGTGATAATTGCTGATCTCTCTGTTCTTCCTTCTTCAGATTTTCCTAAGATTTCACCACATTTACAAAACTTTGCTAACACAAGTGGAAAAAACAGAAGAGTAAGAGAATCCTAAATGCCTCTGGTGTGTGGCCACAGTGCCAGGTGAGCTCCATGGAGAAAGGCAGCATGACATGTTTAGTTAATATAAATAGGTGGGAAGTGAGGAGAGGGTGATTTCAATATCTTATTCTTTAGAGGAAGTGTGGAAGACTTTAGGAGAAGAGAGAGTAGACGTGTGGTGGAATCTCATGCAGAAGATCTATGAAGAGGAGAGAATGCCAGAGGAGTGGAGGAGCAGTGGGACTGCACCCATTTATAAGGAGAAGGGCGATATTCAGGATTGTGGAAATTATGGAGGAATAAAACTGATGTCACACACAATGAAAATTTGGGAGAGCCTTACAGAGAGAAGGCTTAGAGAAGAGACCACCATAGAGGATGAGGAGAAGTTTGGATTTATGCCAGGAAGAGGAATGTCTGATGCTGTCTTTGCATTAACACGGCTGATAGAGGAGAATCGAGAAAAACAGAAAGGATTGCATGTGGTGTTTATTGATTTGAAGAGTAAGGCTTATGATGGAGTGCTAGGGATACCAGAGAAGTCTGGGAGAATGTCCAGGATAAGCATGAGGGAGTGAGGATTTGGGTTAAAAGCAGTGTTGGGGTAACTGACAAGATCACAGTTAGAGGAGGTCTGCACCAAGTCTTTAGCTCTTTGGTCTGGTCGTGGATGTGTTGAGTCGTGGATTAAAATACAAGTCCCCCGCTGCAGGTACTTTGCTGATGACATTGTGTTGTGGAGCACCAGAAAAGAGGAAGTGGAGAGGACGTTAGAAAAATGGAGAAGGGCTGGGGAAGACAGAGAATTGAAGATAAATAGATAGAAGATGGAATTTATGAGTCTTAATGATGATCAGAATTCAGAAGTGGACAGCCACTGAAAAGAGCAGATATGTTTAAATATCTAGAATCAGTGGTAGACCAAGAAGGAGAATTAGATGCAGAGATGACCCATAGAGTGCAATGTGGATGGGACAATTGGAAGACGGTATCAGGAGTATCATGTGATCAAACTATTAAGGTAAAGGTTAAAGGAGAGGTTTTTAAGGCAGTGGTAGGACAGGCAATGATGTACAGAGCTAATACATGAGCAGTAAAGGAAGTGCAAGGAGAAGAAGTTAAATGTGGCAGAAGTGTGAAGGTTCAGATGGATGTATGGAGGTGCAAAAATAGGATAGAATAAGAACTGAGATAATCAGAGGTACAACAAAAGTGGGAGAGATATGTAAGAAAGTACAGGAAAGCAGGGTGAAGTGGTATGGACATGTGATGAGGAGAGACAATGAATATGTGGGCAGAAGAGTGATGGGAATGGAAGTACAGGGGAAGAGAAAGAGAGGAAGGCCGAAGTGGAGGTGGATGGATGAAAAAGAAAGAGGGGTCTAACTGGGGCGGAGTTGCAGAAATGGGCTGTAGGGAGAAGGTTCATCAATTACATCAACCCCACATAGAAGTGGGGAAAGATCAAGAAGAAGAAGAAGATACTTTGAAGGAGCTGATTTCACTATCACTTATTTTATTGGGACTGATTTCAATATAGAATACTTTGGAGAGTCTGATTTCAATATCATACACTTATTCTGTATTTTGCTTCCCCTTGCCAAGCTCCACACACACCAATCACTCACCGATAATAACACAACAGTCTCAAAAAGGCTAAATTCAAAAAAAGTGGCAAAAATGCATTCTGAGCTGGTACCATTGCAGTCACAAGGACAAGTGAATGCCAGCTGCTGATCTGTGGTCTGAATATGAAAGACCCAGGGATTTGAACACGTGGGTAAACTGAGCTTTGACAGCCTTGAGAAGCACTTAAGGGTTTTACTTGCCCCAGAGGTCCCAAATAGGCCAAAGGCAACCATTAATTATGCAGTATGATGTGCAGAAATAGACTTGGAAGCAGACAGTGTTCATCTGTAACAAAGTCAAAATGAAAATGCATCACTTTATCAGTTCATTTCCTGAACCTGCTTCATTTTTATTCAGGTAGGCAGGGAGCTGGAACCAGGACAGACGTCACCGTGCACAGAACCAGAACCAAATCTGCTCTCCAGTCTACTTGCTTTAATGACTAAGCAATCTCTCAAAACAACATCCTGGCTCATTGAAATGGTGTTCCTGTAACGCAATCAGCAAGTAAGACTCCATGAGCGCTGTATTCTTTTTAATTCTGACTCATCTATAGCTGTCTCACTTCTGCATTTCCCTTTGCCCACATGTCTAGGTGCCAGATGTTTGATGACTGTCATAACAGTATCAAAACATACAGTTACTAACTTTTGTGAGAGACCGCCGGCAGCTCAGCCCAGCCCCTGAAATGGAAGGATGGGGGAAGGTAGCTACTTTTGGACACTGCCTCCCCCAAAATGCTAGATGGCAGCTCCCCTGAAGTGTAGCAGTGCCCCAGATTCCCACAGTGAATCCTGGGACTTGGAGTTTCGGTTTCTCAGCCCTGTTGGGTGCCATGGGTGCTGCCGGGGGTGCTGTGAAAGGACCTGGGGAGCCATGCTTCCCTTATAGCGCAGAAGTACTAGGACGTCAGAAGGACAGAAGCCCCCAAGTACTTCCAGGCTGATTAAAGACCTGGAATTCTCCATCTGACCCGGAGGAAGTCACATGGGAGGAACAACAGAAGCACTTCCGGGTCAAGGTCTCTACAAAGGACTGCTGTGAACCCAGCAAGGGAGCCAGAGTCGGGTGGTGGTGGACGAAGCTTGCTGGGAGGTGTGGAGGAGAAATAGAGAGAGAATATCGTGCTTGGTGATTATTACTTGCCTGTTTATTGTGGCTGTGGTGCTGGAGGCACTGATTAAGGAAGGAAAAGAATAAAAACAACTTCTTAGTGCTTTTACCTAGTGACCTGTGTGTCTGTCTGTAGGGTTTAAAGGGCAACAGTGCCACCTAATGTTCACACTTTCTAGCAGCACTTAAGAAGATAAGCACTACACTGTATACGTGGCATGTTCAGATGTCCACCGTTCATTTGTTTATTCATTCCAGCTGCAGATTGTTCCAGATCAATTCCAGGGACACAGGGAAAATGTCAGGGTTGTTGGCAGGATTGGCACCCCAGCCACCATAAAAAATCTCACACTGTTCCAGTGTGGTCCTGAGGTGTCACCCCCTGCACTCGGGTTCCAATCCCGGTTGTTCGTCGTGTGATGGGAGTGATAACGCGTTATCAGTGCATACTCCCAACCTCTCCTCTCTTTCTCCTCTCCAGGAAAGCCAGCAGCTGCAGCCCACCCCAGTATCATCAGACACACAGCAGGTTCCAGCCATCAACAAGATGCTATTCAATCTCAGGGCACACCAACCCACACATCCATTCTCAGAGTCGCCTGTCATGCTAACCAAAGCGGAAGGAAATCGGATGACCGAGAGCAAACCTGCACAAGCACAGAGAGAACACGTGAACTTCACCAGGACAGTTAGCCAAAACTCTGTACGGCTTCTTAATGCCCCACAATTCCAATAAAGCAGATCTGAAAAATGGACTTGCAATTAAGCCAAGTTTCAGAAGCAATCAACTCTTATCTCCTATGTTTGATCCGTTAATGTTTTACGTCCTGCTGCCCTGTACTCATTGTTCTCAAGTTCAGTGCAATTCACAGATGCAGGCTCCGAATTTATGATATGGATCTGGTGCTTCTGTTCTCGGGGTGGTGCAGCACTGCTGCTTCATGGGTCCAGCACCACGTGGTTGGTTGTTCTCTGTGTGGAATTCACATGTTGTCCCCATTCCCAAAAGACGTGCATAAAAGGGTTCATTGCTATCATTGTGTGGGCTTATGCATGACTGACCCTGTGATGGCCTGGCACTTTGTCCAGAGCTGTGATGCTGCCAGGATAGGCTCTAGCACCTTACAGTCCTGTGTGGCGGTAAGACGTCTCAACAATGGAAGGACTGGGGGAGAGAGCTTTTTCGGGACATTTTCTTACCCCGGACCGATAGAGAGCACCACCCCCCCCCCTTGACTTGCACCAGGGCCACGGGTTTGGAGCTTGAAAGCTCAGCCCTGCTGGGGTGCTTGGATGTTTGCTGGGCCTTGTTTGGCAGCACTTCAGCCACACCAGAAAAAGCTGCCATAAGAAGGTTGTTGCACACCTGGAGTTCTTCTGGGTGTCCTATGAAAGGGGGGCCATTTGGTAGAGTCGGGGTGAAGAAGGACAAAGCCTGTGTGGAGGATTGGAGGTGGAAGTGTTAGCATTATCTGTATTGTGCCAAGAAGTGGGGAGCAAATAGAAAAGCACTTCACCACGGAGGAATAAAGGTGTGTGCTGTGCTGGAACTCGTGCCTCTGCCTGTCTGTGTCGGGTTTCCAGTTCTGGGCTTCACACTTGAATTAAATTAAGTAAATATGGGAATGTCGTCTTTTCTGTTTTTAATATGTAGTTCTTCATCTGGCAAATTAGACAATTGGAGTTTTGAGAGTTCATTTTAAAATATTGGGCAACAGACGTAAAAAGACAGAGCAGGACAGACATGTGGGACAGAAAGACAGAGAAACAAGCCCAGTGAGGCTGGCTTCTACATGACTGAGCAGGGGTGCACTGCAAGAAGGGCTCAGTTTCTTCAAAATGTGGAGAGTAGCAGAATGCAGGAACTTGGGGTCTGAGGACCAATGAAAAGATGGATGCTGATAAGGAGAAGATTCGCATCCCGTGGTGATGGTCACAAAATAGTCATAATTTGAAAACAAGTTCTCTTTAAATTTCTTTTGTGGTTTTCTGATGATGGAGACGCGCCCACAGGAGGGAGTACATGGACTTTATTGTATACAGAAGTGCTGACCTCACATGTCTAGAATTGCTTCATTTAGCTAAGGTTTAACAATGGGACTTTGTTTTAGCATTCTTGTTTGATTTGGTTAAGGTTTAACAATTTGCTTGCTTGTTTTTCTATTTGACAAAAGGTCTGATTATTCGAATGGTGTATTTGTGAATTAATTATTTACTCGGTTTTTCTTTAGAATAAGGATATCAATGAGGCATGACTCAGCATTCATAGGATGGGCATACTATTGCCTATTAAATGGTAGAGATGATGCAAACAATCACTTAATGAGTGGGGCTTCTACTTTTTCATCTAAGAATGACATGTGCTGCAGTGAGTCCGCATCTGGACAAGTTCTATTGAAGAGTCGCATAGTGTGGAGGAGGAACGATCTCCTCAGTCTGTCAGTGGAGCAGGACGGTGACGGCAGTCTGTCGCTGAAGCTGCTTCTCTGTCTGGAGATGATCCTGTTCAGTGGATGCAGTGGATTCTCCATGATTGACAGGTGCCTGCTCAGCGCCCGTCGCTCTGCCACGGATGTTAAACTGTCCAGCTTCACTCCTACAATAGAGCCTGCCTTCCTCACCAGGTGTGAGGCGTCCTTCATCTTTATGCTGCCTCCCCAGCACACCACCGCATAGAAGAGGGCGCTGCCACAACCGTGTGGTAGAACATCTGCAGCATCTTATTGCAGATGTTGAAGGACGCCAGTCTTCTAAGGAAGGCATACAATTATCAAATTGTACTCGACTTCATACCTCCTGACCCACTCACTATGTCCTTTCTGACCCTGATGTATGCATCACATTTGAGCTCTGTTTCAAATACAAATTTTCTTACTCACTTACTGCTTCTTCTTTCAGAAATGGTCTGCTGGAGGTGCCTTAGTTCCTTTTTTACCCAGCATGCACCTAATGTGTGCACTGGCACTGAGCTCAGAAAACCTTCACTTCTATTTTCATAATTTTTGATTCATTGACTATTTAGTGAGTCTACTGCTTTTTGAGCAAACAGCATCCCTCTGCTTCTGGCACCCATTTTACTGCTGACATTGACATAAGTGGTGATAAAGATGCCCCAGCATCCTTTGGGGGGGCATTTTGATGTCTAAACAACATGCAGACATTTGTAAAATTGCAGCAATTTTAGCACCCCACACACCCGTCACCCTCACCCCACTGTGTCATTTGATATCAGATTAGGGGCTTTAGGAGAAGCAGTAAGACTGGAGAGTCTGGAAATGTCAATCAGTTTGTCAAATCTCAATTTACAACACAAGAGAGGACAGCAACATTTAACTTGGGTGCAAGCTGGGATCTACTAGTGCTCCTCTGAAATCCTGACTCCTCCTGGCTACAGAGTGGCTTGACAGCTAATGATGGTGGACCCATGCATACCCTCTTAGTTGGTCTGCTGTATAAAAGCTAACCAAACTGAAGAGCTCCTTTGAAGAGTGCCCACACCACACCAGCTAGAAATGGCATGAGACCATTCGGTCTGTTGATCGTATTTGGTCCCCTTTCTGTGCTTTTCTGTCAAGACCAGACTATGCCCATCAAGGAGGCAATACCATCAAATCACAAGAAGTACCAAAATAAGGGCGTAAAATAATGAACTATTATACAATTATGCGAAGGTGGATCTACTTTATATAGCACCTTTCACAGAGTACACCTTCCGAAATTATCAGAGCACCAGACTGCTCTGCTTGAGCCCTGCTGTGGTCCCAAATATTCACACATCACAACGTCTCACTCTTTCTCCTTCTTCTTGACCCCAGGATGCCATTTCTTGCAGCTTCTTCCACTGGCATATTCCCTGATGCCAGTGATGAAGCTGCTTTGTCCTCTGGAGATCTCTGTTCCCTAGAGGACATTGCAAATTGTTTCGAGGGCAAAGGCCTGCAGCACACCCACAGCCCAGGCAACAGATACTCACAATAATAAAAATAATAATAATTTATTTTATTTATAGGCACCTTTCAAGGCACACAAGGACACCTTACAGAGCACATTAATAACAACAGTCACAACTTAAAATTAATAGAATATGACAGTACAGTAAAATCAGAATAAATACAATAATAAAATTTTATTTAATTTTATCAGCTAAATTATTAGACAGAGTAAGCCATTTTAAAAAGATGTGTTTAAGGATGAGATTTAAAGATAGGAAGAGAGTTGAGTTCCAGAGGCGAGGGGGCACTTGACTGAAAGCTCTAAACCCCATGATAGTCAAGCGAGCAGGAGGGATAATAAGATTGATAGAGGAAGAAGATCTAAGGATACGAGAAGGAATGGAGATGTGAAGAAGATCAGAAAGATAAGGAGGTGCCAGATTATGAAGGGTCTTGTAAGTAATAAGCAGAATCTTAAAATCAATGTGATATTTAATTGGGAGACAGGAGGACAGGAGTAATGTGTTCTGTGGAAGGGGTTCTGGTAATAATACGAGCTGCAGCATTCTGAACCAATTGGAGTTTGTGAGGAAGACCAGAAAGGATAGAATTATAATAATCAATACGAGATGTCACCAGAGCATGAACAAGAATAGCAGTGTTGGTAGTCGAAAGAGGTGGATGTAAACGGCTGATATTACATAGATGGAAATATGCAGGCCGAGTAACATTATTATTATTATCATTATGTGCCTTTAAGGTACTGTCGAGAATAACACCTAAGCTCTTAGCCTGGGAGGAAGAAGAGATTAGAGAATTATCAATAGTCAATGAAATATTATCACATTTATCCAAAACAGATTTAGTTCCTACCAGAAGAACCTCTGTTTTATCACTATTTAATTTATGAAAATTAGTAGACAGCCTTGATTTTATTTCCTTCAGAAAAGGGGGGCCATCACCATGTCTGATATCAAGAAGGTGGTCCTGTGCCTTTAAGAGCTTCATAATGTATTAGCCCACATGTCTATCAAACATATATGGTGTTCACCATGTTCATCACACAGAGCACATGTGTCCATCATAATCACGAGTATAGGAAAACAATCAAAAGGATGTTATAATGGTAGGCAGTGCAAAAGACCCTCGTTCAAGAGCACCATTTAACCTTTATACTCAGCCTCATTTTTGGTCATTTTCGGCTATTTTGATTTAACTGGTGCCATGCATGTGCGTCAGAGGACTCCCTCACGGGCTCTGTAAAGGTATGTAATAACCTGCTAGTGTGAGAGGGGGGCGCTACTGAGAACACTGTCTTCTCTCTCTTCCCCTACAGTGCCAAGTAGTCACCCAATGAGGGCACTTAACTCCGCCCACTGCCGTAATTCCTGGGTATCCCAGAAGGAGCCACAGGATGAAGCTCCGTCAATGCCAGATCGCCTTGAAAGCCTTTAGAAACTGCGTAACGGGATGAGCTACAAGACACGCTATAATTACGTTCATTTTTTTCTTATTTTTTCCTCATCCTTAAAGGAATAAAGGGGACGACCCACTTGGTGTCCCAAAATTTCACCTTTTTTTCGAGAGTGTCATTACCGCACTGACCACATCGGCTATAACATCAGCATTATCATGGTCAAAGTCAGACTTTTTTCTTTCAGAATTTTTACAGCTGGAGAATTAGTTAAGTTGTACACAGATATTGCATCAGAATAAGTTTCAAAATTCAGTAATGTTTTTACCATAAATGTACTTTGAGTGCTTTTTTTATTTCCGTAGGTGTTGGAATAAGCTTCCAAACACTATAAAAAATGTCAGTGAACGTGTCAGAAAAAAAGA
>JANRMT010062815.1:41792142-41838319 GCA_026402145.1 Polypterus bichir lapradei | reverse complement strand
TATATATATATATATATATATAATTAAAACACCAATAGTTGCAAGACTCAAAAACATCTTTATTCTAAAAAACAAATTCTGAAATATAGAAAGTGGAAAACATAGAAAGTGGGATGTGGTGTCACTTGAAAGCTGAAACACCCCTCTCCTTTAGCAGATAACAGTCTGCTCATCAAGTTGTATGCAACTGAATGAGGACATTCAAGAAAGCTTCAATACAATACAATACAATTAATTTCTGTATAGCCCAAAATCACACAAGAAGTGCCACAATGGGCTTTAACAGGGCCTGCCTTTTGACAGCCCCCCAGCCACAACTCTCTAAGAAGACAGCAATGATGCAGCAATTCAGCCATCTTTGAAGAAAGAAAGAAAGAAAGAAAAACATTACAGTGTGGAATGCAATACGGGATTTTAATCGCCACTCCCAACCTGAACTACTTGAAGTGAGCCAAAGGGAGTGCAAAAGGGAGGGAGTGATGTTTTCTTGGAGGAAACAAGTGGATAGGACTGGCGAGCTTTGTTGGGCTGAATGGCCTGTTCTCGTCTAGAATGTTCTAATGTTCTAATGTTCTAAAAGACATTGGAATAATTGGGAAGAAGGTGCTTAATGCTGTCCGGGGAAAAGGATAAGCCAAATAAATAGATGACCTGTCCGAGACCTGGGACTGCACTCACATGTCTTGTACAGAATAATGGTTAGAAATGTGTTAGCTACCATATATGGAGTCACATATACAGTATGCTTCTGTATATTTCGGAGTGGAGTTTGCATGTTCTCTCCACGTCTGCATGGATTTCCTCCGGGTGCTCCAGTTTCTTCCCACAGTCCAAAGACATGCAGGTTAGGGGGATTGGAGTTGCTAAATTGGCCCGTGTGTGTTTTTGAGCTCTGTGTCATTTGGGGCATTCTCCAGCTTCTCCCAACCCTGCTCAGGATTGTAATAAGTGTGCAAGTTTAATATGTCACTGTGCTCTGTGCAAATATATTTTATAAATCTGTCTTTTTCTACTCACATGCACAGTTGACACAGAGCCAGATTTAGCACAGGGGTTCACCATATAAGATCTGCTAGGCAAGCATTATAAGACAAGACAGTTAGGGACAACTGCAAAATAGGCAGTCAGACGGATGACCATTGTATACTATTTCTGTGTATCAAACTCAGCATGAAACTGTATCCTCTTTTGTTTGGAACGGCATGATTCAATTAAGTGGGGGCCTGCACATGAAGAAAGAGTATGTGCAAAGACGGCGCGGCTGTTTTAATCGAATCTGCACCTCCGGATTACAGTTTTACTCGTGCAGACCGCCAGGGAAAAAAGGAGGGCGGCTTGGCAAACATTTACTCGAGCCGGTTAAAGTGTAAAGATGTTAGTTTGGGTAAATTTAAGTCCTTTGAGTATCTCACCGTTGTTATTCATGGAGATTCTCACGTTCTAGTATTATCCGTGTATGGACCTCCTAAAGACAGTTAACAAATCTTCTAGCATTGTTATTCCATGGAAGACTCAAAGAGTGTCTGATTTAAAAAGAACATGTCGTAGAGCTGAGCGTAAATGGAGGAAAACTAAACTAACTATCAATTATGAGATATTGAAGGTTAAAATAACAGAATACAATAACGCTGTCCGTCTTGAGAGGCGCTGCTATTTCTCTAAGATTATAAATAACAATGCTAGTAATCCCAGAGTCTTATTTTCTACAATTGATCGTCTGTTAAACCCAGGTAACACAAAGGAATGCCCCCAAAATACTTCCAGTGAAACCTGTGAGAACATTGCTGTATTGTTCAATCAAAAAATTAATGATATTAGAAATAACATAGTACATTTCCCCAACACTGCAGAACCTCCTAAACCCCAGTACTCCATTATAAACAAATTAAATTCTTTCACCAGGATAGATTTACCTGATTTACACAGAATAATCTCTCAACTGAAACCCTCCACCTGCGTCCTTGACCCAATACCAACAAGGTTCTTCAAGGAAGTATCAGGCGTGCTAATTGACAATATTCTTGACATAGTTAATTCGTCATTAAATACGGGGGTCTTCCCAGACTGTCTTAAGACTGCTGTAGTTAAACCCCTACTAAAGAAAAATAATCTTGACCCCTCTGCTTTTGAAAATGTTAGACCCATCTCTAACCTGCCCTTCTTAAGTAAAATTCTAGAAAAGGCAATCATTATGCAGCTAAATGACCACCTCAATAAACATGCTATTCTTGATAAATTTCAGTGGGGTTTTAGAGCAAATCACAGCACAGAAACTGCACTTGTTAAAGTAGTAAATGATTTGCGAGTGAACGCAGACAGAGGCCATTTATCTGTTCTCATCCTCTTAGATCTGAGTGCTGCATTTGACACCACTGATCACAATATTCTTAGAAATCGCCTTAGTCAATGGGTGGGCCCCTCTGGCAGTGTCTTAAATTGCTTTGAATCCTACCTGGCAGGGAGAAAATTCTTTGTGAGTTGTGGTAATCACATCTCAAAGACACACGATATCCGATATGGTGTTCCACTAGGCTCTATCCTGGGTCCGCTGCTCTTCTCAATCTACATGCTTCTGTTAGGTCAGATTATCTCAGGTTACAACGTGAGCTACCACAGCTATGCTGATGACACACAGCTGTACTTATCAGTAGCACCTGATGACCCCGACTCTCTCGATTCACTAACACAATGTCTTACTGGTATTTCTGAATGGATGAATAGTAATTTTCTCAAGCTAAATAAAGAGAAAACTGAAATCTTAGTGATTGGCAATAATGGATACAATGAGGCTATTAGAAATAAACTTGATGCATTAAGATTAAAAGTTAAGACGGAAGTAAAAAAACTTAGGGGTAACTGTTGACTGTAATCTGAATTTTAAATCGCATATTAATCAGATCACTAGGACAGCATTTTTTAACTTAAGAAACATAGCTAAAGTTAGACCTCTTATATCATTGAAAGATGCTGAGAAATTAGTTCACGCGCTTGTTTTCAGTCGACTAGATTACTGTAACGCACTCCTCTCAGGACTACCCAAAAAAGACATAAAACATTTGCAACGAGTGCAGAATGCAGCTGCTAGAATCCTAACTAGGAAAAGAAAATCCAAACACATTTCTCCAGTTTTGATGTCACTACACTGGTTACCTGTGTCTTTCAGAATTGACTTTAAAATTCTGCTTATGGTTTATAAAGCCTTAAATAATCTCGCTCCATCTTATATATCAGAGTGTCTGACAACTTATATTCCAAATCGTAACCTTAGATCCTCAAATGAGTGTCTCTTTACAATTCCAAAAGCTAAACTTAAAAGAAGTGGTGAGGCAGGCGGCCTTCTGCTGTTAGGCACCTAAAATCTGGAATAGCCTGCCAATAGGAATTTGCCAGGCTAATACAGTAGAGAACTTTAAAACACTGCTGAAAACACATTACTTTAACATGGCCTTTCTATAACTTCACTTTAACTTAATCCTGATACTCTGTATGTTCAATTCATCATAATAACTATTCATGGTGGCTCTAAAATCCGTACTGACCCCTACTCTCTCTCCTGTTTCTTTTTCCGGTTTGCTACCACCACCTACTCAAAGCATCAAGATGATCCAACATTGATGGACTAAAATCCAGAAGTCTACGTGACCATCATCATCAAGTCCTTCCGTGAGAACCCTAAATCCAAAGAGGACTGTTTCATTTATGTGAGGTAGATTGCCCAGAGGGGACTGGGCGGTCTCGTGGCCTCTGAACCCCTGCAGATTTTATTTTTTTTCTCCAGCCGTCTGGAGTTTTTTTTTTGTTTTTTCTGTCCACCCTGGCCATCGGACCTTACTCTTATTCTATGTTAATTAATGTTGACTTATTTTATTTTCTTACTGTCTTTTATTTTTCTATTCTTCATTTTGTAAAGCACTTTGAGCTACATTTTGTTGTATGAAAATATGCTATATAAATAAATGTTGTTGTTGTTGTTGTTGTTGTTGAGTATAAAGCCATGGAAGCCAATGGACGGATGGAGGATAAAGTCATCCAATCCTGACAGTCCTTCCGCTGCATGGCAAAAATGGCAGACTCTGCACATCAGGGCCCCACTCCCAAATTGGGTTCTTGTCATGGCTTCCTTCATCTGTTATGCAGCGTAAGCCGTAATTAAACAAAGCTAAGTTATTTCTCCTATGTGATTTCTTACCGCTGTATCACCTTTTTAAATTATATCTATATAGATTCAGGTCTGCAGTGGGCTGGCGCCCTGCCCGGGGTTGGTTTCCTGCCTTGCGCCCTGTGTTTGCTGGGATTGGCTCCAGCAGACCCCTGTGACCCTGTAGTTGGAATATAGCGGGTAGGATAATGGATGGATGGATAGATACGGGTTGTGTAACACGCCACAATTGAAAAAGAACTCATTCCAAGGGAGCTAATGTCCCCTGCAGGATACAAGAATAAAGCAGGTTTGGACAAAAAATGAATGAATGAATGACTATGATGTTAAATGTATATATTTTAATTAGAAATATAAAAATGAAAGACCTGTGTGTGTATGGAGCAGTCCACTCTGCTTATGCTCAACCACAGCCACTAGATGGCGCATGCATGTACTTTTACATTTTTTCAGTGCACCTCACTTCTCACTACACAAGACCTGTGAGCAGCAAACACCTCCATACAATGACACAGATGAAGAGACACAACGTCGAAACAAAGCAATAGCCACGGCTCAACAACATGCAAGTGAAACACCTCAGCAACGGGGGGCAAGGCTTGAAGTTTCTACTAAAACCATTGTCTATCTGGAGGTATTTTTTCGAGACAAAGATTAATAGGACACATATGCCAGTGATATGGGATACAGGATCTTCTTACGAAAGCCAGTGTGGCAGCAAACACAGGTGGGTCCATGTGCTCCTCACTGGATCATTCTTAAGAGTTAGCCGTTGCTTCTCCAATTTCATGAATATCGTAAAACTGCTAGGGAGGCTTCGGTTGTTTTTTTGTCCCGAAGACCACATGCCGCTAGTTACATATATTATAAATTTTACTGAAAGATATGTTCATATATTATTTTGGGTATATTGCAATATCTTTTATTTTTGTTGGGAATACCAGAACAGCACAAAGGTCCACAACAAGGAAGGATGTGTCCGTAGTAGCCATGGCCACAGCAAGCAGTACAGACACCCATAGTAGTACACATTGCACTCTGGACGCTTTAATCTTTTCCAACACCCAAAACACAAGGTGACTAAAGTAAAGAGCGTATGGGTCCATCACAAACTCTTCATGGCTAAGTGCCCACTGAGGTTGGCAAGTCAATCACAAACGTTGCACAACTAAGGGTTGTGGACACCAGAGGTCGCTGTTGCCCATTTAAACCCAACAGACAGACGCACAGGACACAGGTTAAAAGCATCAAGAAGATATTTAGTTATTTTACTTCTAGGAATAGTGCCCTAAGCAAGTGTTCATTCTATACGGTCAACACATCCATCATAACTGGTGCAATCTTAACTCTTCGCACTTTATAAAGTCAAACAGATGCACATACGCGTAAACCTCATGAGCAGAGCATGTCTAAGAGTCCAGGCAAGTGGATACGTTGGTCTCAAATAATGAATGACTAAGCAGTAGACACCATGAACAGTGCAAATCTAAGGGTGTACTGTAGTGGACAAGCCCATGCTGAATAGCAGTAACACCTATTGTACTGTAGGCATCCATTCTGCATAGTAAAGAGTGCATGTAGCAGTGTTCAGCACAGTAATCATTTCCATAATGCACAGTATCTACTCTAAACACTGGACATGTGAACATGATGATCATAAACGACATAACAATACAATACAATTTATTTTTGTATTTGTATCGCCCAAAATCACACAAGAAGTGCCGCAATGGGCTTTAACAGGCCCTGCCTCTTGACAGCCCCCCAGCCTCAACTCTCTAAGAAGACGAGGAAAAACTCTCAAAAAAAAAAAGAAACTTTGGGAAAGGCAGTTGAAAGAGAGACCTCTTTCCAGGTAGGTTGGGCGTGCAGTGGGTGTCAAAATGAAGGGGGTCAATACAATACAATACACGGAACAGAACAAACCCTCAATACAATATAATAGTGCAGTAGAAATCTTACAAGTACAGAGCAGAATTCAACAGTAGATGATATCACATAATAACCTTCCATTACACACGGTGCACACTAATGACTGAACAGCAGTGCATGTCTAAGTCTCCATCATGGTGGACAAGTCCATCTTAAGAAATATAAACCTACTGTACATGTCCAATCTGAACAGGGCTCAGCACAGTGAACGTATTTTCCCTAGAAACTGCACAGGTGAATGTGCTCATGGTAATGACGTCCATTTAAGTGTCTGTTCTTCACAGGGGACATGTCTATGTGCTACGGTAGTGACTGAACAACAGTGTCTGGTTAAAGGTCCAATGCAGTACACATGTCCATTATGCACAACGTATTTTCAAGTGTCCAGTTTTGTGGCCATGTCCATCATAAACATTCATCCATCCATCCATTTTCTAACCCGCTGAATCTGAACACAGGGTCACGGGGGTCTGCTGGAGCCAGTCCCAGCCAACACAGGGCACAAGACAGAAACCAATCCCAGGCAGGGCGCCAACCCACCACAGGACACACACAGCACACACTAGGGTCAATTTAGAATCACCAATCCACCTAACCTGCATCTCTTTGGACTGCGGGAGGAAACCCACACCGACACGGGGAGAACATGCAAACTCCACACAGGGAGGACCCAGGAAGCGAACCCAGGTCTCCTTACTGCGAGGCAGCAGCATTACCACTGTGCCACCCCCATCATAAACAGTTCACATTTAAAAGTGTCAGGCCGTTTAAATGTTATTTATAAGCAGTGCCTGTGTCCACCACAAGCGTTAAAGCAGAAAGAGTCCAAAGCCATACCAAGGCGGTCAGGGGATTGCTAAGAGGAGGCATGACTGAAATTTTTCAAAATTGTGACAAGATCAGTAAATCCAAGCTGTTCCTTTAAAATGGGTTCAACAAGAACACAGTGACATGCTGACGACTTGTTAAGGGTACATTTTTGCACACACAGAGGACCACAGGCACATGAGATAAGTTACAGAGCAGTGTGGTGAAGATCAGCACTTTAGGGACCTTCTCATGTCACTTTGATGTTATTTCGTATAAATTAGGTCTAAAGGATTGACGGGCTCTGTTGGGCTGAACAGCCTGCTCCCATCACCAATATTATAAGCTGCTTTCTTTAAATAGTATCCCACCATTAACTCTGCACATCTAAATCAAGGAAGTATAAACTCACAGTCATCCAAAAGGACTGCTTTTGTCCTCGTCTGCGTTCAGGAACCTGGCAAAGTAAAGACAAGTTCCCAAATCAATGTGACTAAGTACAGCAAAAACACCACATCACAACCCATTAGTGCGGTAAGGAAAGGCCTCATACGGGGGGGCACCTGGCAGCATCCATTAGGGAGATCGGCCCGGACCAAGACAGACACAGGACACATAGAAGTCCCAAAAAACACGCTTTTTATGCTTCTTTTCACAGTACACAGTGCACAAATCACCAGCAATACTCAGTCCTTTCCTTTTCTCTTTCTTTCCATTCTCTTTTACCACTCCTCTCCTCACAAGCTCTGTCCTCCACCTCCCGACTCCGGCTCACCGAATCGAGTGAGACGGCCCCTTTTATACTGTACCCAGATGTGCTCCAGGTGCTCGTTGATGACCTTCCTGCAACATTTCCTGGCATGGCGGAAGTGCTGCTTGGGCACCAGGAAACACTCTGGGTGTGCCTGGATTCTCTTCGGACAGCACATCTGAGTGTGACAGAAGTGTTGCATTCCAGGGCTCCGATCCTGTCCAGGCGCCCCCTGAGCTTCCAAGCTCTCTTCCCGTGGCCCTGACACCAACCAGGACATCTGCCCTCTTGTGTCTCGGGGGAGGCAAGGGTCCCAGCCGACTGTTACATCATTTATAAGTGACCACAGCAATACATCTGCCACCTCTCTTGACCCAGGACAGCATTTACAGTGAAAGATGGGCACCTGGCAGTGTCTTCAACTGAACGCTTTGTTTAATTTCTGCTAAGCCAGCATTCAACGGCCTTGGTGACCAAGTGAAGAGTGATAACCGGCACCATCCACTAATGCAGCATATTAACATTTGTTACAGTTCCACAAGCTAAGAAATCTGGGAGTTAAGCCCTCCATTCCCTGCCAGTATATGGATGTGACGTGGCCTTGGAAGAAGAACACGTTGATTTCATATTAGATTTTTTACTGAGACTTAAGCACATTTTTTCTCAGGCATTTTAAGATTTTTTTTTATTTTGCTTTGATGTACTTTGTTAATCCCTGAAGGAAAATTGTCTTTTCACATGACTTTTGGGGGTCAGACTGCAGGGTCAGCCATTGTACAGCAATTTTCAGGTTAATGGCCTGGCTCAAGGGCCCAACAGAGTAGTATCCCTTCTGTCAGTAACGGAATTTGACCTTCTAGATACCAGCTTAGCTACAGAGCCACCACTCCGAAGAAACTGAAGTATGGAAAATTCTATTCTGATATTTTAGCGATCATTTACAGTTGTTCAAATTATTTTGCTCCATTTCTGTTGTTTTGTAAATGGGCAACACTGTCTTATGAGTCCCATTGCCAAGAAGAAGATCTCGGTTTATGGAGCGCTGATCTCAAAGGTTGCAACTTTTGTATCATCAGTGCTGCAGGTTCAAAGGTTGCTGTTAACCAGAACTGACCTGCAAAATTTGGCAAAGCATTTTCCACAGCAAATTTGCTCAGTTCACGGGTGACCTTCATTCAACAAAAATTTTTCCCAGAAAATTCACCAATGTGGCCAACTTACATGAACTTTTTTTTTCCAGTGCCCCAAGATGCTTTGTAAGGTCATTGTGACATCACGGAGCTGTAACAACCAATATTGGATGAGGATGTCACTACCTGATCTGTGCTACCTGTGCGCTTTGGGTCATGAAAGTTCTATGCATGCAACAACTCCCAATATTTTTATTTGAGGGCTGCATTAGATGATCATAATACGAATATTATGAAAATACAAATTCATTACACCTTGTATCTTCACTGCTGAATAAAGCATGTTATGTATTGCAGATCAAAGTGACTGGGACAGTAGATAACGTTGATCGCTTGCATCACAGGCTCTGTAGCTGCAGTGATAGGAGCTCAGCAGGTACAGAGAAAGATAAAGGAATTGGAGTGTTTTGCAATGTTGGGAGCATATATCACCACACAACAGGCCACCTGGATTGGGACCCAAGCGCAGCGGGTGACATCTCAGCACCACACTGGAACAGTATGAGTTTTTTTTACAGTGGCTGGAGTGCCAACCCCCAAGCACAGGGACACACATGGTGGCTCAGTGGTTATCTCTGCTGCCTCACAGCTCAGGTCATACTTTTGGCCACAACAATTCGTTTAGCTTCTCCAGTCCTCGGGGAATCTTGCACTACCACTGCACTACTTTAATCAAATAGTTCAGCTTCTCCCACTCCACTGATGTCAATGCATTTTGCAGAATTCATCGATTTTCCCAAACCTTCCTGCTTTTTCACTGAACTCAAAGGAAAATTAATTCAGCTGAGTTCGCTCATCACTACCGTTGATGTACAAGGGGGTACCCAAAAAAAACATAATCTGTACCTGGCGTGTAATCTAGACTTAGTTGCGAATTTTGCCATTAGGTGTAGCATATTGACAGTAGTCTGTCAAGTGGCGTTGCTCTGTATTGTTCACACACTGTTTGGTTTTTCTTGGTGCTTATTAAACGTGTTCTGTGATTTTTGTGATGGGTGATCATAAAGAACAGCGAGTCTGCGTTAAATTTTGTTTTCTCTTAGGGAAAACAGCTGCTGAAAGTGTAGTAATGCTTAAACTGCTTTTAAAGAGGAAGCTTTAGGTAAAACATGGGTCTACAAGTGGTTTTCACGTTTCAAATGAGGAGATAATGTCACTTGAAGACCAACCAAGATCAGGCCGGCCTTCCACGATTAGGAATGATGAAAATCTTGAAAAAGTTCACAATGCAATTTACGAAGATCACCATCGGACTATTGAAGAGGTTTCTAAATTGATTTGTGTGTCTTGGAGTTCTTGCCACCTTCACTACTCGCCTGATTTTTGCTCTGTGTGACTTTTCCTTGTTCCCGCTGTCACACACGTGCAAATAGGAGGCAGCTGAAGGGCATAGAGAATAATATTAACATAACTGCCCAGGGGGCAGTGGGGTGCACTGACTCTCTTTTTTAAGTCTCCTGCAGAGCTTTCCCGGGAAATCCCACCAGGAGCCGGTGCCTCAGCTCAGAGCACGTCACTTCTGGTCCTGGGCTCAAGGATGACATCACTTCCTGTCCCAGCCCCGAGGATGACATCACTTCCTCAAATCTCAGTATAAAACCACACTCCCCTCCTTCGGAGGACAGTTCTGTTTTGGACTCTGCCTTGTAAACACTACTCGCTTCACAACCCTTTTTACTTTTGCAGCCATATTATACGGGTGGCTGCCCCAAACCTTTGCGATGTCTGGTGTCTCTTTCTGTCACACCGCATATGAAAACAGAACTCAAAGGAAAGCATTTTTATACCGTGGAGAAAGTCAAAGAAAAATCACTGCAGAAATTGGACAACGTTCCTCTTCAGCAATTCCAAAAATGTTTCCAACAGTGGGAAAACCATTGGGACAAGTGCATTCATTTACATGGAGTGTACTTCGAAGGAGACTAAAGTATCAGTAAGTAAAAATTATTAAAACAATTTTTATTTTTCAATTTTAGTTTTTTTTGGCTACCCCGTCCTTTATGGTATTTTGATCTATAAGCTCTGTATTTTTTGACTACATAATCTTGTCTCGTTTTTTGTTTTTCTACTTTTTTGCTTTGCGCCCTAACCCCGCCATAACCTATCGTCTATTGAGGAAGAGGAAAAGCTTTAGATTTGTCAAAAATTTCAGTCAACATTTTTTCGATGGAACTCAATGTTTTAGGGTCCCCTGATACCAAAAACATCGATATCTCGATGATGGGTGTGTGTCTGTCTGTGAGTGTCTGTGTATCACAGTTTCTTGAGGATGGTCCAGAGTTAAAATGGCTGAACGGAGAAATACCAAACTCGAAACTTAAGCCTATTAGATGACAATGTGCTGATTAGTTTTTGAGCCAAACCGTGCAAGAGTAAGAGGCACTCTAGAGGAACACTCATATACCATAATTCTGCAATTAATTATGAATTCTTCTCATCAATTGTTATCGTAATAACCTATTTTATAATCAGAAAGATCAGCATCAGAGCAGTAAATAATTACTGAAACTTGGTTCCTGGAATGCAAAGCCTACTGAGGCTCACATTTGAATTTTTTGTGTTTTTTACTATTTGTTCTCCTACTGATTACTAATTCACCTGGACTGGACAGTAAGCACCTAAAATAAACCAGAGGACTGGCTACGCAGTATCCTCATGGGAGAATGTCACATTCAGAACTTTGGGGCGATCCTTGCACACTTTACACTAAGCAGCCCACCACTTCTTGGACTCGACAATGAAGAGTTGCAGAATTCATTTTTGATGCTTCCAGTGGCAAAAGTACAAAGTAATATTTGCCTTCCTATGCCTTGAAAGGCCCCCATGAGATTCCCTTTCAGGACCACCTGTTCTTCAGGAATCCCTCCTGAGTCTAGGGTGCGGCTCTCATTTTCAGAGGCTGCCAAACAACGATGAGCCTTCCCCGCCTAGAGACCTCGGCTGCCCGCCAGATCATCTTACTTCTGTAGGAAGTCAGAGGTGGGAAGTCAGCGGCTGAGAGCAGTCCTGGATGAATGAAAATGCTGAAGTGGTCCCAGACAGAAGGGGAACAAGTTAAGGCAGGTTGGAAAAACACTTGTTGATGGGGGGGGTCAAAACTTGGGGTCACGTCTCCTATAGATGTCTGCCCGAGGTGAAGAATTAAAGCTCAACAATTCATGTAATGTGCGTCTGAGCTGTCACTCGGCTCTTATGGCTGCAAGCTTTCCACAAAGCGTTTTCGGCTTGGTTCTGGGCGGCCACTTCAAAAATAAAAATGGGACCTCAGAGTCAGAAGGAGCTACCAGAACCAACCCCAGACTGCCCCTGAGTGTTGTGGCAATCTCACGGGTTGCGCAATCTCAGCAGCAATAGAGCAGAAATGATCCTATTGCCTCACAGCTCCAGAATATTAGGTTCAAATTCTAACATGGTAAGGACAGATTTGCACCTGACCACCCACAGTTCCATAGTGAATATCTGTTAGCTTTGATGCTTTGTGGTGTGAATCCACACTTGGTGATGAGGATGGGATTTGCACTGTGGACTGGTGGAGCGTAGTGGTAGTGTTACAAAGATAAGGTGGGAGCTGATAGAGACAAAGCACAGTTGAAATCTCCATGATGTAATCTACTCAAAGTGTGCGTGGCTGAGACACAGAGTCATCCTATTAGCCCACACTGCAAGGAGACCCCTTCTGGGCCAGATGTTGAAAGTTTATGACTGGCTACCGGCAGGTCACCAAAGTTCATAACTTCAGAGTGAGATGCTTCATGGTGTGAGCCCACAGCAAAGCGGAGGTTATGCATTCTCCCTGTGTCGGTGGGTTCTCCTCTGAGCTGTTTTCACCTCCCAAAGATGTGTGGTGGATTAAATGGCAACTCTAAATTGGCCCAGTACCTGTGTGAATGTGCCCTGTAATAGACAGGCACCCTGTCCTGATTTTGTTTCTGCCTGATGTCCCTAATGGCTCCTGATACGCTGAACTAGACCACTTGGCTTTAAGAATGTCATGTTATGTATAATCAAAACAATCCCAGAGATCCTCATTTTGGAGGTGATGATAGGTAGTTAGTGAGCCTAAACCCTTGTAAATGAAAATCCATCCATCCATTTTCTTAACCTGCCTCTTCCATTACATGGTCATAGTAAGCCATTCCCAGCAGCTTTGAGCTCAGGGCAGCCTGGTGTGACAACCCACCACAGGACGCTCACACACCCACCAGCTCATTCACAACGGCCTAAACTAACTTGCTTCTGTAGTATAGTACACTGAGAACATGCAGTCTTCACAGAGAAGGAGCCTGAGCTGGGGTCCTGAGGCTGCAGTGCTAAGCATTGTACCACCCTGCCATCATTATGGAACTGTAATTCTACAGTATGTTTGATGTCATAAATTGTTAGAAAATCAAAACTGTATGCGACAAACAAGAAAATGATGCCAGAGCAAACAGAACACACTTTCAGACATCAAGAGTGAACAATTCAGGTCAAAGTCCACTCTTCTAGCACCCTGTGATGTCACTAATGGAGGAGTTTATCATTGCAAATCCCAGGAGGCCTGAGTAAACATCCTTGTTAAAGTAAAGTGCGTTTCAACCTATAAGGCGGCTTCACTTCTTGAGACTTGTCACCTGTCACTAGAGGGGGCCACTTCTACAGTACTACAAGCAAGCAGCCACATGGAAGTTTATTTATTTATTTATTTATTTATTTATTTATTTATTTATTTATCCATCCATTATCCAACCCGCTATATCCTAACTACAGGATCACTGGGGTCTGCTGGTGCCAGTCCCAGCCAACACAGGGCACAAGGCAGGAAACAAACCCCGGGCAGGGTGCCAGTCCACCACAGATTTATTTATTTATTTATAAAACATTTTATAAACAAAATCAAGGCAGACCAAAGTGCTGTACAATAAAACCCAACATATAAGACACACAATAAGCACAGGGTAGAAATTCATAATAAAAAGGTACACAGATAGTCAACTAAGGTCCCAGTCAACATCTCACACTGGGTCAAAGGCCAGGGAGTCAAAGTGTGTTTTAAATAAGATTTAAAGACAGCAAGTGAAGGAGCCTGCCTAACGTGCAATGACAAATCGTTTCCAGAGTTTTGGGGCTGCAACTGAAGAAGCCCGATCACCTCTAAGTTTGCATCGTGTCTTAGGAACAAGTAAAAGCATCTGGTCTGCTGACCTGAGAGGACGAGAGGGTACATAAGGGTGCAGCAGTTCCGACAGATAAAATGGGGCACAACCATTAAAGGATTTAAAAACAAATACAAGGATCTTAACATGGATTTGGAAACGAACTGGAAACAAGTGAAGGGAAGCCAAAATTGGGGTAATGTGCTCATGCTTGCTTGTACCAGATAAAAATCGAGCAGCGGCTCTAGGCAAGCAATGGAGGGCTGGCTAAGTTTGAGAACTGAGCTGAGTTTGAGAACTCAGGAGGAGGAGAATGAAAACTTACAGCCGGACCCTCATCTAACACCCCATAGTCCAGGAGAGACTGACTTTGGCTTCACTAAGGACTTGACTTAACTGGCCGATGTTAAGAGTGGTGTTCCACTGGGGTCAGTGCTGGGGCCGCTGCTATGTTTAATATATATACATGATTTGGATAGGAATAAAAGCAACAAGCTGGTTAAGTTTGCAGATGATACCAAGATAGGTGGATTGGCAGATAATTTGGAATCCATTATGTCATTACAGAGGGACTTGCATAGCAGGTCTGTGGCAGATGAATTTTAATGTCAGTAAATGTTAAGTATTACACATAGGAAGTAAAAATGTTAGTTTGAATATACAATGGGCGGTCAGAAAATCGAAAATACACCTTATGAGAAGGATTTAGGAGTTGTAGTAGACTCTAAGCTATCAACTTCCAGACAGTGTTCAGAAGCCATTAAGAAGGCTAACAGAATGTCAGGTTATATAGCGCCTTGATGTGTGGAGTACAAGTCACAGGAGGTGCTGCTCAACCTTTATAACACACTGGTGAGGCCTCATCTGGAGTACTGGGTGCAGGTTTGCTCTCCAGGCTACAAAAAGGACATAGCAGTGCTAGAAAAGGTCCAGAGAAGAGCGACTAGGCTGATTCAAGGGCTACAGGGGATAAATTATGAGGAAAGATTAAAAGAGCTGAGCCTTTACAGTTTAAGCAAAAGAAGATTAAGAGGTGACCTGACTGAAGTGTTTAAAATTATGAAGGGAATTAGCACAGTGGATCGAGACAGTTATTTTAAAATGAGCTCATCAAGAACACGGAGACACAGTTGGAAACTTGTTAAGGGTAAATTTCACACAAACATTAGGAAGTTTTTCTTTGCACAGACACTTGGAATAAGCTACCAAGTAGTGTGGTAGACAGTAGGACTTTAGGGACTTTCAAAACTCGACTTGATGTTTTCTTGGAAGAAATAAGTGGACAGGCCTGGTGAGCTTTGTTGGGCTGAATGGTCTGTTCTCGTCTAGAATGTTCTAAAGTTCTAATGTTGACTTGTGTGTTTCACTCACTTCTGTTTCCTCTTGGTCTTATGAATCACAATGGCCTCTGGTCATACTGTATGTGTTATGCTTCTCCATAGAGGCTTTCTATTCTAAAATCACGTTATGGGGGGCACTTTGCTTATGTGTATCAGTTACAGCACATCGGCCAGCATGGTGGCTCAGTGGCTGTCACTCATGTCTCACATCTTCAGAGTCCTGCCCATATGGAGTCAGGCAATTGTCCAGGTGTAAAAGAATGTGGGCATGTGCCAATGTGTGCCCTCCGAAACACAGGCCTTCTCTCCAGGGTTGGGTTCAACTTTGTGGACAATCCTGACAGGTCTGGATGTACGGCTGCTTCCTGTGATCTTGTAATCCAAAAAAGAGGCCCTGCAAAGTTCTGAATAGATTGAGTGTGTGTGGAGGAGGCCTAATGTCTCCATACAAAGGACCTGATGTTTTTATTTCACTTCCTTTAACATCAAAGGACTATTAAGACGGCCCTCTCTATTGCATTGCTCTCTTTGTTGGAATGAATGGTGAGGTTTGTTGGATTCTTTGTCAGGTTTCCTATTCTACCTGCTATGTTATTCTTATTTGTTTGATTGAATTGGGTTTTGTTATAATGTTATAAAAGAAATAAAATAATGAATAGACGGGACTGGCTTATGATTATGTCTCCATATACTAAACCAGTTTATGGTCAGGGGGACCAGCAGCATTCTGTACATGACAGAGCAGATGGTGCCCGTTCATCACAGGGCTGACCCAAGCTGTTACACCCACACTCACTCATGCAGGGCACACTTCGGTTTACTTCTAGCAAACTGGCTGTGTAAATGTTGGTGATGCCCTGCATGTCAGACAGTGCCACGCTCAGTACTTTAATAAGCACAGTGGATTCCGAAAGCGTCCACACCTCTTCAGCTTCTGCACACTTTATTGTGTCGTTGTACATTTGTACATTTGCCATTTTTGCCCATCAATCTGCGCTCAAAAACTCATAACGACAAAGTGATAGCATGTTTTCAGAAAGGTTTGCAAATGTATTAAAAATCAAAAACTAAAATTTCTGAGTATTCAAACCCTTAACTCAGTACTTTGAATAAGCCCCAGTGGCAGCCAGGGCCAGTGCCACCCTTTAGGTAAATTAGATCATAAGGCTGGGGTGGGGGGGAGCCCAGCAGCATGGTCGCTCAGTTGGTACACTAATAAGCCTGGCCTAGGGTGCAAAATAACCTAGCACTGGCACTGGTGGCAGCAATTATATTATTATAATTGACTCTTCTTGTGTACATCTTTACAAGCTTTGCACACCTGGATTGGAGCAGTTTATTCACTTTTTCCTGGCAGATCCTCTCAGGCTCCTTTAGACTGGATGGGAAGCATCTGTGAACTGCCATCTTCAGGTCTCTAATACGTGTTTTGTAGGGTTCAAGGGTGGGCTCTTCCCCGGGCCACTTGAAAACTAAACTACTGCTGTGTTGTCCTGGCTTTGTGCTTTGGGTTGTTTTCTTTTTGAAAGGTGAACCATCACCCCAGTCTGACATCATATGTACTCTGGAGTTGGTATTCTTCAAGGACCCCTCTGTATTTTGCTACGGTCACCCTTCCCTCAATTCTGACCAGACTCCTTGTCCCTGTCTCTGAGAAGCACCCCCATAACATGATCCTGTGTCACTGTAGAGATGATTTTAGATAGTGCCTGGTCTTCAGCAGACATAGTGCTTGGACTTCTGCCCAAAGAGTTCAATTTTTGCCTCATCAAACAAGAGAATCTTTTCCTCCTTCTCTCAGAGTCCTTTAAATGCCATTTGGCAAACTCTAAGTGGGCTGTCATATGCTTCTTACTCAAGAATGACACCTGTCTAGTCATTCTACCATGAACTCCAGGTTGACGGAGTGCTGCTGAGATAGTTGTCCTTCTGACCGGTTCTACCATCTCAACAAAGGACTTCTGAAGCTCTGTCAGAAAGACTGTTAGTTTTTTTTTGCACCTGAACAATGCCCGTATTTACTGGTTCACCAGTTTGGCAGCCAACTCTAAGGAAAGTCTTGATGCTTCCACAGTTCTTCCATTCCATAATTACTGAGGCCTAAGAATATTCAAAACATTAGAAATGAATTTATCTCCTTGCCCTGATGCACGCCTTACCACAAATTGATTGTGGAGGTCTACAGAGAGTTCCTTGGACATTGCTTATTTTTTGTCCCGACATGCAGTTTGAAATGAATTCGTGGACCTCATATATACACAGGCCTTTCTAAACGATGACCAATCAGTTCAATGTGCCATAGATGGCCACCAATCCAGTTCTCGACACATTACAAGAATCAGGAAAGCAAACAGGACCACCTGACCACAATCTGGAGTGCCACAGCACAGGGTCTGTGAATGAGAGATCTCAGTTTTTGATTTTGAATTGTGAGGCTTCTGAACTCTTTTGAGACCCTACCCAACGGGACAACACACAGAAGCATGACTGACACGTCTGTTGAGGGCTGCTTGTCTGTCACCGTGGCAACCGCAGATTTGCATCGCCACAGAAACAACGACAAGCTGACCGCTGCCATGTGCAAAGCTCCAGTCACCCGATGGGTGATGCAGGGAACTTTATAACTTGGTCACTGACCTGTTTGCTGTGTCTGTGTATAGTACTGCAATAAATAACCTTGCCATTCCTGTTTCAAGTGGAATAAAGCTGGCTTTGCTAAAGTACTGAAACTCAGCCTCGTCTTTGGGGTGCAAGACACCGACTCGCACGTCACAGAATAAATTTGAAAACCTTTCTGAAAACATTCTCACTTTGTCATTATGGGTTACTGAGTGCAGACCAAACAGCAAAATGGCAAATGTATCCATTAAAATGAAATGTACAACACAATAAAGTGTGCTGAAAGTGAAGAGGTCTGAATACTTCCTGAATCCCGTGTGCGTGGAGTAGCGTTGGTTAAAGGCAGACTGAAAGAGAAAAGACCCTCGGGCCGAAGTGATAGCCAGACTGAAGAGGCACAGAGGGACTTGACTGGAGGAGCAACCACAAGAAATATGAGCAGGTAGAAATAACGAGAGTTTAACTGACTGTGGTGAGGCCAAATACTTGAATACTTACAAACAATTTCTCGGAGACACTTTAACATCCCGCGAGACAAAAGGACAGCTGCTGTACAGGCTTTTAAATGATTGTCGCGCAGCGCGACATGCAGAACACGCTGAAAGGCACAAGCAGCAGCTGCAAGCCAGCAGTTGATTCGTCCACATCTCCTTAGCGTGCGTTCATGACACAACGCGAGCAGCAGAGACGCGAAGTGGCAAGCGTGAAGCACACACCCATAGAGAGGGGTTGGGGGGTGGGCGAGCAAAGCAAGTAGGGGGCACAACAATAAGAATAATAATAAAATAGCAATAATAGCGGCTGGAGGGCACTAAACTCTTTTAAGAGCTTAGGGCCTCAAAGGGTTTAATCCAGCCCTGCATATGACCCACCCACGTCAGGTCAGGTCGGTCAGGTCAGGTTGGGTCAGGTCAGGTCAGGTCAGGTCAGGTCAGGTTGGGGAGCATGCACTGGTACAGCGTGTTGCCGCACCCACCACATGACGAAACAGCTTGGGATCCCAGTTGGCAACCCCCTAGGCAGACACACAGTCCAATCCCACCCTTTGGAAATGACCAGCTATCTGCTGAAGCCAGGTATTACATAGGCATCCCCTTGGCCTGGTCCAGCCGCTCGGGTCCTCAGCAATGAGGTTCCTGTGAATCGGATCACAATTTGTGTAATCGCACCACATGGCCGTAGTGCTGTAACTGACGCTCCCTCACAATGCAGGTAATGTGCCTCATTCGGGATTCCATAAGCAGCTGCTCATTCAATACAAAGTCAAACCAGCAGTACCCAAAGATATTCCAAACAGACACAGTACTGAAGAAGTCCAGTCTTCGTCTCAGGTCAATGGATAGCGTCCATGTCTCGCAACCATATAGTAAAATAGGGAGCACTAGGACTCTAAAGACTTGGACCTTCATCCTTTTGCATAGATATCGGGAGCGCCACACACCCCTTTCCAGCAACCTCATGGCTCCCCATGCTCTCCCAATCCATCTACTGACTTCATAGGAAGAGTCACCAGAGACATGAATGTCACTGCCAAGGTAAGTAAACCACAAGTACCTGCAGGATGAAGTGAGTTGGAGGTTAAATCACCATTTCAGTAGCTCCAAAGCTCTCTTCCAAGACTTGAGGCCTCACTTGTGTAGCCTGCCTAATACTGCAATGTGATGGTGGCTACCAAAAATAGCCGATGCTGATCGGACAATGCCCTGGCATTTCTGTGGTTTAAAGGCTTTCTCCCGAATCACTAGGCTGCACTGCCTGCCTAAAAATGCAATGCTACCATAGGTCCCAGATTCTCACCAGAATATTATTTATGTATATAGCATAGTTTAAAAACAACCAGTGGTTGACCAAAGTCAGTCAGTTATTATCCAACTCACTATATCCTAACACAGGGTCACGGGGGTCTGCTGAAGCCAATCCCAGCCAACACAGGAACAAACCTCAGGCAGAGCACCAGCCCACCACAGGGCACACACACTCGGGACAAGTTAGGATCGCCAATGCACCTAACCTGCATGTCTTTGGACTGTGGGAGGAAACCCACGCAGACACGGGGAGAACATGCAAACTACACCCAGGGAGGACCTAGGAAGAGAACCCGGGTCTCCTAACTGCAAGGCAGCAGCGCAACCACTGCGCCACCGTGCAGTCCTGTTGACCAAAGTGCAAAGGACCTAGCCACGGAGAAAGCACAGTCACCTTTACGCCTCAGACGTAAGGGGACTGAAAGAAGCAGCTAATCGGCTGACAGTAGGGGTGTATGAGGTAAGCTGGAGCTGAGCCGTTCAAAACCTCAAAAACAAATAGAAGATTGTAAAATTGACTTTAAATTTCACAGGTAAACAGCCTAAATTTGGGGTAATATGGTGAGATTTCTTTGTTTTTGTTAACAGCTGCATTTTGCACAATCTGAAGACGAGACAGCTAACCTCAAAATTAGGGTTGCCAGACTAAAACATTAGAAATACAGGACACTCTTAAAATCTCTCTCTATATTACTATATATATAAATTTATACATGCCCCCTACACACCCAGACCAATATATTATATAAAAGTAGAGATATAAGTTAAAACCATAAAGCATAAAGGGTTATGAGGAAAACAAAAGTAAAATCATTTGAAAATTATTTAATACAAGCTAAAAAAATTCTGTAAAAGTGAAATCATTTGAAAATATTTATTTAATACAGACAACAGAGAAATATTATTATTATTATTTATTATTATTATTATTTAATACAAGCAGTGGGCCATGGCAAGTAGTAACAACACACTTTGTCGACGCTGTATGTTGCAATGCTGATAGAGAACTGCATCACGGTCTAGTATGGCAACTGCAACATATCTGACCGCAAGCGCCTGCAAAGGATAATGAAGACAGCCGAGACCATTATTAGGGTGCCTCTCCCTTCACTACAGGATATATTTTACAAACACAGTGTCTTCAAGGCCTGCAGCATTGTGCAGGAACCCTTACCCCTCTCACATGGACTTTTCACACTTCTGCCATCCAAGAGAATATTCTGCAGCACCAAAGCCAGATCTGCCAGGCTGCAGGAGAGTTTTTACCCCCAAGCTGTTAGACTTCCTAACACCAGGCTGCCCCCTGGGACCTTCCACACGGCCTCGAACACCTCTAAAAACAGAACTTCTATACATGCAGGCCACTGTCCTGTAAAGATGAGTATGCAGGAAGAAATGAACTGAAAATCTCATACTGACCTTTAAGGATTTTGACATTCTTGATATCCTTCTGCTGTGAAACATTCTGACCTGTTATTGTTTACACGTCTATTATCATACACTGATAATTTCTGTATTATCTTTATTTATTTATTTATTTATTTACTAGGGGGCTCTGCCCCCTGCTCGCTTCGCTCACCCCCAGGTTTGGTTTACCGAATATACAATTTAAAGAGATTGTTATTTTCATGGGAATTGTTACATATGCATTATTTTCACTTTTATTTTAAAACTTTTCTAAAAACGATACTTGTCCTTTATTTACGGCCCCAGGCGTGGTTAAATCTTTCTTGCAGGACGTATAACGCTGCTCACGTTGTGAAGGGGGGGCGGGCGGCTGAACGCATGCTAAGGAGATGTTGTCGGATCATCTGCTGGCGAGCTGCGTGTTCTTTTTGTAGCGCTACACGTCGATCATTCAGCTGTCCTTTTGCCACTTTGCGTCTCTGCCACTTGCGTTGTGAAGGGGGGAGGGGGGGGTTCTGAATGCACGCTAAGGAAAAGCAGTCGGATCATCTGCTGGCTTCCTGCTGCTGCTGGCAAGCTGCATTTTGTGCTTGTCGTTTCTCGTTGTTTTAAGAGCTGGAAGCACATGATGCTTGTCTGTTAAAGGCATTCCAACAACTGCTTGGTTAGATGTCCTTGAACTTGTTTTAAATGTGGTCTCACTGCCTTGTCTCACGTGACGTTAAAGTGTCTCTCACGCGGACGTCAAATTGTCTTCCGAGAAGATCACGTCTCGTCTCCCTAGTCTCCCTCCCAAGATTTTTTTTTTAATAATAGAGCAATTTATTTATTTATTTATTTATTATATTACATATTGGCACGGTGGCGCAATGGTAGCGCTGCCACCTTGCAGTAAGGAGACCTGGGTTCACTTCCTGGATCCTCCCTGTGTGGAGTTTGCATGTTCTCCCCGTGTCTGCGTGGGTTTACTCCCACAGTCCAAAGACATGCAGGTTAGGTGCATTGGTGATCCTAAATTATCCCTTAGTGTGTGCTTGGTTTGTGGGTGTGTGTGCTCTGCGGTGGGCTGGTGCCCTAGTTTGGGATTTGTTCCTGTCTTGCACCCTGTGCTGGCTGGGATTGGCTCCAGCAGACCCCTGTGGCCTTGTGTTAGGATATAACGGGTTGCAAAATGACTTGCTGACTGATCTATTGACTATATTTATCTAGATGTATCTAGATTGTAAATACCATACATCGCATCAATGTTCATATTGCTTACTACACATCAATATTGCTGCTACTTCTTTGTCTTGTCTTTGCTTAATGTCTTGTCTTGTTTGTGTTTTAATTTTAAATTTAAATTTTTCATTTTATTTTTAATTTATTATTGGCACTTCATGTTGTTACACTGTGGACCCTGAGGTTCGCAATTTCGTCTATCTGTATACTTGTATGTGGTTGAGATGACAATAAAGTTTGCTTTGACTTTGACTTCTTGACTTTGATACAGAACTGCACAGCAGCGTGGCTGGAGACCAAAACAGTAAGAGTGTCGCTGTCCTCAGCCAACCAAAGTTGTGAACAGGCAGCAAACACGAGTTACCTCGTTACATTTGGGTTATTTTCATCAAGAGAATCTGAGAAAAGAAAGTATAATTACTTATAAAGTTACAACTAAGTACTGTAAGAAGGTAGTAAAAAGATATTTTTATTACGAAATTTGGAAATGAACTAAATGCAGGACATTTGGGTGTCCCTGAAAGGTCAGTATAGGACAGGGGACAAAATGATCAAATATGAGACCTGTCCCGTATGTGAGGGACGTCTGGCAACCCTACCCAAAATACAACTCATTACAATAATCCAGACGAGAAGAAATACAAGCATGGGTTAATGTCTCAAAATCCCCAAAAGAAAACATGTGCCTAACTTTGCTTAAAACTCTATAGATGATAAAAAAGAGGCCTTAACAACAGCATTTATTTCAATTTCATATTAAAGTGAGCTGACCCTGTAGTTAGGATATAGTGGGTTGGATAATGGATGGATAAACTGCCATCCTGATGGGTTACAGCCCAGCACCCCACCCATCAGGGGGCGCCACCTTCCTGATGATGTCATGCCATTCTTTACACTGCAGGAATAATAATAATACATTTTATTTATATAGCGCCTTTCCCATGCTCAAGGCACTTATAGAATATAAGAAAGAACGGCAGGGTATACAGTATATAGCATTGTATAAACCAAATAAATAAATAAAGAAGATTACGGCAGTAAATTCAGAGAAAGTCTAACAGACAACATAATTGATGGTCTGCACACACATACAGGTTACATGAGCATCTTGACAGAGAGGTAAACTGAGAGAAGGGGAATAAAGTCAAGTAGAGCTAAAAGCCTTCCTGAACTGATGAGTTTTGAGTTGTTCTTTAAAAGAATTCATGGAGTCCGCTGACTTGATTAATTTCGGTAGGTCATTCCAGAGTCTGGGCGCTATACAGCTGAAGGCCCTGCTGTCACCCATGGAGTGTAGATTAGTGTGGGCACAACAAGATCGCCAGAATCAGAGGACCTTAGTGGGCAGGTAGGCACATAGTGATGGAGAAGGTCACTGATGTAGTTTGGCACGAGGTTATTTAAGGCTTTGTAGGTTATTAGTAGGATATTATATTCGATTCTGTAAGACACAGGGAGCCAGTGAAGACGGAGCAGGATGGGTGTGATGTGCTCGCTGCTGCTGGTTTGAGTAAGGACTCTTGCAGCCGAGTTTTGAATAAGTTGGAGCTGTGATATAAGATTAGAAGGGGCACCTGCCAGCAGCGAGTTACAATAATCTATGTGGGATGTGATAAAAGCAGGGACAAGTTTCTCAGCATTAGAAAAGGAGAGGAAGGAGCGAACACGGGATATGTTAACAAAGGTGAAAGTAAGAAAGTTTCTTAATGTGATTTATGTGGGCGGAATAAGAGAGGAAGGAATCAAAAATGACACCAAGATTCTTTGCAGTAGAGGCAGGTCTGATGAGATCACCGCCAAGATGGACTGGGAAGGAGCTCATTTTATTAAGTTGCATTTTAGTCCCAATTTGCAGGAGTTCAGTTTTGTTGCAGTTTAATTTTAAAGAGTTCTGCTCCATCCAGGTTTTAATTTCACTAAGGCAGGTTGTGAGCTGAGAAACCTCTGATGAAGTTCCACTTTTAACATTGAAGTAGAGTTGAGTATCATCTGCATAAAAATGATAGCCCAGTCCATAGCTACGAATAATATGGCCAAGAGGAAGCATATAAATACAGAAGAGAAGAGGGCCGAGGACAGAGCCCTGAGGAACTCCTTGTGTGACTGGCGCCGAGCTGGATCTGCTGTTGCCAAGACTAACAAACTCTTGTCTATCAGTCAGATAGGACTTGAACCACTGGAGGGCAGTGCCAGAGATACCCAGCATGTTCTCCATTCTGGACAGTAGAATGTCATGTCTGACCTGAGTGTCAAATGCTGCACTGAGGTCTAACAGAATTAATATGCTGGTTTGTCCAGAGTCTGCTGCCATAAGCAAATCATTGGTTACTCGTAGCAGAGCAGTTTCACAGCTGTGCTGCACCCTGAAACCAGACTGAAAGGGTTCCATCAAGTTATTAGAGGTTAAGTAATTGATGAGCTGGGAGGCTACAACACGCTCAAGAGCTTTTGACAGGAAAGGTAAGTGGGAAATAGGCCGGAAATTGTTAAGATTGTCAGCATCAAGACCAGACTTTTTTAACATTGGGGTTACAGAAGCGATTTTAAAAGTGAGCGGCACAGAGCCAGTGTCAAGGGATGAGTTTATTATTGTTGTAGCAGTCGGGATTATGGCATGAAGGCAGGATTTAAGTAGTGTGCTGGGGATGGAGTCCAGTACACAAGAAGTCGGTCTCATCTTACAAAGCAGGTCATTAACAAACGCAGATGTGACTGGTGAGAACTTAGAGAAGGAGCTGGATGGAGTGGGACAACAGGGAGAGATACAAACAGATGATGTATTTATGTTAGTTGAATTATTTAGATCTTTAATTTTGTTACGGAGAAAGTGGAGGAAATCCTCACAGACTTCAGTAGAAGAGGTAGTTGGGCCAGATGCAGGTTCGAGTAGTTTATTAACTACAGAAAACAAAACCCTTGGGTTTACGTGGCCACTTTCTATTATTCTGCCATAGTGGGTGTTCTTAGCAGCAGTTAGTGCTTCTCTGTAAGCTCTTTGGCGGTCAGAGAACGCCTGGATGTGCACGGTGAGGCCAGTCTTACGTGACATTCTCTCAAGGCGTCGGCCAGCTGCTTTCATAGATTGCAATTCTGAGTTATACCAAGGAGCTGAACATTTAATGGAAACCTCCTTATGTTTTAAAGGAGCTGTTTTTTCTAATGCTGAATGAAGGGCTGAGTTATAGTGGTCTTTCCTGCCCAGCATACTTTCAGCTGCTGGGCAGGGTGAAGGTGAGTCATACGCTGAACTGGCATCCTTTTGGCTTAAAGCCCCCTGCTCTAACCTCTGCACCCCACCGCCTGCTTGCTGGTTTACCAATGATGGAGTAAACGGGGGCTACCCATTGCTCCTCAGCCACTACCGTGAGGACAGCGGGCAGAAGATGGGCAGACTGAGTGCTTTTGTAATTAACGTCTCCTCCTCCTCGTCCCTCACTCTCCAGAAGAATGGCAAGACGCCGCCCGCCAGCAGAGACCTGAAAGCCGCTGGTAAGTAGGTCAAAAACAGCAATTTGGGCAGCAAGACAGCAGCACTGCTGAGCACCTGCACAGGTGTGCTGCGGCGTACATCCAATTAGGGGAGCGTCGAGCGAGGGACGCTTTTCATTACACACCCCTGGAGGGCATTGCTATTCAAAGTGTATTAGTTTTTACAAGGTACAGCAACATCTTCTCACTAAAGTTTTGATTTATCACTTATCGACTGTCTTTGATATGTAAGTTGTTGCCAAAAATACACATAAATGTAAAAATGATGACACAGCAGACCTCTTTTGCTTCCTTAAAAGATGCGCCCGATGATTTGCCAAATCGCACGTGACATCTACCTGCTGTTTTCAAACAAAGGATCAGTCACGGTGGCAGTGTTAAATTGTAAGACTTCTAGGTCAGCACACGTGCATATCGGCGTAATGGATCGAATGAAAAAACAGACATTTCTCGTACAGCACACATGCCACACACGGAGTGTTTGAGTCCTCTAGTTTCGGCTCTCAGTTTTTCTAATCTTATCTTGTTTGCATTTACATTTATTCGTTTAGCAGACGGATCGAGGAAACATCAGTGACGGGACTGTTTGGGAGCAGGTGTCACAGGACAAGGTTACCACACTGAAGAGCCCAAAACCAAATGTAAGTGAGTTACGATGACTTAGCTACCGGACTAACAATCAAAGCCATTCAGAGCGCAGGAGGTGGGCAGCTCATTCCACCAGCTAGCAGCGACACATCGAAAAGCGAGTCTGAATTGAGACTTGATGGGATGCGTCATCAGCAAACCTGAGTGGGCGAGAAGAAGCACAGGACCACTCAATTGTCTCCATATAAATACACCGTAGGTGCTGACCCACTGACTACTCTGTAGAAAGACATTGAGGATTTCAACTTCACGCAGCCAGTGCAGTGATCTGAAAAGAGGGGTGCCATGTGCCCGCCTCGGCTGGTTGAACACAAGACACACCCTTCTCTACTTTAGGGACTTTCAGAACTTGACTTGATGATTTTTTGGAAGAAATAAGTGGACAGGACTGGCAAGCTTTGTTGGGCTGAATGGCCTGTTCTCATCTCGAGTGTTCTAATGTTCTCCTGCCTGTACAAGGATTATTTCTTTGAAAAAACACATCTCCATTTCGTGGTCTTCTTTTCAGCACTTAGCGTCCACCACGGTAACCTCAACACAGAGCTGATGTGTGAACCATTGTTTTTAAAGCTGGGTATAAAGGGCGAGATGAAGCCAAAGGATGCTTTCATGAAGTTTGGATTCGTAAAGAAGGGTGATTATGATAAAAATGGTCAGTCAGTCATTTTCCAACCCACTATATACTAACACAGGGTCAAGAGGGTCTGCTGGAGCCAATCCCAGCCATACAGGGTGCAAAGCAGGAACAAACCCCGGGCAGGGTGCCAGCCCACTGCAGGGCACACACACACACACACACACACCCTCCAAGCACACAATAGGGACAATTTAGGATCGCCAATGCACCTGACCTGCTTGTCTTTGGACTGTGGGAGGAAACCGGAGCACCCGGAGGAAACCCACGCAGACACGGGGAGAACATACAAGCTTCATGCAGGGAGGACCCGGGAAGTTAATCCAGGTCTACTTACTGCGAGGTGGTGGCATGGTGGCGGCATGGCGCCCAACAGAGTAATTTGTTAAAATTAAATAAGTAAGTAAGCAGTGATTTATTGTGTAACGTGAAAACAAAAGCTGAAATTGATCTTTTCAGATCTGAATTCCAGTCTGAAGGTACACAGAAGCAGAAGCAGCACAGATAAACGGTAGCACTAAATGGCACAGATAAATGGTAACGCGCTCAGTCTGTGGTACGTTATGTCATTACGTAACTTTTTTTTGTCATGGCACAAGCTGTAATCCTGTCCTGTCCAGTGTGGCACTTGTTGTGTGCCCAGCACCAGCAGATTGATGGCAGTTTCCTTTCTAAATCGGTGCTACACTTATATCAGTTAGTTCAGCTGCACCTTTTCCTGTGTAATTAATCAATTCAAACACTGCATAGCTCGTAGCTGATAACGTCAGCTCTTTACAGTAATAGTCAGCAAATTGTATTAATTCAAACAATTCAGTCTTATATATGCTTGCATAATTGTTTTCCCATTCCATTAATTTTCAGAGAAGTGACATTTCTGACTTTTTTTTTGTTCTTGTATAGCAGTAGCAGGCAGGTGCTGGGGTGTGAGCTAATTATATACGACCTCCTCACCATCTCACTGACTTGTGTTGGGCATCTGAGTGGCTATCAAACAAGTAGAAGTGGAAAATATCCACCTTAATAAGGATTCGTGTCTGTCTGCATGTCCGTCCAGTTGCTGTGTCTCTGCCATTCCAATAGATAGTACATGCCAAACATTTTTAATATTACAATGCATTGCATTTGCCATTCCAACAGATGGCACATCAAAAACATTAACACTGCTTTCATGACTCCCATACCAAATGACATATAACAGAAGCATATGCAATGTAATGTTAATTTTGAGGTCTCCATTGATTATTTAGACTTAGATGGGTAGCACAGCCTGTGTAAAATATTCAAGCAACCGAAGCAGTAAACTAATTCATAGCTAAAGTCATCCAGAATGTTTCTCCATGTTTGTAAATTCACCAAGGCTTTTCAATGGTAAGATTTTGAATTTTCAAACATTTCTTCAGAGCAATCTATTTGAGATATCAGAACAGAAATTGAACTGTATTTCTTGGAAGAATAAGCATGCCATATTTCACCACAATGAGTCCACTGGGAGCCAAGTCGTTGCATGTGGACAGACACATAGACACGCAGACAGACACGGCTATTGCAATAGGTGCTCCGATCATTATATATACGTGAATGCGCCTAGAGACAGGCAAAGGTCAGAATATCCTGGTTAAAGAACTGCTTGTCAAAGGTAGATTCAAGGTAAAAGAAAAAGACAAACAAAAGGTCCTAACACTTCAAAGACTGTATGGAAGCACCTTTGAGCTTCTGATAATAGAGATTTAAGATATGAATCCATTACGCAGATATGAAGAGGTGTGCCAGTGTGTGTCATGTGACTGGCAACGGGTATAGTGACTGAAAATGAAAATGCAGAAAACAAACTGGCTCTGTCAGAATTCTTATTTAATAGTCTAAAAAGTACAAGAGAATGTTAGGGTTAGGGTTAGCTGGTATAAGAAATCTAAAACTGAGAACCTACAGTGCATCCAGAAAGTATTCACAGAGCATCACTTTTTCCACATTTTGTTATGTTACAGCCTTATTCCAAAATGGATTAAATTCATTTTTTTCCTCAGAATTCTACACACAACACCCCATAATGACAACGTGAAAAAAGTTTACTTGAGATTTTTGCTGATTTTTTAAAAATAAAAAAAATGAGAAAGCACATGTACATAAGTATTCACAGCCTTTGCCATGAAGCTCAAAATTGATCTCAGGTGCATCCTGTTTCCCCTGATCATCCTTGAGATGTTTCTACAGCTTAATTGGAGTCCACCTGTGGTAAATTCAGTTGATTGGACATGATTTGGAAAGGCACACACCTGTCTATATAAGGTCCCACAGTTGACAGTTCATGTCAGAGCACAAACCAAGCATGAAGTTAAAGGAATTGTCTGTAGACCTCTGAGACAGGATTGTCTCGAGGCACAAATCTGGGAAAGGTTACAGAAAAATTTCTGCTGCTTTGAAGGTCCCAATGAGCACAGTGGCCTCCATCATCCATAAGTGGAAGAAGTTCGAAACCACCAGGACTCTTCCTAGAGCTGGCAAGCCATCTAAACTGAGCGATTGGGGGAGAAGGACCTTAGTCAGGGAGGTGACCAAGAACCCGATGGTCACTCTGTCAGTGCTCCAGAGGTCCTCTGTGGAGAGAGGAGAACCTTCCAGAAGGACAACCAACTCTGCAGCAATCCACCAATCAGGCCTGTATAGTAGAGTGGCCAGACGGAAGCCACTCCTTAGTAAAAGGCACATGGCAGCCCACCTGGAGTTTGCCAAAAGGCACCTGAAGGACTCTCAGACCATGAGAAACAAAATTCTCTGGTCTGATGAGACAAAGATTGAACTCTTTGGTGTGAATGCCAGGCGTCATGTTTGGAGGAAACCAGGCACCGCTCATCACCAAGCCAATACCATCCCTACAGTGAAGCATGGTGGTGGCAGCATCATGCTGTGGGGATGTTTTTCAGTGGCAGGAACTGGGAGACTAGTCAGGATAAATGAAAGATGACTGCAGCAATGTACAGAGACATCCTGGATGAAAACCTGCTCCAGAGCACTCTTGACCTCAGACTGGGGCGACGGTTCATCTTTCAGCAGGACAACGACCCTAAGCACACAGCCAAGATATCAAAGGAGTGGCTTCAGGACAACTCTGTGAATGTCCTTGAGTGGCCCAGCTAGAGCCCAGACTTGAACCCGATTGAACATCTCTGGACAGATCTTAAAATGGCTGTGCACCGACGCTTCCCATCCAACCTGATGGAGCTTGAGAGGTGCTGCAAAGAGGAATGGGCGAAACTGGCCAAGGATAGGTGTGCCAAGCTTGTGGCATCATATTCAAAAAGACTTGAGGCTGGAATTGCTGCCAAAGGTGCATCGACAAAGTATTGAGCAAAGGCTGTGAATACTTATGTACATGTGATTTCTCAGTTTTTTTATTTTTAATAAATTTGCAAAAACCTCAAGTAAACTTTTTTCATGTTGTCTTATGGGGTGTTGTGTGTAGAATTCTGAGGAAAAAAATGAATTTAATCCATTTTGGAATAAGGCTGTAACATAAAAAAATGTGGAAAAAGTGATGCGCTGTGAATACTTTCTGGGTGCACTGTAAGGTAACATCATCTGAAGATCATCTTCAAGATTGCTAATGAGGATAATAGTGTTAGGATTTGGTTTCTATTTCTAATTTGTATTCGTTTTTCTCCAGTATTTTCTGAGATCTTACACTTGTTTTTGTTCTTTTTTTTCTGGATTGCTGAATGTGAATCTGATATTTAATAGTTGCAAAATATTTTGGGCCTTTTTGTCTGCCATTTTGTATTTTCACGATCGACACCATTGTGAACTGGGAAGGTTTATGCTTTGTAAGGGATGTGTATCCGACACAGTGGATTAAAGGGTCATCCAGGATTTTGCTTCCTCATCAGGATTACAATGAGGTTCAGACCAGGAGATAATAACATGAAATGAGAATTTCAGCCAGGCAAGACAAGGTCAAAACCAGAAGATCAAAAAGATGTACAAAGTACTGATTCAAACCAAGAATCAAAGTCAAAAGTTAAAACCAGAGATCAAAAACCCAATACCAAACCTACTTCATAAGCAAAGTGACTCCCATTAAAGAATTTCAGATTTATCCAAACAAGGGATAACGCTGCGTAGGGCGTGGAAGAAAAATCAGACTTAGGGATCCCATAGTCATTTAGGGGCAATATACTTACTGCACCTAAAGTGTTTTGGTATGCTTTTCATATTAAAATATAGCATCTACTGCATCTTAGAAGTATTAAAGGGTTAATAAATGTCAAAAACCTGTTCAAGCATATCAGGAAACCAGGAATGGTCAAGTAAACAAGCAGAATG
Organism: Polypterus bichir lapradei; assembly: GCA_026402145.1. NCBI lineage: Eukaryota > Metazoa > Chordata > Cladistia > Polypteriformes > Polypteridae > Polypterus > Polypterus bichir. Next base: position 41,806,862 of record JANRMT010062815.1, on the reverse strand, counting down.
TTCCAGGGGATGGTTCAAGAAAATGGCTGATGTGATGTTCTTTCAAGCACCTGATGAGACTTGCTGGTTGGCTCATGCACAGTTTTCATAACAGAGTCCAAGAGATGTTGAAGAACTAGGATATAATGGAGAAAGACTTTTATTTTATCTTTTGTTACAGCACCTCATGTGTTTTAATCAATCAGATTGCAATGTGTAAGCAATAATTCAGCTCTGTTATACAAATTCAATTGTGTATACGAGGTGTGATCAAAAAATACAGTGAATGCTTTAAAAAAGAAACGTTTATTGCAGTAAAAGATTTACAACTACTAGTCACCCTCAAAATACTCTTCTCCACTTTCAAATGCACTTATATCAATGCCCCTGCCACTTTGTGAAGCAGTTCTGGAAGTTTTCTTTCGAGAGTGTTTTTAGTTGGGCTGGATGTCCTCAATGGGTTGAACTCGTTTCCCTTTCATGGTCATGTTCAATTTAGGGAACAGCCAGAAGTCGCATAGTGCCAAATCCGGCGAATAAGGTGGATGAGGACACAGCATAATGTTTTTATCAGACAGAAATTGTCATACTAGAAGGGATATGTGACAAGGAGCGCTGTCATAATGAAGAATGGAACCATTTCAACATTTTCCTTGGTTATTGACGTTGAAGGACGTCCTGATCTTTTCTTGTCTTCAACCAAATCAGATCCATTACGAAATTGATCAAACCACTTGTAAACAGTCTTACTTGTCAGTGCAGTGTCACCATAAACTGATTTTAACATCTGATGGGTTTCCTGAGCTTTTCGCAATTTGAAACAAAATTTCATGTTAATACGTTACTTGATATCCATTATTAATGATGAACTTGAAAAACACACTTGAACTCAACAGTGGCTCACAAACAATTGACAGTATCAAACCAGTTGAAACTTGTCACAAACTCGTCTCTAGGATGGACCTCTCAGAACCGGCATTGAATTGTTCTGCGTTGCTCTTGGGTTGTGCTCTGCATCAACATTCACTGCACTTTTTGATCACACCTCATAAATATCATCCTCTACCTGTGCCTTTTGACCATTCTCACCATGTTGTGACAGACTGCTATGATGAGGGCTCCCTCTTCAGTATTCGCTGTGTGGGATAAGAACAGGCATCCCGGCCACGGTGGGCCAATAATTTATTACCTGGACAGGAGGCCTGCTGGATGAAAAAGATAGCTTTGTGTCCAGCCGATATAAAATAATGGAGTACTAATGGGATCTTGGGAGTGATTCCATCCGCCATGCACTAGGTGGTGGGGGTCTTTGTATGACAACCCAGTCGAGACACCCGCAGGGGTGCTAGGGAGATGAAGTCCGGAAATGCAGCCCTATAAGGGTCCCTTGGGATTGACAGAGGTCACTGTCAGTGCTATCAGGGAAGGACCACCCTACTTTGTCTATGGCCTCAAAGTGCTTCCTCACGGAGACAGAATGGCTCCATAAGTATTCCTGGGTCTGGCTGATAAAGGAGCCCACTGCCGCACATGGACAAATCAGAGTCGGGAGGCTGCAAGCGACACTCAGCCGAGGAGAGAATAAGGAAGAATTGGGGATTTATTATTGGTTTATTGTAGAATTGTAGCTCATTGTTGGAAGAGGTGTTCGTTGTCAGGTGGTTTGTGGAATAAAATCCCTTTATTCTTTTTCTATATTGTGAACTGTATTGCTGTGTTTGTGGTTTGGAGCTGCCTGACGCCCCCTTGTGATTACGGCTGCAAGAGTGAATGAAGGACACAATGAAGAGAAGTCCTTCTGCCTGATTACTGACTTGAAGAGATTTTATCAAAGTTGTCCTGGCAGAGGATACGTTTCTTTTTTAAGATGTTGATTTCTACCATAAGGGTTGTCACCACATTTAGAGTGTAACTCCCACAGACATCACTGATGTGCCCAACGTGGTCACGTGACACAACTCGTGTAAACAACAGCATGAAAATAAAAACAAATAATAAAAAATAAATCTCAAAAAGTCCCTAAAGCAACACTTAACACTACAAGTTGTGATTCAAAACCCCTTTTCAAATCAATCCTTTCAAATACGTTCCTTTGGTTTTTGATGACTTTTGTCTCTCATTTTGGATTTGACACTCGTGTATTTGTAACATTTCCTTATAATAACCACCTCCCAGTTCTCACTAAAATAAACAGCCAGAGCTCTGACATCACAAATAGTTGAATTGTTGTGACACATAGAAATTGAGGTCCCCCAAACACTTTATATTGTTGTATGATGACCTGGAGATGATATGGTGAGGGTAAGATGAAGACCTGTGGCCTCATGTATAACGGTGTGCGTAGAACTCACACTATAACATGGCGTAAGCACAAAAGCGGAATGTGCGTATGCACAGAAAAATCCAGATGCATAAATCTGTGCGTATGCAAACTTCCACGTTCTTCCGTTACATAAATCCCGGTCAGCGTGAAAAGAAATGCTCGTTCACGCGCCTGCTGTCCCGCCCCAACTCCTCCCAGAATTACGCCTCTTTGAATATGCAAATCAATATAAATAGCCCTTAAGCTTAGCCTTCTGTGAAAAGACAATGGGAAAAGCACGGGGGAAAATATAAGAATTTCAGCGAATACCAAGTGGAGGCAAAGAAAAACGTACTATTTGTTGGTTTAAACAGTGGTATAAACAACAAAAACAAGCTGATCGAGTGACAGAGTGTTGGAGAAACTCAAAAGCTCAAGTTCACAAATTCGCACAGTGCCGGAAATAAAAAAGAAGTTGTCAGATATCAAAGTCGCCGTGAAAAGGCGAGTCTTAGCCCACCGTCTGAGTGTCATATGAAAGCTAATTAGGGTACAGACAAAAAAAAATAGGCACACAGTGTGAAAAAAGCATGAAATGTCAACTTCAAGCTCGAAATTTCCTCTTTAATTATGTAGTTTATTTTGTCATTAAAGTAGAACATCATAAACTTCATCTTAAAATCGCTTAATTTACTAGTTTCTCAAATCCTATCATAACTAATGTAGCACGTTAAATGCTTTTTTTGTATTTGATCTTCTTTGTGCTCTATGTGTGTGAATCACTACGTGCTTCTTAAACCAGCTTTCTCTTCCTCCGACAGGACACAGAATCCATTACATTAATAATATTACAGCTCTCTGAATAATTAAAATACTGAGATGTATATGAGATATCATTTTCATGATGATAGGAGTTAAAGCATGTTATTAAACATGGAAACACAGTGGCGCAGTGATTGTTCATGTCTCACGCAAGATGCTGCTGCGCCATGTGCAACTTTCAATGAAATACTTTATTACAGCAGTACTCTCTCTTTCAAACGTACTAACCCCTAATTCCTGTCCTTACTTTTCTTTCTCCAAATACCCAATCGCCACACAATCAGCTCTGTAATAGACGTTAATCCATCTGTAAGCTTAGAACAGCGATTCTTCAAAACCTTTAAGGACCATTGAAATATCTTCGTAGTACGTGTTTAATTATTCTATCCATCTATCCTTCCAGTGTTGAGCCAGCACCAGCAAGAATACAGCGCGAGGCAGGAACAATCCGTGAACAGAGCACTAGCTCCTAGCTAGCGCTGTCGCACCATGTCCTGGCATGTTTAATTATTAACAATATAGATCATTTAAATTAAGTTAAAGTTTTATCTGTATAATATAATAAACATATTTTGCTGCATTGCATCTTAAAAATTATATCGTCATCATATGTAAATACGCGCTTTATAAAGTGGCTCAGGTTGTGCAATATTATAACTGTATCACAAGTTTACAGTGGGGTAATTGTACTTATAAGTACAACCAGTTCTACAAGGAGCACTTGATGGACTGATTGAAAGCGTTTATAGTTCTTGGGATAAAACTGTTTCTGAACCGTGATGTCCGTACAGGAAAGGCTTTGAAACATTTGCCGTGTGAGAAGCAGTTCAATAAACAGCATGGCTGAGGCAGCATGTGCTTGATGCTGTATACCGATAATTCTCTTTCTCAGCTTCTGTAGATCTTTGATTCACCACTCAGATACAGTGATATAAATACTCCGAGTGGTGCAATGAGAGCAATATGGAAAAAGATGATCCACTGTGGCAACTCCTAACGGGAGCAGCTGAAAGAAGAAGAAGAAGGTGTAGTGAGAGTAACAACGCTAAAGCAGCTATTGTATTTAGAATAGTTTGACCATTCTGTGGACCATTATATTGTTACAGGTTAATTACAATCAGATGTATTACACTAATCAACAATATGCGGTTAATTTCAGTGTATTTATAAAGCCGCGTCAGGAAAAGAAAGGATAATGACACAGGAACAGTAGCACTGCTTTGATGCTGGGTGCCGCCAGTCTGCAAAACCGAGTGGAGAACTTGCGTACGCCAGGGTATGAGGTACTGTGGAAATGTGCGTGGCTTTAAGGCAAGTTTAGGTTTTATACATCGCAATTTGAGCATGGAAATGTTCGTACGCAACATTTCTATGTGTATACACCATTTATACATGAGCCCCCTGGTCTTTAAACAGGCCAAAAGTCAAAACCCAAAATCAGCAACAGCCAAAATCTTCAAAATACCAACATGTTAGTCAAAACTCTTAGTTGAAAACCTGAGGCCAAACAAAGTCCTGACTGCCTTGCAATTCTTTCCCTTAAGGGACACCTTATGTACATCCATTATCCAACCCGCTATATCCTAACTACAGGGTCATGGGGGGTCTGCTGGAGCCAATCCCAGCCAACACAGGGTGCAAGGCAGGAAACAAACGCCGGGCAGGGCGCCAACCCACCGCAGCTTAAGAGACACGCAAAGCTTATTTAGAAAGAAGGACAAGGAGAGCAGGCCACCAACTTAAGTCGTCATGCAATGTGACCACATTTTGTAACAAAATGTAATGCTCTCAAAATAAAATTGCAGAGCAAAAATATAACAAAATGATGATAAAAGATAATCAGACTTAAAAACAAACCAAACATACGAAACTAAATAGTTTCAGTACTTCTGTAGACCAGCAGTCATTAGATGCCCAGAGAACAAGACTGGCCGTCTTGGTGGTTTTGATCAACAGGTTCCTATACAATGAGGTTAGTGTCTTCAGGAATCACCTTGGTGCTGTGATAGATAATGACACTGACAAAGATGCCAATATACCAATTAATTGATATGCCAATATACCACTGAAACTGTGGGGTGGTTTTCATAAATTCTGCATCCACAGAGAATGAAGATTCAACTTCCAGTGGCAGAATGAATAAGACTGTAAAATATGGCGGAAGCTTGAGATGGTCTTCATTTAAAATGAACTGACAAAGATTAGCTATCCTGGTTATTCCAAAATCCTTAGTAAAAATGTTGACATGGCAAAGGAGTCCTATGCTCCTATAGGGAGAATCCAGACAACAGTTCTCAGGTGAGAAATCACAAACCGCCGTCAGACACGTGTGCATGAGAGACAGCTTAAGGGATCAGCTGATGGTACTTCTCCACCAATCCAGGAGGTGGCACTGAGTGATAACGCTCTCTCTTTTTCTCCCTCTGCAGACCATAAGACGGTTCTCCTCCAATGGTGTCACTTCAGGTGTCCGCCCACCGGGACCCGCCTCTTCCTGCCTGTTAGTCACATGATTGGAAGAACTGCCATTTTCAACATTCAGAATAAGACTCCAGTCTAAGAAGACTCATTTTGTGTTTTAAATACATATTTTCTTTCCCAATGTTTTTTCCGTTTTTTCCCTACAAGGGTTTTTTTTTGGGAGTTTTTCCTCGTCTTCTTAGAGAGTCAAGGCTGGGGGGCTGTCAAAAGACAGGGCCTTTTAAAGCCCTTTGTGGCACATCTTGTGTGATTTTGGGCTATACAAAATAAAATGTATTCTATGGTATTGTATTTTCTTTTATTTCAACTTTATAATAGAGGGCTTTGGCCCTAAGGTGCCCCAAAACATTTCAGTTGTCCTGTGTTTCTATCTGGGGAAGGGTCTTCTCCTGCACCAGCAGCCTGAATGATAAGCCCACTAATGTCAAGTTCGGCCCTAGAGGACCCACCTCTTCCACCACGCAGGCGATTTAAAGAACAGAGTCGCCAGACATTGGCATTCACTCGTGAACCAGATTCCTGAGAGAACGGAGGTCCGAGAAGCACTAAGTATAAGAAGACTGAGAAGAGAGATGCCATTGGACAAGCTTTATTTTTACTGGTGTTTTTATAAAATAATTATTTTGAACCTGAAATTGTCTTGGGTGTTGCTGTTTCTGTGGTTTGAGGCTCAGTGGCGCCCCCCCCCCTTGTGGTTACAGCATCATCAGCCTTTCCGAATACCGTAGCAAACAACTGCAAATAATCTTAAGGGGGCTACTCAGATGCAGAAGATATGATAGAACTCCCACAAAAATGAACATTCCTCAAGTTGTCAGACACTAACTGATGTGGCCACCTCCAAAATAAAAGAGAGGGACAATACCATAAGGTCTGACTGGCATCTTTCTCTGTCTCTCTGATCTCTAGCTGGCAGCTGGAGGAGGCGGTAGGCCACACATCCTGTACACTGCTGTGTGTGTTGTAGGATTTCAGGCTCATTTCATGATGTTTTTCCATGCTTTACAGTTAATGTCGATGGTCCTGGCATGGCTCGGGATGAGTCATTGGATCTTCCTCCATTTGTTTGGTCCACATTTTGTTGAGCACAGTCTGTTGTATCCTCCACTGGGTGGCTCGCTGTCTCCAGAGGAGTCTGTGTGGTAGCTTATTTGTGCCTATTCTGCACACATAGCGAGACCACCTCAGCCTTCACTGCTTGATTTGCTTGTTATTCGTTGGTTGCTGTTGACATCTTGCCTGCATGGTTTCGTTGGTGATGCATTCACAAAATGAGACTCCCATGATCTGTCGCAGACATGCATTTGGAATTCCTCGAGTTTGTTCAATACCAAGGTCCATATTTCTGATCCATAAAGGAGGATTAGTAAAACGAGCATCTGCAAGAGGCAAAGTTTGGTCTTCATGGAGACATTGGTTCTCTTCCGCAGGCACCATTTTAGGGAGGCAAACACCACAGCCATCTGTCTGATTCTGCTGTGGCTGCCACTTTCTTCTCCTGGATCAGCGACCCTAGGTATCTGAAGTCTTGCACCTGCTCAATCTGGACATCCTCGAGCTGGACAATGGCCTGCGATCCATCTATTGTCAGCACCTTGATTTTGTCCATGTTGATTTTCAAGCCAACGACTGGGTGATGTGGGTGATATCGTAGAGGATGTTGGCATCGTTTGCGAAAAAGGCACTATTATTGGCAAAAATGACTTCGGTCATGAAGTGGTCTTCATCATACTGTACTCCACATCTGTCCTGGAATGCTTTTCTCATGATGGTGTCGATTGTGATGTTGAAAAGCAGTAGAGAGGCTCCGACCCCTTGGCAGACTCCAGTCTGAACTCTAAACTCCCCAGATAGTTCATTTCAGATACACACCTGGCTGGTTGAACCATTGTACGCTATTTGGGGAAGTGTGATGATTTTCGAGGGCATGTGTTCAATCTCCAGTGATCTCCACAGGGCAGGACAGTGAACATAGTCGAACGCTGATTTGAAGTCGATGAATACAATGACATTTCACTGCCCATACTAGATACTTTCCTCAATTAGTTGACGAGACTGGCACAGTGGAAAAGATGCTGGACTTTAAAGCCGAAGGCCGAGACCCCTCAGTGAATAACTTAACCTGTCCATGCATCATCCATAGAAAACACAAGTAAACCATTGTAATGTGTGCCATCTTTGGCAAAAGTGTCTGCAAGATCCATAATGTCAACGTCAATGTCAAACACGTTCTGCTTAATTTAGCATGGTGGCTCTGAAGGGCAAAGTATAGTGCCGTTCTACAGTGAACACCATTCAAAAGGGCCTTTACCATCCACATCTTCAGTAAGTCGTCCATTTTCTTAACACACAGTCCAAATTTAAAGCTGCAAAGGGGCGAGGCCTGGCACAGTAGTGCTGGATGTATGACAGAAACTAGTCCTGGGTGAGAAGCCAGTCCATAGCAGGACAAATTTCACATCTCCAATTTACGTGATATGCACCTATTGGAGATGTAAAAATGTATGCAGACAAGGGATGGACATGCAGTGTCCACACAGACTGAAAAACTAGTCTGCACAATTTTCTAATATACCAAGGATTCAGACAGCATTCAGACTTCTCCATTTTTTTCACAATTTGTTCTGTTGCAGCAGCCTGCTGAAATCATTTACACTTAATTCTTCTCTTGTCAAGCAACACTCAATATCCCAGAATGACAAAGTGAAAGCGGGATTTTGTAAATTCTTGCAAGTTTGTTAAATATATAAAAGTGTAAGATTACTTTGACACAAGTACAACATATGAAGACTCTTTTGCTGTGATATTTGAACTCTGGCTCAGGTGCAATCCCATTGTATTGGTCATCACTGAGATGTTTCTAGGCCTTGTTTGGAGATCACCTGTGTTCACTTTAATTAGATGCACATGATTTGGAAAGGCACACACCTGTGTATTGAAATTCCCACAGTTGAGCAAAACCCAAGCTATGAGGCTGTGGGATTTGCCTGCAGAGTGCACAGACAGGATTGTGTTGAGGTAAGGATCTGAAGAAGGCTACAAGATCTTTCTGAAGCATTGAAGGTTCTCAAGAGCACAATAGCTTCCAGAATTCTTCAATGGAAGAAGTCTGGAACAACCACAACTCTTCCCTGCGCTGGCCTCCTGGGCAAACTAAGCAATCATGGGAGAAGGTTCTCAATGACCAAGAACTCAATAATCACTCTGGCTGAGCACCAGAGAACCTGTATGGAAATGGGAGAATCTTTAAGAAGGTAATTCATCACTTTCAGCATTCTATTAATCTGGCAGAGTGGCCAGACAGCACATGAAAGTCTGCTTGGAGTTTGCAAATGGCCACCTAAATGACTCTTAGACTGTGAGAAAAGACATTCTCTGGTCTGATGACACCAAGACTTACAGTAACTGCTTGGCCTCAGTTCACGTCTAGAGGAAGCCAGACACTACTCATCACCTGTGCAATACCATCCCAATGGCGGAGCATGGTGGAGGCAGCATCATGCTGTGGGGTTGTTTTTCAGTGGCAGTGACTGAGAGACGATACAGAGTTGAGGAAAAGCTGAAAGGAGAAAAGTATAGAGATACTCTTAATGAAAAACTGACCCAGAGTGCTCTGGACCTCAGATTGGGTCAACAATTCACCTTCCAGCAGGACAATGACCCTAATCACAAAGCAAAGACAACTCAGGAGTGACTCAGGGACAACTCTGGTAATGTCCTTGAGTGGCCCAGTCAGAACGTAGACTTGAATCCAATCAAACATCTCTGGAGAGACCTGAAAAAATCCGTTATTCACTTTGTCATTCTAAGGTATTGAGTGTTGCTTGGTGAGAGAAAAATTGGATTTCAACGATTTTAACACAAGGTTACCCCGTAACAAAATGTGAAAGGGGGTCTGAATAGATTGTGAAGGTTCTGTATAATAACACAAAGGCCACACAGCGCATCAGAGACACACATTGGACCCCTTCAGGCCACTCTGCCTCTAAAAGATCAGATTCAAAACAAGGTGGTCAAGGAGATCTGATGCCCTGGAAGGGGTGATAGGTGGTGGGATGTCACAAGACCGTGCTCTGCCAAAGGTGCAAAGCAGAATTGCATTGTAAGGCGGCTCCATTTCCTGTACTCTTCCCTCCAGTGAGAGTAGAAAACACAGAGTTCTGAAGGGCCAAGACTGGCATTAGTGAAGTGCCCTGGTGAAGTGGAAGCAGACTGATGCAAGTGGGGAGAAAGAGTCTTACATGCGTGTAATAATCCATTAAAGGGGCTCATTCATCACAAGACCTGTCCTAACATATTAGTTCACCTGCCATCTTGCTTTTTATAGAACATTCAAATAGCAAAGCAGAGATTGCAGCAAGCCTGCAACAAGCCCAAGATTCAGTCCACCTACACGGTGGGTCACTTCAGGTGTCACAAACACAAGGCAGAAAATGAAACAAGTGGATGAACGCACTACGATGGAGGAAGAATAACATACACTTAGTGTTAATTACAAGAGGCACATGGAGCAAAACATTCAGGTGTGAGCGTCAGTAGGCTTTGCACCCTAGGAAACAAGTTATCCGAAATATTCTATAACATTTCAGTGATTATTTATCGCTCTGTTGCTGATCTTTCTGATCATAAAATATGTCATTACGATAGCAATTGATGAGAAGAATTCATAATCCATTGCAGAAATACGGTATTAGCGGGATTCTCTGGAGTGCATCTTTGTCTTGCCAAATTTGACTCAAAAACAAATCAACACATCATCATCTCATAACAGGCTTAAGTTTGGAGTTTGGAATTATTCTGTCCAGTCATTTTAGCTCTGGACTGTCCTAACGAAACTGTGACACACACACACAGACAGACAGTCACACACTCATCATCGAGATACCAATGTTTTCGGTATCAGTGAACTCTAAAACATTGAGACCCGTTCAAAGATAACATTTTTGATGAATCTAAAGGATTAGGTTAGGATAGGTTATGGTTGGGGAATGGCACAAAGGAAAAAAATAGCAGACATGCATGAGCGGGTTGTCAATCTGCCTATGGAGTGTCATAGAGGTAAAGTTCACCTCAGTACCACAAAGTGTCCTGCTCCGCACCATGTCATCTCTGATACATGACTTGAGGATGCCAGTATCTTTCCCTTTATGTGGCTTCCCACGTGGAGGCTGGTAACTATCCCTTTACTCATCCCTCTTGCATAAAGGCCTATGTCTGTCCCTGTTCTTCTTCCTCCCATCTTTCTCCTCCATCTTTCTCTGTATCCCTTCTTTTCATGGAGGAGATTTAAAAGGTATCTTCCTGTGCTCCTCCCTCCTCCAAGCATGCAGTTTGGTAAGCTGGTAGTCTCTGCTAACATGACTGCATGTCTGAAGTGCAGCATCATTTGCTTTAGAGGAAATCTGGGGAGTCAGGGTCATCTTAACGCATGGGCACGTTGGGCAGTTGCCACGAGCATGGGGGCCCCATGTTAATCTATGTATGTTGTGACTTGCTGAGCGGTTGTGTAGGTAGGACTCCCAGTGCACTGCTTTGCCCAGGGGCCTATAATGCTGTTAAGAAGGCCCCATGGGGAGTCTTTGGTAAAAGTAGATCTGTCTTTGCATAACGGGGCACGGAGCCTCCTATTACAAACGCAATATGGACAGGTCATTTTGGCTTCTGGTGTTTCTTCTTGTACTTCTCCCTCTCTCAAAAATGCTAAATGCACAAGAATTGGTTTGTTTGATGAGTAGCCATATTTGTTCTGAGCTTTTACCAATTTAACCGCACAACCACCTGACATGAAAATAAAGTGGCCTGACTGTTAGTCACTGGTTGAGCTGGAATCTGAATAGAGAGCCTTAATCTTCCAAAACACTTGACAGAAGGCAGACATGATTCCTAGACAGTGGTTAAATAACACAGGCACTTGAAGAGAAGCAGACGGTCACTCACTAAGCAAGTGCAATGTGTGACATACCGGCCGAGCAGCCCCCTTGGCACACAGGTGTGAGACATGCCATGTACTCAGAGAGCAGAAGCTGAGACCCCCACTGGTGAAGGAGCAGCACAGCATAAGTTCCCCTGACCAGCCTTTTACTAGCTAATCACATCTCTGTGACTTGCTCCACATGAATTACCTTGCATCTGGCCTAGAGCTTCTTCAGTCTTCTAACCTTAACGTGGCATGCCTGGCAGCATGGGAGTTGGAAGATGCACAAAGCCATCAACGTGCTGCCACGTGAGCGCACTCTCTGATAATTAATGCAAGCAGATCTGCTGGCAGGCGACTTTGTGCATGTCTGTGCAGACGGAGCACCTGGGACATGCTGGATTTCCTTACTTGTGCACACGCACATGCATTGACTGGACTGTACTGCACTCTCTAAGAATTCAATCCAAGGGTACGCTGCTCCCCACCAAAGATCTTGACTTGCTGTCCAACCGGAGATATACCCCAATGCCAACCCCAAGGGTGGCATCTCTGCATACACGTCCTTTCCAAGCCAAACAGAGAGAGCGAGAGAGAGAGCCTGAGGTGCTTACCTTACGGGAAGCTGCAGCTCCTTCTTAAGCCATTGTGGAGTTGCATCGGTGAGCACCAAAAATGGTGATGACTGTGACTGTCCTGGGTTCCCATTACCAGCTCACTGGTTCCAGCTACTCCTAAAGAGGCACCCAGCAGCCAGCGTATTCAATCCAAGGGAGTTTCCAAAGATCAGAGAGAAAGGCCAGCTTGTGTCGCTCCGCTTGCTGCCATGTCAGCTCACCTCTCCAACCCTCAACAATCTCTTTCTCCCTCTCTCTCTTTCTCCCTCTCTCTCTCTCTCTCTCTCTCTCCCTCTATGAGTTATTTATGGTTTTATCTTTAGCACCTGCCGGCAGAAGGGAGAGGAGCTCACATGCCAGGAAAAGCCTCTGTGTGTGTGTGTGTGTGTGTGTGACAGCCGGGCTCCAGCAAACCGCTGGGATCAGATGAGACGCCAGGTGAGGCGGGGAGGAGGGGGGCGGGGGGCGTCATTGTCCATGAGCCTGTGTGTCTGTGCAGACTAAGCAAGGGAGCTGCCAGAACTTGCACTGGATCTCCACATCCCTCCCCCTACGCTGCTGCCTCACTCGCTCGCTCGCACTCACTGAGGTCTGAAAAGACAGTGGGTGTGGCCTGAGCTGGCTATACACACACACACACACACACAAAGTACACTGCCCAAGCAGCCTCACAGACAGGTGTGGAGGTGGAGCTAGTGCTAGTGGGAGGAGCCTGAGTGCTTTCCTCCAAGTGCTTTGTAAAGCTGGCTGTCTTCAAAGGGTGCTGGATGAAATTAGGGCTTAGCTGATTAAATGGGAGATGTGGACAAAATAAAAAAAAAAGAAAACAAACAGAATTCGCAGGCTGTGTAGAAATTCTCTATTGGCATCTCATTAAAAAGACAAAGGTTCTAAATCTTAACAAAGCAACTCAATTAAAATTAAGGCGAAAAAAGGATGTTCCATTAGGAACAGTTGCCTGTTATTAATTGAGAAAGTAGCTGAACTGAAAAATGCAGCCGGTTACATCAACAAGCTGACCTGTACGTCTAGTGAGCACCTTGAGACCGAAAATGGGGCTTCAATACCCCCAAAACAAGCGTAAGATCATACAAATTGGTTGAGAGAAACAAATAAAAAATATAAACCAAAACAAATCAGGACACAGTCATCGCAGCCCATCTAGAATCTACAGGGTCCCACAAAGGTAACAATCACCTCTGTAAAGCCGACGTCACATTACACGACTCCTCGTCATTTGGTATGTCAGGCTTGCTGACTGAAGTTGCTGACTTTTGTCACTGGACTATGTCAGTTTAAACATCTGGAAATTGCTGAGTGAGTCTCAATTAGTGACTGTTGTGACCACCAGGGGGCGCCTTGTTGCCCTGACTACAGGCACAACTCACCCACAGAGAGTTCCAGGTTTTGTTTAAATAAAGATTTATTAACAACAATACCTACTCCAGGTTTCAAATCAATAATACAGCACACACCAATTCATTTAGCTTCTTCCGTCTTTCTCCACATGCGTCGTCTCACTCCCTCCCAATTCCGGCTCACCTTTCAGGAGTGAGATGGCTTCTTTTAGGCCAGACCCAGGAGTACTTCCATTGTTATGGTGTTACGCAACTGGAGTACTTAAGGGTCAGATGGAAGTCCTCTAAAACATGAAGAGTTACTCCTAATAGTGTCACCCAATTGTTCAAAAGTCCAATTCCCAGGCCACCCTGTAGATGTTGAGGCCAAATCAGAGAAGCAGTGACCCCTTTTATACCGGGGAACAAATTGTTCATCTATTATTTGTTCTCCCCAACTGGGATAGCAATCTATCATCAACCGAGCCGGGTTGCCCTTCCTGTTGTCTTTCTGTTATGGCATCCCAGCCAGGTAAGGATTGCAGTTTGGATGCCGGTCCATCCAGCATGGCACTTACGCAGCGTGCCAACTTCCAACACAGTTGTTCTCCCACCACCCTTATTGTGGCAGCCAATAGTGTGCTGCCTGACGGAGGTGGTGTTGTATGAAGGGTTAACAGGTATGGCAAGTTCAGCGCCAATCTCTTCCCTTAAGTTTTTCTTTTTTCCATTCTATTGTGGTACAGAACACCCACGTACCTCCTTCCTCGTTGTACTTCTAGATGAGCTTTCATTGGTCGTCAGCTCTCATGCACACAGAGTCCACCTCTACGACTGAAGACAAAGTCAAACCTCTTTGATTTTACTGGAGTGAGTCGCTGGGGATGTCACATTAGGGGACTCGTCATCACCGGTGCGTGCCACCAACTGCCTAAGAATATATAAATGAAAGCCACAACTTACAATCACTCCAAAACACGGATAATGTGAAATGGCCTTAAGTGGAACAACTTTGCTATGCGCCTGGACATAAGAGGGTGCAGAGAGTTGACCTGAGTGACACACATTGAGGCCTGTATCTACTCCTGTATCCCCCCGGCCCCCCAACATAGAAGCTGGTATCATTCACTTTGTTCATCCCTCACATGTAAACATGCATTTTTTTTTTGTATCAGTATACTGCTGCTGGATTATGTGAATTTCCCCTTATGATTAATAAAGTATCTATCTATCTATCTATCTATCTATCTATCTATCTATCTATCTAT
>JANRMT010062815.1:41750194-41776473 GCA_026402145.1 Polypterus bichir lapradei | reverse complement strand
TCTATCTATCTATCTATCTATCTATCTATCTATCTATCTATCTATCTGTCTTCTTCAAATCACAAAACCCCTGCGCTGTGCTCCATGAATGCTGGTGCTCAGCCATCAGCATAGCTCACCAGGCATTTCCTGCTAGCTGCCAGTGCTGATGAACCTGTTCAAGTGCAGTGGACCCTCGGTAGCCAGCCTTCTGCCCAGCTCTTTGTTTAATGCATTAAGGTGTTTAGAACTCAGCCATTTTTCTCTAAAACTAAACTTCATTACACCAGTGTGACGCCTTTTGTTTCCCATCACGATTGTCTGTTCCACTCAATCTTCATTTTTTCCATTCCTGCTTTACACCTGTTATTAGTTGAGGTTCCATCCTTTCAAAGAAATAAAATGTGCAAATATTTTAATTGCTAGTAATGCTGCTGCTATCTGTTGGGAAGCTCCGTCAGGTGTGTGATGAGATTCAGTGCCGATAAAAGGAGCCTGGAGGATTTGTGCACTGAACAGTTAAGACGTATGAATTAAGAGATTTAATGGGCTTAAAAGAAGAACTGTCCGGGAAAATGCCTACAAAGGAAGCAGCATGAATAAAATCCCTAAGAATGAGTGCTGGGTCAGTGGTGCAAGCCTGAAAGTTTCACCTGAGTGACTCAGCCAGGTCAGGTACAGGAACATCTCACATGTCTGCTGGTCTACATAGCACAAGGTCCTAATTTTGGAAGTCCTTCTTGGTAGGCATGGTGTAATTTTTAATCCTTCCAGAGCATTCCATTGCTTTGCTCAGGCTGGATACAGGCTGGATTGCTAAGGTGTGATGGTGGCGTTAGACTCTGTCATAAAGGATTGGGTTGCAGACACAGTGTAACTTGTGTGACCTCCAGGGGAAACTGCAGCATTTCAAACTCCCACCACCAAGGCACGGACACAAGTTCCATTGAGAACAAAGGGTTTAACTGGGTGAGACTCTTACACACCACACGTTCCCATGACTCACAAGCTACTGTATATATCAAACTTGCAGCAATCCTTCCATCTCTCCTCCGCTCCTCCAGACAAGCTTTGTCCTCTTCCTCTCAACTCTTCACCCCCGTCCTGAAGCCGGCTGCGCCTTTTATATAAAACCCAGGAACATATCCGGTGTCCTGAGACTGTGCCTTGGGAGTACTTTTGAGGTCCCACAAAGTAGGGTTCTCTAATCCCTTCAGCGCCCCCTGGCGACACCCACGGAACCTGACAGGGCTGTCCCAAAGAATTGCAGTTCCCAAAATGCCGTGTGGGTATCTGTAGTGTTACCGTAACCCAGGGAGGCTGCCACCTAGTGTTTTAGGGGAGACAATGCCCTGAATAAATTGTCCTCCCATGTCCTTCCATGATTTTGGCATCCCAGTTCAGCCACGACTGGAATGCCAGTCCCAGCATGACATTGCTCACGCTAGTCAAAATGGAATTCTTGACATCTGTAGTTAGCAGGAAAAAACTGTACAGTGTTTTAAAAAGAAGCCTTGCACCCACGCTCTGCCCACTGTCTCATTGTCTCGTAGGATACTTTGTTGATTCTGCAACGTCATTACCCTGTGTACATAACGGATGTGCCATCTGCGTAATTACTGTTGTGCAGTTAAATGTGGATAGATTTTGTGACACAGCATATTTAAAATGTTGTGCGTATAGAAGTTTAATCAATATTCTTAATCAATACATAATATTTTACAATTTAATACAAGTATATACTCATATGAAGTTATAACAATGAATTATTAAACACAAGAATAAGAGTTGAATGTAACTAAAGGGTTAACTAATGTTGTTTTAAGCCTGGGCACGTGAGGCTTTTGCCTCATCTCAGAGGAGCCACCATGATAGTCGCTAAGGTTAAAATGAAGTAGATGAGTAACAAACACCCCAGTAGAAAACAGGAATAAACTAATGGGAAAGCCCAAACACCCCTCCTTTGAACTGGTGCTAAAGTCAATAGAAGATCACCCCATTTACAAGGCAATATTCAGATTCATGGGAGAGTCAAAAAAATCAGAAAAGGCACTTGTGGCACTCGTTGATTGGATGAAGCTTGGTATATGATGCATATTAAGAGTCAGATGACGTGATGTTTTAGACGAGGTAATGTAACAGATAAGCATAAAGGCAGATGACTTGTTTTATTGATTGCACACTCCATGGATTGAGACATTGGTGCATACCTTTGTACAAATAAAGAATTGTTCTGCATTGTCATCTGCTCTCTAAGAATGACTTCTTTGAAAGTAGAGGACAGTTTTGTCCACAATATGCTCAGTCATAGCAAAATTCAGATCATAAGATCTCAGAGACACAGTCAAGTTATTACCCATCCTTCTGATTTCTGAACCCTGCCTATGTGACCCATCTTGGCTAAAATAAACTCAATAATCAAGACAGTTACACAATTTTAGCAATCAGCCTAAATTATGTTCTTTGCTCATCTTCGGGATCATTCATTCCTTTTTATCACATCTTGTCTTTTGACGACAGTGATGTAGGTTGACTGGTAAAACAAGAGTTTTGTCTTTAGACTTCACTCTCACTTCGTCACCACAGCCTGGAAAAACAACCACAGAACAGCTGGTGCCACTATAATCCCCTTAACAATCTCACATTTGCTACTCACTGGTGAACAAAATCCCGAGATACTTGAACTCCTCCACTAAGGGCAGTTGTTCCCTCAGAACCTGGAGAGAGCAATCCACTCATCGGCAAGAGAGAACCTCAAACCTGGAGGTGCTGATTTTCTTCGTGGCTGTGAATCTGTTGAGTGTGTGCTAAAGGTTACTAGGCAAAGAAGACAACGTCATCTGAATAAAGCACCAATGTTACCGCTAACCTCCCCAAATGGACACCCTCGTGTCCTCGGCTACGCCTTGATGTCCTGTCCATTTAAGCCACAAATAGGAGCGGTGACAAGACACTGCCTTGACGAAGCCCAACACCTCCAATGAACAAATCTGACTTAATGGCACATGTTCAGACACAACGTCCACTGTATTCATCTAGGGAAGGACTAGCACACCAGAGTAGGCCTGGTACCCTGTCTGCCTGCTGCAGCCCCCACAACATACGGCAAAAGACACAGTCATAGATGCCTTTCCTAAAATTACAAAACACATGTAGACTGAATTATCATTCATTTTTAATATTTACCAAATATACTCACGTTTAAGTTCTCCCATGGATAACTCGGGACTTGATTTTACCGTATAATTTCCGGTATTTTATAATGTCAGTCGTATAAGTCGAATGCGGGAAACTCACACTATTGGTCCAAGCGATTATGATATGCTAATGTTTGCCCACCTGAGAGTGTAACCACGGAGCACACAACCTTTTTTTTCTGTGTATTGTGCCTACGTGACCACACGGTAATACCCAAACCATTCTGAAGTGACGTTTGCACTGTTTTGTGTTTTTTGTTTCTCACACCTTCATACACCTTTATTGTAGGAGCATCCATTATCTATGATAGAATGTTCGATCAGAAGAAAATATGAAGCTGGTTTTAAATTAAAAGTTGTTGAAGTAGAGAAAAAAATTGGTAACTGCAACAAAATTCACTGTGTCCGAGAAACTGATGAGAGATTGGAGGAGGCAAGAAGATGTAAAAAAAAAAATTAAGTGTCGTATTTTTGAATGGGCGTATAAGTCGGGGTCTGGTTTTATAATCGATTTTTCGGGTTTCAAGACCCGACTTATATGTGAGTATATACGGTACTTATTCCTCTATATTGTTCAAAGGTCTTGGAGTAATAAATCACGTTTTTAGATCACAGATACAAACTAACGTTGTTTTCTTTTCTAGATGAAGAACAGGGGGAAATATCAAAACCATCTATACCCCTGTAACCTCTAACTGGATCCCTGTCTATTCTGCACTCCCCATGTTTCACTCTAGGGGACCACTATAGTAGGCTGCCCGCTTTACTTTGAAACCTTTACTTCAATCCAGTGCATCACAACTAGAGGGTGACCCCTTGAGTCGCAGTTAGACAAGGAATGAACAGTCTAACCTCCAGCCAATGCTAGCAGCAGTCAAGTAGAGGTGCTGCATTTAATCGTTCACACAAAAAAGATATTTATCTGCATCAAAAGCAACAGCAGCAAATGTGAAGTGATGTACAGTATGGAATCGTACAGCCTTATGGGTTTCGTCTTCAGACAGTCCCATTAGCAACAGCAAGATGACAAGCAGACACCCCAGATCATCCTTTTCATTAACTTACATATCCTTAACTGACAAAAAGAAAAGGAAAAGATGTCTTGTTGGAGAGAGAGCCCTTTGCAAAATGTCAGGCAAGCAGCAGTTAACAGAAAGCTCTTTTCCCCTGCCTGTCCTAAATGAGCAAATACATAAAATGCCTGACTTAAGTGTTTTCATCTCCGTTACCGGGACAACATGACATTTTAGAGTTTTCTCAAAATACATAGGAAATTTGCACAGAAAATGTTACAAAATCATTATCACACAAGCTCAGGGTTATCCTCTCATTAGAATTAAAAGCTGCACAATCTATATATATAAAAGCCAAGTATCATTGACTCACTCATCATGAAATCTCCCGAACCATGAGGACTTGGGAGTTGAAATTTGGAATGTAGGTTACCCTTGGCCCATAGGTGCTTGCTAAGAAACAGTTTTAAAAATTTTGTCGTCCAAGCGCATTCTGTCTGTATGTCTGTCCACTTTTCACGAGGGAATTACTTAACGGATTTAGATCTGGTTGTTTTCTTTAATTTGCTTGAACTTTCCGGTTGATTTTATGACTTCTCTCATCGAGCTAAGTACCATAGTTCGCTTGCAGTACCGATGTATTTATGCAAATCCAATAAGAGTGGTTGGGGGGCGGGGCCTTCCTCATTCACTCGCCAGCCTCTGTTCGAGTTGGTCTACATCTCGCCATGTGTTGGAGTGCCTCTGCTTAGCTAGCGATACCTGTTTGTTCAACAGACATTATCATCTACAGATTGTTAAGGGGTAACATTTGACGTTTTTGAGAGAGAGATCAGAGCTCCATGTGTTTTATAGGGTAGCTACTAATTGCCAGAGATATCATGGCCATGTACTTTTCTCCCCACCCGGGGGGCGCTCTCCCATCAGAGCTGAACACGATCAGATATAGTGCCAATTTCTATTGATTTTTAAAGTTTGTCCTGTTACTATGTGGGCGAAGCCATGGGGTACAGCTAGTCTAACTATATAAAAAAAATCATGAGCTACACTGTTCAGCTTGACCAAGCGTAGCCTAAGGCCTCTCGTCTGACATCCGTCATCTGAAAAGGTTAAAGTTTCTTGTATATGTGGAGCCTACATTACAAAGGAACCAACTCTGGATGAGATACCAATTTATCAAAGAGCACACAAACTTACGTTTACCTATACAGGGTGAGTTTCGCTTTGCCAGTTAGCCTGGTGTGCTATCTTTAGCACGTGAGAGGAAAACCAGAGCACCTGCTTAAAATCCCACATGTTTATAAATTGAAGGTGCAGTCTCAACACTGACATGAACACAATTAGCTTGAGAAATCATCCTTGAAAGGCCGGTAGGTAGATCTTAATCAGCTCGTACTGTGTGCTCACTGTTACCATGCATGTTGTCTAAACAGGGATGCGCAGGTCTGAATCAAGTTCACGGCAGTTTTAATAATAATAATTCTTTACATTTATCTAGTGCTTTTCTCACTACTCAAAGTGCTGCAGTGAGTGGGGAGCCACTTGAACCACCACTAATGTGTCACATCCACTTGAATGACGTGATGGCAACCATCTTTGCGTCAGTATGCTCATCACACATTAGGTGAGGTGGTGAGAGAGATTAGATACAGGGGATGATTAGGGGGACAGATTGACTATGCCATGGCAATTTAGCCTGAACATAAGGATATACCCTGCTCTTTACAAAGGATGCCCAGGGACCTTTTATGACCACAGAGAGTCAGGACCTTGGTTTTACGTCTCATGCAAAGGATGGTGCCATTTTTGCAGCACAGCACACTCCATATTCAGACCACAGGGAAGGTCTCCCCATACTGGCCTCACCAACACCTCTTCCAGCAGCAACCCAAGCTTTTCTTAGATGATCTCCCATCCAAGTACTGGTTGGGCCCAAACACGCTTAGCTTCAGGTGGATGAACTGTTCTGAAGTGCAGACAGTATGGCTGCATGTACATATGTATGTATTTATGTATGTATAATGTCAGTGTATGTCATTGCATGTGGACAGGCTGTGTTGTTTGACTAGGAGGTGATGGTGTCTCCTCAGTGTAGCGATCCACCTGAGTTTATTGTCCTTCTAGATACGTGTCCCACTGCCTCTAAGAACTGGACTAGTTTATTATAGGAGGCCTTATAGGGACAAAAAAGTGCCACCATACTTAGCTTCGGGTGGATGCCCTCTTCTGAAGTGCAGGTGTTATGGCTGCATGTATATATATACATATGTGTATGTACTGTATGTATGTACTGTATGTATTGTGAGATGTGGCCGACGTCATCCTGGCCAATACCCCCAGGCCGCCAGATGGAGCCATCCCTGCAGTATGGAGGTGCCCCGAAGACCAGCAGGGAGTAATGGGACATGTAGTTTTTATACAAGACCCTGCTGGATACAACAGGCGCCCCCTATCTACCACAGTGCATAAAGCACCCTCTCCTCCACATTACTCATATAAATCACAAATCACTAACAATAATACAATCCTCCACTCCTAGACGCGTTGCCACCCTTCCACCCAGCTCAGCTCGCCGTCTGGGAGCTCCCACAGTCCTTTTATATCTCCTGACCCAGAAGTGTTCCTAATCCCCAGTCCATGTGACTCTCAATCACTTCCGGGTCAGGTACAAGTTCTTTTCTTCACCCCGGAAGCCTGTCGCTCTTCCTTTGACGAACTTCCAGGTTAAAGGGCACAAAGAAGTCTTCGGTCCTCCCTGCAGCTCCCTCTTGCGGCCCCTGTGGTATCCAGCAGGGTCTTGTATAAAAACTACATAGTCCATGACCCCCTGCTGGTCTTTGGGGCACCTCCATACTGCAGGGAGGGCTACATCTTGCGGCCTGGGGGTATTGGCCGGGATGACAAGCCGGCCACATCTCACAGTATGTATGTATGTATAATGTCAGTATATGTCATTGCTTGTGGTCAGACTCTGTGGTTTGACCAGGAGGAGGTAGTCTCTCCCCAATGTAGCGGTCCACCTGAGTTTATTCTCCTTCTAAAGATGTGTCCCACTGCCTCTGAGAACTGGTCTAGTTTAATATTGGTGACAGGGTTGTGATGGCTGGGCACCCAAAAAAGGGTCATCATGCTTAGCTTCGGGTGGATGCTCTCTTCTAAAGTGCAGGTGGTATGGCTGCATGTACATATATGTATGTACTGTATGTATGTATGTATGTATTTATGCATGTATGTATGAATGTATAATGTCAGTGTATGTCATTGCATGTGGACAGGCCGTGTTGTTTGACCAGGAGGTGATGGTGTCTCCTCAGTGTAGCGATCCACCTGAGTTTATTCTCCTTCTAGAGACGTGTCCCACTGCCTCTAAGAACTGGACTAGTTTATTATAGGAGGCCTTACAGGGACAAAAAAGTGTCATCATACTTAGCTTCGGGTGTATGCCCTCTTCTCAAGTGCAGGTGTTATGGCTGTATGTATGTATGTATGTATGTATGTATATATAATGTCAGTATATGTCATTGCATGTGGTCAGGCTCTGTGGTTTGACCAGGAGGAGGTAGTCTCTCCCCAGTGTAGCGGTCCACCTGAGTTTATTCTCCTTCTAAAGATGTGTCCAACTTCCTCTAACATGTGGACTAGTTTATTATAGGAGGCAGAGTGGTGACGGCTGGGCACACAAAAAAGTGTCCTCGTGCTTAGCTTTAGGTGGATGCCCTCTTCTGAAGTGCAGGTGGAGTGGCTGCTGCATATGAACTAAGGGAATGGTCAACATAGACATGTGTGCACTTTGGAGGTCCCATTGTCAGAATTTCTACCTGTCTGATTTAAATTTCACTAGTAAGATGGTAAGCGAATAAAAGAAAAATGTGAAGTGAGAGCCTCTGATGGTTACATGATACCCATAATGCCATTGGGGTCCTTGTGGCCTGAATGAATGCCTCTTCTGATTTTTTCATTCATTCACTTTCTGAACCTGCTTTTTCTTCTAGTGTTTCTAAAAGATGGCTGCAATGATCCGAGTGTATTTTGGATCTTGGGAAACTAAATGGACTATCCAGAGGAAACCAAGACAGACACAGTGAGAACACACAAACATCACACCGTATCGAGGTAAGAAATGAGTCTACTATAGAATGTGGGGCAGCATTTCTAACCACTGGGGTGCTAAAATAGATAATAATAAAAATAATACAAGTGAAAAAACCACCCAGCAATGTTGTCACGAGTACTTCTGTGGGCCAGCATAGCTTCAGCTAATTTATTTAGTTATTCAATCCTTTTTCTTGTAATCCAGCAGGTGTTGCATTTTTCTGCTTTTTAATTTTATGCTTTTTGCCCGAAGCTGTGGTTTTACATTTTTTTTTTCACCCAAAATGAATTTTAGCTTCAGCGTCTCTCCCGGAGAAGTAAGTTTGCACATGTCAGGGATTCTTCTTCGGCAGCACCTTGTTGTTTTGGCGTGACTGGGAATCCTCCGAGTGGTTGGGCGGCTTTCAGTTTGAACTTCTCAGGTCGCACTCTCGCCCGCTCTCTCTCTCCCTCTCGGCTTTCTTTTTTTGTAATTTTTTAATATGCTCATTTCTGCTGGCTCCGAAGTTCTTCACGACTTGCTGACACCTCCTGTACTCATAAGTGGAGATAAAAGAGTAAAATGAAAAAAAAAAAAAACCTGATAAGAGCTGCCAGCTACATGGCCTGCCGCCGGTATGAGGGAGTGTGGTTGGGATTGGCCTCATGTAATAATGGGGGCTATGGTGGTGCTCACCAACTTTTTATTCATATGAATATGTATCTGCTTATTGTAAACCTGTGGAAAAGCACCACATACATTTTGTCAAAGGAGTATAACTACACATGCTGAGTGCCACCACCACATTCAAGCCACCTGCCTAATATTGTGTACAGTCATGTCCAAAAGTTTTGAGAATGAAGCAAATATTAATTTTCACAAAGTTTGTGCTTTGGTGTTTTAGATCTTTTTGTCAGATGTTTCAATGGTATACTGAAGTTGAATTACAAGCACTTCATAAGTTTCAAAGGCTTTTATTGACAATGACATTAAGTTTATGTAATATTTGCAGTGTTGGCCCTTCTTTCTTTCTCAAGACCTCTGCATTTCACCCTGGCAGGCTGTCAATCAGCTTCTGGGCCAAATCCTGACTGATGGCAGCCTAATCAATGCTTGGAGTTTTGTCAGATTTTCTGGGTTTTTGTATGTCCACCTGCCTCTTGAGGATTGACCACAAGTTCTCAATGGGATTAAGGTCTGGGGAGTTTCCTGGCCTTGGACCCAAAATGTTAATGTTTTGTTCCCTGAGCCACGTAATTATCACTTTTACCTTATGGCCCGGTCCATCATTGTTGGTCACCCAGCTATTATTGGATGGTTGGGAGAAGTTGCTCTCAGAGGATGTTTTGGTCCCATTCTTTATTCATGACTCAAGATCGGGGCACCACCAGTGCATAGATTGCTCAAGAATGGCAGCAGGCAGGTGGCAGTGAGGCGAAGACTTTTGGAGGATGGCCTGGTGGGTGTCAAGAAGGGCAACAAAGAAGTCAAGAAAAACATCAGGGACAGACTGATATTCTGCAAAAGGTACAGAGATGGGACTGCTGAGGACTGCTGGGGTAAAGTCATTTGTTCTGATGAATCCCCATCGAGTGTGAAGCGGCTGGGATGGGAATCAGCACCTCCAAATCCGAGACCATGGTTCTCAGCTGGAAAAGGGTGGAGTGCCATCTCAGGATTGGGAGCGAGATTCTGCCTCAAGTATCTCGGGGTCTTGTTCACGAGTGAGGGAAGAATAGAGTGGGAGATTGTCAGACGGATCGGTGCGGCGTCTGCAGTGATGTGGGCTCTGCATCAGTCTGTCGTGGTGAAAAAGGAGCTGAGCCAAAAGGCAAAGCTCTCAATTTACCAGTCGATCTACGTTCCTACCCTCACCTATGGTCATGAGCTATGGGTAGTGACTGAAAGAATAAGATCACGAATACAAGCGGCTCAAATGAGTTTCCTTCGCAGGGTTAGGGTTAGACCCAGGACACGCTGGAGGGACTATGTCTCTCGGCTGGCCTGGGAACGCCTCGGAATTCCCCTGGAAGAGCTAGAAGAAGTGACCAGGGAGAGGGAAGTCTGGGCATCTCTGCTCAAGCTGCTGCCCCCGCGACCCAATCTCGGATAAGCGTAAGAGGATGGATGGATGAATGGCGCTACCATCAGTTCTGTGTCATGCCAGCAGTAAAGCATCCTGAGATCATTCATGGGTGGGGTTGCTTCTCAGCCAAGGGAGTGGGCTCACTCACAATTTAGCCTAAGAACGCAGCCATGAATAAAGAATGGGACCAAAACATCCTCCAAGAGCGACTTCTTCCAACCATCCAAGAACAGATTGGTGACCAACAATGATGGAGCACCGGGCCATAAGGCAAAAGTGATAACTAAGGGAACAAAACATCAAAATTTGGGGTCCATGGCCAGGAAACTCTCCAGACCTTAATACCATTGAGAACTTTTGGTCAATCCTCAAGAGGCAGGTGGACAAACAAAAACCCACAAATTCTGACAAACTTCAAGCATTGATTATCGGCTGCCATCAGTCAGTATTTGGCCCAGAAGATGATTGACAGCCTGCCAGGGTGAATTGCAGAGGTCATGAAAAAGAAAGAAGGGCCAACACTGCAAATATTGACTCTTCACATAAACTTAATGTAACTGTCAATAAAAGCCTTTGAAACTTATGAACTGCTAGTAATTCTACTTCAGCATTCCATAGAAACATCTGACAAAAAGATCTAAAAACACTGAAGCAGCAAACTTTGTGAAAAACCAATACTTATATCATTCTCAAAACATTTGGCCACAACTGTAGGTCCTCCTCGTGCTTCCCATGAAGGTGTGGACTCTACAAGACCTCTGAACATGCCCTGTGGCTTCTGGTACCAACATGTTAGCAGCAAATCTTTTAAGTCTTGCAAGTTGTGAGGTGGGGCCTCCATGGATTGGACTTGTTTTTCTAGCACATCCCACAGATTCTTGGTTGGATTGAGATCTGGGGAATCTGGAGGACAAATCAACTTCTTGAACTCTTTGTCATGTTCCTCAAACCATTCCTGAATAGTTCTTGCAGTGTGGCAGGACCTATTATCCTGCTGAAAGAGTCCACTGCCAACAGGGAGTACCATTGCCATGAAGGGGTGTATGTGGTCTTCAGCTACCTTTAGGCAGTTGGTACATGTCAAAGTTACATCCACATGAATGTCTGGACCCACGGTCTCCCAGAAGAACATTTCCCAGTGCATCACACTTGCCTTTTTCTTATAGTCATTGTGCTACCATCTCTTCTGCTGGTAAACGATGCACACCCACCCAATCATCCACATGACCTAAAAGAAGACATGATTCATCAGGCCAGGCCACTCTCT
The DNA here is from genome assembly GCA_026402145.1 of Polypterus bichir lapradei. NCBI lineage: Eukaryota > Metazoa > Chordata > Cladistia > Polypteriformes > Polypteridae > Polypterus > Polypterus bichir. Next base: position 41,764,859 of record JANRMT010062815.1, on the reverse strand, counting down.
TCCAGTGCTCCATGGTCCAGTTCTGACACTCATGTGCTTGCTGTTGGCACTTTTGGCAATGGAGAGGTGCCAGCATGAGCACTTTGTCTGGTATCTGACTATGGGACCCCATACACAGCAGGCTATGGTGTACTGTGTGCTCTGACACCTTTTGAAAGGTGCTAACCACTGCATATTGAGAGCACCCCACAAGACCTGCCGTTTTGGAGATGCGCTGACCCAGTCATCTAGCCATCACTATTTGGCCCTTGTCAAAGTCACTCAGATCCTTACGCTGCCCATTTTTCCTGCTTGTAACACATCACCTTCAAGACCTAACTGTTCAGTTGCTGCCTAATATATCCCACCCCACGACAGGTGCCATTGTAGTCAATGTTACTCACGTCACCTGTCAGTGGCTTTAAAGCTGTGGCTGGTTTGTCCACTGTGTCTCCTGTCTGGTTAGTGTCCATTGCTTTTGTGTGTTGCATGTTATCATAACCTCTTTATTAAGGAAGGCAGTGGGAAGTGCTGTCAGTTCACATCTCCTGCATTTAATCAGTGTCTGCCTGCATGGGTTTTCCTTCCATATCCCCAGTGAAGTGCCAGTGGGGTTCTTTAGCAATTCCAAATGGTCCCTGTGTCAGTGTGAATGAGTGGGCCCTGTGATGAACTGGCACCCTGTCAATGGCTATTTCCTGCCTCGAGCCTAACAACTAAGACCCTGAATTGGATTAAGTGGGTTCATATAATGAATCGTAGTTTATGAACCTGCTGCTGGAATAAAAATGAATTAATTGACAAACTGTGGCCTTGCACAATTTAGGGTAAGTTGTCGAGAAATCATGGTGCTCTAGTAAATATTGAAATGGGTCACATGTTTTGGGCCTGCACCAAATTAACATTTTGGACCAAAATTTTTAAGTGCCTTTCAGACAGCCTTGGTGTCACAATCCCTCCTAACCCATTAACAGCTGTGCTTGGTGGTCTTCCAGATGGGTTTAAAGTGGAGAAGGACAAACAAACTGTGATTGCATTCACTACACTTTTGGCACGCAGACTTATTTTGCTAAACTGGAAGAATCCTGACTCTCCTCTTTTAAGTCAGTGAGAAACCGATGTTTTATACTATTTGAAATTGGAAAAAATCAAATACTCAGTTAGAAGATCTGTACAGAATTTTTTCAAAATCTGGCAGGATCTAATCAATAATATTTTATAATAAGCTCTTAAAGCACAGAGGAAGCAATTATCTCCGCATTTCTTTTTCTTCTCCATTCATCTCTATTGCCTTATTATAACTCATCCTTTTTACAAGCCTTAAGTTTTACTCTGTTGGCCATGCTCTCTCTCTCAGGGATGGGGGGGGGACTTGTTTTTCAATCCTATTTTTTTGTAAAAATTGATCTATTTGTGTGGAATGATTACAATAAAATTAATAAAATTAAAGAAAAATATTGCAATGTAGTACTAGGGTGTTGTAGCTTGTTAGCCATTATGGATGTAGTGAGAAGTCAAGCAAAATGACACCTTTTATTAACTAAACGCATTGGTATAAACACAGGGAATTCCAGTTTCTGTATTACATCTCGCCTGAAGAAGGGGCCTGAGTTGCCGCTAAAACCTGCATATTGTAATCTTTCTAGTTAGCCAATAAAAGGAGTCATTTTGCTTGACTTCTCATTACAATGTGGGGCTCTACACTGAAAAAAGTATAACATTGATGTTGTTCATTCAACATAAATTTTCTCTTTCAAGCAACTTAAGATTAGTCATTTAGTGTCGTAGCTTGAAATATTTGGTTTCAGATCTCAATCAAAGTAAAAAAAAATGTTTGTACCAAAGTAAGTTATGGTGGAGGGAATAAACGTAAAAATCCTATTTCAGTTAACCTAATATTTTAGGTTGTTCGTGTGCTGTGTTTGAGGGGCCGTTTGTATATTCTTCCGGTCGAACTTTCCAGCGTGATGGCTATCCAACTGCCAAAAAAGAATAGCAACTTAAAAAATAGAGTAACTTCAGTATAAAACAAGTGAATTGCACCCAATCACTCTAAATGTTTGCCTCAACTTAAAAATTGTGGGATCAATAAGCTAAAAAGAATTGTATTGGTTCAGATTGACAATATTAAGTGTGAATCATTACCAAACTTTTTTCAGTGTAGTAAAAGAAGTCTTCCTGCCTCTAAGGAGTGAGAAGTCGCTCAGATTGTGGTTGAATATCAAGACCTGCCATTTTGGAGACACTCTGAGACCCCGTTGTCTAGCTATCACAATGTGGCCCTCCTCAGAGTTATTCAGATCTTGACGCTTGCCCATTTTTCCCGCTTGCAGCACATCACCTTCAAGAGCTGACTGTTCTCTTGCTGCCTAAGATATCCCACCCCCTGACAGGTGCCGTTGGACCAAAATAATTAATTAAGTTGGTCATGTCACCTCTTAGTGGTTTCAATGTTGTGCCTGTGAATTATCAAGGGGAAATGGCCGAGCACGCTCAGTGTGGCTATATATTAATGAGGGGTACAACTACAAATACCGAAGAGCGCTATATTACGTCAGATCGGTCCAGCTAAATGGGGTCAATAGCAGTATAATTGTCCAGGTTGTACATAGTATTTAAACTTTTATTATTGTAAAGCTACTTTAATGTATGAAATTGTGCATTATAAATAAATATTGTTGTTGTTATTATTCTGTGGTGGGCTGGCACCCTGCAAGGGGCTTGTTTCCTGCCTTGTGCCCTGTGTTGGCTGGGATTGGCTCCGGCAGACCCCTGTGACCCTGTGTTAGGATATAGCGGGTTGGATAATGGATGGATGGATGGATGTTGTTATTATTGCTAACATGTGGAGTAGCTCTTTCAAAGGCGTTTATCCTTACATGCTGAAAGGCACTATATAATATCAAGAGCCTGTGTGCTGAATGCCACAAGGCAAACAAGGCCGCCTGCAATTGGAATTGTGTCCGTCTGCTATTGTGACTGTGTTGAAGATCACTCCACGTTACTCTGACAAATCCAGGGAATTCCACACGCTCACAAACTTTTTCTTGCGACTGATTATTTGTCAAGGGCCTCAGGGTAAGCTCGCTCAGCCTACACAGTATAAATAAACTCGTAAGCCATTTGGATGTCTTCTTCTTTTGTCTGTTTTGTTTCATTGGGGGTTGAGGTTAGCCATGTTGAATTTGCAAATGAAAGTATTTACTTTTTATTTATTTCAGCAATGCTGGGTGCTTCGGCTAGTCACACTATACACTCACCGGCCACTTTATTAGGTACACCTTGCTAATTCCAGGTTGGACCCACTTTTGCCTTTAGAACTGCCATAATTGTTCATGGCATAGATTCAATAAAGTGCTGGAAATATTCCTCTGAGATTTTGGTCCTTATTGACATGATAGCATCACGCAGTTGCTGCAGATTTGTTGGCTGCATGTGCATGATGCGAATCTCCTGTTCATCCACATCCCAAAGGAGCTCCATTGGATTGAGATCTGCTGAGTGTGGAGGCCATTTGAGTAACGTGAACTCATTGTCATGATCAAGACACCAGTCTGAGATGATTTGAGCTTTGTGACATGGCGTATTATCTTGCAGGATGTAGCCATCAGAAGATGAGTACACTGCAGTCATAAAGGGATGGACATGGTGAGCAGCAATACTCATTTAAACTGTGGCATTTAAACGATGCTCAGTTGGTACTAAGGGGCCCAAAGTGTGCCAAGAAAACATCCCCCACACCATTACATCAGCCTGAACCACTGATACAAGGCAGGAAGAATCCATAATTTCATGTTGTTGATGACAAATTTGGCACGGTGGCACAGTGGTAGCGCTGCTGCCTCACAGTAAGGAGACTTGGGTTCGCTTCCTGGGTCCTCCCTGCATGGAGTTTGCATGTTCTCCCCGTGTCTGCGTGGGTTTCCTCCCACAGTCCAAAGACATGCAGGTTAGGTGCATTGGCGATCCTGAATTGTCCCTAGTGTGTGTTTGGTGTGTGTGTGTGTGTGTGTGTGTGTGTGCGCCCTGCCCAGGGATTTGTTCCTACCTTGCACCCTGGGCTGGCTGAGATTGGCTCCAGCAGACCCCCATGACCGTGTGTTAGGATATAGCGGGTTGGACAATGGATAAATGGATGGATGGATAATGACAAATTCTGACCCTACCATCCAAATGTCTCAGCAGAAATTGAGACTCATCAGACCAGGCAACGTTTTTCCAATCTTCTGTTGTTCAATTTTGGTGAGCCTGTGTGAATTGTAGCTTCAGTTGCCTGTTCTTAGCTGGCAGGAGTGGCACCCAGCAGGGTTGTCATAACACATGGGCACGCTGGGCAGTGGCCCGGGGGCCCCAGCTAATCTATGTATGTTGTGACTTGCTGTCAATAAATAAATCCTATACTATACTACACTATAAATATTTGTTATTGTGTTACAAGTGGACTTTGGCATTCACCTCTGATTTACTATCATGGTCACCTCTGCCACCTCACGTGCCTGTATGTGTATGGATCTCACACTACATCATGTAAAAGCATATATACGTTAACATCACTTCAACTAAATTGTCTGCAAAGAAACTTTACAAATGCTTGTTTTGACACACCCTAACAACAGAAACATTACACCTCTCCGTTTACATACAGTAGCAGGGCAGCTGGTGGCACAGGCCACGCCACCTAAGATCTGAAGTAACAGGCCAGGGGTGTGAATGTGAAGTACTGGCTAAGGCACTAGACTTCACAGGTGCCCTCCCATTTGCCATGTTACCCTGTGCCAGTCACTTAACCTGCCACATTTGTAGACAATTGCAATGCAAGCTTTATAAGACACTAGTGAGGTCTCGCCTGGAGTACTTTGTGCAGCTTAGGACTCTGGGCTACAAAATAAACCTCAGAAGCTCGAGGAAAAGTCCAGAGGAGAGCGGCTCGGGTGATTGCTGATTCCAGGTCTGAGAGGGTTAATGACCTCGTAGGAGAGACTGAAGGATCAGAACTCTGCCCTGCCTCACCAACAGCACTTCTGGTCTCTCTCTCTCTGTCTCTGCTTGATTCAATGTTTAGTTGGCAAATCCATTCAGGTCAAATGAAAGCGGAATGGATTTTAAATAAAGTTTGGGACATTAATCATTCATCACGGAGATCATCGATTTGTTTTTGCAGTGAAGATGGTCAAGCTCAGCGTTGCGGCTGTCGATGAGGACGGCATTTTGTTTTTTACTGCTGATGTGTTTTGGGGTTTGTAAGTTGCTCCTTTTTAACATCTCTCAGCTACTTTTAGATTCTCTCCCCATTACTTTGTGGTCACCTGCGTTCCTACCAAATGGATCAGCACACCACATATCATGGAGGTCAGCTCACAAACGGCCAGAAGGCTAACTGCAGCTCTCTTGTGCTCTTATGCACCCAAATTATACCCTCCATTTTATTTAGTTCTGCGCTCATGGGGGATATTTTGTGTTAACCATCCATTGGGTAAATCTACTGTATTTATTTAGATACGAGGTCATAGGAAGCTGAAACCTGTTAGCCCTGGGGCCTCATTTATTAAACTTTGCCCAGCTTTAAGTGTCAAAATAGGCGCAGTCAAAAAAACAGATAAATATATACAGCAATAAAAAATCCAGATTTATAAAACCTAATGTGCATATTTCTACATTTACCATTTACCTTGTAAAAATGTGTACACCAGTAATGGCGCACTGCATGATAACATGCAGCGAATACACTTGACTTGAGCATTCCTAGTTCTCATCCTCTTCCTCAGTATGTTTACCATTCATTTGCCCAGAGGTTGATGCGCTTGCCACTTCCTGAGCAGCTCTTCTTTTCTCCACCCTAGCGACCCACTTCTTCTCTTCTTGCGTCAGCATCTTTTTGCGTTAAAACTGATTAAGTCAGTGTTTGTGTTGCAATTACTTAGTACGTTTTCTTAATTTTTCACTTACGCTGACACTGCAGTCTTCAATCTGTCTCAAGAATGATTAAAGATATGAAGAGGTAGGGGAAGTGACAGGTGGTAGGGATGACAACGGCACCTGTACGCATGTGCCACCCTGCTGGCCGCTGCTGAGAGTTGATTCTACAATAAAATAAATAAAAATAAAAAGAGGAATAACCTTGGAGGTCAATCATCACCCCAAAAGCGGATAGTAGACGTCACGTAGTATATGTGTAGCAAATTTCAGGTCAATAGGTCAAACGGTTTGAGAGCTACAGGAGATTTAAAATCCAGACAGACAAACAGACAGCCACGGTAGCGTATTAGATATAAAGATGAGTGCGCCACAGGAAGCAGCCACATATGGAGCATGCTAATCAGCCTCATACATATGCAATCACGATGCTGCAGAACTTCATTGGGTGGCAGAGCAGCATCTCCCTGCTGACATGTTGTGACCCCGCCTCCTGAATTCAAGAGTATTTGGCTGTGCTCTGCACAATCGTTTTAGTTTTGAGATACCCGGCAATATACGGGGTAGTATCCCCAAACCTTTTCGCTGTCTTTGTCTCTTATTACAAAGTGTGATGTGATTGTCATGTCAAAGTGCATTCTAATAATAATAATGAATTATTGTGCTTGCAAGTCACTATTTAGCTGATTTGGCTGCATTTCCCAGTTTGATCAATGGGGTCCTCATTTCTCTGAAATGTTGCGCACACAAGGGTCAGAGTTGCTGCGAATATACGTAACGTTCTCTCCTTTCTTTGATAACTCCTGAATTGTTCATGGGAAGCCTCTGTTTGTGCGATACAAGCTAAATAAATTAAGTCTTAGGACAGGGGGGTCAGTCCGCTCACCATTTTCTCATACTCGGCCAATTTAGAGTCACCAAGGAATCTAACCTGCAAAGTTTATGTGGAAAAATATCTCACACGGACTTCATACACGACAGTGGCCCTGAGCCTTTGAGGCAGTAACGCTAACCAGATTGCCACTAAGCCACATTTCAATGAATCAGTCCACTGTGAAGGGACGCTTAACTGGCAGGAGGTTTCCAGAAGGCAGGGGGCAACATCAGAGTGGAAGAAGGCAACCTAAAACAGTGGTCTCCAACTCTGGTCTGGGAGGGCCGCAGTGGCTGCAGGTTTTCATTCTAACCCTTTTCTTAACTGGTGACCTGTTTTTGCTGCTAATGAACTCCTTTTCCTTACATTTTAATGGACTTGGTTTTAAGATTTGTTCCCCTGAATTTCTTCATCCTTCCTCTGAATTGTTTCATTTCTTTCCTTTAAATGGCACCCAAACAGAAATGAAATGTGAAGTGAGTGAGCTGACAGAGGACCACCTACGTCAGAGCCTCAAACTCCAACCAGTTGTTTAAGTAGGCGTCGATTCTTGTGGTTAATTAAACCCGATCTTTAATTCCATGGCTTGTTGCTGCTCTCATTGTGTAATAGCAGACATTTCAGAAATGGTGGATTTTCTCTTTTCTCTCTTTTTTTTTTGGATTTTATAACAAATAACATTCCATACAAATAAGCAAAGTTTTACAAGACTTGGTTCAAAACGAATCACCCCCCACCCATGATTTTCTCTTTTCTAAGTGCTCTGCTCATATGTTTTGAGGACCTGAGCAGATCAACATTCCCAAGACCTTCATCTTCCTCTGTTTTCAGATATTGTATGATGGTCACAGTTTGCTGGTCATGTTTTGTATCTCATTAGTGTTTGGCTGCTAATTGAGGAAAAAGAAACAATTAAGGGGTCTTAGTCTCCTAGAGCAAGTAAATTAAAATGAATTCAACAGAAGTTCATTAGCTGCAAAAACAGCAGCCACTGCAGCCATCCAGCACCAGAGTTGGGGACCACTGACCTAAAGTCTTGGGGGAGACCTTCAGGAAAGTGATAGAGAGAGGAAGAACACAAAACCTGCAGTGCAAAATAGAGATGTGTGATGTCTTAAAAGTTCACATCGTCACATTGTCATTTCAAATCATCGACGGGCAAGGATGGGGACCTCGAGGGAAAAAATGCTTGTGAATTACAAATAAGAATCTGGTATATTACACACCTAATGGCCCTTAACTCATTATGGATATGTAGTGACAGGTATTTTACAATATATTTTAAATGTAGGAATAGGAAGGCTTGAAAAGATTTCACACTTTTAGAAACAATTACAGGAACAAAATCCAAGCAGTCTCTTTAGGGGAATTCCATTTCAAAATGCAAGAACATCACGGGATGAGGTGGGCGATAAAGTTAAGCTCTCTGGAGAACAAATGGTTCCCACTTGGCACATAATAGCTTGTACACAAATAAAAAACTGAAATAAAAGAAAGGTCATCAAAAGTTGAGAACACAAAAATGATGAAATTGCAGATCTCATGTCAGCATACTCCACAATGTAAATTATGTAATATAGTCATAAAACACAGAAAGGTTGCCAAGAGAGCAAAAAATCAAATAAGCATTTAGAGCCTATTGATTTTGAATTACATATTAAATAAACTGTACTAGTACAAAATATCTAGATAATACATTACATAGTGTATATCTATCAGTTAAATAGTGCTTCACGTATTCTATCTATCTATCTATCTATCTATCTATCTATCTATCTATCTATCTATCTATCTATCTATCATATAGTGCCTTTCTATCTATCTATCTATCTATCTATCTATCTATCTATCTATCTATCTATCTATCTATCTATCTATCATATAGTGCCTTTCTATCTATCTATCTGAAACAGTGTGAGGCTTTCTATGGTGGCTGGAGGGCCAATTCTGTCGCCAACCCTCAGGTTTTTCCCTGCAGGTTGGAGGACAGAGGAATTGCAGGTTAAGGTTGAGTCACTTTTGGCATTTATGGGATTTGAACAGGCAACCTTCCAGTTACCAGTGCAGATCCCTAGCCTCAGGGCCATCACTCTGCCTAAGAAAAGACAAAGCATGACATGAAAGATAACCACAATCACAATCGAAAGGTGAGTTCATCATTGACAATTTTACTAAGTGTGTTGTTTTTATGTTGCTGCTCTATAAAATTCTGCAGGTTATGGATCATCTTATAAAACTTATAACCTAAAAAGAATTGTAATTTTGAATTGTGCTTTAAAACTTCCCACTAATTGAGGCTGTCTCTGTTTCTCTTAATCTTTTCTTTCCTGGTAGTATAAATGTCAAATTTAGCCTGACCTGACAAAAAAACTGCAAGCATGCTAACATTCTGTTTTACTCTCGAACAACCGGATCACTAAAATGCACACCTAAAACATTAAAAACACAGCCACGCACAGATAAACGAGGCCTAATCCTAATACAAAAAAGAAAACGGCCTCTCTTATTACCATGTTGTGCTGTCGTATTCGTTTTTATTTGTACTTTCCAGCCATTTTTTGGGGCCCATTTAATCAGTACAAGGATGGCTACGACCCGAAGCCTTTCCTGGTAGCATCAAGTGCAAGGCAGGGGCCAAACCCAGGAGGGATGCCAATCAATTGCAGGACATGATGCTCCATGAGACAGCATTAGCAATACATGTACTTGACCAAAGAAAGTAACAGCAGACACATTTTAAACGCTTAGCTTTCATGCGTTTTTACTCTTTCTCTCATTTTCAGGCTTGGGATCTCAAAGTGCAGCCGTGAATCTCTTGATGTTCTGTAATTTGCCAATCTAGAAGATTACAGCTAGGGAGTATCCGGAGCAAGCGTGATGATACCTTCCTCAAGTAATTCCATTTGAGGCCTCCTCTGTAATTTAGCGGCAAGCAAAATGGCAGAGGATGAATTAAAACACTGATGGGAGATTTAAAGAATGATCCCATTTCCAATTCAGTTTTCCATTTTACTGTTCCAAAGGGGAAAACATTCATTTTAGTAGCTGATGCCTGCTGTAGTGTATGGGCATTAGAAATGGCAACCAGTGCTGTGAGAAAGTGTGACGGCGTAGACCACGTACAGTGCACATAAAGAGTATGAGCTGCACTTTTGTGTTTTTGATTTCTCCGTCGCCCCTTGAAAGTTTCATTTTGTTATTATATAGCATTGAGTCACAGTGGATTTAATTTGGATCTTTTGACACTGATCAACAGAAAAAGACTCTTTAATGTCAAAGTGAAAACTGATCTCTGCAAAATAAATTAATTATATGTATAAAACACACAGTAATTGATCCCCCTCTTCAAGTCAGTAGGTAGAAGATGCACCTTTGGCAGCCATGATGGCCCTCAGTCTGTCCGCGCAGGCCTCTGTTTCTCTATCAGCTTTGCACATATTGGACTCTGAAATGTTTCTCCATTCTTCTTCTTCTTTGCAAAACTGCTCACGCGTGGCCAGGTGTCATGTTGATCGTGAGTGAATGGCCTCGTTCAAGGTCCAGTCTCAGATTTTAAGTTGGATTGAGATCTGGACATGGACTTCACCATTCCAGGATGTTAATATTGTTGTTTTTAGACCATTGTTATGTCGCTTCAGCTTTATTCTTGGGGTCATTGTCTTGCTGGAGCACAGATCTTCTCCCAAGGTACAGGTTTGTTGCGGACTACACTAGGGACGGAGGTAAAGAATTTAAGGGTAACTATTGACTCTGACCTGAATTTTAAATCACATATTAATCAGACCACTAGGACAGCATTTTTCCACTTAAGAAATATAGCAAACGCTAGAGCTCTTATAACACTGCAAGATGCTGAGAAATTAATCCATGCTTTTGTTTTCAGTCGACTAGATTACTGTAACGCTCTACTCTCAGGACCACCCAAAAAAAGACATCAGTCGATTGCAACGAGTGCAGAATGCAGCTGCTAGAATCCTAACTAGGAAAAGAAAATCCGAGCACATCACCCCAGTTCTGATGTCACTACACTGGTTACCTGTGTCATTCAGAATTGACTTTAAAATACTGCTTATGGTTTACAAAGCCTTAAATAATCTCGCTCCATCTTATGTTTCGGAATGTTTTACACCTTACACTTAGGGAATCCATTCCCAGGAATTTGGGAATCCCGCATGTCATTTCCAGGAATCCCGGGCTCCCGGGGATGACACAGTGCACGGGCATGGAGCTAGGAGCTGAGTGAGGTAGAGAGGGGCAGGGTTATGTAGGGCTTTGAAGGGGAGAAGCAGAATCTTGAATTTAATCCTTGATGGAACCGGCAACCAGTGAAGTTGGGAGAGAACAGAGGAGATGTGAGTGGCTGCGGAGTTCTGAATGGACTGTAGCCCCAGTATAGATTTTGCAGGGGTCCCGATGAAGAGGGATACAGTAATCAATACGAGACATTATGAAACAGTGAACCAGAGTCTGATCATCATTAAAGGACAGAAATGGACGGAGGCGGGCAATGTTACAGAGATGATAGAATGAAATTTTGGAAAGAGTGTAGCTCAAAGTTAAGTGATGAATCAAACAAAACACCAAGATTTCTGACAACAGGAGCAGATTTGACAAGTGTACCATCAACAGAAACGGAGAAGTAGGGAGTATGGGCCTACCAGTAACACTTCAGTTTTATTGCCATTAAGTTGGAGAAAGTTCTTTTCCATCCATAGCTTAAGATCAGCGATGCAGCCAGTGGGAGGCGAGTCTGGAGGGGAGTGTGTACTAAGATATAACTGAATATCGTCTGCATAGCAGTGGAAGTTAAGGCCATGTCTGCGAATAATTTGACCCAAAGGAAGGATATAAAGCAGAAAGAGTAACGGCCCAAGGACTGAACCCTGAGGGACACCACGCGACACAGGTGAGGCTGAGTGTGACAAACTGTGGCCTATTAGAGAGATATGACGTGAGCCACTGAAGGGCTAAGCCAGAGAGACATGACAGGAGGATTTCATGATTATCAGGGTCAAATGCTGCACTTAAGTCAAGAAGGAGGAGAATATTAAAAGAACTGCAATCCGCAGACCAGAGAAGATCATTAACGTGGATGTCACATTAAAGGGGCTCAATGCTTATATGATCAGTTATTCTGTGTTTTATATTTATAATTAGTTTAGACCCCTTGGCAGAGATCTAAACTGCTCAAAAAAATTAAAGGAACGCTTTGAAAACACATCAGATCTCAATGGTGAAAAAAAAATCCTGCTAGATATCTCTACTGCTCTGGACTGGGTAATGTGTTAGGAACGAAAGGACGCCACGTCGTTTGACGGAAATGAAAATGACCAACCTACAGAGGGCTGAATTCAAAGACACCCCGAAAGTCAAAGGGAAAAAATCATGCGGCAGGCAGGCAGGCTAGTCCATTTGGCCGAAAAGTCATTGCAGCAACTCCAAATTGTACTCAGTAGTTTGTATGGCCCCCACGTGCTTGTATGCATGCCTGACAACGTCCTAATGAGACAACAGATGGTATCCTGGGGGATCTCCTCCCAGATCTGGACCAGGGCATCACTGAGCTCCTGCATAGTCTGAGGTGCAACCTGGCGGCGTCGGGTAGACTGAAACATAATGTCCCACCCAGAGGTGTTCTGTTGGATTGAGGTCAGGCGAGTGAGCGTGGGGGCCAGTCAGTGGTATCAACTCCTTCGTCCTCCAGGAACTTCCTGCATACTCTCGCCACATGAGACCGGGCATTGTCGTGCACCAAGAGGAACCCAGGAGCCACTGCACTAGCATAGGGTCTGACAATGGGTCCAAGGATTTCATCCCGATACTTAATGGCAGTTAAGGTGCCATTGTCTAGCCTGTAGAGGTCTGTGCATCCCTCCATGGATATGCCTCCCTAGACCATCACTGATCCCCCACCAAACCGGTCATGCTGAATGAAGTTCTCCACGGCTTCTCCAGACCCTTTCACGTCTGTCACATGTGCTCAGGGTGAATCTGTGAAAAGCACAGGGCGCCAGTGGTGGACCTGTTAATTCTGGTATTGTATGGCAAATGCCAGTCAAGCTCCACGGTGCCGGGCAATGAGCACAAGGCCCATTAGAGGACATCAGGCAGTATATTTTCACTTTGACATCAAAGAGTCTTTTTTTTTTTTTTTTGATGATGAATGCCAAAAAGTACATTTAAATCCCCTGTGATTCACTGTTGTATAACAATAAAATGTGAAAACTTCCGAGGGATGAATACTTTTGACAGGCACTGTAGCCATTCATTCAAGTATTCAATTACCAAACACTGACACCAATGCTTTGTGTGCAATGCTAAAGTGGCTTTTACATCCTGCAGACTGAGTTACTTGTATGCCATCATTCCACACATGAGTGCTGCGGCTCTAGTTAGTTAAAAGCACAGAAGAAAGAAGAACGTCCTTTCAGCGGTAAAGCTGTGTTCCTCAGTATCCCAAGATCTGCTAACTCCATCGTTTTCTGCTGTCCTTTATCACAATCTTCAGCATCAGTCAAAGCACAGCAAGCCCCGATGCCTGTCTGGGTTCCTAAGTGTCTCCTCCTTGAATCCTCTTAGAGCCTGTCAGAAGGTAACGCCCCCTTCCCGTGCCACTCAGCCCCGCCCAGCCAGTGAACATCTTGTAGACAGCTGCTTTCTGGCTGTGCAGTATTTCCCAAATCCGGTTATGTGTGATTTATGACACTGTAACATGTTTTTAAAATATATTTCTGGGGATCCCCCAAGTGTTTGGTTTCTAGGCATTCAGGGAGTCTTAAGCATTAATTAGGGGGTCCTATTTCGCACCTAGCTTGCTCTCTGTCCGGGGCTGAACCCTGCCTTCTGCCCAATGCTGCCTGTCTTAATCTTTATGCCGGAATAACTTGGCTCAATAATAGATGGCTGTAATTTCTAATTACATTCTCAGCTGCACTTTTATGTTTTTGATTTCTCCATTGCCTTCAATACTATTCAGCCATCCCTGTTAAGGAGTAAACTCAGAGATATGCAGATAGTGTCCTGGATAATGGACTATCTGTCGGGCAGATTGCAGTTTATGAAGCTCAAGGCACTGTGTGAGCAACAATGGAGCACCACAAGGAACAGATCTGTCACCTTCTCTCTTCACTCTGCACACCTCAGGCTATAAATATAACAGCAGGTCATGTCACCTACAGAAATACAGAAATACAGGTGGAGAACTTTGGGGATTGTCTGCAACTCAACATCAGCAAAACCAAAGAACTGCATATTGAATTTGAGAACACCTAAGAGCCTCTGTGTCCGGTCACTATTCAAGTAATAGAAATGGAGGTGGTGCACTGCTCCAAGGACCTGGGCAAAGGAGTGAATGAAAATGAAACTGAGTGCCGTTATGAACAACGCTGAACATCCTCTCTGTGACACACCAACAATGAGGACTTTCAGTCAATGAATTATACATTAGAAGTGTGTGAAGAAACACCACAGGGGGCTCCATTATACCAACAGCGTTACATCTACATAACGCCTCACTGGGACTGGGACTGCTCTGTTATCTATGGCTAATTCTCTTTCTTCTTTGTTATTCGTTATAAAATAATAATATTTATTTATTTATTGTTGAGCTTCATCTATCTATCTATCTATCTATCTATCTATCTATCTATCTATCTATCTATCTATCTATCTATCATATAGTGCCTTTTTATCTATCTATCTATCTATCTATTATATAGTGCATTTCATATCTATCTATCTATCTATCTATCTATCTATCTATCTATCTATCTATTATATAGTGCCTTTTTATCTATCTATCTATCTATCTATCTATCTATCTATCTATCTATCTATCTATCTATCTATCTATCTATTATATAGCGCCTTTCATATCTATCTATCTATCTATCTATCTAT